>CM060865.1:15547652-16218245 GCA_030737845.1 Acorus calamus | reverse complement strand
GGTAATAACAATCTCTATTATTTCAGCCGTCTATCACAATCTAGAATGTGTGTGTGCCTGCATTTCATGTGCATTCCACATGCCCTTTACTAGTGAAAGAAATGTGGCCCACACAAGAGGACATAGATTCATACATAACATCTTTGAAAGAAACCAATAGCTTTGATAAACGTATGCCACCCAAAATAGACTACCAGATGAAACACATCGAGCATCCCCAAGGAGAACTCTGAAAGAGTAGTTGCCTCACAACTGACTTTCCTTTGCCAAGTAAATGGGGCAGGTTTCCCAGGATCCACCTTTATCTGGGAAAAATGAGAGCAAGAGAGAGGAGTTAAAATGTGATTTTAAACTTAGATGCTTATCAAATCATGACTGATGACGGAAAATATTGCAACCAGACTGTGATTCATGGAAAAAAGAAGCAACCTGGTATCCTTCTTTCTTCATCAATAGAGGGACAGAGTTGTCTTCCATATTATAACATTAATGTGTCTTCCTATATGCTATCAAAAAATTTGATGGATGCCAACAAAAGTGCTCAAAAAATTAACCAGACAGAAAATTGGTTATGCCTTAATGATGACACATTTCATACCAATACCATGTATAACATATTATTTCAAGGGATTCCAAGGTCCAACCCCGTTATCATTTATCATGATATAGTCAAGCATTCCAGATGATTTAAAATTTGAAAGATTCAAAATTGTCGGAGTTTTTGAACCTCGAATAACCAAATTCAACAAGGGAACACCAAGACATTATTCTGGAAATATTCCAGACAGTTACATGGTATGTCCTATAAACTTGAGCCTTGTAAATGCTGCCCGTGCATCATTGCTTGACTGTATTGCTCCTGTTTCCTCAATTAAAACCATTCTATTGTTCTCACTAACAACTAGCAGTTTTACAGATGTTCTTAGTTTACAATATTGATCAAGCTAGATCATTCCTGGATAGGTATTGGAATAAAAAAATTTGTTGACAATGCACCACTGATGCCTACTTGTCGATATTTATATGGAATTTGCACATTTCAAACTAATTATTGTCAGTTTAATCAGACGCAATATCAGAGTATTATGAGAGACATTCACATTACTCAATAAGATAGTTGCCTAATTGCATTTGTATATTGATCTGTTCGTATATTAAAAAATAATAGCATGATGTGATTGTGCATCAGATTTGTCAATATGACAGAAAGTCTGGATTCCATTTTAGAAACGGACTTGCAATATTCATGCCATACTGGCAAACATTCTACTTGAATAATCACTTATCTCAAACAAGTGAATGTGATGCAGGCCGACCACCAAGGATGTCTCAATTAGGTTGGATCTTCAGGAATCATAATACAAAAGAAACTCAAAGGAAGAATGAATAACAACTAAGAAAAGACTTTCATTGTTCAACATATCCACAAACTATAAATTATGGGAGCTAAGAAGCTTCACCCAAACTGCATAAGGGATTTACGAAATTCAATAACTTTCCTTTTACTCTAGATCTCTTTCAACATGATCATAAACTCGAACTCCAATACTGAATGATGTAGGATGACTATAAAAAAAATCAAAGGAAAGAATGAAAAAAAGATTAAGAAAATGTTTTCATTGTTCAACATAGACTCAGCTATGGAGCCAAGAAGTTTCACCCAAACAACCACATGACTCAAAAGACAACATGATCTAATCCAACAACCTTATTGTCTTAACAATCACTAATTTAGTCTTTATCCTACCATCCTATTTTAACAACCAACTTATGCAATTTTTTAATTTAATCTTTAACTACAGATTAGTTGGTAGTTACAAAACAACCTTTTGATAGGTTGGTAAAGGAATCCCCTCTTCACCAATGGATCCTAGATTCAAGTTTTACTCTTGCTAATAAGGAAATATTCAACCATGAAAAATAAAAACAAAAAAACCTTAAAAAACCTACAACTTAAGTTAAAACAATCTATTCAAACAACCTCTCGAATCGTGAACTTAGTTGTAATTGAACTTTAAAATTCAATTTGTTTGGGCATATTCAGAAAATGAAATTCAAACTAAAAATTAATAAACTGGTTTGCATCAGTATGTCAAGTGGGCATTTAAATTAGGTGATGATGTGGGCATTGGAGTTTTGACACTTGATCATTAAAATTGTTGAGCGTGATGTTATCAATTAGCTGTGTCAAACTCCATGCTATTAGGCTTAAATTTTGTCCTTCTCTAATCAAAGATGTAGAGTATTTCATCATTTACCAATCCGAGTATGTACAACCATGGAATAATTCAATGCTCTTCGATGAGTTGACCAAAAAGAACGAGAAAACATAGGCTAAACAAGTGGCTTTTACAACAAAACATGGATATAGAGAAAAAAAAATTCCATCAAGAATGAAAATGGAAAAGATGAAAAGTTCAAAGAGAAGTATACCACTGAATCATTTGTGTTGGCAACGAAACGGTTGGGAGAAGGATCCTTTTCACCATCATTGAGACCATTGACCAACATCTTGGATCTGTCGACACTGTCAAAAAAAAAAAAGAAGAGAAATCTACTCTATTAATTGTGAAGCAGTGAATGGGTTAGAACGGAAATAGACCAATATATGTGACAGCTCTTATAAATAAATATCAAGTCTTAACAAAGGACAGATGAGAGGGTAATTTTAGACTAGCCAAGAAGTACTTAGCATTTCAGAAAACCATCGAAGTACTCCCTCTTTTTTTTATTGATGATGAATGAAGCAGCAAAAAAAAGTTATCAATAAAAGCAAACTGCCAGCAATTAAAATCTCAACCAGCCATATAAGAGCGAAGAAAGAAATCTAAAATGAATTTTGGAAATTATAAAAGGAACACAATGCATGAAATCAATAACACTTTTAACAAAAAAATGTACATCCCACAATTTAATCACTATTCGAGTATTCTATAAAAAAAACCGATTTCGATCAAAGTTCAGCCACCAAAAGCATCTTTTTCAGTAAAAATTGTAAAAATCACTATAAATTCAATTTGCAGTAGAAAATTACACATCCAATAAATCAAACTAAAACAAGATGCCTCATAACTACCCTTTTAATTGGGCTAAAATAAGAATGATCAATTCAATTCGAATCAAGGAAAAAAAGAGAGGCATGCAAAAGTTAGACCATGGAAGCTATTAAACCACAGACAATCACTAAAAAAAACAATCAATAGTGTCCCACTGAATACCAAAACTTCAATATTTCCAATCAGATCATTGAAATACTGCAAATCGTTTATCCTGACATCAAATTAAGCCAACAAACAGAACCCCAGTGTAAAAAAAAAAACACAAACTTTAATTATTATGATCAATCCAAATATGATGAAACGATCATCAAAACATCAAATTTGGGGATTCAATCAAAACTTACGCAAAACAACTGGGAAAAACGATGCCTTTTGATTTGTTGAATTCAATCAAAACTTTACTCAAAAATCGAAACCGATATATATATAATACAAATTAAATAAGAATTGCATTTGGAGATTCCAAGACAGAAAGAGAGACATCAAAATCAAAATGCAATTCTTCAAAGTCTAACCTCAGAACGAGAGAGAGAGAGAGAGTTTCCAACTACGTTGATTCGGACTTGTTTAAAGATCTGTCTATGGTCGCGTATATAGATTTTTCAAATAAAACCGGGGCCACCATTCAAGTGCTGCGCGGTCAACATTTAAGATTTAAGGGTCTATTTGTTCCGTGTAATTTGAATTATTCTAAAATTTATTTGACATGATAACATTTTTCATGAAAAATAAAAATCAAATCAAACATTTATAGTACTGAAATAGTTTTACGAAAACATTAGTTTACTGTTTGATAGTACTGAAATAGTTTTCCTGGAAAAGATTAAATAAATTTATAAAAATATAACTATTTTTTATTTTTATATAAGATAATATTTTTAAAAATTAAAAAAATTATTAAATAATAAATAAATCTATAAAAGCATGAGATAATCTTTTTTAAAATAATAACAAACATAATACTTTAGATTTTAAGATATTCTCAGATTATGATATGTTGATTTGAGATAATCTAAGATATGTCCTTTTTTTCTCTAAAACAAAACTATCATCCATTTAAATCCTACACAACAGGCCTTCATGGCTTTATCAATCGTTAACGTGATTTTAGGAGTAATAGTATTTTTGAAAATATTTTTTATGAATATTTTATAAGAGAAAGTCGGTTTTTAAACACATAATTTATGTTATTAAACCAACTTTTAGATAATTTTTAACATATCTTATCAAATAAATAAAGTATATTGTAATTTGTGGGAGGTGAAAATGTCCTCCTCCTTGGATGGGCCGGACTCGAAGACGGTCCGAGCTTGGTTTGAGTAGATCCGTGAAGAGACGACGATGAGGCTCTGCCGTGGAGGGATTGACGAGGTTTGTCTGGACTGAACCTGATGTAGATCAGGCTGCCTACGTACCCTTTTCAAGGGATCAAGCCACACGTAGTTCCTTTTTGGCGCGAACCTCCGACGATGAAGCCCAATCTCCATTAAAATGGGATTTAAAGCTTGGGTCTAGGGTTCTCTTTGTTTTGGGAAAGAAGAAGAAGTCTATCTCTCTCCCTCTCTCTCTGTCTGTCTCCTCCCCCTTTTGTGAAGGGGATACCCTTCTATTTATAGTGGGAAGGGATGTGCCTATATCCATGGAGGTGTGAGCATATCATGGAATGAAATCTTCCACGTGGCTCCTGGATCGATCGACACGTGGGAGATACTTTTTGACAGTTCGTTATGGCCACTGTGTCAGGGAATATTTTCTCAGAATTCCTAATATCTCGCCGATGTGGACTTCGTGATTTTAGTTCAAGTCGGACAGGAGCTATGCCCCCATTCACCCAGGTCTGGTCGGGAGTCCGACCAGACTACTTATTAGCCCGACTTGGGATGGTGGTGTGTTATGATGAAAATGTGATGGGTCGGGGCGGTATAACATTTTAAACGGATCCTGAGGTATGACAGATTTTGGCTCCTACAAATGCCCCCTCTTCTGGTCTTTCAGGGACCGGGAGAGCAGAAGAATAGATTTAAGAGGAGTCCTTTTAATGATGGGACAAAATCTTTACACTCTTGGTCCCTTGGGGATCGGGAGAGCTATAGATCAAATGTCGAGACCTTGCATGTTAAATCTTCATCTGACTTTTGTCAAAATGACGCTTTTCTATTTCTTTCTGCCTTTAACCTGAAAAGGCGAATGGCAGGGTAGACTGGAATGCCAGGGTTGACCCAAATGGCAGGGTAGACCTGTATGGCAGGGTAAACCTGAATGCCAGGGTAGACCTGAATTGACAGGGTAGGCCTGAATGGCAGGGTAGGCCTGATTGCCTGGGTTGACCAGAATGGCAGGGTTGACCTGTATGGCAGGGTAGGCCTGAATGCCAGGGTTGACCCGAATGCCAGGGTTGACCCGAATGGCAGGGTAGACCTGTATGGCAGGGTAGACCTAATTGCCAGGGTTGACCCGAATGGCAGGGTAGGTCTGAATGCCAGAGCTGACCTGAATGGCAAGGTAGACCTTAAAAGGTGAACTACCTGGTAGAAAAGGAAGAGTAGCTGGGAAGACATGATTTTCTGGGAAGACCAAAATGGAAGTCATGCAGGGAAGACTTGATTTTCTGGGAAGACCATAATTTCAGTCCTGGAGGGAAGGCATGATCTTCTGGGAAGACTGGAAGACCTGGTTTGCCCCCAATCCGATTTGGACGAGTACGACTTACTTGTATGCGTGACCTCATTCGTGCCACTCCCATTGGAGAGCATCTTGGATGTCGTTACGGCTAGGTGTGCACACCCCTTATTCCGAGATGGACGAGTACGACTTATTTGTGCGCGTGATCTCGAGTCCATAACGGATGGGTACGGCTTTTGGGTGCGCACCTCTTATTCCGATATGGACGAGTACGACTTATTTGAGCGCGCGACCTCGAGTCCATAACAGATGGGTACGGCTTTTGTGGTGCGCACCTCTTATTCCGATATGGACGAGTACGACTTATTTGTGCGCGCGACATCGAGTCCATAACGGATGGGTACGGCTTAGGGGGCCATTCGGCTAGTGCGTGCTGCGAGGGCTGAGCGGTATCGAGTGCTAAAAGCGACCCCGATCAGACTCTGCCCGTTGAGCGCGGCTTAGGGGGCCATTCGGCTAGTGCGTGCTGCGAGGGCTGAGTGGTATCGAGTGCTAAAAGCGACCCCGATCAGACTCTACCCATTGAGCACGGCTTAGGGGGCCATTCGGCTAGTGCGTGCTGCGAGGGCTGAGCGGTATCGAGTGCTAAAAGCGACCCCGATCAGACTCTGCCCGTTGAGCGCGGCTTAGGGGGCCATTCGGCTGGTCCCGAGCCTCTGGCGGGGGCGGCGGTGGCGTCTTTTCTCCGCGCTTCAAGAACTGCAGCATCAGTCCCTCTATATGTCTGAAGCGTTGGTTCATAAGCTCCATTTCCTTCGCAAGATCGCGCCCGGCCTCCGGGGTCGGGTCTTGGGAGGATGATCCGAGTGGTGCTTTACCTTTCTGCGGAGGGGGGTCGTCGGGCGTCACCCTTCCTTCCTCCACGTCACGTTCGTGGACCGTGGACCGAGTCTTCATCACCATCTTTGCCGGTAAATTTGCTGGGACGGCTTTTTGCTCTAAGTCCCACAGACGGCGCCATTTTGTGGGAGGTGAAAATGTCCTCCTCCTTGGATGGGCCGGACTCGAAGACGGTCCGGGCTTGGTTTGAGTAGATCCGTGAAGAGACGACGATGAGGCTCTGCCGTGGAGGGATTGACGAGGTTTGTTTGGACTGAACCCAATGTAGATCAGGCTGCCTACGTACCCTTTTCAAGGGATCAAGCCACACGTATTTCCTTTTTGGCGCGAACCTCCGACGATGAAGCCCAATCTCCATTAAAATGGGATTTAAAGCTTGGGTCTAGGGTTCTCTTTGTTTTGGGAAAGAAGAAGAAGTCTATCTCTCTCCCTCTCTCTCTGTCTGTCTCCTCCCCCTTTTGTGAAGGGGATACCCTTCTATTTATAGTGGGAAGGGATGTGCCTATATCCATGGAGGTGTGAGCATATCATGGAATGGAATCTTCCACGTGGCTCCTGGATCGATCGACACGTGGGAGATACTTTTTGACAGTTCGTTATGGCCACTGTGTCATGGAATATTTTCTCAGAATTCCTAATATCTCGCCGATGTGGACTTCGTTATTTTGGTTCAAGTCGGACAGGAGCTATGCCCCCATTCACCCAAGTCTGGTCGGGAGTCCGACCAGACTACTTATTAGCCCGACCTAGGATGGTGGTGTGTTATGATGAAAATGTGATGGGTCGGGGCGGTATAACATTTTAAACGGATCCTGAGGTATGACAGATTTTGGCTCCTACATAATTCATATAAAAATATACGGGTGAAGCTTTGCGAATATTCATGAAGACAAATGATATCCGGAAAACGGCATACCTTCTCTTTACAGGATCCCCAAATCATGATTTTGAGACGGTTAGGAAAATCATTTTTCAAACACCACATTTTAAGGAGACATCCAAACACTTCCCTATAACTAATTTTCCTGAAAATTAGTGTATGCAACAAGTTTTACCCCAAAACAAACGCACCCGAAGGGTCACCAAACTCACTGTTTTGATTATGTTAGTCCTAATTCCAATTTACACGTGTTTTGAGATTTTTTTAAATAGTATACTTATATATTGAAATATATGTTTTTATAGAAAATAAAATATATACGGGTGATTTTCTATCGACACAAATAAGACTAGAAAAAATTATGTAACAACAATTTTTGAATTTTTTCAAAAATATTATGTACATGTTTTTATAAAAAAATAAAATATATACTCTAATTAATTGTATGAATGCATTTATAGAAAATGTTAAAAATTTCTATCAAAGCATATATATAGCTACATTATGTTGATTCTAAACTCACAGTAAAAATAGAAAGAGTTCTCTTATGTACGTCATTTTTAGTTCTAATTTTAGTCTCATTTACTTCATGAGTAGGATTAGTTCTCATATCTTTATTACCATCTTACTATATATTGGTTCATAACTTTCCCCCGGCTGCACTCCTTAGCGGGGTGGTCAAGACACACCTTCTCCCAAGAGGAGGTCGGGAGTTCGACTCCCAACTTTACCAAGCAAATAAAAAAAAAAATTACCCCCTGCTGCACTCATTGTTCGTGTCTAACAAATTCAATTTTTTCGTGCTCACTTTGATCGGTCACCGATGCCACCAATTCCTCGCTCACTTTGATCACCTATTGATCATCTCATATTGGAATTAAGCCATTGCATTATGAAAAATGTAGTTCTCTAATAATATTAGAGTATATGATTCATTTTTTTATATAAATATGTATCTCATTAAATGAGGTATATTGAAATTAGGGCTAAAAAAAAAACTGTACGATAGCTTTATCCACTCTGAGTTAGATCCCTTGTTTAGAAATTTTTTTGGGATTCGTTCAATAAAAACGCATACAAAATCATATTATAAACCATTGTATTAATGAAGGATGTCTTTCTTTGGAATTGATCAAATAATTATTAATGATGGATGTCTTGTTTTGGTATTGATCTTCTTATATACCATTGTATTAAAGATGGATGTCTTGCTTTGGTGAGGCAGGCTTGTTCAACTCAGCCAAATAGGCATACAACTGAACTTGAGGACCGGTGGATTGCTGATATAGTCAAAGTACAGCTAAATCCTATTAGAATTTTTTTAAAAGATTAACGATAGGCATCCAATCTTCTATTAAGAGGAAAGAGTACAAAAAGAAAATAACATGCAAGACCATGCAATAATGTACATGTTTGTTAAAACTTATAAGTTGCAGATTATAGCTTTTAACTTAAAATAAACAGTTGTTACATGTTTGTTTAAACTTATTGGAACTTATTTAAGTTAAAAGCTTTAAAAAGTCATAATTTTTAAGTTGGGAAATTGATGTTTTTGAGATTATAGCTTATAAAAGATATTAAATTTTTTATTTTGAGCATTCATGCACTTAATCTTTTTTATTAATAATATATGTATATATTTTTTTTCTATTACATCAAAAATCACTAAACCACCTTTCATCTTCTCAATTTTTTACTATTACAAAAAATACATTATCAATTATTTTGTATAATTCCATTTGTCACTCAATTTATTAAAATTCTAGTTAAAATTCTGGAATGTAATATTTAAAAAATGTTGTCGTGATTTTAAAATATTATTTATGTTGATTTAATTTTTTTAAAATATTTATTAAATTAATTTTATATGTAATAATTAATTTATTTAATCAAACATAAATCAATTTTTTACTTTTATAGTGTAGGGTTATTTTTTACAATTGTAGAACAAAAAGCTGTTTTACAACTTATTAAACAACATCCACCGCTGTTTATTTACTACTTTTAAACAGTTACAACAAACATGTCTACAGCTTATTAGAAACGTTATAATCTATAATCTGTAAAATTAAGTTGCTACAAATATGACCAATAACTTATAGAAGAGTAATCTACAAGGTTTTGAAGCACGAACACAAAAGAAAGGCGCTACATCTTGGTATGAAACTTTTCCTCCCTAAAACACATATTTCTGGGCCCCTACACAGAAGTGATCCCTGTGCAAAATGCAATGCTCTCCTAAATATTATCCGCGAATGGAACATTCCCTTTGAACAAGGAATGATTGTGAGTAAGCCATAAAGTCCTGTTAGAAATGTTAGAGCATACTTGTAAAGTATGACAAATGTACATTGTGGGGGGTGGTTTTCGCGTAATCCCCTCGTGGGCCGGATCCAATTTGATCCGGGCTTTTGAGATGAATCTGGGTGGATGTGTGGGCTTGGACTCCTTTTCGTGATCTGACTAAACCATCTGCTCCTCGTCGCCCTCGCCGGGATCCTCTGCTCCTTGTCGGCTTTGACCACCGTGTACTGCCACTCACACCAGTGTGGTGCCGGTTAACGCCCCTCCGACGCTCAAGTCAGTAGTACTCTTCGAGGGAAAGGAAGAAGAGCTTGGAAGACTTGAGATTTTGAAAGGAGAGAGAGTTCAGGGTTTTTTCATACATGAGAGGGAGGGGTAGCCTCCCTTTTATACTGGATTGGGGCGCGCCGATTCGGGCCTTGCGGGGTGGCCATAGTGCAATACGGAATCTCCACGTGGCCTATGAATTTCAGGACACGTAGCGTCTAGGGATCATCATCAACCTATAATGGTTTCTCTGACGCAATGTCCTTTTTGGTGTTAGGGAATATTCCCTTCGTTAACCGTTTCGCTTCGGGGGATGACTCTGCGACCGACTTGTTCCTTAACTCGGGCTCAGCTACCTCCCGTTGTACTGTGGTCGGGCACATGACTTGCCCGACTCAATCCTGCCCTCAGCCTTTCTCGTCCTGATTGCATCTGGGCTATCGGGCTCGCATGCTCTACGGATGGGGAGACTTCTCCCTGACAGTCATTGGGCCCTCAGTCCATGGGCCCCTTTTCTTTTTATGGGCTTTCTTTTCTCTTGAGCTTGTGCCCTGTTAGTTAGGGGATAAGCTATTCTTTGGTTAATCTCGTGTTTTATCCTACCTTATTCCTTATTTATCATTCTGGTCGGAATAGTCTCCTACAAATGCCCCCTTCTTTTGGGCTCTCAAGAACTTGTGAGTCCAAAAGAACTGATCCTGGGAGACCGTGCCTTGACGTACTACTTTGTCAACCACTTTTCATGCCAGTTGTGGCTTGCCCGTACGTCTTTCTCATTAATGCTATTTAGGCGCGTATTTCAAATTTCGTGGCCTTTGTCGCTTCGCTTTACTTCGAACCGTCACGGCGATTGGGCTTCTTGGACCAGATTCTCATTATATATGCGTACGGTCTGTGCGCTTTCTTTCGTACTTTGCACTGAGTCGTGCCTCCTGCAAATCTTCGTTGCTCCCTTGTCTTGTCTCCTTTTCCTTCTATTTCAATGGCGCAAGCCTCGGATGCTATAACAGTTGGAGAGTGCAGGGGAGACATGCTCCCTCCGCCAGACCCTTCGTCATTCTGGGTCTACTCTGGCCAAGTGGAGGCCGAAAGGATCCTATTTCCATTATCCATGTTGATAATGGAGTTCCTGAGTTTCTTCGACCTGCATCCCCTTCAGCTTGTCCCAAGCGCATTTCGCATCTTGGCGGCTGTCACCGCCCTCAACCGAGCTCTTGGTATCAACCTTGGGCTGAACGAGGTTAGGAGCTTCTATGTCTTGAAGTCCCTGGCTGGAGGGAGCTCCACCTTCTACCTGGCTCGGAGACCGGCTTCAAGGACGCTGATCTTGGATGTCCAAGATTTCATTTATGATTGGTGCTCGAAGGTCCTCCGGGTCTGAGGCGCCTGGATTCTAGAGAACTGCCCATTCCGCATCCCTACTGAGATGAGGGTCCCGTTCTCGGGCTCGGGTGAGTCCCTTTGCTCTAGTGTTAAGCGTTTCTATTTATTTATTTTACTCGTCCGTAGAATGTGGTTCCTTGCTCACGATCTTCCACTGTTTTCCACAGGCACGTCGTTTCTGAATGCATGCCCTCCTCCAGAGATCCTTCGATCAGAAGATGTGGAACGGGCCTTGGCTTTTGAGGGCAGGAGCTGGAGGACTCTGTTGGGCACGGTTTCCTCAAGCTTCGTCGCTCCTTCTTCCCCGGCCGCTCTTCCCTCTAACCGAACCTCCGATCGGCGTCCTCCGCCTATCTTTTCTCCCGGCGGTGCCTCTGGTTTGTCCTCTAATCTTGGAGGAGCGGTGAGGCGATCGGGTTGCCTGTCTAAGGCTGCGGTTAGGTTGACTGTGCCCTACAGCCGCCCTACCGTCATCATTGAAGACGAAGAGGATGACGAGGAGATCTTCCTCGGAGGTGGTCACCCTCGGCCTTCCCCTTTGGCCCCGTCGACTTCACCCCAACTGCCTATTTCAGCCTCGACTCCTGTGCGACAGGAAGGAGTCGAAAGAGAGAGGTTGGGCAGCCTCAGCCTTTCTCAGCCTCGCCTTTCAGGGTTCCCGTGGAGGACGCCGGAGAGTTCACTAGTGGGAGCTCTCCTCTTCCTGAACCAAATGTCGATGTGGAAAATCCACGTGTGTGGGGGTTCTTCGGGGATTCGTATCTGATGCGTGCCCTGGCGGGCTCGATCGGATCGTCTCTCAGAAGGGTGGTGTTGTTCCTGGTTGAGGTGCCCGACAGTGGCTCAAGAGGATTCAAGGGGTGTGTGTGATCGCCACCTGCTTTTTTTGAAAAGCAGGAAAAGGTTGGGTCGGACTTGATCGCCTACGTGGGGAGTTTGTGGGGTCTCCCTCTGAGACACGGATATACCGTATACAAGGTGAAAAACAGGTAATCCTATTATGCTTTCGGGGCTTGACTAAAAGAGTCTTGGGACAAAGGGGGTGTGGATAGGGGGTGGCTAATGGGTTTGAGCCATGGGGTATGGGGTGGCTACTAGGGTTTAGCCGTCTGGGACCTGGGTTGGTTTGGGCAAAACTTCGTTAGGAAATGGGTTTGGTTTTGGACAGAGGTTAAGCTAGGTTTAACCCGGGTTTTTGGAGGGTGGAATGAGAGGGTGTTTTTGTGTTGGGAATGGATTTTTCTCTCACAAAAGGGGGACTCTCTCTCTCTCTAGGGATTTCTAGTGGTGGAAGGGAATGATCAATTAAGTGGGTTGGAGATTGGTGGATTGATTGGTGGATGTGAATTGTGTTAGAAATGTTTTGAACCCCCTCTATTTATAGTAAAAAGAGGCGGGGGAATACCCAGGGGGTAATAGAATGACTTGATTAATAGTGTGTTTGATTAGACCCCTCATTTAATTCTCTGGTTCTTCTGTCAGGATCAGGTGAAGGGCGGCTAGTCCTAATTAGCCACCCAGGAAGTAGCCGCCCTCATCATGATCTGCCAAACGTCCCATCTCTGACAAGTGGTGGCTCAGGCCGGTTACTTGGATTGATCCGGCCAAGATGGGGCGGCTAAAGGTCAAAACCCGCCACAATGATCAACATTTAATGCTGCTTTATGTCCCGTCCAGGGAAGCGGTTCAGGGTCGGCCAGGGGGGGCGGCTAGTGCCAACTAGCCGCCTGGTATGGGGTGGCTAGTTAGGGTTAGCCGCCCCTTTCCAGGGTTTCTTAGGTTTTAGGTTTTTTGGGGTTCTCTAGGTGGGTTTAGGGTTGGGGCTGGGTTTCTTTAGGTTTTGGGCCAAGGGTTTAGTTTAGGGTTGGGGTTTGGGCCAGGGTTTGGTTTAGGGTTAGGGTTTAGGTTAGGGTTAGGGTTTGGGCCAGGGTTTGGTTTAGGGTTAGAGTTTTCAGTTTAGGTTAGGGTTCCCGGTTTGGGCCAGGGTTTGGGTTAGGGTTTAGGGTTTCCAGTTTAGGTTAGGGTTCCTGGTTTGGGCCAGAGTTTGGGTTAGGGTTTCCGATTTCCTGAACTTTTGGTTTTCTATTAGATGCCCAAATGTGGGTTATTCCGAGGTGTTACTTAAAGTATTTTTGTCTTTTTAGATGGTCAAAATTGGGGTTCCTACAATTGTCCCTTATCGGACGGAGTCTTTGCGCGAAGCAGGAAAGACTTTGACCGATGATAAGGAAAGAGACCCATATTTTGGCCGGCCCGACCTTCAAGAAGTTATGAAGACATGAACAGTACTATTCGGGGAGTTGATTTAGACCGTCAGAGGCTAGGTCTTGACTTAGAATTTTCAACCGAAAGGATGATCTAGGTGGAAGGCGGGAAAGTAAATGGTGAGTGATCCAACCCGCGGTCGGGGTTCTTAGCTATCGTGCGCGGAGCAGCCCAGCATCAGTTTCCTCGTGCCTACCGTTCCCGTGTTTGGGAAAACTCAGAAGGAGGGGATATCGCCGACAGAAAGCAAGTAAAGAGTTGAGTTGGTGAATTGGATCATCCGAAGGACAAGAACTCTGGAAAAGAACCAGAACTGAAGAAATTCGAACTGAATGGTACTGAAAGTGCAAAAAAGTCGTGTTTGATGAAGTAGTGCCTGGAAATAAGCCAATACATGGCTGTTTGTTTTTAGAAAACTTGAATTTAGGATTTGGAAAGAAGTTGGAAAGGGGTTTTAAATGGAAGTTGAAAAACTGGAAGGGGCGGCTAGTTGTGACTAGCCGCCCAAGAGGGGGCGGCTACCCGGCTACTCGCGGTAGCCGCCCCATTACTCGGTCCCTTATAACCGAAACGACCCTTTCTCTCTCCATACGTTTCAAAAAAGGTTTCTCTCCCTCCATTACTCCTTCTCTGTTTTAAACCGAAAAAACTTTGATCTCTTTGCCTTTTCTTCCTCCATTTCGACCTAGATCTTCCTTTCACTCTTGATTTCAAAACCCTAGGTCTGGGTTCTCCTTTTTCTTTTCAATCCGAGGAAGATGACGAGGTCGAAGGCGATTGCTTCGAGGGGGAAACGACCACGGGTGGCTCGTGAAGAGCGTAGCCTGAGCTCTTCATCATTGGAGAGCGATAGGCCAGAGGTCGAGGCCGTGGGGAGGCTATGGGTACGACGGAGGTGACATCGGTGAGCACCCGCGCGGGTGAGGTCAGGGGTACGCCTTCGGGGGCTATCCCGGAGGTAGGGGAAGTATGATAGGTTATACACGCAAGAGGAGGCGTGGGGATCGACCGGTGGCGGTCGAGGAGGTGGTTTCGGAGGTCGGTGGACCGGTCGAGGGCACAACCGAGGGGGTAGGGGTTGAGGGGGTTCGTGAGGATGTGAGGGCATCGTTGGATGCCATTGTCAGGATGTTGGATAGGGAGGCCACGGAGGCCAGGGCTGAGTTGGAGGAAAGAAGGGCTATGAGGGCCTTTGCGGAGTTCGTCTCCGGCGCGGGGAGGGTGGAGGGGACTGGAGATGTTAGGGACGAGGCCGGGGAGGCCAAGGGTGCGGGCACCGGGGCCACAGAGGCCGGTGTTCGTACTGAGGCTGAGGCCGAGGAGGCCATGTTTGAGGAGGATGAGGAGGAGGGGGATGACGACGGGATGGACGATCCCGACGAGGCCGAGGTGGACGTTCCCGGGTCCACACGGGCCATGGTAATTCCTTGACCCCTTTTACTCTAGCTTTTTATTTGGTATATATGCATGTCTTTTGATGGTATGAATAGGTGACTAGTGTATAATACTTGTATATGTGTGTTTTTAATAGGCATGCTTGTGTATAAGTTAATCACGGTGGGATAGACTGCTGATATGGGTTTGTTTTTTAGAAAGGGGACCATTTTTCATACACATATCCATGTTTGATCTATTTTTAGAAAGAAGAGAGGCATGGTATGGCTAGTATGCTTGCATGCGATATATTTTTGTGTGCATATAGTTTTTAAGGTGTGTCTTCATATGTGTTTTGATCGTGGTAGAGCAAGAGGGAGTGTATGCATGTGTTTCATGGGTCCAAGTATTCTTCCATATGCTTAGGTGAGTTTACGGAAAGTATATAAACATGATAGACCGTGATGAAAGAAGTGAATAAGTGGTGACCACGGTGGGATTAATAGTTTTAGCATGTGTCATCATATGAGGAGTGTTTTGTAAATAATGGGAGGTGAATCCTTATGTGAGTTAAGTTTCCTATTTTCATGCTTTTGTTTTTGGTTTAGCATATGGGAATTTTATCTCGCTAAGCATGATTTCTAAGTGAATTTTTTTTTAGGCTTTGGATTCTTACCTCTTGATTGCTCTTTAAACTAACCCATGTTGTCTTCGTTCGTTTGTAGCAGCCGAATCGTATCTGGGCTTTATGGCACGGGATGAAGAGGTGGTATGATGCCTTGGGGCAGGGGGAGAGGAGGTTGGTGGACGGAGCTGGCTTCCATTCCTTCTTTCTGATTGAGCCGTTCCACATCCATCGCCCCTATGTGGAGGCATTGGCGGAGAGGTGGGACCCAGAGAGTTGTACGTTCATTCTCCCCACTGGTGCGGTTATGCTGACCCTCGAGGACGTCCATCGGATTACTGGTCTTCCGGTCTCAGGGGACGCAGTGATCGCGGCCACCCTTGCGGACTATAGGGGGCTATTTCAAGAGTTGATTGGGGAATGGAAGTTCGTGGAGCTGGAGCAGACACTGAACCGGATCCCTTTGGGGAGGCTTTCGGGGCAGTATGGCCTTGGTTCCTTCACAGAGCGTCAGAAGGGTGAAGCTGCAGCTAGCTTTGAGAGGAGGCGGGTGATGATCGAGGCGAGAGAGGCGGCCGTGTGCCCACAGAGGGCATGGAGGGAGTTGATGGCGTTTTTCCTTTATTTCTTCGACCGGATCCTCTTCTCGATGGCCTCTGATAAAGTCTCCTCCTCTGATAAAGTCTCCTCTCATTTCCTGTTGCTGATGAGGGACCTGGAGGGCATGGGACGCTATGCCTGGGGAGCGGCGATGCTCGCCCATCTCTTCGCGGAGCTCTTGAAGAAGGTCAAGAAGGCCGGGGGAAAGAACCTTGGTGGCTTCGCACCATTTCTTCAGGTATGTGTAAGTGAGCAGTAGATGTCTTCTTCTTGGTTTAGTTCACTTGATCATGATAATTTCCCTCTTGGTTTGCTAGATTTTGGATATGAGCATTTCGCCATTGACCGCCCGACTCTAGCGCAGTTTAATCGTGCTCTCCCTTGGGCTATGAAGTGGGCACCCCAGGGATCTTCACGCTTGTACCGCCTTGCCCAATTCTAAGAGGCCTTCCGTGTCTTGACGGAGGAAGAGGTATAAGTTTTTCTTCGAATTTTCTTTGGCTTGTATTTGGTTTTTTTTTGGCTAAGCACTCTTCCAATCTTTTGATGCTTTATAGATGATGCGGAGCCCTATACGGCGGAGGAGGAGGTCTCCGAGGATCTGTCGCAGGATGTCTGGCTAATCTACTTTAATGAGGTCGTGTTTCACGCGATCAGCCGGATCGTCCGCCAGCTCATGTACCACCAGTGGGTGCCCGATCCTCTGCCGCGGCATCCCTCGATTCCCGTGGCCAGGATTCCTCGGGATACAAGCCTCCCGAGGAATTATGCTACGTATGTGGCGGGATGGATGAGTAGGGGTGTCTTGGTTGAGCGTCGTCCCGAGGTGACTTCAGACGATGACTACCTGACTTGGTATCGTCAAGAGTATGCGGGCATCCTTGGGACGATGGAGGAGGAGATCCCGGACGCTTATGTAAGTTAGAAACTCTTCTTCTCTTTCTCGTTCTCTTTTGTTGAATATTTTTCTGAGTGGCGTGTCTCTTTTGCAGGTTGAGTTGAATGAGAAGGAGAAGAGACTCAAGACCGCCAATGTGCACCTTCGAGCATTTGAGGGCTCAGAGGCGCCAGTTACAGGACCAGGTTCGGGTCCTCGAGGCTCAAGTGGATACTCTATCGAGAGCAAGAGCCGTCGGTGCCTCTTCTTCTTCTGCTCCCTCTCCTTCCATGGTTTCCGAGCGAGAGCTCGAGTTGACGAGGGAGTTAGATGCGGCCCGGAGTGAATTGGTGGCCACACGGATGGAGCTGGGCCAGGCGAGGGGCAGGGCTTCTCGGGCTGAGGAGGAGACGGACCGGCTGAGGTCCATGATGGCATCGAGAGAGGAGGAGTTCATCACCTTAGGCTGCGAGAGGGACTCCCTCCAGATGAGGGTGTCGGAGTTGGAGGCTTTGGCCGGCGTTCCCAGGGGTTTGATGGGTGATTTGCTCCGTTCTCTCCAGGCTGCCGGGGATAGAGATCGAGAGGCACTTCGATCGAGCGAGGACAGGCTCCAGGTCACTGAGGCGAGATCATGGGAGCTCGAGGAGCGGTTGAGGGCGGTGGAGACGCGTCTTCGAGGGAGGTTGGAACAGAGAGAGAGATATTCAGCAGGTCCTCCTCTGGGGAGCCACCATGCGAGGGAAATTGGTCGGTGGCGGGGTTATGACCGAGGCGAACCTCGACCTCCTTCCGCTTGAGCCCGAGCATTCTGCCTTGGCTTCTCTGGCTACCGGGGCCACCTTCAGTAGCGCTTCTCGTCCCTCAGCGTCCAGGAATCGCGGGATATACGTGAGGGCCGCATCTTCAGTTCGAGAGACTCCTGCCGCTCCTCATGCTCCAGAGGTCCAGTCTTCTCATCAGCCGCCGCTCCCTTCCCAACCAAGTCAGGACGTTCCTCCTACTCAGCCTCTCGTAGATGATGATAACACTCCGGGGTATATTCCCTTGTGTCTTGTTTTAGGTAGAAGAATAGTATATATGCAAGGAAATCATGCTTTTTTTTACTCTGGTGATATTTTTGGTGATGTTTGGCCCAAGACATTGTAGATGGAAGCTTTGGACTCTTACCCATTTATCTTTTGTTTATTTCTATAGCTTTAGGCCTTCCTTTTCATGAATAATTTCTTTTTCTCCTTATTTTTCTGGGTGTATGGACAAACATGGGTATTTTTAAGTTAGTTTTGTAGGTTTTAACTTGGTTGTATATGTAGAATGGTTTCATAAGACTTTACGGGTGGATGAATGGACGAATGGATGTATGATTTGGTGTATGATTTTGGTTTTGATGGTCGCTTGATTTGTATTTATGAAAGTTTTATGTATGAATATGTGTATGAAATGTGTGTGCATAGGTTTCGGGGGAGAATGTTTTTTTATAGGTACCAAAGGAGTTGAAGAGTTGAAAAGGTGGGACTGACGTGGCTGAAATAGGTGCAGGCAGGGGGCGGCTAGTATAGGTTAGCCGCCCCCTGCCTGGGGCATGTTACTTGAAACAAAGGGCTGGGGCGGCTAGTGTATTCTAGCCGCTTGGTGAGGGGCGGCTAGTCGGGTTTAGCCGCCCCCTGCCTAGGGCAATTTTTGGTTCTGCCACTTCTGTTTGCTGCTACTGAAAGCCTTCGCGAGTATTTTAACCTTTGAGACCTGTAAAAACATCCTTTCCATGGACTAAGTGTTAAATCTGTCCGGATTGCGCCCCTGCACTGATTTTCAAGCCCCTCTTGCTTGAATTGTCAAGGGCTACAATCCATCTTAAGGTAAAATGAAAATCGAATGCGAGAAAGGAAAGCGCGGGAAATCATGCTTTAGTATGCAAGGGAGGGATTCCAAGTGCGTGAGAGAAGAAAAATCTTAGGTATGTGTGAAATAGGGATGGAGGCAATTTTAAGCATGTGCGGAAGGGCATGAAATGAGTGTAGATGGGGGCAATTTTAATGTTGGTATGGGGGGTCAACTTTAGTATTTCCAGAAAATCGGATGCCTAGGCCTTTTGGAAAAGGAAAATGAGAGCTTATGCGTTAGTATAATTGGCATAAGTGTCGGTGTGGGAAAAATCCGCGTGCGTGTGTGGGGGTTCTTTGGGGATTTGGATCTGATGTGTGCCCTGGCGAGCTTGGTCGGATCGTATCTCGGAAGGGTGGTGTCGTTCCTGCTTGAGGCGCCCGACAGCGGCTTAAGAGGATTCCACGGTGTGTGTGATTGCCACCTGCTTTTTTGAAAAGTAGGAAAAGGTTGGGTTGGATTTGATCGCCTACGTAGGGAGTTTGTGGGGTCTCCGCTTTGAGACACGGATATACCGTACACAGAGGTGAAACAGATAATCTTATTCTGCTTCCGGGGCTTGACTAAAGGAGTCTTGGGACAAAGGGGTGCAGGTGGGGTGTGGAAATGGGGCGGCTAGTATGTTTGAGCCGTCGGGTATGGGGTGGCTACTAGGGTTTAGCCGTTCGGGGCCTGGGTTGGTTTGGGCAGAACTTCGGTAGGAAATGGGTTTGGTTTTGGACAGAGGTTAAGCTAGGTTTAACCCGGGTTTCTGGAGGGTGGAATGAGAGGGTGTTTTTGTGTAGGGAATGGATTTTTCTCTCACAAAAGGGAGTCTCTTTCTCTCTCTCTAGGGATTTCTGGTAGTGGAAGGGGGTGTGAACTATTAGTTTGGGAATGAGTGAATTGTCAATTGGAATTCTAGATGTTGTTTAATGGCTTGGGACCTCCTCTATTTTTAGTAAAAAAGAGGCAGGGGAATGTCCAGGGGGTAATAGGATGACTTGGTTAATAGTGTGTTTAATTAGACCCCTTATTTAATTCTCTGGTTCTTCTTTTGTGTGAAATCGGAGGAGATGACGAAGGGGAAGAAGACAACTTCGATGATGAAGCGCCTCAGGTCTTCCCGAGAGCAGAGAGAGGCTGTCTCGGGGTCTAGTTCATCGGGGAGTGATCGGGTGGAAGGGGAGGTAGTGAGGGAGGTTGTGGGTACGGCGGAGGTGCCGCCGATGGATACCGGTGCGGGTGAGGTCAGGGGTATGCCTTCGGGGGCTGTTCCAGAAGTAGGGGGAGGTATGATAGGTTATACATGCATGAGAAGGCGTGGGGATCGACCGGTGGTGGTCGAGGAGGTGGTTTCAGAGGTCGGCGGATCGGTCGAGGGTGCAACTGAGGGGGTAGGGGCTGAGGGAGTTAGTGAGGATGTGAGGGCATCGTTGGATGCCGTTGTTTGGGATGCTAGATAGAGAGGCCACAGAGGCCAGGGTTGAGGAGGAGGAAAGAAGGGCTATGGGGGCCTTTGCGGAGTTTGTCTCCGGTGCGGGGAGGGAGGAGGGGACTGGGGATGTTAGGGACAAGGCCGGGGAGGCCGAGGGTGCGGGCACCGGGGCCACAGAGGCCGGTGTTGGTGCTGAGGCTGAGGCCGAGGAGGCCGTGTTTGAGGAGGATGAGGAGGAGGGGGACGACGACGGGATGGACGATCCCGACGAGGCCGAGGTGGACGTTCCCGGGTCCACACGGGCCATGGTAATTTCTTGACCCCTTTTACTCTAGCCTTTTATTTATATATATGTGTTCATAGGCGATTTGTGTGTAATATTTGTACATGTGTGTGTTAGTATGCATGCTTGGATGTATGGTTTTATCACGGTGGGGTAAGTAAGCATGCTGTATGCTGATATGGGTTTGCTTTTAGAAAGGGTGGTAATTTTTATACACATATCCATGTTTGCTTTATTTTAGAAAGAAGAGGGGAATGGTATGGCTAGTATGCTTTCAAGTGATATATTTTTTGTGTGCATACAATTTTTGAGGTGTGTCTTCATATGTGTTTGATCATGGTAGAGCAAGAGGGAGTGTATGCATGTATTTCATGGGTCCAAGTATTTTCCACATGCTTAGGTGAGTTTATGGAAAGTATATAAGCATGATAGACCATGATGAAAGAAGTGTGTAAGTGGTGACCATGGTGGGATTAATAGTTTTAGCATGTGTGGTCATATGAAGAGTGTTTTGTAAATAATGGGAGGTGAACCCTTATGTGAGTTAAGTTTTCTATTTTCATGCTTTTGTTTTTTTTTGGTTTAGCATATGAGAATTTTATCTCGCTAAGCACGATTTCTAAGTGAATTTTTAGGCTTTGGATTCTTACTTCTCGATTTCTTTTTAAACTAACCCATGTCTTTTTCGTTTGCTTGTAGCAGTCGAATCGTATCCGGGCTTTATGGCATGGGACGAAGAGGTGGTATGATGCCCTGGGGCAGGAGGAGAGGAGGTTGGTGGATGGAGCAAGCTTCCGTTCCTTCTTTCTGATTGAGCCATTCCACGTCCACCATCCTTATGTGGAAGCGTTGGTGGAGAGGTGGACCCGGAGAGTTGCTCTTTCTTCTCCCCATCGGCGCCGTTATGCCGACCCTCGAGGACGTCCATCGGGTCACCGGCCTTCCGGTCTTAGGGGAAGCGGTGATTGCGACCACCCTTGCTGACTATAGGGGGCTGTTTCAAGAGTTGATCGGGGAATGAGAGTTCGTGGAGCGGGAGCGGACGCTGAACCGGATCCCTTTGGGGAGGCTTTCGGGGCAGTATGGCCTCGGTTCCTTCACGGAGCGTCAGAAGGTGAGGCTGCAGCTAGCTTTGAGAGGAGGCAGGCGATGATCGAGGTGAGAGAGATGGCCGCGTGCCCACAGAGAGCACGGAGAGATTTCTCGAAGAAGGGTCAAGAGGGCCGGGGGAGGGGTTCCAAGTGCGTGAGCGAAGAAAAATCTTAAGTATGTGTGAAAGTGGGACAATTTCTTCTCAAGCATATGCGGAAGGGCATGAAATGAGTGTAGATGGGGACAATTTTATTGTTGGTACGGGGGGTCAACTTTAATATTTCAAGAAAATCGGATGCCTAGGTGTTTTGGAAAAGGAAAATGCGAGCTTATGTGTAAGTATAAGTGGCATAAGGGGGCATTTTAATTCTTCAATGGTCTTTTATGTGAGAGGGCAATGTTCTCGACTTTCTTAAGTAAAAGATACCATCAAGTCCCTGTGGAGGGGCCCTTGTGGTCACTTATGTCCAAACCAGGATTGTATTTGAAAGGTATATGCCTTAGGTGTTGGTTTTTTCTAGGTTCATGGTTTCCAAATGCTTGATCGTATTATTCTAAATATGTTGAAAAATCCATGAGTGTACCAGGAGTCAAGTCAAATAAGTTACTTTTGGATAGGCAAGTTTCTAAGTGAACTCATGTGAGTATGTGCAGTTGTAAACATGGAAATGGTCTACCCTCGGTTGAAATTTCACCTTTCCCGATAGACATAGTTCAATTTTGAATCCCATTGCGAAATAAACAGGGGGGGGGGGAGAATGGGGTAAGAGTAATAATATCTTCCTTTCGGACAATATTTTAGAATTGTCCCAGTCTAGCATATGTCCTACTTTCTAGGTCCCTCTGGCTTTTTTCTTTTTATCACTTCTTTATTTTGGGTGGAGAGTACAGTCCGTTGTTTAGACTTGTACCAGTATAGCCGTTTGTTTGGCATATACTTGTGCGTAAAGGCGCGAAAACCTGCTAAAGTAGATAGTTTAACCCGATCACTTGGGTGTTGTTTTTTTGCTGGCCTCTCATTGCCTGATTTTTTTGATTTGAGGGGGGGGGGCACTTCTGTTTTTCACCCTGATTCTTTTCATGCTTCCCCAAGTGTTTGTATAGTGCTAGAGCCAGTTTTGGGACATATGCTAGGTCCAGGTAATTCCTCATTTTGACCTTGGGTTAATACGAGTGGGGCGGAAATAAGGGAGGTTTGCTTTGGGGTTTTAAAATTGTCCCAGTCTACGGGGTAGGCAATTTCTCTTCTATTAGGCAAATTGATTGTCCAGTCATACGTGTGTGAAGGAAGCGGCATGATTGGTGGATATGTGTTCAAATAAATACGAGTTTATCTTCGAGAGTCTTATGATTCTATCATCAACTACTAAACGCTGGAAATTGCAGGAAGAAAGAATAATAGTTCTCCGTATTGAAAGCTATTCATGCATGGAATTTCTTTAGATAAAGTGCATTCCACAAACATGAAACCTCGACTCCTTCGGCATCTACCAAGCGGTAGGCATTCCCGAAATAGGCATGGGTGATCACATAGGGTCCCTCCGATGTGGGTTGCAGTTTCCCTCTTGGGTGAGGCTGTCTTGATGGCATGATTTGCTTAAGTACTAACTCCCCGATTTTAAATTTTCTTTCTATTATCTTTTTTTCAAATGCCCTTGCCACCCTTCTTTGGTAGGCCTGGGCATGGTCTGCCGCTCTTAATCTATTCTCGTCTAGTAGTTCGAGGCGTAGTAGAAATGCCTCCCTCCTTTTTTTTTGGTATTTATGTTTTCGAAAGCGTGGAAATAGATATATACATATGGTTTTGAAAAAGGGTACAAGTTGGTAAATAGATATTTTGGTTTTTAGAAAAAGAATGGAGATAAAGTTTGGAAAACGATTTTGTTTTAGAAGGAAAGCATGGAAAGATAGTTTGTATAACATTTTGTTTTGAAGGAAAGTATGGAAAGAGATCTTGTAAAAACAGTTTTGTTTTTTTTAAAGGAAAACATGGAAGTAAAGTTTTGTAAAACATTTTAAAGTGAGTCATGGAAATAAGGCTTTGTAAAACACTTCATTTTGAAGGAAAGTATGGAAAGAGATCTTTAAAAATGATTTTGAAGGAACTCATGGAAATAAGGTTTTGTAAAAGATCTTGAAAGATGATGAATGACTATTTTCTTTTTGAGTTTTGGTGAATTTTTGGAAAGCTTCGAAACAAATATGTATAGGGTGATGAAAGCGAAAGCTGGTAAACAAATATTTTGATTTTTAATTTTTGGAAAAGCCGTAAACAAATATGTACAGGATTTTGCTAACTAGAAAGTTGATTTAAGCAAATATTATGGTTTTGGGGATTTTTGAAATCCTGAAAATAAATATGTACAGGTTGATGCTAGTGGGGCTTACCCGGGGGGATCGGTACCTGGTTCTTGGACTCGTATTGCTTCCTCGAGTCGACTCCTTTTTGACGGTCGACTGATGTCTGGTGGGGGTCCCCAATTCCCGAACTCTCCCTCCCTAAGCCGCTTCAGGGGCCTTCCTTGTTGGAGCAATCTTCGTCAGCGGAGACTGGTTGCCAACATGCAAGCACCTCTAGCCGGATGCGCATGGCACAGACACCCCAATTTTGAACCTGCGCCTCATTGAAGCGTGCCTCTCCCCAGATTGATATCACTCCTCCGCGGTACGGGAAGCGAAGGCATTGGTGTCGGGTGGATGAAACGGCCTCGATGCTATTGAGCCAGGTCCTTCCGACAATTAGAGGGTGGGGTGATCGAATGTTCATTACCATGCAGTTGACGATGGTGGAGACCGGGCTGATTTTTAGTGGGAGCGTGACCAGTCCGCAAGCTTTCTTGCGTGTGTCGTCGAAGGCGTAAATGAATTCATCCGAGGGCTCCAATCTAGGAACCCTCCCTTCTAGCTTATGGTAGGCGGAATATGTGAGAACATTTGTTTCCGCTCCCGTATCGATGAGAATGTGCCGAAATTCTCTTCCTCTGAGTGTGGTAGTGATTGCGAGGGGTGTGGAGCGCGCTCCGGCTTTTGGGACTTCATGGGGGAGGAAGGTGATCGGGTTGGGCTCCATAAGATTGTTTGATGGATTCAAGGTCCCGGTTGTCTCCTCCGAGGGGTAGTTGCTGTTATATGGGGACCTGGGTGGGCTATCATTTTCATTCTCACCACCCGTGCATAGGGCTAGTGTGAACATATTGTGTGTTGCCCAGTTGTTCTCGTTCTCGTACTGGAGGCGGGCCTCTCCCCAAATTGTCAGTACATGGCCCATGAAGGGCAATCGGAGGCATTGGTGCTGGGGGGAACAGATAGCTTGGATGCTGTCCAACCATGGTCGTCCTAGCATCAGCGGGTACCTTGTGTCGATGTCGGCCATGGAGCATGCTACCTCACAGATGAGGGAGCTGACGGATAGCTCGAATATTCCGGGGCCGCGGAGAGCTTTCCCGGTGTGATTGAAAGCCTGGATAGTAGGGTGGGCAGTTTGAACGGGAGGGCGTCTGAGTCCGGGTATCTTCTGGTAGGTGGAGCACGTCACGTCATTATGTTCATTCCCGACCCTGGGTCAATGAAGATGTTGTTTATCAACAACATCTGAAGTCATCCGCGGATGTGTAGGGGGTAGACTTGCAGTCTGGAGTCCGGGAGGTATTTGTCAGTGAACGACATGGTCATTGGGAGGCGGGGGCCATCGACAGCATCAGTACTTTTGGAGGACCCATTGTCGTCCGGATCCCCTCCCTTAGGTCCTTCGCTGGCTCCTTCGGGAACCTCCTCAAAGGGCTCCTCCTCTTCGTCTCCTCCCGGATTTTCTAGTCCGCTTTCATCAGACTCAATGTTGACAGTTGCGGGTAGGGCGAGGACTGCTCGTTCTTCTTCGCCATAGAGTATGGCGAGGTCATGATCATCGAGGTTCAGCTGGAAGGGCTCGTTCTGCCCCTCCTCCTCGGATTCCTCGGATAGACTGTCATCAGTGACATCCTCCGAACTGCTTGGTTGCGGCGATGGTTGTCTCCCTCTCCTGACCATGTTTACCATGTGGGCTCCAGATGTGGATGCTTGGTTGTGACCTGGCAATGGGTCAGTAAATATGCCAAGTGGCTTGGAGGCTCGGGAATTGCCCTGGTTTAAGTGGCTTTTGATCATGGCCCAATCAAGGCGCCTGTCATCATTCAAATCATAAATAAAATCCTGAAAAACAACGCATTGTTCTATGGTATGCCCATGCGGTTGGTGGTATTGAAAGTAACGCAGTCTGCTGGCCCGGGGGAGTGGAGGCTTAGCAACTGGGAGGGAGATACTATTAGTGTCCATTAGCACCCTAAAAATCCTAGTTAGTGTTTCTGGGAGGGGAGGGTAAGAGTCCCTCTTTCCCACTCGTCTCTAATCATAGGATGTTGGAGGGGAGACCTCATTATAAGTACTTTGTGTAGGCTGCCTAGGATTTAGGTTTTGGTTCCTTAGGAAGGTGGAATAGAAAGGGGTCCTAGGCTGGCCTTGTTGTGAAATTACGGGGCTTTGGACCGGGGAACTTTGGATTACTGGGCTTTGTTGTGTCGGCACGGGGATGGGTACTGATCGAGTAGTGAAATTTTGGTTGGTTGGCCGAGGCGGCGCATACTCGAATGAACCGGACGTGTACTGTCTCGGAGCCGTTCCTCGATCAGGAACTCGTGCTCCGTTCGGGTAGAGTGCCGATATTTGTGTAATCCCCTCTACCATGGGGGTTTGCGCCTTGCGAGGCGGTTGTCCAACCCTATGGCTAATAGGTGGGGACTGGGTTTGCACTACTGGGATTGCACAACGTGAAATCCTGTTGTGGCGGTAAATTAGAAGCTGATACATAGTACAGTCTCCGTACGAAAGGCTCGTACGAAGCTCTGAACTCAGGCTCTGTAACATCATGCCAATTTATTGACATTCTGTGAGTTGCAGGCCGGTTCAGTGGACAAGCCTGCGCCACCGAGACATGTATTGTTCAAATTCCTCCCTAGGCCTCATTCTCTCTACGGTCAAGTCTGAAATAGAGGGGGGTCTTGATCCTCTGGTATCCATAGCGGTCTAAGAACTTCTCGCTTACAGCCGAGAAGTTTGACAAGTGGTCTACTCGGAGGGTGGAGAACCATTGCAATTCTTCTCCTTCCAATGATTTCTGGAAGAAGAAGACTAGCAGAGGTTGATTATCTAGAAATGGTCGGACGTCTAGATAAAAGGCAGTTAAGTGAATGTCTATGTCTCCACGACCGTTATACTAGTGGAATTTGAGGATTTTGAATCCCTCCGGTAAGTGGACTGATGGGATTTGTCTCAGGTTATGTAGAGATGTGCTTGGGGGCTGAGGGACCAGTCTCAGAGAGGATTCTCCAGATGGTTTCATCCAGCGTTTCTCCCCTGGGAGGGCTGCCTAGAGGTCCCGGGTTTGGGGTGGCCTGGTAAGGGCCTGGGGTGGAAACGGTTGGGAACATTGGATTCGCGGGGGAAAGGGGGTGAATGAAAAAATGCTCGGATTGATCGAGCGACTGGGTGTGGACGGGGTTTTGGGAATGGCCTTGGGGGTTTCGACAGGGGCCTCCTGTCTCTAGGTCTTGGCATGATGGTAGTCGGCGAGGTCATGAAACATGTCCTCTACGGATTGGTACCCTAGACTGGCCTTCTTTTCCTCTAGATGGGTCAGGAATTGTGTGGCCTGACCCTCTCGGTGGATTCTCTCCTCTAGTATCTCCTCCTCTATGTGGGATTCCATGATGTGTGTGGAACGATTTAAGGGAATGAATGCAGATATAAAGTAGTAAATAAAGCGATAAAGGATTGCGCAGCAACGTGCGGCTTACAAAGCAGTAAAGGATTGTGCAGCGGTGTGCGGTTTACAAAGCAGTAAAGGATTGCGCAGCGATGTGCGACTTATAAAGCAGTAAAGGATTGCACAGCGGTGTGCAGCTTACAAAGCAGAAAATGATGCTGTGATGCAAAGTAGAGGAGGATCTGATTCGAGAGGGGTGGGAAACTTTAAATTTCCTAGAGGGTTGATAGCATTCTAGTCAAGCTTGTAAAAAGGGAGGCAGAAGAGGATTACCTTTTGTTGTTTTTCACGAGGGCTGTCCCACCGTGATCGCCAGATTTATCGGTGTGAAAAATCCGCGTGTGTGGGGGTTCTTCGGTGATTCAGATCTGATGCGTGCCCTGGTGGGCTCGGTCGGATCGTCTCTCGGAAGGGTGGTGTCGTTCCTGGTTGAGGTGCCCGACAGCGGCACAAGAGGATTCAAGGGGTGTGTTTGATCGCCACCTGCTTTTTTTTAAAAAGCAGGAAAAGGTTGGGTCGGACTTGATCGCCTATGTGGGGAGTTTGTGGGGTCTCCGCTCTGAGACACGGATATATCGTACACAGAGGTGAAAAACAGGTAATCCTATTCTGCGTCCGGAGCTTGACTAAAGGAGTCTTGGGACAAAGGGGGTATGGATAGGGGGCGGCTAATGGGTTTGAGCCGTCGGGTATGGGGCGGCTACTAGGGTTTAGCCTTCTGGGACCTGGGTTGGTTTGGGCAGAACTTCGTTAGGAAATGGGTTTGGTTTTGGACAGAGGTTAAGCTAGGTTTAACCCGGTTTTTGGAGGGTGGAATGAGAGGGTGTTTTTGTGTTGGGAATGGATTTTTCTCTCACAAAAGGGGGACTCTCTCTCTCTCTAGGGATTTCTAGTGGTGGAAGCGAATGGTCAATTAAGTGGGTTGGAGATTGGTAAATTGATTGGTGGATGTGAATTGTGTTAGAAATGTTTTGAACCCCCTCTATTTATTGTAAAAAAGAGGCAGGGGAATACCCAGTGGGTAATAGAATGGATTGGTTAATAGTGTGTATGATTAGACCCCTCATTTAATTCTTTGGTTCTTCTGTCAAGAACAGGTGAAGGGCGGCTAGTCCAAACTAACTGCCCAGAATGGGCCGGCTACTTCCTGGTAGCCGCCCTCATCATGACCTGCCAAACATCCCATCTCTGACAAGCGGTGGCTCGGTTTGGTTACTTGGATTGATCCGGCCAAGATGGGGCGGCTAAAGGTCACAACCCGCTGCAATGATCAGCATTTAATGCTGCTTTATGTCCCATTTAGGGAAGCTGTGCATGGTCGGCCAGGGGGGGCTCGTGCCAACTAGCCGCCTGGTATGGGGCGGCTAGTTAGGGTTAGCCGCCCCTTTCCAGAGTTTCTTAGGTTTTAGGTTTTCTGGGGTTCTCTAGGTGGGTTTACGGTTGGGGCTGGGTTTCTTTAGGTTTTGGGCCAAGGGTTTAGTTTAGGGTTGGGGTTTGGGCCAGGGTTTGGTTTAGTGTTAGGGTTTCTGGTTTGGGGTTTAGGTTAGGGTTAGGGTTTGGGCCAGGGTTAGGGTTTCCAGTTTAGGTTAGGGTTGTCGGTTTGGGCCAGGGTTTGGGTTAGGGTTTAGGGTTTCTGGTTTGGGCCAGGGTTTGGGTTAAGGTTTTCGGTTTCCTGAACTTTTGATTTTCTATTAGATGCCCAAATGTGGGTTATTCCCAGGTGTTACTTGAAGTATTTTGTCTTTCTGGATGGTCAAAATTGGGGTATCTACACTAGCGTTCCCCTTTCCTCCTTCTGAAGCCCCTTCGGGTCATTTCTCCCGAGGAGAGGGGCCCGCTGAACCTCCACGAGCATTCCCTATGGCCGAGAGGGGTCCTCGGGCTTCGATTCCTGCTCCCATATCTCCGTCTCGGGTGCCGCAGTATGTGTATCGCGTTAGCCCTACCCGAGTTCAGCCTTTTGGATGGTATTCGATGCCCCCGGCCCCCTCTCGCAGGGCCGACCTCATTGCTTGTGGCCATGTCGCCAACGTGTGCAAGGAGCTTGAAAAGATGAGGTGTCTGGTTGAGGAGGAGGAGAACGAGCGCTTCAAGGACTTCTGCGCTGGCTTTAGCACTGGATACTTGGCCAGGCAGGATGGAGAGGTCTTCCCTTCTGCGTCCAAACTGAAGGAGATGTACCAGCTCTCTCTTTTTGAGAGAAGGTGCGGTTGCTTCTCGGAGGAAGACCCGGGTACATCAACTCGGTCGGCTCCCTTTACTTCTCGCCCAGGGCGTCAGGCTTGAGGCTAATGTCGGTGCAACTTGCTACCCTTTTTTTAATTTAGACAAACAATTTTCCTGGTGAGCACCATGCATTTGTCCGGGCTGCGTCCCAAGGTTATGAATTTAGACAAACAATTTTCCTGGTGAGCACCGGGCGTTTATCCGGGCTGCGTCCCGAGGTTATCATTTTGTTTAAATGCTAAGTTTCTTGATATTTTTGTGCGTGGTAATAGATTGTGCTTTTTAATAGTCGTATTGATATTTCAAATAGAGGAGTCATCCTATTGACCCATCGATAAGCGGACGTGACCTATTATTGCATGAACGCTGTCGGTATCGTCGGGAAGCCCTCCCGGCGGTGCGCGGGTGAGCGCGCGTGCGTGTGTGGGGGTTCTTCGGGGATTCGGATCGGATGCGTGCCTGGCGGGCTCGGTTGGATCGTCTTCTCGGAAGGGTGAGGGGTGTCATTCCTGGTTGAGGTGCCCGATAGCGTCTCAAGAGGATTCAGGGGTTTGTGTGATCGCCACCTGCTTTTTCTAAAAGCAGGAAAAGGTTGGGTCGGGTTTGAACGCCTACGTGGGGGAGTTTGTGGGGTCTCTGCTCTGAGACACGGATATACCGTACACAGAGGTGAAAAACAGGTATCCTATTCTGCTTCCGAGGCTTGACTAAAGGAGTTTTGGGACATAGGGGGGTGTAAGTGGGGTGTGTATAGGGGGCGGCTAGTTGTGTTTAGCCATCGGCCAGGGGGCGGCTAGCTAGGGTTAGCCGTCCAGGGTCTGGGTTGGTTTGGGCAGAACTTCGGTAGGAAATGGGTTTGGTTTTGGACAGAGGCTAAGCTAGGTTTAGCCCGAGTTTCTGGAGGGTGGGATGAGAGGGTATTTTATGTAGGGAATGGGTGTTTCTCTCACAAAAGGGGCTCTCTCTCTCTCTCTCTCTTAGGATTTCTAGTGGTGGAAGGGTTTGATCAAGTGAGGATGGTGGATTGGTGATTGAAGATTGATGTTGTATTTGGGCTTGGGACCCCTCTATTTATAGTAAAAGAGAGGCAGGGAAATATCCCGAGGGTAATGGAGTGGGTTAGCTTCGATTGGACCTCTCATTAATTCTCTGGTTCTTCTGTCAGAGACCAGGTGAAGGGCGGCTAGTGCTAACTAGCCGCCCAGGATGGGGCGGCTACTTCCTGGTAGCCGCTCCTATCATGACTTGCCAAATGTCCCATCTCTGACAAGCGGTGGCTTGGGTCGGTTACTTGGATTGATCCGGCCGAGAGGGGGCGGCTAAAGGTCATGACCTGCCGCAATGATCAGCATTTAATGCAGCTTTATGTCCCATCCAGGGGACTGGTCCAAAGTCGGCCAGAGGGCGGTCAGTGGGGCGGCTAGTGTAAACTAGTCGCCTGGTATGGGGCGGCTAGTTAGGGCTAGCCGCCCCTTTCCACGGACTTGGGGTTCTAGGGTTTTGGGTTTTTAGAATTAGGGTTTCCGATTTAGGTTTTAGGTTTAGGTTTAGGTTAGGGTCAGGGTTTAGGGCTAGGTCAAGGCTAGGGTTAGGGTTTAGGGCTAGGTCAAGGCTAGGTTTAGGGTTTCCGGTTCAGGTCAAGGCTAGGGTTAGGGTTTCCGGTTTACCAAACCTTTGGTTCTCTATTGGATGTCCAACTGTGGGATATTTCCGTGTGTTACTTGAAGTATTTCTGTCTCTCTGGACGGTCAAAATTGGGGTATCTACAATTGTCCCTCATCGGACGGAGTCTTTGTGCGAAGCAGGAAAGACTTCGACCGATGATAAGGAAAGAGACCCCTATTTTGGCCGGCCCGACCTTCAAGAAGTTATGCCAACACGAACAGTACTATTCGGGGAGTTGATTTAGATTGTCAGATGCTAGGTCTTGACTTAAAATTTTTAGCCAAAAGGATGATCCAGGTGGAAGGCGGGGAAAAGTAAATGGTGAGTGATCCAACCCGCGGTCGGGGTTCTTAGCTATCGTGCGCGGAGCAGCCCAGCGTCAGTTTCCTCGTGCCTATCGTTCCCGTGCTTGGGAAAACTCAGCAAGGAGGGGATATCGCCGACAGAAAGCAAGTAAAAGTTGAGTTGGGTGAATTGGATCATCCGAAGGATAAGAACTCTGGAAAAGAACCAGAACTGGAGAAATTCAAATTTGAGTGGTACTGAAAGTGCGGTGAAACTTCGGGAAAGTCGTGTTTGATCAAGTAATGTCTGGAAATAAACCAATACAGGGCTGTTTGGTATGGAGAACCTTGGAATTTGGGGCTGAGAAGAGTTTGGAAAGGCATTTTGAAGCAAAACAAAAAAAAACTGGGAGGGGCGGCTAGTGCTAACTAGCCGCCTGAGAGGGGGCGGCTACTCGTGGGTAGCCGCCCCTCGACTGGGTCCCTTATAACCGAAAAGGGACCCCCTCTCTCTCTCCATACGTTTTAAACGGTTACTCTCCCTCTTCTTCTTCTCTTCGGTTTCAAACTCAAGAACCCTGATTTCTTTGCCTTTTCTTCCTCCATTTCAACCTCAATCCTTCTCTCTTTCTCTTGATTTCGAAACCCAAGTTTGGGTTCTCCTTTTTCTTTTTCAAACCGAGGAGATGACGAGGTCGAAGGCGATTGCTTCGAGGGGGAAACGACCACGGGTGGCTCGTGGAGAGCGTAGCCCGAGCTCTTCTTCATTGGAGAGCGATAGGCCGGAGGTCGATGCCGTGGGGGTGGCTATGGGTTCGACGGAGGTGCCGCCGGCGGACATTGGCGCGGGTGAGGTCCGGGATTTGCCTTCGGGGGCTGTCCCGGAGGTAGGGGGGAGTGTGATAGGCTATACACGCAAGAGGAGGCGTGGGGATCGACCGGTGGTGGCCGAGGAGGTGGTTTCGGGGGTCGGGGGATCGGTTGAGGGTGTGATGGAGGGAGGGGCCGAGGCCGAGGGGATAAGTGAGAGTGAGAAGGCGTCATTGGACGCCATTATTGGGATGTTGGATAGGGAGGCCATAGAGGCCAGGGCAGCAGAGGAGGAGAGAAGGGCCATGGGTGTTTTTGAGGGTTTAGCCTCCGGTGCGGCGGGTACGGAGGTTGGATAGGCCGATGTTGGGGAGGAGGCCGGGGAGGCCGAGGGTGTGGGCATGGGGGCCGCGGAGGCCGGTGTTGGTGTTGGGGCCGAGGTCGAGGAGGCCATGTTTGAGGAGGACGAGGAGGGGGATGACGACGGGATGGACGATCCTGACAAGGCTGAGGTGGACGCTCCTGGGTCCACACGGGCCGTGGTATGTGCCTAACCTTTTAGTCTTAGCCTTTTATTTATGTGTGCATGTGATATTTATATATGTGTGTTTCTAATAGCATGAATAGGTAATAGTGGGTGATATATGCATGCTTGCATGTATAGTTAGATCACGGTGGGATAATAAGCATGCGAATATGGGTTTTGTGTTGGAAAAAGAAGGGGACAGTTTTTCATATGTGCGTCCATGTTTGTCGTATATGGGAATGGAAATGACACGCCTTAGCATGCTTGCATGTGGTGGCTTTTGTATGCATATATATTTTTCAGAATACATATTTTCATGTGTATTTGATCATGGTGGAGTAAGAGATAGTATGTATGCAATTTACGGGTCTAAGCTCCTTTACATGCTTGGGGTAGGTTCGTGAGAGGTGTATAATCATGCTAGACGGTAAAATAGAGAAGGTATGCAAGTAATGACCACGGTGGGATAAGAAGGTATAACAGGTAGTCATATGAAACGTGTTTTGTGAATAATTGAAGGTGGGCCTACGCGTGAAGTCTTCTATTTTTCATGCTTTTGTTTTAGCATATGAAAGCTTATCTTGCTAAGCATGGTTTCTAAATGAATTTGTAGACTTGGATTCTTACCTCTCGACTACTTTTAAACTAACCCATGCTCCCTTCGTTTGTTTTGTAGAGACCGAACCGTATTCGGGCTCTGTGGCATGGGACGAAGAGGTGGTACGATGCCTTGGGGCAGGAGGAGAGGGGCTTGGTGGATGGAGCGGGCTTCCGTTCCTTCTTTTTGATCGAGCCGTTCCACGTCCATCGTCCATACGTGGAAGCCTTGGCGGAGAGATGGGACCCGGAGAGTTGTACGTTTATCCTCCCCACCGGTGCTGTCATGCCGACCCTCGAGGACGTTTATCGGATCACCGGCCTTCCGGTGTCAGGGGAGGCAGTGATCGCGGCCACCCTTGCTGACTATAAGGCACTTTTCCAGGAGTTGATTGGGGAATGGGACTATGTGGAGCGTGTGAGGACACTGAACCGGATCTCCCTTGGACAGTTGTCGAGGCAATACGGCCTTGGCTCCTTTACAGAGCGTCAGAAGGGCGAAGCTGCAGCTAGCTTCGAGAGGCGGCGGGCGATGATCGAGGCGAGAGAGGCGGCCGCGTGCCCACAGAGGGCACGGAGGGAGTTGAGAGCATTCTTCCTCTACTTCTTCGGCCGAGTTCTCTTCTCGACGGCCTCTGACAAGGTTTCCTCTCACTCTCTCTTGCTCATGAGGGACCTGGAGGGCATGGGGCGATACGCTTGGGGAGCGGCGATGCTTGCCCATCTATTCGCGGAGCTCTCGAAGAAGGTCAAGAGGGTCGGAGGAAAGAACCTTGGCGGTTTTGCTCCCTTTCTCCAGGTATGTGTGAGTAGAGGGTGTTTTCTTTACCGGTTCGACTCGTTTGATTTTGATAATTCCCATCTTTGTTTGGGCAGGTCTTTGGGTATGAGCATTTCGCGATTGACCGCCCGACCCTGGTGCCTTTTGATCGTGTTTTCCCTTGGGCCATGAGATGGGCACCCCGGGGATCTTCGCGCTTTCATCGCCTCGCTCAGTTCCGGGAGGCCTTCCGTGTCTTGACGGAGGAAGAGGTATAAAATTTTCTTCTTCGAGTTTTATTTGGCTTGTATTTGGTTTTCTTTTGACTAAGCGCTCTTCCTATCTTTTGATGCTTTATAGATGACGTGGAGGCCCTATACGGAGGAGGAGGTCCCTGAGGAGTTGTCGCGGGATGTCTGGCTGATCTACTTTAATGAGGTCGTGTTCCATGCGATCAGCGGGTTGTCCGCCAGCTTGGGTACCACCGGTGGGTGCCCGATCCTCTGCGCGGCGCCCCTCGATTCCGGTGGCCGGGATTCCTCGGGACACGAATCTCCCGAGGAATTACGCTACGTACGTGGCAGGATGGATGGGTCGAGGCGTCTTGGTGGAGCGTCGTCCTGAGGTGACTTCGAGTGACGAATACCTAGCTTGGTATCGTCGGGAGTATGCGGGTATCCTCGGGACGATGGAGGAGGAGATCCCGGATGCCTACGTAAGTTTGGAAGCTCTCCTTCTCTTCTTCGTTCTCTTTTGATTGAATATTTTCTGAGTGGTGTTTGCTTTTGTAGGTTGAGTTGAATGAGATGGAGAAGAGGCTCAAGGCCGCCAATGAGCACCTCCAAGCGCGAGCTAGGCAGATAGAGGCGTTGCGGGTTCAGAGAGGACGCTTGCAGGACCAGGTCCGGGTCCTCGAGGCTCAGGTGGATGCTTTGTCGAGAGCGAGGGCTGATGGTGCTTCCTCTTCTTCCGCCCCTCATTCCATGATTTCCGAGCGAGAGCTCGAACTGACGAGGGAACTAGATGCGGCCGGAGCGAGTTGACGGCCACACGGATGGAGCTGGGCCAGGCGAGGGGTAGGGCTTCTCGGGCTGAGGAGGAGACGGACCGGCTGAGGTCCATGGTGGCTTCTGTCGGCGTGGGAAAAGATGGTGTTTCTTCCGCGTGTGTGGGGGTTCTTCGGGGATTCGGATCTGATGCGTGCCCTGGCGGGCTCGTTCGGATCGTCTTCTCGGAAGGGGTGAGGGTTTCGTTCCTGGTTGAGGCGCCCGACAGCGGCTCAAGAGGATTCAAGGGGGTTTGTGATCGCCACCTGCTTTTTCTAAAAACAGGAAAGGGTTTGGGTCGGATTTGATCGCCTACGTGGGGAGTTTGTGGGGTCTCCGCTCTGAGACACGGATATACCGTACACAGAGGTAAAAAACAGGTAATCCTATTCTGCTTCTGGGCTTGACTAAAGGAGTCTTGGGACAAAGGGGTGTGGATATGGGGCGGCTAGATAGGGTTAGCCGTCCAGGGTATGGGGGGACGAACTTTGGTAGGAAATGGGTGGGGTTCTGGACAGAGGCTAAGCTAGGTTTAGCCCGGGTTTGTGGAGAGTGGGATGAGAGGGTTTTTTTTTTGTGGGGAATGGATATTTCTCTCACAAAAGGGGCTCTCTCTCTCTCTCTCTTGGGATTTCTAGTGGGAAGGGGGATTGGATGATTTTTGTTGTGTATGAATTGGGGATGGATTGATGGATGTTGGGATTGTTGTATTTGGGCTTGGGACCCCCTCTATTTATAGTAAAAGAGAGGCAGGGGAATGTCCAGGGGGTAATGGAGTGGGTTGTCCTTGATTAGACCCCTCATTAATTCTCTGGTTCTTCTGTCAGGACCAGGTGAAGGGCGGCTAGTTCTATCTAGCCGCCCAGGATGGGGCGGCTACTTTCTGGTAGCCGCCCCTATCATGACCTGCCCAACGTCCCATCTCTGACAAGTGGTGGCTTGGGTCGGTCACTTGGATTGATCCGGCCAAGAGGGGGCGGCTACAGGTCACAACCCGCCGCAATGATCAGCATTTAATGCTACTTTATGTCCCATCCAGGGAACTGGTCCAAAGTCGGCCAGGGGGCGGTTAGGGGGGGCGGCTAGTTGAAACTAGCCGCCTGGTATGGGGCGGCTAGTTATGTCTAGCCGCCCATTTTCCAGGGACTTGGTTTTTTTGGGTTTTTTAGGGTTTCTTTAGGTGGGGTTCTGGTTTGGGTGGGGTTTAGGGTTTCTGGCTAGGTTTAGTTTAGGGCTAGGGTTAGGGTTTCTGGCTAGGTTTAGTTTAGGGCTAGGGTTTGGGTTTCTGGCTAGGTTTAGTTTAGGGCTAGGGTTAGGGTTTCTGGCTAGGTTTAGTTTAGGGCTAGGGTTAGGGTTTCCGGTTTCCTGAATTTTGGTTCTCTAATGGATGTCCAAAAGTGGGATATTTCCGGGTGTTACTTGAAGTATTTCTGTCTTTCTGGACGGTCAAAATTGGGGTATCTACAATTGTCCCTCATCGGACGGAGTCTTTGTGCGAAGCATGAAAGACTTCGACCGATGATAAGGAAAGAGACCCCTATTTTGGCCGGCCCGACCTTCAAGAGGTTATGCCAACACGAACAACATTATTTGGGGAGTCGATTTAGACCGTCAGAGGCTAGGTCTTGACTCAGAATTTTTAACCGAGGGGATGATCCAGGTGGAAGGTGGAAAAAGTAAATGGTGAGTGATCCAACCCGCGGCCGGGGTTCTTAGCTATCGTGCGCGGAGCAGCCCAGCGTCAGTTTCCTCGTGCCTACCGTTCCCGTGCTTGGGAAAACTCAGCAAGGAGGGGATATCGCCGACAGAAAGCAAGTAAAGGTATTGAGTTGGTGAATTGGATCATCCAAAGGATAAAAATTCTGGAAAAGAACTAGAACTGGAGAAATTTGATTTTGAACGGTACTGAAAGTGTGGCAAAACTTCGAGCAAGTCGTGTTTGGTCAAGTAATGTCTGGAAATAGGCCAATACATGGCTGTTTGGTGTGGAGAATCTTGGAATTTAGGGCTGAAAAGAGATTGGAAAGGGGTTTCGAATGAAAACAGAGAAACTGGGAGGGGCGGCTAGTTGTAACTAGCCGCCCGAGAGGGGGCTGCTACTCGCGGGTAGCTGCCCCATGACTAGGTCCCTTATAACCGAAAAGACCCTCTCTCTCTCTCCATACATTTTAAAACGGTTCCTCTTCCCTCCTTTCTTCTTCTTCTTCGTTCCAAACCGGAAAAAACTTGCCTTGAATCCTTTGTTTTCGTCCTTCATCATCCCTTTCTTCTTGATTTCGAAGCCCTAGGTTTTCTTTAGGTTTTTCTTTGTGCGAAATCGGAGGAGATGACGAAGGAGAAGAAGACAACTTCGATGATGAAGCGCCTCAGGTCTTCCCGAGAGCAGAGAGGGGCTGTCTCGGGGTCTAGTTCATCGGGGAGTGATCGGGTGGAGGAGGAGGTCGTGAGGGAGGTTGTGGGTGCGGCGGAGGTGTCGTTAGTGGATACCGGTGCGGCTAGGGGCACGGGTACGTCTTTGGGGGCTGTCCCGGAGGTTGGGGGTGTTATGATAGGCTACTCACGCAAGAGGAGGCGTGGGGACCGACCGGCAGTGGTCGAGGAGGCGGCTTCGGGGGTCGGGGGATTGGTTGAGGGTGCAACGGAGGGAAGGGCCGAGGCCGAGGGGGTAAGTGAGAGTGAGAGGGCGTCATTGGACGCCATTATTGGGATGTTGGATAGGGAGGCCATAGAGGCCAGGGCAGCAGAGGAGGAGAGAAGGGCTATGGGTGTTTTTGAGGGTTTAGCCTCCGGTGCGGCGGGCACGGAGGAGGTCGGAGGGGCTGATGTTGGGGAGGAGGCCGGGGAGGCCGAGGGTATGGACATGGGGGCCGCGGAGGCCGGTGTTGGCGCTGAGGCCGAGGAGGCCGTGTTTGAGGAGGATGAGGAGGGGGATGACGATGGGATGGACGATCCCGACGAGGCCGAGGTGGACGCTCCTGGGTCCACACGGGCCGTGGTATGTTCCTAACTTTAGTCTTAGCCTTTTATTTGTATGTGTATGTCTTTCGTGGTATGAATAGGTAATAGTGGGTGATATGTGTATCTAACATGCATGAGTAGATAATAGTGGGTGATATGTGTGTCTAATATGCATGCTTGTATGTATAGTTTTGATCATGGTGGGATAATAAGCATGTGAATATGGGTCCGTGTTGGAAAAGAAGGGGGCAATTTTCATATGTACATCCATGCTTGTTGTATATAAAAGAAAGAGAAGTGGTACGGCTTAGTATGCTTGCATGCGATACTTTTCTACGTGTATGTGACTTCGTACGTGTTTGATCATGGTAGAGCATGAGGGAGTGTATGCATGCATTTCATGGGTCCAAGTTCTATATTGCTTAGGTACGTTTAGGGAAGGTATAAGCATGATAGGGCGTGATTAAGAAAGCATGTGAGTGGTGACCACGGTGGGATGTGCTGATGTTTGTCTAGCATGCGTGATCATATGGGGAGTGTAGCTTCTTACTTTCATGCTTTTGTTTCTGTATTTAGCATATGGAAGTGTCATTTTGCTAAGCATGGTTTTAAAATAATTTCGTAGAGTTGAACCCTTACCTCTCGATTGCTTTTTAAACTAACCCATGTTCCCTTCGTTCGTCTTGTAGAGACCGAACCGCATTCGGGCTCTGTGGCATGGGACGAAGAGGTGGTACGATGCCTTGGGGCAGGAGGAGAGGAGTTAGGTGGATGGAGCGGGCTTCCGTTCCTTCTTCTTGATCGAGCCGTTCCACGTCCACCGTCCTTACGTGGAGGCTTTGGCGGAGAGGTGGGATCCGGAGAGTTGCGCTTTCATTCTCCCCACCGGTGCTGTCATGCCGACCCTCGAGGATGTTTATCGGATTACCGGTCTTCCGGTGTCAGGGGAGGCAGTGATCGCGGCCACCCTCGCCGACTATAAGGCACTCTTCCTGGAGTTGATTGGAGAATGGGACTACGTGGAGCGCGTGAGGACGCTGAACCGGATCCCCCTTGGGCAGTTGTCGAGGCAATACGGCCTCGGCTCCTTTACAGAGCGTCAGAAGGGCGAAGCTGCAGCTAGCTTCGAGAGGCGGTGGGCGATGATCGAGGCGAGAGAGGCGGCCGCGTGCCCACAGAGGGCACGGAGGGAGTTGAGGGCGTTCTTTTTATACTTCTTCGGCCGGGTCCTCTTCTCGACGGCCTCCGACAAGGTTTCCTCACATTCTCTTCTGTTGATGAGGGACCTAGAGGGCATGGGGCGATACGCTTGGGGAGCGGCGATGCTGGCCCATCTATTTGCGGAGCTCTCGAAGAAGGTCAAGAGGGCTGGGGGAAAGAACCTTGGTGGTTTTGCGCCCTTTCTCCAGGTATGTGTGAGTAGAGGGTGCTTTCTTTTGGGTTTAGCTCACTTTGATCATGATAATTTTCCTCTCGCTTTGCCAGATTTTCGGGTACGAGCACTTCGCCATCGATCGCCCGACCCTGGTGCCTTTTGATCATGTCCTCCCCGGGGCCATGAGATGGGCGCCCCGGGGATCCTCGCGCTTGTATCGCCTCGCTCAGTTCCGGGAGGCCTTCCGTGTCTTGACGGAGGAAGAGGTATAAATTTTTCTTCGAGTTTTCTTTGGCTTGTATTTGGTTTTCTTTGACTAAGCTCTCTTCCTATCTTTTGATGCTTCACAGATGACGTGGAGGCCCTACACGGAGGAGGAGGTCCCTGCGGAGTTGTCGCGGGATGTCTGGCTGATCTATTTTAATGAGGTCGTGTTCCATGTGATCAGCCGGGTTGTCCGCCAGCTTGGGTACCATCAGTGGGTGCCCGATCCCCTGCCGAAGCGCCTCGGGACACGAATCTCCCGAGGAACTACGCGACGTACGTGGCGGGATGGATGAGCCGAGGCGCCTTGGTGGAGCGCCGTCCCGAGGTGGCTAGCAGTGAGGAGTATATGGCTTGGTACCGCCAGGAATATGCCAGCATCCTTGGGATTATGGAGGAGGAGGTCCCGGACGCCTATGTAAGTCTTTCTCCTCTTCTTTTCTTTTCTCTTCTTCTCTTCTCCTCGAGTATTTTGCTGACTGATGTTGTTTTTTTTTGTAGGTTGAGTTAAATGAGATGGAGAAGAGGCTCAAGACTGCTAGTGAGCACCTCCAAACGCGGGTCCAGCAGATAGAGGCCTTGCGGGTACAGAGAGGGCGCTTGCAGGACCAGGTCCGGGTCCTCGAGGCTCAGGTGGATGCTCTGTCGAGAGCGAGGGCCGACGGCGCTTCTTCTTCTTCCGCTCCTCCTCCTTCCATGGTGTCCGAGCGAGAGCTCGAAATGACGAGGGAGTTGGATGTGGCCCGGAATGAGTTGACGGCCACAAGGATGGAGTTGGGCCAGGCGAGGGGCAGGGTTTCTCGGGCTGAGGAGGAGGTGGACCGGCTGAGGTCCATGGTAGCCTTGAGAGAGGAGGGGTTCATCACCCTAGGCCGCGAGAGGGACTCCCTCCACGCGGGGTGTCAGAGTTGGAGGCCTCGGTGGGAGTTCCCGGGGGTTTGATGGGGGATTTGCTTCGTTCTCTCCAGGCGGCCGGGGATAGAGATCGGGAGGCACTTCGATCGAGTGAGGACAGGCTCCGGGCTGCTGAGGCGAGATCACGGGAGCTTGAGGAGAGGTTGAGAGCAGTGGAGACGCGTCTTCGAGGGAGGTTGGAACGTAGAGATAGAGATATTCAGCAGGTCCTCCTCTGGGAGGCGACTATGAGGGGGAAATTGGTTGGCGGGGCTCGATGACCGAGGCGGACCTCGACCTTCTTCCACTTGAGCCTGACCATTCTCTCTCGGCTTCTTTGGCCACCGGGGCTACCTTCAGCCGTGCTTCTCGTCCTTCGGCGTCTCGGAGTCGTGGGATATACGCAAGGGCTGCGTCTTCGGTTCGAGAGACTCCCGCCGCTCCCGATGCTCCAGAGGTTCAGTCTTCCCCTCAGCCGCCACTTCCTTCAGGCCAGGACGCTCCTCCTTCGATTCGGCCTCCCGGGGATGATGATACGCCGAGGTAAAGCTCCTTTGTGTCTTGGTTTTAGGTAGAAGGATAGTATATATGCGATGAATTCATGCTTTTCTTCTTTTTTTGTTTTTGTTTTAGGTGATATTTCGATGATGCACGACTCAAGGCTTTGGATTTGAAGTATTTGGTGGACCTACCACTTCCTTACCTTCTATATTTTAAATGTTTAGCAGACAATTTACGCTTATGGTTTTGGTGGGACAATTTAATTTTTGGTTTTGTATGCATGGTTTAGAGTAGCCTTAACATGGATGTTCAGTGTCTTAGGAAGCCTTCTTAGTCTATAGGGATGTGTATGCGTGTGTAAATGAATGAACTTGGTGCTTATAAGTTTTGATTTTATGGATGGATGCAGAGTTCTAACATATAATCATTATAGCATGGTATTGATACAGGTTTTGTGTATAAATATGTCTAAAATGTGTGTGCATGTTTTGGAAAAGAATGCTTTGACAGGTATTCAAAGGAGTTGAAGAGTTGATTGAGACTGGGACTGACAGGGCAGATGGGGCAGTAGGTGAGGGGCGGCTACTCGCGTTTAGCCGCCCAGTGAGGGACGGCTACTTGTATTTAGCCGCCCCTTGCCTGGGTTTTTTACCTGGACAAGAAGGGCAGGGAGCAGGGGCGGCTAGTATAAACTAGCCGTCTCCAGGGGGCGGCTAGTCAGGTTTAGCTTCTTTGTGTCTTGGTTTTAAGTAGAAGAATAGTATATATGCGATGAATTCATGCTTTTCTTCTTTTGTTTTGGCTCAGGTGATTATTTCAGTGAAGTATAGCTCAAGACTTCGGAGTTTTGGAGCTTTTGGAGGAAAAGATTCTTCCTTTTTTATGCTCTCTTAGGTTTAGAAAAACAATCTATGTTTATGGTTTTGGTGTTGGTGGGACAATTTTATAATTCTCCTTTGTATGCATGGTTTAGAGTAGTTTAGCATGGGTTTTTATGGATACGTATGTGCGCGTAGGTGAATCTTGGCTTTTATAGGTTTGATTCATGGATGGATGTAGGGTTTTGATATATAATTGTTTTAGCATGGTATCTATATATGTTTTGTGTATGAATATGTGTATGAAATGTGTACATGCAGGTTTTGGAAAGAAATGATCTCAATAGGTAAAGAAGTGTTGAAGAGTTGATCGAATACAGACCGACACTGCTGAAATCGGTGCAGGCAGGGGGCGGCTAGTTGTCGGCGGCGGGGGCGATCGACAGTTGTGCGATACTTCGTTGAGAGGACCCTGTTCGTCGTTCGAGAATTGTCAAGATCCATCCGACGTACATTCCCTCTCCTTCGGCTGGTCCGATTCTGCTATGGCTCCGATTCGGGGATCTCCTCAAACAGGCTCTATCTTCTGTCGTACTGTCTCCCGGGTTACCCTAGTCCGCTTTCGTCCGGACTCGATGTCGATGGAGCCGTCGGGCAGCGAGCGATGAACTGGACCCGTGTCTCGTCGTACTTCTTCGCCGATATGAGTATGCTGCGAGGGTCGATTGGTTCGTCGAGGTTCAGCGTGGAAGTTGTCGCTCGTTCTCTGCCCTGTCTTCCTCCTCGTTGACTCTTCGGGCATATTGGCTACTTCATCAGTAGCATTGCTTCCGAGCTGTCGTTGGTTCTGGCGATGTTGTTGTCTCCCTCTCCTGATCATGACTTAAGACAACGCGTGCCGGCTCTAGATGGGTGGTCGAGTCGCTTGGCAGTGTGACCTGGCAAGGGGTCAGTTAATAAGTGCCATTAGTGGCCCTTGATGTTGTGCTTGAAGTCGGATTTCCCTGGCTCCTAGAAATGGGTCCTTTGGTATCATGTCGTTCCCAGTCAAGGCGCTTCTGGGTCATCATTAACCGATCATAAGTACGAAGTCGTCCGAAAAATACCATCAGCATTGTGGTCTACGGTTGATGGCCAGATATTGGGTTGACCTGGCATATTGCCAAAGGCTAACGATCATGCCCAGTGCTGGATCCCCGGGTAGTATGAATTGTTGCCTGCTGCGGGTCCTGGGTCGAGGGAGATACTATTTGTGTCCAACATCACCCTAAAGATCCTAGTTAAAGTTTCTGGGAGGGGAGGGTAAGAGTCCCTCTTTCCCATTCGTCTTTGGTCGTAGGATGCGGGAGGTCTAACCTCGTTATAAGAGCTTCGTATGGGCTGCCTAGGGGTTGGATTTTGTGCTCTTGGGGGAGCAGAGTAAAAGGGAGCCCGAGTTTGAGTTTGGCTCTGGATTATAGGGCTCTGGAGTGGGAAATTTTGGACTGTGGGGTTCTGTCGTGTCGGCACGGGGACGGGTACTGATCAAGGGGTAAAATTTTGATTCGCTTGCCGAGGCGGCGCATATCCGAATGAACCGGGCGTGTACTGTCTCAGAGCTGTTCCTCGGTCAGGAACTCGCGCTCCGTTCGGATAGAGTGCCGATACTTGGCTAATGATCCCCTCTACCATGGGGGTTTGCGCCTTACGAGGCGGTTGTCCAACCCTATGGCTGATAGGTGGGGACTGGATTTGGACTACTGGGGCTGCACAATGGGAAATCCTGTTGTGGCGGTCAATCAGAAGCTGATACGTAGTGCAGTCTCCGTACGAAAGGCTCGTACGGAGCTCTGGACTCAGGCTCTGCAACATCATGTCAATTTCTTGACATTCTGTGAGTTGCAGGCCGGTTCGGTGGACAAGGGTGCGCCACCGAGACACGTATTGCTCGAATTCCTCCCTAGGCCTCATTTTCTCTACGGTTAGGTCGGAAATAGAGGGGGTTCTGATCCTCTGGTAACCGTAGCGGCCCAAGAACTTCTCGCTTAGAGCTGAGAAGTTTGATAAGTGATCTACAGGGAGGGTGGAGAACCATTGTAGTGCCTCTCCTTCCAATGATTTCTGGAAGAGGAAGACTAGCAGGGGTTGATTATCTAGAAAGGGGCGAGCATCTAGATAAAATGCAGTTAAATGGATATCTGGGTCTCCACGACCGTTGTACCGGTGGAATTTGGGGACTTTGAATCCCTCCGGTAGGTGGACTGACGGGATTTGTCTCAGGTTATGTAGAGACATGTGCTTGGGGGCGGAGGGACCAGTCTCGGAGAGGATTCTCTGGATGGTTTCATCCAGCGTATCTCCCCTGGGAGGGCTGTTTTCCAGTCCCGGGTTGGAGGTGGCCTGGTAAGGGCCTGGGGTGGAAACATATGGGAATTTTGGATTTGCGGGGGAAAGGGGGGCGAATGAAAAAATGCTCAGATTGACCGAGCAGCTGGGTGTGGATGGGGCTTTGGGAGTGGATTTGGGGGTTTCGACAGGGGTTTCCTGTCTCAAGGTCTTGGCATGACGGTAGTCAGCGAGGTCGTGAAACATGTCCTCTACCGTTTGATACCCTTGACTAGCCATCCTTTCCTCTAGATGGGTCAGGAACTGTGTAGCCTGACCCTCTTGGTGATTCCTTTCCTCTAATATCTCCTCTTCTATGTGGGATTCCATGACGTGGAGTGGGGATGAATGCAGATTGAAAGCAGTAAATAAAGCAGTAAAGGATTGCGCAGCTGTGTGCGACTTACGAAAGCAATAAAGGATTGCGCAGCTGTGTTCGACTTACGAAAGCAGTAAAGGATTGCGCAGCTGTGTGCGGCTTACAAAGCAATAAAGGATGTTATAATGCACAGTAGAAGAGGATTTAATTCAAGGAGTGAGAAACTCTAACCTTCCTAGAGGGTTGATAGCATTCTAGTCAATCTTATCAAAGGGGGCAGAAGAGGATTACCTTTTGTTATTTTTCACGAGGGAGGTCCCACCGTGATTGCCAGATTTATCGGCGTGGGAAAAGACGGTGTTTCTTCCGCGTGTATGGGGGTTCTTCGGGGATTCGGATCTGATGCATGCCCTGGCGGGCTCGTTCGGATCGTCTTCTCGGAAGGGGTGAGGGTTTCGTTCCTGGTTGAGGCGCCCGACAGCGGCTCAAGAGGATTCAAGGGGGTTTGTGATCGCCACCTTCTTTTTCTAAAAACAGGAAAGGGTTTGGGTCGGATTTGATCGCCTACGTGGGGAGTTTGTGGGGTCTCCGCTCTGAGACACGAATATACCGTACATAGAGGTGAAAAACAGGTAATCATATTCTGCTTCCGGGCTTGACTAAATGAGTCTTGGGACAAAGGGGTGTGGATATGGGGTGTGGAAATGGGGCGGCTAATGGGTTTCTGCCATCAGGAATGGGGCGACTAGATAGGGTTAGCCGTCCAGGGTCTGGGGGGAATTGGGCAGAACTTTGGTAGGAAATGGGTGGGGTTCTGGACAGAGGCTAAGCTAGGTTTAGCCCGGGTTTGTGGAGAGTGGGATGAGAGGGTTTTTTTTATGGGGAATGGATATTTCTCTCACAAAAGGGCTCTCTCTCTCTCTCTCTCTCTTGGGATTTCTAATGGGAAGGGGGATTGGATGATTCTTGTTGTGTATGAATTGGGGATGGATTGATGGATGTTGGGATTGTTGTATTTGGGCTTGGGACCCCCTCTATTTAGAGTAAAAGAGAGGCAGGGGAATGTCCAGGGGGTAATGGAGTGGGTTGTCCTTGATTAGACCCCTCATTAATTCTCTGGTTCTTCTGTCAGGACCAGGTGACGGGCGGCTACTTCTATCTAGCCGCCCAGGATGGGGCGGCTACTTTCAGGTAGCCGCCCCTATCATGACCTGCCAAACATCCCATCTCTGACAAGCGGTGGCTTGAGTCGGTCACTTGGATTGATCCGGCCAAGAGGGGGCGGCTACAGGTCACAACCCGCCGCAATGATCAGCATTTAATGCTGCTTTATATCCCATCCAGGGAACTGGTCCAAAGTCGGCCAGGGGGCGGTTAGGGGGGGGCGGCTAGTTGAAACTAGCCGCCTAGTATGGGGCGGCTAGTTATGTCTAGCCGCCCATTTTCCAGGGACTTGGTTTTTTTGGGTTTTTTAGGGTTTCTCTAGGTGGGGTTCTGGTTTGGGTGGGGTTTAGGGTTTTTGGCTAGGTTTAGTTTAGGGCTAGGGTTAGGGTTTCTGGCTAGGTTTAGTTTAGGGCTAGGGTTAGGGTTTCTGGCTAGGTTTAGTTTAGGGCTAGGGTTAGGGTTTCCGGTTTCCTGAATTTTGGTTCTCTACTGGATGTCCAAAAGTGGGATATTTTCGGGTGTTACTTGAAGTATTTATGTCTTTCTGGACGGTCAAAATTGGGGTATCTACAGCTTCGAGAGAGGAGGGGTTCATCACCCTAGGCCGAGAGAGGGACTAGGTTTTGGAGCTTTTGGAGGAAAAAGATTCTTCCTTTTTTATGATCTCTTAGGTTTAGAAAAACAATCTATGTTTATGGTTTTGGTGTTGGTGGGACAATTTTATAATTCTCCTTTGTATGCATGGTTTAGAGTAGTTTAGCATGGGTTTTTATGGATACGTATGTGCGCGTAGGTGAATCTTGGCTTTTATAGGTTGATTCATGGATGGATGTAGGGTTTTGATATATAATTGTTTTAGCATGGTATCTATATATGTTTTGTGTATGAATATGTGTATGAAATGTGTACATGCATGTTTTGGAAAGAAATGATCTCAATAGGTAAAGAAGTGTTGAAGAGTTGATCGAATACAGACCGACACAGCTGAAATTGGTGCAGGCAGGGGGCGGCTAGTGTAAACTAGCCGCCCAGTGAGGGGCGGCTAGTTGTGCTTAGCCGCCCCCTGCCTGGGGCTTCCTCACCTGAAACAAAGGGCAGGGGCGGCTATTGTAAACTAGCCGCCCAGTGAGGGGCGGCTAGTTGTGCTTAGCCGCCCCCTGCCTGGGGCAATTTGGTTCTGCTGCTCTTGTCTGCTGCTGCTACCGAAGGTCTTCGTGACCGTTTCCACCTTCGAGACCTACAAAAACATCCCTTGCATGGACCAAGTGTTAAATCTGTCCGGATTGCGCCCCTGCACTGACTTTCGAGTTCTTTTTTGCTTGAATTGTCAAGGGCTACAATCCATCTTAAGGTGAAATGAAAAAGGATAATGCGAGAAGATAAAGTGCGGGAGACCATGCTTTAGTATGCAAGGAAGGGATTCCAAATGCGTAAGTGAAGAAAACTTTTAAGTATGTGTAAAAGGTGGGACAATTTCTTCTCAGGCATGTGCGGCAAGGGCACGAAATGAGTGGGGACAATTTTAATATTTGTGGGGGGCAATTTTCATATGAGTGGGGACAATTTTAATATGAGTGGGGACAATTTTTCAAGAAAATCGGATGCCAAGGTGTTTTGGAAAAGAAAAATGCAAGCTTATGCCTGATTTTTTTTATTTGAGGGGGGGGGGCTCTTCTGTTTTTCACCCCGATTCTTTTCATGCTTCCCCTCTAGAAGTGTTTGTATTGTGTCAGAGCCAGTTTTGGGACATATGCTAGGTCTAGGTAACTCCTCATTTTGACCTAGGGTTAATACGAGTAGGGCGGAAATAAGGGATGTTTTTGCTTTGGGGGTTTTAAATTGTCCCAGTCTACGGGGTAGGCAATTTCTCTTCTTTCAGGTGAATCTAGTCCAGTTATACGTGTGTGAAGGAAATGGCATGATTTGGCGGAGATGTGTTCAAATAGATACGAGTTTATCTTTGTGAGTCTTATAATTCTATCATCAAGTACTAAACGCTGGAAATCGCAGGAAGGAAGAATAATAGTTCTTAAGTATTGAAAGCTATTCATGCATGGAATTTCTTTAGATAAAGTGCATTCCACGAACCTGGAACCTCGACTCCTTCGGCATCTACCAGGCGGTAGGCATTCCCGGAATAGGCATGGGTGATCACATAGGGTCCCTCCCATGTGGGTTGCAACTTTCCTCTTGGGTGAGGCTGTCTTGATGGTATGATTTGCTTGAGTACTAGTTCCCCGATTTCAAAATTTCTTTTTATTACCTTCTTTTCAAATGCCCTTGCCACCCTTAATCTTTTCTTTGGTCGTCTAGTAGTATCATATATATTTTTGAAAGTGTGAAGACAGATGCATACTTATGGTTTTGAAAAGGGGCATGTGTTGGTGAATAGATATGTTTTTTTTTGGAAAAAGGAATGGAGATAAAGTTTGAAAAATGGCTTTGCTTTTAGAAGGGAAGTATGGAAAGACAGTTTGAAAAAATGCTTTTGGCGGAAATCATGGAGATATGGTTTCGTAAAATATTTTGCTTCGGAGAAAGGTGTGGCAGCGCAGATTTGGAAAAATTTTCTTCGTGAAGAAGAGTGTGGAAATGTAGTTTGTAAATATTTTCATTGTTTTTGGAAAATATGTAAAGAAAGTTTTTGGAAAGTGTTTCATTTTTTTGTTGGAAGCACGGAAACACAATTTTGTAAAACTTTTGTTTTGAAGGAGAGTGTGGAAAACATGTTTTTAGAAAACATTTTTTTGGTTTTTAAGAAGAGTGGAAATAAAGCTGGAAACAAGTATGTTCAGAGTTGGGGAATGAAAGCAGATCGGCATGTATTTTTTTGGATTTTGGTTTCTTTTAGGAAAGCAGGTAAACAAATACGTATAGGGTGTGAAAGCGAAAGCTGGTAAACAAATATTTTTCGATTTTGGATTTTTAGAAAAAGCTGTAAACAAATATGTACAGGGTGTGACGAAAGCAAAAGCTGGCAAACAAATATTTTTCGATTTTGGATTTTTAGAAAAAGCTGTAAACAAATATGTACAGGGTGTGACGAAAGCGAAAGCTGGTAAACAAATATTTTTCGATTTTGGATTTTTAGAAAAAGCTGTAAACAAATATGTACAGGGTGTGACGAAAGCGAAAGCTGGTAAACAAATATTTTTCGATTTTGGATTTTTAGAAAAAGCTGTAAACAAATATGTACAGGGTGTGACGAAAGCGAAAGCTGGTAAACAAATATTTTTTGATTTTGGATTTTTAGAAAAAGCTGTAAACAAATATGTACAGGTTGTGATGAAAGCTTACCCGAGGGGATCGGTACCTGGTTCTTGGATTCGCATTGTTTCCTCGAGTCGGCTTCGCTTGGTCGGCCGGCTGATGTCCGGTGGGGGGCCCCCTATTCCCGAACTCTTCTTCCCTGAGTCTCTTTAAGGGCCTTCCTTGATGGAGCAATTCTTCGTCGGTGGAGCCTGGCTTCCAACATGCGAGCACCTCTAGCCGGATGCGCATGGCACAGACGCTCCAATTCCGGACCCGTGTCTCGTTAAAGCGTGCTTTTCCCCATATGGATATTACTTTCCTGCGGTACGGGAAGCGAAGACATTGGTGTCGGGTGGATGAGACAGCTTCGATGCTGTTGAGCCATGTCCTCCCAACAATCAGAGGGTGGGGCGATTGAATGTTCATCACCATGTAGTTAACGATGGTGGAGACCGGGCCGATCTTTAGCGGGAGCGTGACTAGTCCGCAAGCGTTCTTGCGCGTGCTGTCGAAGGCGTAGATGTATTCGTTCGAGGGCTCCAATCTTGGAACCCTGACTTCTAGCTTCTGGTAGGCGGAATATGTAAGAACGTTAATTTCCGCTCCCGTGTCGATGAGAATGTGCCGGAATTCCCTCCCTCCTAGTACAGCGGTGATTGCGAGGGGTGCGGAGCGTGCTCCGGCTTTTGCGACTTCATGGGGAAGGAAGGTGATCGAGTTAGGCTCCGTAAGATTGGTTGGTGGATGCAGGGTCCTGGTTGCTTTTTCCGAGGGATAGTTGTTGTTATAAGGGGACCCAGGTGGGCTATCACCTTCATCCTCGTTCCCCGGTCGCAGGGCTAGTGTGAACATATTATGTATCGCCCAGTTGTTATCATTCTCGTACTGGAGGCGCGCCTCTCCCCAGATTGTCAAGATATGACTCAAGAAGGGCAGTCGAAGACATTGGTGCCGGGGGGAACAGATAGCTTGGATGCTGTCTAACCATGGTCGCCCCAACATCAATGGGTACCTTGTGTCGATGTCGGCCACGAAGCAGACTACCTCATAGATAAGAGGGCCGACGGACAGCTCGAATGTTCCAGGGCCGTGGAGAGTCTTCCCGGTATGGTTGAAAGCTTGAATAGTATGGTGGGCCGGTTGGGCGGGAGAACGGCCTAGTCCGGGTATCTTTTGGTAGGTGGAGCACGTCATTATGTTCATTCCTGACCCTGGATCTACGAAGATGTTGTTTAGCCACAACATTTGAAGTCGTCCGCGGATGTGTAGGGGGTAGACTCACAGTCTAGGATCTGGGAGGTCTTGGTCAGTGAACGAAATGGTCATTGGACGGCGGGGGCCGTCGACAGTGTCGGTACTCTTGGAGGACCCGTTGTCGTCCGGATGCAGATCATCCGACGTACATTCCCCTCCTTTGGGTCCTTCGCTATCTCCTTCGGGGATCTCCTCAAATGGCTCTTCTTCTTCGTCTCCTCCCGGGTTTTCTAGTCTGCTTTCGTCGGACTCGATGTTGATGACTGCGGGAAGGGCGAGAACTGCATCTTCTTCTTCGCCATAGAGTATGGCAAGGTCATGATTGTCGAGGTTCAGCTGGAAGGGCTCGTTCTGCTCTTCCTCCTCGGATTCTTCGGACAGACTATCGTCAGTGACATCTTCTGAACTGCTTGGTTGTCTCCCTCTCCTGACCATGTTTATTATGTGGGATCCAGATGTGGATGCTTGGTTGTGACCTGGCAATGGGTCAGTAAAAATGCCAAGTGGCTTGGAGGCTCGAGAATTGCCCTGGTTTAAGTGGCTTTTGATCATGGCCCAATCAAGGCGCCTGTCATCATTTAAATCATAGATAAAATCCCAAAAACAATGCATTGTTCTACGGTATGACCATGTTGTTGGTGGTATTGACAGTAACGCAGTCTGCTAGCCCCGGGGAGTGGAGGTTTAGCAGCTGGGAGGGAGATACTATTTGAGTCCATTAGTACCCTAAAAATTTTAGTTAGTGTTTCTGGGAGGGGAGGGTAAGAGTCTCTCTTTTCCATTCGTCTTTGATCATAGGATGTCGGAGGGGAGACCTCATTATAAGTATTTTGGGAGGGCTGCCTAGGACTTAAGTTCTGACTTCTTAAGAAGCTGGAATAGAAAGGGGTCCTAGGCTGGCCTTGTCTTGAGATTACAAGGTTTTGGACCTGGGAACTTTGGATTATCGGGTTTTGTTGTGTCGGCATGGGGACGGGTACTGATCAAGTAGTGAAGTTCTGGTTGATTGGCCGAGGCGGCGCATACCTGGATGAATCGGACGTGTACTGTCTTGGAGCCGTTCCTCGGTCAGGAACTTGTGCTCCGTTCGGGTAGAGTGCCGATACTTGTGTAATAATCCCCTCTACCGTGGGGGTCTGTGCCTTGCGAGGCGGTTGTCCAACCCAATGGCTGATAGGTGGGGACTGGGTTTAGACTACTGGGGCTGCACAACGGGAAATCCTGTTGTGGCGGTCAATCAGAAGCTGATACGTAGTACAGTCTCCGTACGAAAGGCTCGTACGAAGTTCTGGACTCAGGCTCTGTAACATCATGTCAATTTCTTGACATTCTGTGAGTTGCAGGCCGGTTCGGTGGACAAGTGTGCGCCACCGAGACACGTAGTGCTCAAATTCCTCCCTAGGCCTTAGTCTCTCTACGGTTAAATCCGAAATAGAGGGGGTTCTAATCCTCTGATAACCGTAGCGGCCCAAGAATTTCTCGCTTACAGCCGAGAAATTTGACAAGTGATCTACAGGGAGGGTGGAGAATCATTGTAGTGCTTCTCCTTCCAATGATTTTTGGAAGAGGAAGACTAGCAGAGGTTGATTATCTAGAAACGGGCGTGCATCTAGATAAAAGGCAGTTAAATGAATGTCTGGGTCTCCACGACCGTTGTACCGGCGGAATTTGGGGATTTTGAATCCCTCTGGTAGGTGGACTGACGGGATTTGTCTCAGGTTATGTAGAGACATGTGCTTGGGGGCTGAGGGACCAGTCTCGGAGAGGATTCTCCAGATGGTTTCATCCAGCGTTTCTCCCCTGGGGTGGCATGGTAAGGGCCTGGGGTGGAAACGGCTGGGAATATTGGATTCGCGGGGGAAAGGGGGGTGAACGAAAAGATGCTCGGGTTGACCGAGTGACTAGGTGTGAACGGGGTTTTGGGAATGGCCTTAGGGGTTTCGACAGGGGCCTCCTTGTCTTAGGGTTTTGACCTGGCGGTAGTCGGCGAGGTCATGAAACATGTCCTCTACAGATTGGTATCCTAGACTGGCCATCTTTTCCTCTAGATGGGTCAGGAATTGCGTGGCCTGACCCTCTTGGTGGGTTCTTTCCTCTAGTATCTCCTCCTCTATGCGGGATTCCATGATGCGTGTGAAATGATATAAGGGAACGAATGCAGATATAAAGCAGTAAATAAAGCGGTAAAGGATTGTGCAGCGGTGTGTGGCTTACAAAGCAGTAAAGGATTGCACAACGGTGTGCGGCTTACAAAGCAGTAAAGGATTGCGCAATGGTGTGCAGCTTACAAAGCAGTAAAGGATTGCGCAGCTGTGTGCGGCTTACAAAGCGGTAAATGATGCTGTGATGTGAATTAGAGGAGGAACTGATTCGAGGGGTCGGAAACTCTAATCTTCCTAGAGGGTTGATAGCATTCTAGTCATGCTTGTAAAAGGGGGCAGAAGTGGATAACCTTTTGTTGTTTTTCACGAGGGAGGTCCACCGTGATCGCCAGATTTGTCGGTATCGTCGGGAAGGCCTCCCGGCGGTGCGCGGGTGAGCGCGCGTGCGTGTGTGGATGTTCTTCAGGGATTCGGATCGGATGCGTGCCCTGGCGGGCTCGGTCGGATCGTCTTCTCGGAAGGGTGAGGGGTGTCGTTCCTGGTTGAGGCGCCCAATAGCGTCTCAAGAGGATTCAGGGGTTTGTGTGATCGCCACCTGCTTTTTCTAAAAGCAGGAAAAGGTTGGGTCGGGTTTGATCGCCTACGTGGGGGAGTTTGTGGGGTCTCCGCTCTGAGACACGGATATACCGTACACAAAGGTGAAAAACAGGTATCCTATTCTGCTTCCGAGGCTTGACTAAAGGAGTTTTGGGACATAGGGGGGTGTAAGTGGGGTGTGTATAGGGGGCGGCTAGTTGTGTTTAGCCGTCGGCCAGGGGGCGGCTAGCTAGGGTTAGCCGTCCAGGGTCTGGGTTGGTTTGGGCAGAACTTCGGTAGGAAATGGGTTTGGTTTTGGACAGAGGCTAAGCTAGGTTTAGCCCGAGTTTCTGGAGGGTGGGATGAGAGGGTATTTTATGTAGGGAATGGGTGTTTCTCTCACAAAAGGGGCTCTCTCTCTCTCTCTCTCTCTCTCTCTTAGGATTTCTAGTGGTGGAAGGGTTTGATCAAGTGCGGATGGTGGATTGGTGATTGAAGATTGATGTTGTATTTGGGCTTGGGACCCCTCTATTTATAGTAAAAGAGAGGCAGGGAAATATCCCGAGGGTAATGGAGTGGGTTAGCTTCGATTGGACCTCTCATTAATTCTTTGGTTCTTCTGTCAGAGACCAGGTGAAGGGCGGCTAGTGCTAACTAGCCGCCCAGGATGGGGTGGCTACTTTCTGGTAGCCGCTCCTATCATGACCTGCCAAATGTCCCATCTCTGACAAGCGGTGGCTTGGGTCGGTTACTTGGATTGATCCGGCCGAGAGGGGACGGCTAAAGGTCATGACCCGCCGCAATGATCAGCATTTAATGCTGCTTTATGTCCCATCCAAGGGACTGGTCCAAAGTCGGCCAGAGGGCGGTCAGTGGGGCGGCTAGTGTAAACTAGCTGCCTGGTATGGGGCGGCTAGTTAGGGCTAGCCGCCCCTTTCCAGGGACTTGGGGTTCTAGGGTTTTGGGTTTTTAGAATTAGGGTTTCCGATTTAGGTTTTAGGTTTAGGTTTAGGTTAGGGTCAGGGTTTAGGGCTAGGTCAAGGCTAGGGTTAGGGTTTAGGGATAGGTCAAGGGTAGGGTTAGGGTTTAGGGATAGGTCAAGGCTAGGGTTAGGGTTTAGGGATAGGTCAAGGGTAGGGTTAGGGTTTAGGGATAGGTCAAGGCTAGGGTTAGGGTTTAGGGATAGGTCAAGGCTAGGGTTAGGGTTTCCGGTTTACCGAACCATTGGTTCTCTATTGGATGTCCAACTGTGGGATATTTCCGTGTGTTACTTGAAGTATTTCTGTCTCTCTGGACGGTCAAAATTGGGGTATCTACAAACGCCTCCTCGTATTCGTCTGGTGTTCGATCAGTCTTCCCAGGTCATCCTCGGGACTTCAAATTAGCAATAAGTGCGCGCTCGTTATCCCTCGTATATATATCCGACTTGCGGCAAACGTGTAACCCACCTTTCCACGACATTCCCTCTCATCTAATTTTTTATTAAGATGTCTGGCGTCTCCGAGATCGTCACAGTTGAACCCTATGAGGGCAGGGTGCCCCCAACTCCGGACTGAATTTCATGTGTATTCTACTTCTCCCAGATAGAAACGGGGAGATTGTTCTTCCCTCTTCCGGACCTTATAGGGTTTTTCCTTGGATTCTTTGGAATTCACCCTCTTCAGCTGCTTCCGAACAGCTACTTGATCTTGTCTAGCATGGTCGCTCTCTGTTACGCGGCCAAGGTGTGGTTTAGGCTGAAGGAACTTTTGAAGTTTTATTGACTCGAACCGTCACCAGGGGGGATGGCTGCTACACCGATTGCTAACAATCTGAATAACACTCTAATTATTACAGTAAAGTTGAGTAGGATTGTAACATCAACTCTAAGATCAACTAAGAGACGTCTAAGATGAACGATCTCTTTGGTCGTGATGGCCATGGCTCGATACTTGGCTTCTGTGTTGAAATGAGAAACAACATCTTGTTTCTTGCTTCGCTAGGAAATGAGAGAATTTCCAAGGAAGATACAAAAACCAGTAGTAGATCGATGAGTAGTCGGATCTCCCACCCAGTCAGCTTCAGTGTAAGCTTGAAGAACAAGAGATGAGGATGATGACAGATAGAGTGATCTAGTGATAGTCTGATTGATTATTTAAGTTGTTATTAATTACCGCAAGTGCACCGATCATTACAAAAGTATAGATCTAGCAAATACGGGTCGAACCCACATAGAATTATTCAAATTAGATTATTAATCGATTCAACTAATCGAACTAGAAGGAAAAGCTTGATTTTTTTGTTATTTTTTGAAAAGAAAATAATAATATAGAAAGATAACTAGGGTTTTAGAATCCACCATGCAATACCAATTTAGGGATTATATTCAAATATAAAACTCCACCATATAACTCAATCAATATCGACGTTAATCAAATATCAATCAGAAAATAAATATTTAGAATCATATTAATTATTTCATAAAATCAGATTTAAAATCAAAACAATCATCTCAATATTTACACATTAGGAAGAGAATAAGATATCAAAAGAATTAATTCAAGCATACCCTATCAAACCCTAAACGAGAGATCTTTGAAGATGATTTTACTAATAAAACTTTAATTTATGAAATCTCAATATGATGATTTATCTCCCTTCCCTTTATAAAATCTACCAATTCAATATTCAACATGTTAATAAGAGTATAAAATCATAGAACTCAATAAAAATATATTTTATCAAATCAAATACAAGAGATTTTTGAAGAAGGTAATAAGAAATTTACATAAAAGGTTTCAAAAGAAAATTGAAGGAGAGATTGATACTCAATAAAGCAAACAATACGAAGAATTCAGATCTAAATATAAAATCCTAAAGTAGCATGATATGGTTTCATCTTCAACCCTAATTGAATATTTAGCTACTAGAAGACATGATCAAACTAAAGAAAAGAAAAATAAAGAGATCATATTATTGTAAAATTTTGAAAATAAAAACACAAAACTAATATTAAAATTCAGATATAAATGAATACAAGCATCCAAAGATATGAGATGAAAATAAAATAAAAAACCAAACAAGACTCTTGAATCTTTCTTCTCCTTTGGTTGTCCCTCTCTTCCTCTTTGTTGATTGATTCATTTCTTGTTCATTTCATATGTGCTCCTTTTATAACCTTCAACCCTTGAATCTTAACCATTTATTTGTAAAATATATTGGATTGTTAAGATTGGGTAGTTAAGGCCAATCTAAACTACCCAATCTTAATCAGTGGTCATAGCACAACGGTTCAGGGCTTAACGGTGTTACCGATAGGTCCTGGGTTTGAGTCTTGGCGCTGTCTTACCCACTTGTTTGTTGGTGATTATTAAAAGAATTTTTCGTGGGATCGGGGCAAACAGGTGGATATAGCCTTCCCAGCTCGACTGTAAGGTCTGCCACGGGAGGTCCCTCCGATATCAAAAAACAAAATCAGCTGCTAGAATAACATTGTGAAAATGCTCAAACCATGTACGAGGAGCATGTTTGAGACCATATATAGTACACTGAAGATGCCAAACTCGCTAAGGAGGAGTATGAAGAACATGAGGTGGTTGCTTGTAGACCAACTCTGACAAGTCCCCATAAAGAAAGACATTCTTCATATCCATCTGAAAGAGAGACCAATGACGAGTCGCGGTAACTGCAAGAAGGGTGCGAATAATGGTCATTTGTGCAACAGGGACAAAAGTCTCATAATCAATCCCATACCCCTGTGTGAAACTACGCGCAATTAGACGAGCCTTGTGCTGCTCAATGGATATATCAAGTCGATGTTTGACCTTAAAAATCCATTTACAACTGATAGACTCAACACTAATGGGAAGAGGAACAATATCCCATGCAAGGGTCTCCCAAAACGCCTGGAACTACTCATCCATGGCATGCCACCACTCAGGGTACTAAACTGCCTCTTGATAGGACCGAGGCTCTTGATGAGCATGAATAGCTGTAAAAAATGCCTGAAGTTGTGGAGAATAGGAGCTCACTGAAGCAAAATCACACTGACCAGAGGGTCCATCATCAGAATTGAAGTGGGCAGGCAGGCGACGCTCGTGATGAGGGTAGTGAGAAACGTAACTCAGATCCACATCTGGGAGAGGGGCGTCAGGCGCGGGAGGCTCAACAAGGGGACTCAATAAGGGGAAGAGGAGGTCGGAGGATCATATTCGATCGGAGAGGACTCAACAAGGGGAGAGCTAGGAGAGGGTAGAGACACAGAAGATGGCCCAGGAAGAGGAAGAGATTCAAGGATAGAACAGGGCCGAACAGAAGAAGGTGTAGGAGAAGTGGACTCATGGGATGCAGATGAAAAGTAGGGAACATCCTCAACAGAGGACACATGGCGGGCGAACCAAAAACAATGATCCATGAGATCATAACAACGATACCCCTTATGCTCGAAACTTGTCACTAAGAAAACGCATCGAATATAATAGATCGAGCAGAGAACTTGTCGTGAGCATGAGGAAGGAGTAAAATATAACATGTACAACAAAAAACACGAAGACGGATATAATCAGGAAGGGAAGAAAAGAGACATTCAAGAGGGGACATTTCAGAGAGAACATTGGAGGGAGTGATGTTAATGAGATAAACAGAAAGAAAGGCAGCCTCAGACCAAAAATGATGTGGAACAGACGAAGACAATAGGAGAGTGTGAATCGTCTCAAGAATGTGATGATGCTTGCGTTCTGCAACACCATATGTTCGCGAGTGTAGGGGCATGATTGTTGATAGAGTGTGCAATGAGATTGAATAAGAGAGCGTATTGTAGAAGAAATGTATTCTTTAGCGCAGTTAGATTGAAAGGTGCGAGCCTGAAACTGAGTGTGAATCATGGTGGTAAATACATCATAGATGTGAGCAACCTCAGAGCGATACGCAGTAAATAAACCACAATCAGCAAATCATCCCTAATGGGATGATATTGAACAATGGATTCATAAGGTAAATTACAAGAGATGTTATTAAATACTTTTGTGTAAACATTTTGAATTCTTGTAAACACATGATGTAAATTACCTTTACATAGCAATACAAAAAAAAATTTCATTTACCCACAAAACAAAATTCAAAAAATCATGTTAGCAACAATCATAATCGACTCCTTGATTATGAGAAGTAATTATCAAAAATGGCAGAAAATATAAAATATGTATTAACACGTGTGCCATCATAGGGTTTATATGGGGCCTATAAGATGGGGGCATCTGAATCATTATTGTAAACAAAATTCACGTCGGCATTAAACACGGCTGCAAACCACGGCAAAATGAAATGTAATGGTTGCATTAAAGTAATTGAATTGTATAAAAATCACAAATCAATCCCTCCAAATTAAATCAAACATTTTATTTTATCATGAAGACTCATCTGAATGTACTAATATCTTTCATTGGTTTGAGGTTTTTAACTTCACTAAAAATTTCCTATATAAGTATTAACAACTACTCTTATTTATTTATTTATTATTTTTTTTTAAAAAGGTAGAACCATACCACAATTACTTTCAACTAGCATTATTTATAAGATATTTTCTAAAAAGAAGCAAGAAGGCAAAAATCTTTTTTTTATAGTTCTTTTCTCAGACTTATTTATAAGATATTTTAAAATTATTAATACCATCAAACTGGTTTTCTAGTCTTTACAGGATATATAAGTCAAGAATGTCGGTTAATGTTTTTTTTTCATCTCATCTATATTTTATAGTATATATATGTAATTCAAGAATGGCACTTAATTTTTTTTTTTTTTTGTCATCTCATTTATTTGTTATGAGGGTCGCTGTAAAGGTTGGCTGGGTATGGATATAGCCCGACCCAATTTTTATAATTATTTTTTTCATATAAAATATTTATATTTTATAATATATAAAAAATAAATAAGTTCTATTTTTTTGAAAAAAAAATCATAATTTTGTTAAGTGTTTAAAAACGCGGTATGTGGTTTGTGTGCGATTAGGATATCGCATAGAGTATATGCGGTATACGGGAGTATTAATTATATTTGATGGTGGTTTTTATGGTTTAATTTATTTCGTAATTGTATACAATTGTATGTGGATGGCTTATAGTTTTTGATAATATGCATGGACATTAATGAAATTTATAATTTTTTTGACACGTCTCCTTTGATTTAATTTTGAAGGACTGATTTATGATTTTTACATAATTCAATTACTTTAATGCAATTGTTAAATTTCATTTGTGCACTTCTCGTATTGGTGGACCCTCTATGAAAAAGACAAGAAAAAACATGTCGTGCATTCAGAGTCACGTCACACAAAAACTATCCACTGAGTCTGAGAGCAGCATAGTCCATGCCACCTCAATTTCATACAAACCACAAGTTGTCATTTTGGACTTTAAACAGCTCTTGATCAATCTGGTGGTTGATCAACTATCCATGTGTAGCGGTGAAAATCGGCTTACTGGTTTGGATAGTTGGATCCGTCCACGCCCACTCTCCTCCAACCCATTGAGGATGGGGACCTACAGAAGAAGAATGCTCAAGTCAACAATGGTGGCCAAAAGTAAGGTTTTCGATAAAAAAGATTTTTCACATACGTCAATAGGAAGAATTAGTTCTCTATTTAGAGTGTTTATCAGGGTTGTCCTATGATCAATGGTGAATTTTTTCCCATCCGACGGACTTGATTCAAGGGATCAAATATATGTATATTTAAAGATTTGTGGAATCGGTAATTGATTATCCCTGATCAAATATACATATATTGTTGTGATTTTGGGAGTCAATCCATGATATTTCTAAATCTAACATATATTGTTGGGATTTGGAAAACAACTTTTTGATAACTCTAAATCTGAAATATATATTGTCAGGATTTAGAAAATCAATCATTGATAACTCAAAATCCAACAATTTAATCTTAAATACTGACTTGAAATATGCTGGTCGTCGGATGTGAGTAGGCTGATGGGCCAGACTCGTGGGCTGCAGGTTGTTCAAGTCACGGATTCGTATTTGGGTCATGGGCCGCAAACAATGGTGATGCATTTAACAGGAGGAAAATGTTAAACTCAGTCATTTTTACTAATCCAAACTCAGACCACACATTTTTCATTTTTTTTAAATAGTAAACATCACCTAATGAGATATATACTTTAATAATAAAAAAATGGATATCAAGCCATTTCGAGTTGAATGAACTCATTTTTAGTAAGTGTAAATTTTTTTTTTATGAGGTGTATATATCGTCTAACAAGGTATATGCTTCACTAGATTTATGAGGATGTATATATGACTGTATTTTGAACTGTAAACAAAACTGAATGCAACAACGCTCTTAACGGGACATAGAAAATGGGCCCTACACCATGATTAAGTCTAAAAATTTGTTTATATGCAATGAATAAGTGAGTATAACTATGTCAAAGTGAGTGAGAATAAGTTCATATTAGTTTTTTGGGTCCCCTGAAATTGTGTTATTCTACTCAATTTATTCTACTAAATGAGACTCAATTGTCAAATCATTTGTTAACATCTCTCATAAATTAAAAAATAAAAACTTCATTATCATATTTTTCAATAAGAGTAGCTAAAAATACAATCAAACATTGATTTATTCTTTATTGTATTTAAATAACTTATCTATGCTGAAATGAGGATGCAGTGTGAGAAACTTAAAATGAATTGAAAACGATGGCACGAAAAATTGTAAATATCTACATGATGTAAAATTATCATGACAATGCATGTTGTAGTTGTGTTTTCAAGTGTCCTTGCTACTTGACATTGAGATGTTTGATTGTGATGCAGCCAAATTTGACAAAGCAACACCATATTGTGGACGCCAAATTTTCTGGCTGCATATACCGAGCTGGGTCAGGAAGCCCATCCAATCCGGTCCAACAGAACGACTACCCGCCAGACTTAAGCCCACCTCGATAACACGGCATCCCAACCCACCCTAGTTCGAACGGGTCTGACCCGAAGGCCCAGATCCGACCAGATTACAGCAGACCAAGTCAGTATTTAATCCATCCAATTATTGCATTGATTCACATAAATCTGCGGCACTAAATGACAATTATCAACATTCAATCCCCATAAATACTGGTTTAAATCACCAAATCAAGGCAATAATTGACTTTGTCCACCAAATTCCTATGAAATCTGGATATACATATCAACCCATAATTGACCAAATCAAGGAGTATATCTTTTGTCTCCTAACTAACAGCAGATGGAATCTCATCCATCCGATGGAGAGGGTCGAATTCAAAGCCCTAACACCATCCCATCCTCCTCTATAAATATGGGACAAGAACAAACATATGAGGTATGCACAGGTTTCTTTTTACTAAAATCCTTTTTGGCCACTTTGACTGACTTGAGAGTCGGAGGGTTTTCCACAAGACCCCCGCCTCTCAGTGTTGGAGGCGTTCAAGAGGTGCTCACCGGCGGTACAAGGTACGTTCGGGCGGAGGAGAACAGGATGGGTTTTAGAGAGAGTGGATTTGGAGAGTGAATTTGTGTAGGAAATGGGTTTCTCTCTCACTTTTTTCTCTCAAGGGTTTTGGATTGGTAGTGTAGGGTGTGTGTTTGGGAATGAAATGTATGGATTATTTTTGTGGATGATGTTGATTTGAAGTGGGAATGTTGTAATGGATTGGGAATTGTTATAGAAATGTTTTGGACATCTTCTATTTATAGTAAAAAAAAGAGGAAGGGGGATGTACATTGGACAATAGATCAAATTGGATAATAGGATGGTTGATTTGATCCCCATTAATTCTCTGTTATTCTGACAATCACTACAAGAAATTTGAGCATTAGCTGCGAAATATTTCGTAGCCAAAACCCCAAGTTTCGTAGCTAAAAATTTTTCTCGACGAAATTAGTTCGTTGCAATTATCATTGCAAAAGCCTCGTATCTGAATACCATTTGCTACGAATAATATTTCCTAGCAAAATGTATTTGCTACAAATGTATTTCGTAGCAAAATGGTCGTATTTGTTACGAATTTATTTCGTAGCAAAAGCTGATCTTTTGCTATGATATTTATTTCGTAGCAATATATGACCTTTTAGCTACGAAATAATTCCGTTGCAAAAGGAGTCTTTTAGCTACAAAATCTATTCGTAGCAAAAAAAAAGCTACCTTTAGCAAATATTCTTCGTAGCAAAAGAAACTGTTTAGCTACGAAAAGACTTTTTGCTACAAAAAATATTTCGCAGCTAAAAGTATATCAAGTGAATAAAAAATACAAAAAGACCTTCCCCTACGACATATTTTGCAGGAAAAAGTCATATTTTCCAAAAACATTATTATTTAACTAAAAGTATATAACCTGAATTAAATAAACATCTAATTATGATAATAATAATAATAATAAAACCATCCAATTTTTAATTAAAACTAATTGTGTTCATTACAAAAAGTTATAATATAAGTCAAAAGAAAATACAACAAAAGAAGACATCTCATGGATCTAATGGGGCAAGGGAGGATCTCTAAAAGACTTCTTCTAATCGAGGCTGTTGAGGAACTGCAAGCATCTGAGGTTGATTGAATCCTCTATAACTATATTAATGATAATAGATTAGTGTGTGAATTCCTTTATCATATGGCTAATCTAGTGTTTAAACAGGTTGATTGAATCCCAATCCAGTTCAGTCTAAGTCCTAGTCCAGTTCAGTTCAATTGCAATCCCCAGGCCAGTTCAGTTCACTCCTAGTCCAGATCAATCTAAATCCAAGTCTAGTTCACTGCCAGGCTTAGTCCAGATTGCAGTTCAATCCAGTCCCAGTGCAGTCCAGTACCCTTTACCAGTCCAATTCAATTCCTAGTCCAATGCATTCCTAGACAACTACTAGTTTAGTTCAGTTTCCAGTTCAATGCATTCCTAGACCCAGTCCAATCTAGTCCCAATCCAATGCATTCCAGTCAAGTTCAATATAGATTTCAGTCCAATCCAGTCCTAGTGCAGTCCAATCCCATTTCAGTTCCAAATCCAATGCATTCCCAGTATCAATCCAGTCTAGTCTAATGCATTACAGTCAAGTTCAGCCTTGATACCAGTCCAATTTGTAGTCTAATCGAGTCCTAGTGCAATTCAATCCAGTCCTAGTGCAGTTCAATCCCACTACCAGTCCAGTTCAATTCCCAGTCCAATGTATTCCCAAACCCAGCCGATCTAGTCCCAATCCAATTCCCAGTCCAATACATTCCAGTCAAATTCAGTCTAGATACTAGTCCAATTTGTAGTCCAATCCAGTCCAGACCCATTTCAATTCCCAATCCGATGCATTCCTAGTATCAATCCAGTCCAGTCCCACTACCAGACCAGTTCACCCCCAAACCCTGTCCAATTCCACTCTAGGTTCCAGGCCAGTCCCACTTCACTCCAATGTAATTCAATCCCATTGCAGTTCAGTCCCAACCCAATGCACTCTCACTCCCAATCCAGTTCGGTCTCATTCTAATGTCTGCTATTCCAATCTAGTCATACTGCCAGTCCAGTTCATACAATTCCAAACACAGTCCAATTTCAGACCTGGTTGTGAGGTCTAGTCCCAGTATCAGCCCAATGCATTTCAAACCCAAACCAGTTCAATCACAATCCAATGCATCTTAGTCCCATACCTGAACTGACATTCCTAATTCAAACCAGATATTCCTAATCCAGATCCAATCCTGTGCCAATTCAATCCAGATTATACATCAACAATTTTGCAGATTTTGCTGCCATGTCCTTGTAACACAGGTGATTATGTACAAAACTAACATACAAATTAATGCCTCTGCTATAAAAAATCTTAAAATGGGTAAATGCATTCCTACCCTGCAGGCAAAAGCTACATGTTTGACACACCATCAAGTTCAAGCGTGTTGATCTCTTGATTGATTCAAAGGTGACCATTACACCCCCTGTTTGGATGAATCCACTGATAATGATCGTATGCACAAGTCATTATTTGTTTACGTAATTTAAGCATGATAGTAAATAGAACCCACAACTTCAGATCAATAACCAAACCCTAAAAAAATAACTCAGATCAATAAACACTAAAAAATTACAACAAATCTAAAAAAACCTGAGATCAATAACACAATCAAAGAAGAGAAGTAGATATACATTGAGAGAGAGAGAGAGACCTTTCAATGTAGCCATTGCTCACAATTGACTGCAGCAATCCTTCATGATGCACAGAGGTAAGAGGCATGTCCTTTCCTTTTGAATCAAGGAAGCCAACAACCACAGTTATAAACATGGATTCTGTAACAGGTTGACCAAGTGTTAGCAAAACTTCTTGACACTGAAAGTATTGATGGAAGTTAAAAAAAATGCAGTAATGGGTGTGCGAGTGTGTCTGCATATGTGAGTTTGCGTGCAATAAAATAGAAAGGTCCGATCATAAAACTTGGGATATCCCATTAAGAAATAACATGAATTAATGCAGGAATAGATAAAACAGCAGCAGAAATTTTGGCTAAAAGAAACATGAACTAGCTTGTCCATCATGTCTTTTAAATTATAGATTCATTCCCAGAAGCACTAAAAAGGGGGTTTGTTGGTTAAGAAATGCGACTACAAATGAGTTTTTTTTTAAAATCTCACACACACACACACAGTGAGTGAGTGAGTACCCTAGGTTTTATCCATTGATATAACACATGCATTTGAGAATTAAGATATAGAGAACATATAGTACGAGGGTTGTTGAATTCTAATCTTGTAATGCATAAATAAATACATATATAGCTACTGAAGGCAAACTTGAAAGCGTTCAGATGCAAGCAATCATATAAGGAAACAAAAGAAGTTGATAGTTAGAAAGAAAAAAAAAGTGTGTATTCTTTGAGAAACACAATTAATTTACAACAAAACCAGAAATTTATGAGAAATAATAAAAAATTTGACAAGAAATTCTAACATGTTTCCTATCCAGTTGTGAAAATAATTTTTAATTCCAGCTTGAAAGTGGAGGAGTTCCCCTGTTTAGCAATAGCAGCACAAGCTAACTCTCACATATATACAAAGTAATAATTGACAAAAACTTAATACCAATAAATTCAATGTCTTAATCCCTATAAATAAAATAAATAAACTACCTTTAAAACCGGCGGCCATGACAGTAGCTAGTAGGCCTCCATCATTGGATTCATGAAGCCCAAGCCCATCACCATTCACTGCTAAGCATCGGAGAACTACCTCAAAACAGTTATCATCTCTCGTAGATGGGGATACATTAACCTGCCTACTCATTGATCACAAATTAAACCCATGGAAGTAGGGGGTGCCTTAGTATGCTATGAAATACATATTAAACCATTAGTTCTGTGTTCTGAATTATACATTGTAATCATATTATACATGTAACCAACTTAGAACAAAAATTTGAAGTGTGCATAATTGGCTATACTCTGCAAAGATTTCTACAAGCCAATTTTTATAAACTAAGAAAAATAGAGAAAAAAAGAAAAGAAAATGGAAAGATACTTTTACAAACCCCAGAAGACCCAACTCACTCATCAATCAGATCAAGTAATAAGGACTTTCTGCATGAGAACCGCTTAAATTCAATTGGGCTTTAATAGATGTTTTTGGAAGAATAGGGTGGAAAGCAGACTAACATTCTTGTCGTGACAGTCAATGTTATAGGTTTTGTCCCCCATTTCTCTCTCTCTTTTCGTCTCCCTCAATTTTGTCCCTCATTTCTATCTTTTTTCTCACTTCTCAATTTGGTTAAAATTTCATTCTCTTCTTGGGTTTTCCTCTTTTTTACCACTATGACACATTCTCACTCTTTGTCCAGTATTATTTATGTTTGGAACCAAATTATAGAAAGTATTTATAGCCAAAAAAATCTCAGTCTGATAGTGATGCAGTGTAGATCATATTTGGTTTTGTAACAAATTAAATCTTTCAAAAATCCATAAACCTTTTGCAACGAAATTCAATTTCGCTGCCAAAAGTCAAGAATTTCGCAGCTAAAAGTCAAGTCTTTTACTACGAGATTGATTCGCACAGCTAAAAGTAAAAAAATTTAGCTACGAAGTACAATTTCACAGCAAAAAATAACATCTATTGCTACGAAATCAACTTTCGTAGCTAAAACATCTTATCATTGACTACGAAATTAAATTTCGCAGCTAAAAGTCATCTCTTTTGCTACGAAATTATGATTTCGTAGTGAAAAGTTGTACCTTTTGCAACGACATTTAATTTCGTAGAGAAAGGTTAAACTATTCCCTACGAAATCTTTTTTCGCAGCTAAAAGTCCCCTTTAACTATGAAATTGGATTTCGCAGCTAAAAGTTTGTAGCTAATAATCAAATTTGTTGTAGTGAATGTCCAGGTGAGGGGAGGCTAGTAGAAACTAGCCGCCTAGTGATGGACGGTTACTCTCAAGTGGCTCGGGTTGGTTACTAAGGTTGAACCGGCCAAGATGGGGCGGCTAAGGGGCACAAACCGCCACAATCATCAGCATTAAATGCTACTTTATGTTCCATCCAGGGAAGCGGTTCAGGGTCGGCTACGGGGGCGGCTAGTTAAAACTAGCCATCCAAGATGGGGCGGCTACTCGCCGCAATCATCAGCATTAAATGTTGCTTTATGTCCCATTCAGAGAAGCGGTTTGGGGTCGGCTAGTTGAAAACTAGCCGCCTAAGATGGGGCGGCTACTTCCAAGTAGCCGCCCCTATCTAGTTCCTTAGAGTTTTCTTAAGTGTTGGACCAGGATTTCCGATTCTGGTTTCCAAAGAAGTTTTCATTTAAATGTCCAAATATTGGTCATTTCTAAATGTTACTTAAAGAAAATGCGGATCGATGTGATGGTTTTTACGCCCAGGCGGTCACGAACGAGAATTCTGTTTGAGAGTTTTGTTCGTGAATTATGTTCAGAGTTCTGTTTGTGAATTCTGTTCAAGAGTCTTGTTCAAAAATCCTATTTGTGAACGTTCGTGGATATGATCAGCTTTGCAATTTGTAAATGAGAAACGTACAATGAAGAGAAACATCATATGAAGCACGCAAGTAGAGAAAACATGAGCAAGGTTGAGCAGATAAAGTAATTTTTTATTCATTGAATGGATAAATGTTATACAAAAAAGGGTACAACATGTGTTCAACCCTCTGCTATGTTTTCTGCTCGGTCCTTCCCCCGGAGCCTCCTCTCCCGTATGATGTAAAGAAGTGTGGGCAAATCTCCAGTGCTCATCTGTTGAAAACCACGCGAGTGGTCAGAGTAGCCCAGGTGGTAGCCGCTGATGAAGTCTAGAAGGCGATCTTCTTCATCACCATCACAAGCTTCGTGGAGGGCCCGCAACTGATGATCTATGGAGAGGGCGACAACATGAACTGAGGCTTGCAAATTCATAGAGGGATGCCAGAAGGGAGAAGGACACCCCGCAGATGGTCCGTAGTTATAGGAGCAGCATCTGCCTCATCACCTGGGGTCACCGGGGGCACCATTGGCAGGGTGTCGACCTCCATGCCGCTGGTGGAAGGAACAATACCCTTGAGGGCAGCAGAAGCTGAGGAAGACAATGAAGAAGAAGAAGAAGAAGCGGAAGGAAAGACGATCGACGGAGGGGGATAGAGTTGGTGAGACAGAAGGCGGGGGCGATAAAGTCAAGTCCACTGGTTGGGCAGTGGAACTAGATCTAAAACCCAACTGGAGGACCTTTGACAGCGCCTCCTCACCCCATTTTGCTGAGCGGATGGAGGAGGAACCAAACCATGGACATCGGCTAGCTCAACCACATCGCCAGGAGACCTGGCAACAGAGTGGAGCGCATCGCGGTTCCCCCAATCCAAGCATCTCCCACCATGATCAGTCTGAATACTCCATCACCAGGGAGATCTCGTCCATCTTAGCCTCCTCGACATCCGACCTGGGGCATCCACCATCGGCTTTCGAGGATGACACATGTGGTGGTTGGATGAATCCCAACCATCTGGTATCCAAGGTCCCCGGACCAGGATTCGGTGGTTCTGCCAGTCGTGGATATCACCCCGGAACATGCCGAGAACCAATTGTGGCGCCCGTGTCTGGCGGGAGATATAGAAGGACGAAGACCGCCCGGAGGTTGAACCCTTGACCTGATAGATCCACCGGATCTTGGTCAGGCCCAGCTCAACTCATGTCTTCTTCCCCAACGTGTCCACACACATCAGATGTGGTACACATTGGGGACGACTAAGATGGAGCGGAGGCCGAAGAAATCAAGAAACTCAGATGGAGGAGGATAGAGTTAAGAAAAAGAGTGGGGACCTCATCCTCAAACAACTCGTCAACTGCGAAGTCTGAGGAGTTGCCCAACTCTCTGTGAAGGGCTGAGGTTTCCTCCATAACAATGGCAATGGAATGTTCAGAAGAGGAAGAAAAAGGACGAGATGGAAAGAAGAGCGCTCCCCATTCAGTCTTTAAATATTGCTGGAGAGACACTTTGAAAAGACGGTAGCAATTATTCACTACGGATATCGAGGTGTCATCAATGCCTCACAAAGGGTTTCATGAAAGCCTAAGGGGCGTTGATGTTTGGGCTTTCTAAAAGAAAATCATGGAAGGTCATGCGTCATTAAAGCCGACTCAGCAAATCAGCCGTCAAATCCTGAATAGATCAGAAAATCCCGATGAGACAGGTGACCAGATCTTTGACCCCCGAAAGGGGGGATGCGAGATGATTTTTCGTATCTCCTGCTCTCTCGACAATTCAAAAGAACATGAGAGGGGGCATCTGTGGAGGTAAAAATATGCGCTAGGACACATGTCAAGACAAGACAGACATGGACCATCTGACTTGTGGCCCATAAGACCCGGTCCAGGATGAGCAACCTCGTGATAACGTCATTAGGTGTATAGGTACGACTAGACTTAGGGTCTAGTCGAACGGTCTAACACCTCGAGAGCAAATGTCTCCTCAAGTAGTCTAAGGCACAATCAGACATGAGGTCTGGTCGGTCAACCTGACTCCTCGGAAACGAGTAGTCTAAGGTACGACCAGACATGGGGTTTGGTCAGTCGACCTTACTCCTCACGGACATACTGTAATGCACGAGCAGGTACACCAAGGGACCTCAAGCAGAATGAAGAAATGGTCAGAAGACCACTAACGCCTGTAACCGCCAAGTTGACACTTAAGACCCACTACCAGCAGAACGTGGGCAATCAATGGCCGACGTAAAGCATAATTACTAGAGACATTTCCCTAAAAAAAGCCCACTAAACACTTAGTGGCAATGCGGTTACAAGGGCATTTCAGGAATCACGTGTGGCTTAATCCCTCAGGAGTACGTAGACAGTCTATAAAAAGGTCGTGCGCTAGCACTCTAATGGCACAACCAAACACAGTAAAAGTTTATCCTTTCCACCTAAAAATCCTTATCCAAATATTCCTTCGAAGCCTGTTTTCCTAAAAATATTTACAAGTTTAACAGTAACACATGTGCATTTTCTTTATTTATATATTTGATTTAAATATATAAATAGAATATTTGAATTAAAATTAATGTATTTTGTGTGTTTTTAAGTTTTGGCCCATTTAATGTAACCTTATGGGCCTATTTCAGTTGGTAATTTTAAATACTATTTGTTAATGTTTAAAAATTTTTATATATTTTTTTTCTTTTAAAAATTTTCAAGATCTTAAATGATTACAATTTTATAAACTTTTGAGCTCAAAAGATTAAATTTTGAGATTTCATTGTTATTGATTTTCAGGGACCTAATTTTGAATCTTGAATTTTTCTATTGTAGACTCAGGGACCTATCTGTAATTTAGATAGGGACCTATTTGTAAACCTAAAACAATCCAGGGGTCGTTTTATAATTTTTGTTAAGTTTGAGTATTTGATTTGATTTTATTTGTTTTGTTAAATATATAGGATATTAGATTGAGCGCATCTATCTCCACCAAGCCTTTCACCTAACCCACCATAAAAAAAATCAGTGTTTTGCTATTCACACCAATCCAGATCGACCGAAATTGGTCGTCATTTCAGGTTTTGGGCAACCGGATTTGGTCGTCAATTCAGGTTTTGGGCGACTGTAATTGGTCGCCATTTCAGGCCTTGAGTGACCGTAATTGGTCGAACAAGGTTCAGAACTATATCTAACTATTCTTTGTAAACAAATAATTTTTTGGGTTTATCCATCAAAAGCAAAATTATTCTTTTATACAAACAACAGCTAACGGACTGAAAAAATGTAAATATGTATACTTTCAATTAATTCAAATTTTTATAGAAAAATATCTTATTAGACAACTATATATCATTTTAAGCTTTGTTTGAATTCGTAGTTAAGATGATTTTTTGTTTGAAAACAAAAAACCTATCAGTTGATCCAAACACATTTTATATTTGGCGTTTGAAATTTATCTGTAACTTATGTAAACAAAATTGTTCTTTGGTAGGGTAAGAAAAAACGTTGGTGGGACTAGACGTGCCCTATTAAATTAGATAGATACAAATATGTGGGTGTGTGTATAACTGATAGAATGATAGAATATGATCGGCCTTTTGCATGGATGGAATAATTTCACGTGAACAGTGCACACATGAGTTTAATTAGGGCTTCTCATATCTTATGTTGGGGTAAAAGAAAGAAAAAATATGTGCGGCCGGCAGAGAGGGGGAGAGATAGAAAGAGAAAGAGGGAGAGAGGGTGTACTCTTTGTTTTTTATTTATTCTAAATCATTGTTATTTATTAGTGATATTAGATTTCTGTTTAGGTTATTAAGTCTTTGTTTTCTAAAAAAATAAAAAAATAAAATTAGGGTTTTGATATATTTTCATGGTTAAATATATTTTTATGTTATAGGATTTTCAGTTTTTGATCAAATTAGAGTTTTGATATATATATATGTTCATATTGTTAGATTCTTTAGATACTTATAATTTTATAAAAAGTGTTTTGATCTATTATTTATTATTGTTAGATCTATGTTAGGTGTTTGAATTTTTGGATTCTTCATAAACTTAGAGTTTTGATTTATTATTTGTTTTAAAGAATAGATCTATGTTTAGATTTCTAAATATGAGTTTTAATAATACTAGGGTTATGATTTATACCTATACTTGATAAGTTTTATTTATTTTTAATTTTTGACCAATAGTTTATTTTTATAGAAAAAAAAGCATATGTATTTTCTTATTATTTTATGAATTTTTGTTATTTTATTATTATTTTGAATTTCTAGATTTTTGTCTTTTCTATTTTGTCTTTTCTGATTTTGTCTTCTCTGTTTTGTCTTTTCTGATTTTATCTTTTATGGTTTCATCTTTTAGTGTCTGTAAATAAATTTTGATCTTCCTCTTATTAGGTTGTGGTATATATGGAGATGAGTTTAGATCGTATGGTATAAAAAATTTATACCTATTAATCATGGATGGATAATTAGGTCTTGGGCTTAGGCTTAAATTATAGGTTTTGATTAATAATTTATTTGGTTTATGTAGGTTGTAATTTTTGTTGTGGGCTTCATTCTCTGAACCTAGGGTCCATTCGAGGTGAGTAGGCCTATCGATTAATTTTTTGTGAGTTTTTCTTCATATTGTTGAATTTCACGTGTTAATTATATTTGTGTGATATTATGTGATATTCATGCATTTATATTATGATAATTTTGCATGATTTAGATATTTTTCATATTGATCAAATTGCATTTCTTATTGGATAAAGTTGCATGATTTAATTCTTTCATCATGTCATTTAAAATAGCATGAATTATGCTATTCATGTTTCAAGAATTAACATAATGCATTTTCTGATGCTTATGTTTTCAAAATAATATTTGGACTAAAGATTATCATTTTTGAAAAAATTTAGGACTAGTGGAGACAACCTAGTCTATGAGATTTTATCAAGATATATATCATAACATATTTCTGAAATAAATCCCCCCGTTGTATTTCGTCTTTCGGGAGGAAGGTCTAGGACTCAAAGAGTCATAAGATCGGTGAGGGGTGTGGTAAAACATTCCTTGCAGCGGTAGATTCATTTGTTTGGAGTCTGTAGCAACCGGAGCATCTTGTGCTGGTGTTCTCGTAGTAATGGCAGTGGCGACCTATCAGTGTCTTCTAGATCCAACGTCTCCTCGATGGAGCTTTTGAGCGATTTAGTCGCTTGGGGCTTGACACACCAGTTTTGGGGGAAACAATTCTTCTGTTTGAGAACCCTACCTGAACATAACATTTAAGCTGCATGATTTCTATGACGAGGGCCAAGGATTGGGCCATATGATTGCATAAAAATATTTTTTTTTAAGTTCATAAATTTAAATTTATTAAATAAAATAAAAGATTTATTAAAATAGATTCTCATTTTTTTATATAATTTATTTATATATATAACTATCACGTGAAGCAATTTTTCAGTGGGCTTATTCACTGATTTAATCGCTCACCCTTTTCGATATGAGCTGATTGTTTTATAACCAGGTAGCTCATCTTCTAAGGACCAAGACAAAGCTTGACTTTTCATACGTTTTAGGGATCTCGTGGAGGTAACAATGTTGGAGAATAAATAATAGTCGCAGTCAACTATTTGGATTTACTTTAGTTTAGATGACTCCCACATGGGTGGTTTAGTATGTCTTTCCATTCTAATATTTTGTTTTTGTTAGACTGATATTTTGTAAAACTATTGAATATTATTTATTTTATTATGATCGGTTTTATTATATTCATATTATATTGGTATTGTATAAAAAAAAGAAAAGGGTCCAAATTTTAGTCTTGTATTTGGATAAGTTTAGTAGCGACCCATATACCGTCCGATAAACGATTAGGTAAATGTGAGGCGTTACATTAACTTAAGGAAAAAAAATATCCACTTCAATAGTTTATCATGATTATTTTTTATATCAAATAGAGATAAACAATCCTTCTACTTACTTATTTTCATAATTACTTATTATCTCACCACTTATCCCTACGTCAAACCAGCCATCATGTTGTAGATAACACATGAAGTTGGATGTGTTATTTGAGGTTGGATCCAGTCAGTTTGATCAGTATCGAATTGGTCACTCTTTTATTGAATCCAATTAGCTACCGGAGAAAATATGAATTTTTAAGTATCATTAGTATTCAATAGAAGAGTAAAATATATATTAAACAATTAATTGTATAATTCAATTTATAAGTTATACAATTTAATTAAAAGGGTGTTTAGTTTAATCATCCAATCCAGTCTTGAATGGATCCGGTATTGTGTTATGTTGGATGCCCAATGTAAACTCAGACAACAGGGAACCTACAACACGTCAACACGGAACCTCTGACCCTTTAGTTTAACCCGGTCCGACAGACGTACAACCCCTATGGGTCAAATCGTAATTTAACTCCAAATTCAAGCAAAGACTTACTATTTCCCTAATCAGACGGAAGAGAGAGGGATCAAAAAAAAAAAAAAAATGGTGGACGACACGGACGATAAGGGTCTGCTGTGGCGGCTCCCGGTGGCAAAGACGAAAAATATCGGGAAAATCGGTCCCGGTTTCGGATACGGTGCCGGTTGCGGCGTGGGTTTCGGTCTCGGCCTTGTCGGAGGTAACTCAGTCCATACCCTCTCCCTGTCCGTCTAAAACCCTACTGTTTGGATATAGAATATGACTTATTCTTGGGTATACAATTGTTCTGGCATAAGTCAGTATAAATAATGATAAATTGATTTTGAGTTTGGTTGTGTTTTGAATTATTCAAATGTAATAATAAAATGGTTGTTTGGATAAAATGTGAATAAAACATGAATAAAGATGTATAAATGGTGAAAAAATGATGATAATTGATTTGATAGATGATTTATAAGAGGTGATGACAGTTGATTTGATGCCTACATATTCTTTGGGTGGAATAACCTGAAATAACTTTAATTCCAAGGGTTAACTAGAATCCATATATCACTTTATACCAGTTTATCCAGGCATACATTATCACTGGGTATTATGGGCATCCAAACACCTTATTTAACATATTCCACCTTATTCCAGAATTTATCCGGGGTTATACTATATCCAAATGGGGGGTGGGGTAGCAGAATAGGGGAAGAGTAAGAGGGAATAAGTAGAGAATATGTCTAAAAAATGTTTAGGTGGAAAGAATAGATGGGTATAACTGTGTCTAAATATGTAAGAATAAACTGATATATATATTCCAAGTTTTTCTTGAAATTGTGTTATTCCACCCAATCCATTACATTGGTATAAAAGGGGCCTCACTGTCAAATCACCTGTTATAAATTAAAAGGCCGACATGTCAAATCATTTTTTCAAATTTTATAAATTTTAATTTACATCTTATTCACATTTTATCCACAACTTCAATCAAACAACAGAAACTTTATTATTACATTTGTCAACGTGAATAACTAAAACTTACAACCAAATAGAAAATCATTTATTCCACTGGTATAGTAATCTATTCCTAGAATAGTTAAAAACCCTAAGGGCCCGTTTGGGGTGTGACATAAGGTTATTTGCCCTTGATAGCTATACTGGGATAGATAACAATCCATATTGAATAGGTAAATTTTTGTTTAGTTGTCTTTTCTGTTATTCTCATTGGAAAATGTAAAATTGATCTTTTGTTGTTTGGTTCACCTTGAATAAAGTAAGGATAAGTTGTAGATAAGAGATGGATAAGAGTTTATGACTTTTTAAATGACAATTATACCCCTGCATAAATTATTTGTGTTTGGGAATAAGCATGAGATATGTGTGTGTGATATGATAGATGTGATAGTTTTTTGGAATGTGTGCAGAGAGTGTTAGGTAAGATAAATTTTTTAAAATGACAAATAAGGGTATTTTTATCCATTGGTATAGATAAGCCCTGATAAGCAATTCTAGCTTTTTCTGAGAATAATTATCAGCCCTTTTCCTAGCTTATCCAGACATAACTATCAAAGTTTATTCTTGTCAAACAAACAGCTGTTTGGGGGTTATTCTACTGTATTCTCCCCTATCCGACGTTTATGCTCCACCCCAAACGGAGGGTAAAATAGTTTATGTTGATAGGACAAATCTCACATAATTTTTTGCCTACTTTGTATACATCCTATCCTAAATGGTGAACTATGTTAATTCATCTTTTATATGAAACTTCCAGTGAGATAACTTTTGCATTATTCATATTTAGAATATGGTCTTCAATTAGCTAAACTTACTCCTATTTATCTCTAAATCAGGTGCTGGGATAGGAGCCGGGTTTCCAGGCTTGCAGTTTGGAGTCGGTATTGGTGCTGGATGTGGGATTGGAATAGGCTTTGGTTATGGTGTGGGAAGGGGGGTTGCATATGACGAGAGCCGCAGATACTCAAATGTTGGAAAATTATTTCAGCAGGCTGGAAATCTTTCCTCTCAGTAAGTTCTCTGCATAAGTTAGCTCCTGCACTTGGATTAGTTTCTATAAAATATTGATTACTTGATGGCAACTTTCATTGTAAAATCTTTTTTTCATGCTCTGTTGAGTTGATAAGCATGTGTTTGCTTTCTCTATAGAATTTGGTCTGGAACGATACGTTCATAAAAGGGCCTTGAATGAGGAAATTTTTTTTGGTATACACATAAATTAGAGAACCTGTTGGGATTCTTCACATTTTCCCCTGGTCTATATGGCCTCAAATGATCTTGAATGGGTCAGAATATTACTTTGTGTTGATGTGTTTATCCCATTTTGACAAGTTTTTTACTTCATGCATTGAACAACTTTCTCGTTTTCTTGTTCTTTTCTTCCTTTCTTCCGCATAGTTGCTATACCATGGACAGGGATGAATATTGGCGGCATGGGCAAATTACCAAATTATGAAAACGAAAACTTTGTCTCACATGAATCACCTTTTTTATGCATGTATGAGTTTTAAGAAGTTGGAATGTGCATCAAATTTGACTAGATATATATTTTTCTTTAAACTGGGTGGCAAATGTAACTGTTGATAGGTAAAAGTCTTCATCCTCTGTGAATGTCAAATGTTTTCGTGACTTGCCTGTCTGACAACCATGCTTTTTAAGGATATGTTACATTGTACAAGATTTGTGATGATCTTGCTGGTGCTGCTGCTAGTGCCGTCCTTGGACATTTACCTGCATGGGCAGGAAGAGATGCTGCATATCAGCATATGTAACAGCTTCAGAATGTTTCATATCTTATACACCAATTATACCGGCTGATACACACAGAAGATGGATTCATATTGATGTGACTGGTAATGCTGGATAGAGATGTATGGATCAGCTGTTCTATTGCGCCTTTGCTCTTCCCTACAGACACCTACCCACACATCCCGTTCATTACTGTGTTCCAATTTTCACTCCTTAACATATTTCAATTTAAAGGAAAGCCCTGATAAGTAAATGGTAGTCCTTCTACCTGCAGGAAATCATACTAGCATGGGAACTGTGAGAAGATTAATCTATGTTGACTTCCACCTTGGCACTTTACAATAATTAATTTTCAGACCGGATACCAGACAAAGGAGACTAAGATAAACTGCAAAGTCCTCATGTCCTCCTTTCCACCATAAAACACCACTGGATCATCTTTGAAAAAGAATTGATCTACGTACTTTCCCCCTTCTAGGTTTTAATTCATAAATCAGACCCTCCATTAGAAAAAAAAACCCTACCAGGAAGCGGATGTTTGATAGAAAGCCACTGTCTTAGGGTTCGTTTGGAAGTGCGATGAGGACTTCCACATTCCAAATCCATAGGTTGAAGCCCTTGTTGGAGAATTATTGTTTTGGGAGTTTTTGAAACGCCGACTGTTTTGTTAATAAAATGCATGAAACATGCCTTCAACGCCAAATGCCCAAATCAGTTTGGATCCGCAATGGGGAGTTTCCTTTATCAGTCCTAGCCACACGGACCACATCCTAATCAAACGCTAGTGTTTGAAACATAAAGAACAGATGATCAAAGTCCATGCAGTCACACTTCTATATCCAACTTGCACATGATTCCTGGCTCTCTGCTCATCTTCATCGAATGTAGAAAATTATGTGCCATCATGATGAGCACCTCATTGAGCTATCCTCCTCCAACAAAGGCAGCTTCGAAATCTATATCACTTCATGCAGTGCCTTCCTCATTTTGTTAGCCAATATCTTAGGTATGATCTTATACACACTGGTTTCCAGGCTTTGTTTCCCCTGGCTTCCTACCTTATTAAGATGGACAAAATTTGAAAGTAATGTTGTCAGATCTGGGGATTTGATCATATGTTAATTAACCTGTGCATTTGGAACTTCCTGTTCCGTTGTCTGTACCTGGCTTGATGATGCATCTGGGATTGCACGCATGCATCATAATTATGCTAGTAAAGATGGTGCATTCTTAAATGGATTTACATTCTTGGCATCAGATGCACATTGCATCCAACATTCTCAATGGTTGACACAGTTGCAAAATGCTGCCCAGTACTCTACATCTCCTTGCTGTCTATAAACTAAAACAATATTAATTTAGATGGCTTTAAAGTATTATTGGATGTATGCCATTAAACAGTCACATCATCTAACTGGATGAACATGTGTGTATGAGTGCGTATATATTGTGATTAATGGATATGTCAATGGGGCTATTGCTTGGAGCAATAGTAAAATGTTCGGACTAACAGAACAGTTGGGTTGGAGTCTTGAGAGTGGGCACTTTGTGCAAAAAAATATCAAAGGTTAGACTGTATTCATCTCTCCCCTATCAGCACCTTGCTATATGCCGGATCTCACTGGGTAATAGCCTTTTGTTAAATGGATCTCTTAATCTGCTTCAAAATTTTTTGTGTTTAGTAAGTAGTGCATATAATTGGCTATGTCATATGCAATTTTGCTGCATTAACATTGTCATCGATATTGTCCTTCTTCTGGCATATTATTCACTGAGGGTAATATTGTTTAAACATTGTCTAAATCATTGACCGTGTAATGCCCAATAGTTCCACTCCAAGATTTTTGAGTAGCTTGGTCTGAAGGTCAAGTCCATCTGCCAAGTTACTGCCAAATTACCACCATATTTTTCGTGCCTGGAATCTTGTCATCTCATCTTGGCGCGTAGGTTATTGTGTCATTAAAGTTGGAGCATACTCTCCGCTATTAAGTTGCAGACTATGAATCTCCATTAACTCATATGTTAAGTGTATGTAATTTGCATGGCAATGCCTGAATCATCCGTCTTTGTCAATAACTAGGCACTAGATGCCATGTCTTTTGCAAAATTATTTTCATTTAAATATTTGATTCTGCCCACTTCATTCTATTTGGAAGCTCATATCTGACTGCAAATTTTTACACAGATGAGGCAATCCAATCGCTGTTTTTCATTAACATATTTATCCTGTGTGTTATGGTTTCAGATATCTGAAAATTTATGATCATTCTATGAGTTCTTTTGCATAGTCATATTCAATATGCATTATTAATTTTCAAAAGTATTCATATATTTCATGGCACTTGATAAAAATATGGTTCGTGATTGATGCTTCTATTGTATTCTTAGGCAACTGAAAAACGCATCACTGATTTCTCTTTTCCTTCCCCTATATATTAGTTACTCTCTTTTTGTATTTGTGCTTGAATGAGAATATTCTACCATGGAATTCATATCTTGTTAAATTCATTGTATATATCATTAACTTCTGGAGTACTATTTATTTTTATTTATTACATGCCTTATAAAAGTCTTCCATTCACTTGGCTATAGTTTTGTATAGATTTTCCAATTATAACTAATCTCATTCCATCAACTGTTTGAAAAAGTTTCCCACTAACCTGACTATGATAATGATATTGTACATTGATTTCCCAATTCATTACCAACTGCTGCAAATATGTGTCTGATTATCATCCGTGTTTAATTATCGTCACTTAAATTTCCATATATTTATTTGAGTGATACTTCCCTCCACCTTCATCCTATTGATATATATTTTTTTACTATTACTCTATTCAGGGAACATATTACAGTCCTAATGATGATCTGGTTGCCAACACCAAAAAGCTTATCAAAGCAACTTCGAAGGAGATTGAGAAGTGGAGATGATTGAACGAGACTTGTGTCGCGAAGAAACAAGAAGTTATTCTTAAACCATTTCAGGTGCACAGTTATTCTCCTATGTGTTGATATGCATCAAATCACAATGCCAATGATACTTCCATTTTCACCCATTTCTTTCAGCTCTAGTAAGTTGAAAGGTTTGGTGTGCATAAACATCGAACAATGCCAGATTGTATATGTGCATTATGTAAGCAAAAACTGGTTAGCAATGGTTTGATACTTATGGATGCTCCAACAATTGTTGTTAAGAATGGTTTGCAATTTGATTGTTTTTAGGCATCACTCTTTTGTCTGAAAAAGATAGTTCAAGAGTAATTGCCCCAATATATAGTGTGAATCTCCCTTGACTCCTTGAGGTGGATGGTGACCATACTTTGGGTGAGGATAAAGAAATATCATGATTTTGGAATGATTATAAAAATTTCTGGAATCCATTACAAGTTTAGTGAATGTCAATGCTCTTTGTAAATTACATCTATCTATTTTTTAATTTATGAAACTACTACAGTAGAGTTTTGATTTCTCCAACAACATGATTATAATAATATATAATAATGAAATGATTTATTGCAACACAAGCAAATCTACCATTCTCATATATTCATCAAACATTTGAGGTAATAGCAATATTTCATACAAATGGACATTAAAAAAAAAAGATATAAATAAAGAAAAAAAATGTGAATAAAAATATGAAAGGCATGGGATAAAAATCATAAATGAGTTTTGTTAAAAGAAAAAAAAAAATATTCACAATACTGGAATAAAAGTCCATGAGTTGGGTGGGATTCTGAAATGACTTTTTCCTTTGTATTTCTCTCTCTAAAGTCCACAAAAGTCCACAAAAATCCATCACTTATGAAAGTCTTTACAAATCCTGTTTAAATTGAATAACACAAGACAAAATGTCTACTACGAAGAGTCTTAATCGAATAACGCTGGACTTTTTGTCCATGAAATAATGTCTCCATCGAATAACACTGGATTTTATGTCCACGAAATAATGTCTCAATCGAATAACACTGGACTTTTTGTCCACGAAATAATGTCTCAATCGAATAATGGTGGACTTTTTGTCCACGAAATAATGTCTCAATCGAATAACGCTGGACTTTTTGTCTATGAAATAATGTCTCAGTTGAATAACACTGGACTTTTTGTCCACATACCAATGTCCTGATTGAAAAACACAAGATTTATAAATCCATGGACATGGACAATTTGTCCATGAAAATCCTAATTGACTACCCCTGTAATATAATTGAATTGGACATTTATGCAACTAAGAAGTATTGATTTATACAAAGGATATAAATCCAAATATATAGCACGTTTTGGAATTATATCTTGGATATGATGTGTTCACATTGTACAGTCATGATGAAATCATATTGGTTGGACATTCAATTTACTGGTTAGTTAATTTTTTTCTTCTTCTTAATTAACAAGTTATATTGCTATGCCAAAAAGGGGTATGCACAATATACATCACAAATTGTTCATATACATCTAAACCATTACAAAAATTTGAAGACAATATTGAGGGAGGGAAATCTAATCCAAACAGGAGTGGATCCCCTCTGAGCACCCTTAACAGGGAACTTAAAAGCCTCCAATTCCTCTACATCAATTAAGGAAAATCCAATCCAAGCTGGAGTGCATCCCCTCAACTAGAAAGAGCACCCTTAATGGGACCTTAAATCCTGAATTCCTCTACATCAATTTAATCACAACTAGAGCCATCTTAATCAGAGTATCCACATTAATTGCTCTATTCTAGCAAGACCACAAACACTGCTCCATTAGCCACCCAAAATAATTGTCGAATTGGCATAACCTATGTTCCTTATGTCAATCATCATTTGATTAGCAACCATGCATAGAGTAAGATTTAGAAGGAATCTTTATGCCCCGTTTGCGTTCGTGGCGGAAAATTCCATGTATGGGTAGGGGGGAGCAGTAAAGAAGCATTGTTTCTGTGGGCTTCTCAAATGCAAAAAAAAGAGAGCCTATAAACATTGTTTTTGCTCTGTTATCGCAGATGCCAAAATGTTATTTGGATTCGCGATGGTTCACTATTACAGGATCCCTCCCACCATGGATCAAAACAGGGCTTTAGACTTGACTCTTAAAACATTAATCTCCTATCAAGATCAGCCAAATGAAACCAACAAATCTATGAGAATATTGACTTCTATGAACATGGATGATTAATTAAGATTTGTTCTTAATTAAAGACATGCTTCTTAGACAAAGGATAGCCTAAGATAGGAACTCCATTCATAAGTACAGCATCTCAATGGGTGTTCTCAGAACATGTATCACATGCACCCACAGAAACCAAATTAAATTCTTATTATATAATGAAAATTGAACTCATTATACCCACACATCTCTGCATTTCATATTCAATTTGTCTTATTCTCACCACCACCTCACCACATTCACACCACCACACACATAAAATCTCCTCCTCAAAACAGAATCTATCCACAAATAGAGGGCTGACAGGCCAGGAGTCTTCCACGTCAGCACCACAATCTGCCACATCAGCAATAATCACTATATCAGATCACCCTCCAACCAATCAGGTGCTCCCATTTCCAATCCTACGTGGCACTCCCTCAACCACTGAACATTCCCATTTAGTAATCCCCCTCCTCCCTCCACCACTTCCCCAACACAAAAAAATTCAGAATTTTACATAATTTATCATTCTCCGGCGACCGCGATCACCACCACCACCACCACCGATGGCGTCGATTGGGGTGTCGGAGATGCTCGGCAGCCCGCTCAACTACAAGGCAGGGGCGACGGTGTCCCGAACGGCCGGCCCAGTCCCATTCCGAACGGTCGCACTGTTCTCAAAAAAGCCGGCCTCGGCCAAGTCAAAGCCAGCCCCCGTTACCTCACCCGCCGACGACGAGCTCGCCAAGTGGTATGGTAAGTGGTCTCTAGACAACAACAACAAAAAGAAGTTGTGAAATATCGTGCTTGTTTGACAGATGATTTGTTGAAAATATTTTAATAATTTTGGGTAGGTCCGGAAAGGAGGATATTCTTGCCGGAGGGGCTCTTGGACCGGTCGGAGGTGCCGGAGTACCTCACCGGAGAAGTCCCCGGAGAGTAAGGCCTCTTCTTGTTATTCTACTAACAGTGGACACACAAAAAGATGACTTAAAATTGAAGTGTGAAATTTCTGTTACATTAGAAGGGTATTATGGTCATTTTATCAGTGGCTGATGAAAATATGTTGTTGCAGCTATGGATATGACCCATTTGGGCTGAGCAAGAAACCAGAGAACTTTGCCAAGTAAGTTGTGATGACAATTATAATGAAAGTTATTTTGGTCTTTTCAACATTTACGCGTAATCAGGTACCTAAAACGCCCTTCTTGTCGCATTCATTTTACACAGGTACCGGGCTTATGAGCTGATCCACGCCCGGTGGGCGATGCTTGGCGCCGCCGGGTTCATCATCCCAGAGGCCTTCAACAAGTTCGGTGCCAACTGCGGCCCCGAGGCCGTTTGGTTCAAGGTTTGTCCCGATTTACCCTACTTAATGTTCGTGTTAAATTAGTATTCAATGTGTATAACGTGGTCTACATAATCATAAAGTACTCGGAACTTTTGAATGTTCACAAAGTACTCCTAGTAAGTTTAATAATTTCATAATTTATATATCAATATCTTCACATCCAACATAAAAGTTTTTTTTGCGTATTTTTCATATTAATTATCAATTTAACTATCTCAATGCTTTTAAGGACATTATATAGAATGATTTATGAATGTATATTCATCAATAAAATCCTTATCAAACATTGCACATAAACTTTGTGACATAGACTGGAGCTCTCCTCCTCGATGGGAACACGCTGAACTACTTCGGAAAGAGCATCCCCATCAACCTCGTCGTCGCAGTTGTTGCTGAGATCATCCTCGTCGGTGGCGCCGAGTACTACAGAATCATCAATGGCTTGGTATATATACATATTGATCATACTTTATGTAACATAACAGTAGTAACACATATAGTTCATGTGTGACCTGAAAGTGAATTTCTATGTATTCATCTGGGAAGGACCTGGAGGACAAGCTTCACCCAGGTGGACCCTTTGATCCACTGGGGCTGGCGGACGATCCCGATCAGGCGGCGCTGCTGAAGGTGAAGGAGATCAAGAACGGACGGCTGGCAATGTTTGCTATGCTGGGGTTCTTTATCCAGGCCTACGTGACCGGAGAGGGCCCCGTCGAGAACCTCTCCGCCCACCTCAGCGACCCCTTCGGCAACAACTTGCTCACCGTCATCGGTGGCGCCGCCGAAAGGGCTCCCACCCTTTAATTAACCTTTCTTAGTTTCTTGTCTTTTCATTGGAAATGCAGATGTGGACTTTTGTATATTTCATGAGATGAGGAGGAATGAATTGTTGTTGTTGTTGCTGCTGCTGCTGCTTCTCCTGCAAAGTGATCTGTGTGTGTCCAACATTGAGAGAAACTAAGCTATAATTTTGATACACTTCCAATGGTAGATATAAAACAACATAATCTAAGGCTCCGTTTGGCAGAGCTTTCGTGGAGTGTTCACGGTGGTGGGTGCCAGTGGACGCGACGCACAAACAAACACCTTTTTTTCCCTCGCGCTGAGCACCCAAATTTAGCTTATCGTATATGTATTTCCTCGTGTTCCTCCGACGCTTTAAAGCATAGATTCGCCTCACCGCCTGTCTCCCACTCCATGTCAAGCAACCACGGATGCTATCACGGCTCCACCAAATGGACCCTAAACATATTACTGGTAGGGCTAGTTTTGAGGATAACACTTCCAATGGGTTAATGTTTTTGAGCATAAATTGTTCTAAGTTTATAAGATAAAAAGTTTATCAATTTTGTTCTTATTCAAATTTATCAAAATTGTGACAAAAAATGGAAATAAATGTTATTGTAGCATTTAAGTAGAATAAGAAATTATCATTTTATTTTAAAATCGGGATAACTGTCCGCACTTTATCTCGATTATTTTTATATCAAATGGGATATAAGTTGTCCTCCCCACTGATCCCCATAATTATTTCTTTATCACACCATTTATCCCTTTGTTAAATCAGTCTTGAATATTTGGGAAATTTTGGTGATTAGATCTCTCTCTTACCTATTGATTGAACGTACTTCTGTTATTAAACCGGGTGTTTATGTCATGAAGATTTAGATGCGCTTAGTTTGGATGGTTTATTATATTTTTTATAATTTGAAAATTAATCCAAATTGTCATTGCCTTTACACTTAACATGGATATATTTGCATATACTTTTTCATACCGATTATTAGAACACATCTAAAAGGTAATTAATTTTTTTTTTGTATGTATTTTTTACTATAATTATCCCTGTATCATTTCAGAATATACATTCACAAAAATGCAATATTTATCAATGTTTGTGTTACCTACACGAACTTTAATTCATTTAGGGTGCTGGGGAGGGCTTGCAAAGGGCATAACATGTGCATATGTAATTAAACACTTTCCAAGGAAATTTAGTAAATTTGAACCATTTTTATTTAGCAAATTTGAAACTTAGTAATATAATTCATGTGAATTATGTATATAATTTTTTTTTATTTGTAAAGAGGTTGAGTTATAATTTTTGAAATTAGATGAGAGAGAGTGGTGAGGTAACACATTTTGGAGTTTGGACGGTGCTGGAGAGCGGAGCGCTGATGATGAAGAGATTTCCTAAGGAGTCATTGGAAAAAGTGGAAAAGGTCGTCTGAGAGAAAAAAGACGAACGTGATCTTGAAGCCAATGGTGCCTATCAAAGTGAAAATCAATGAATGAATCTCGTATTTCGATTTTGAGGTTGTGGATCTTTATTATAGGTGAATTGTGGTTAGGCTTGTCAACGGGTCGTGGGTCGATTCGGACCCGATCCGGATTTGACCGATAGAAGGCATAAATACCCGATCCGAAGGACCCGACAATGAAAACGGGTCGGGTCTGGGTCTACCCCGACCCGATCCTATGAACCCGATTGATCCAACCCAAATACTTTGTGATTTTTTTTATTTATGATCCAACCCAATATTTATGATCCAACAAAACATTTATAACTAAATATTGAATACTCATTTAAAATTTTAAGCATTTGAAATATTTTTACAATCTTTTGACTTTACGTAAAAGCGTAATAATCTAAACCGTATTCCAAATGTCATCTTATTAAACATTAAAAAATCAAAATAGTGAAAAACTATTTATAATATATTACATTCTATTAAAAAGAAATAAAAATGAAGTCATTGTAGACCTTTAATAAGTTTATCAATCTCTCTTTATCTGACCTACTTTTGTTAATGGGTCGACCCGACCCGACCCGAGACCCGATGTGGACCCGACCCGAAGGATCCGACAATCAAACAGATCGGGTCCGGATCCACCCTGACCCGACCCGAACCCGACCCGTTGACAGACTTAATTGTGGTATGTCAAATGCTTCTCTTGATGACACCATCTTTATGTACACATGTCACGCTATGACTAAGACCACCTGTTTTAGAATGTGGAGGTATGCAATTTTTTTTCAAAATATAACAGTGTGCATACTAAAACAGTTAAATTCACTAGGAATTGTCACGTGTAGGATCACGTGCATGCCTAGGAGGACTGTGGTGTGAGTTAATGGTAGACATGTCATGCAATCATAAATGAACCACTTTAAACATTATGTCAGGAGTGTGAAGATCAGGCCTTGAGACTGCTTCATTCCGGCGGCGTCGAGAGTCTGACACTCAAATGTTGGTACTATTATGATAGATGAGGTTCTATTATATTATATGACTAAATTTTTTTATTATTTTTTTAACTTGAAAAAAATATACTAATGTATCTTAATATATACTTCATTTTATATAACATCATATATTTAATTTGAAGAGTGTATAGTATTGATTCTTGGCCAGCAACCATTTCGTATTGAGGGTTTTGGTTGATCAAATCTGATCATATTCATATCTTCTCTTCATGCCTAGAGATTACTAGATAAAGGATGCAAAGGATATCTAGCCATTATCGTGGAAACCACTACAATTTGAATGCCTCAGTCAATGACACTTCCACTGTATCTGAATTTCTTAAGGAATTTCCAGATGAATTGTCTTGCCTTCTCCTATTCGTGACATCGAGTTTTCTATCGATCTCATTATTGATCTTCTAAAAAAAAATAGCGTGAACTCCAATTAAGATTGCAATGAGAGCTGAACGTATTATTTTTTTTCTTTTGAGTCTCCACTTCGATAAAAAAAAAAAAAAAAGTGAAACAATTGGACCCTATGATGTATAGTTTTGTATCCATCCTTTCCAAATTCTTTACATACTTAATTAGAGAAAATTTTTGATGTACTGTACTGCGTGACATGTCATTCGCTCGAAAAAGAGTTCTCATACAGAAGTCCTCAAGCTAGTTCTTCATCATATAAGAGAACATTGATGATTGCAATCTCTTGGATTGAACTATGCATTCCGAGATGATGTCACCCTACTACAACAAAATAGAGTTTGGTAACGGATGTTCTAAGTGACGGTCATCTAAGACTATGATAAGGTGGCGATTAAAAATGTATGTCATAATAAATACAGTCTTTGTTAGTGTCATATTTCAAATGTCACAATACACTATTTTTGTGATAATTACTTAAAATGTGAGTCACCTAAATACCGATTATCGTAACACATATGTATTAGGTGATAGGCTATATTGGAATGCCACCAAAACATGGTAAGGTTATGAATTGAAAATGCTATATTTAAAATTCTTTTAATTAAAATTTATACTCCAATTAAATCACCTTCCCAAAATTAGATTTTCTTCCTCCCGTTGGTAAATATTGTTTGGCCTTCTTTCCCTCCCAATTATCTTGTACCCATGCCCCCACCCCACAAATCCTCAAAAAAAAAAAAAAACCAACCTTCTACCTTCTTTTTGTATTTCATTTAAATGCAGGCTTGCATGCATTTTTATTTTTTATTTTTTAACTTTTTTTGTGTGTAATTTGGATCTTAAATATTACAAAGTCATCTAAAATTGTATAATTATATTGGGTACAAAGGCTTTAATGAGCTATAACATCCCTAAGGCAGGGAAAATGACACTTCAGGCCCATTATGCAGTCTCATCTCCGAACCATTTTGATATTTTTATAAAGTATATAATCGTTTAATGACATACATATTTTATGAAAAGTGAAGTATATAGGAGAAATTAATTAGGGGTCCCTAGGGATACCCATGTATTAACTATTAGTCCCTGTAACTTTTTACCTTAACAATAAGTCCCTAAGTCTTAAAACCTATTATCTTTAGGTCCTTTTCACTAACAGACCCCTAACGTCCGTTTCAATTTCCTATTATACCCTCGTATATAAATAAACTCTCCCCCAAAAAACCCCTCTCTCTCCCATAAAAACAAAAACTCTCTCCCCCAAAAAAACCCTAGTTGCCCGACTAGCTCAAGATCTATGCGGCGGATCTGAAAGAGGCGGAGCAGACGAAGAAAGATAGGTGGAAAGGTCTCGCCTATGACATCTTGGACGACCAGCAGGACATCACGAGGGGAAGGGCATGGTCGACTCGGTCTTCCAGGCGTCCACCGGAGTCGGGACTCACGATGTCGTCCTCAGCTCGTATGAATACATCAACAAAGGCCTTTGAGAATATGTGTGATGACAGTTTGAACAAAATATGAAGTTGGGCTCCTCTATTTCTTTTGTTTTTTAGAACCCCCTCCCTCCCTTGCATTCATTTTTGTTTGATCTATGAATGAGATGGATTGATTTTTAATGAAACAGATGAGATTTTTGTTGGGTTTTGATTATGACTTTATATGTGTTTAGTTAGGGTTGATTTGTTCTTAAGGTTCTGAATTGGATTGATTTGTTCTTAAGGTTCTAAATTGGGTTTTGAATTATAATTCTAAAAGTGGGTTGTAATTTTTTGTTCTTATGGTTCTAAATTGGGTTCTAAATTATAATTACGAAATTGAGTTCTAAATTTTTGTTCTTATAATTTTAAATTGGGTTCTGAATTTTTGTGCTTATGGTTCTAAATTGGGCTTTGAATTTTTATTTTTATGGTTCTGAATTGGGTTATGAATCAGGTGTATACATAGATAAATAAAGGTGTATATATTGTCAATTAACAATGTACACAGATATGATTAAGGGTGTATGCATAGATCAAATAAGGGTGTATACATAGACAAATAAGGGTATTTTGTCTATGTATAACTACGCCATAGAAGATATGAGAAATTGACTCGTTGCATTAGGTAAACAAAAATTTCTTATTATCCAACAATGGGACATAAGTTTCTCAGAAGCGTTCCCAGTGCCTTGGTGGGGCATTAGTATTGATTTTTTTGTGTCTTGAAACATTTTGGGATTATTCCTCATCTTTTTCCCCTTTCATTTTGTGAATTCACTGTTATACTCTTTTTGTACAGTGTTATGCTCTTCATATACATTGTTATATTTTCTCTGTTATACTCCTCTTATACAGATTGGTCAGTATATTTTATTTGTTATGCTCCTCTTGTATAGATTGGTTAATATGTTTTATAATTAAAATACAAAATCCTAATATAATATAGAAACTAGCTTAATATTGGTCATCTTAGTATCCAAGACTCTGTTTGGACAGTTATAGGATGTGTTTATTGATTGTACTATGTCATTATTATATAAAATAATAATATGATTCCCACAATGAATCAATATTTGATAAGAGATAGATGAAATTTTGTTATGCATCTTGTTGACTGCTATATAATCATATGAAAAAGAGGAGCATAATCATTTAAACTTTGACATGGTAACATATTTTTTATGTCTGTTGAAATGCCTTGTGCAGGTAAAAGAGTTTATAATTTTTAGTTAGACAATATATTGAATAGTAAGCCTTATTGAATTTTTGTTAGTTGATCCATTTGTTTCATTTTTTATGCTTCCTATGCGATTTAAGTAGGTTCACTATTTGTACTTTCTATTTCTGTTGTTAGTACTGTTTGTAGCATTTATGTTATTAGTACACTCTTATGCTTCCCATGCACACTGTTAAATCTTTCATTTGATTATGTAGTATATTGATATCATTCTAGACTTTTCTTTGGTCTGGAGGACTTATCATTTTTAGAATTTTCATTGGTCTGAGGGACTGTTCTAGACTTATGTTCACAACACAAAGGGTTAGGGAATGATTATATGGAAGGTTAAAACAAAATGAAATGGTAACGAACTATAATAGAATGATTAAGAACATATGAATGTCCATGAATCAAGGAGAATAAAAATGTTACAACTTATATATAGTTTTAATGTTTGTATGAAGATTGCAATGTGGACTTAAATTTATGAGGTATGGCAATAGGATACAAGTTTCATGTTTACTTTATTATGAGTACACTGTTATGCTTTATATGTACACTCTTAATCTATTTTTATTGTGTTTCAAGATGTTATGCTTCATCCCTAACCCTAGGTAACTATGCAATGTCTTCTAAACCTATATTAAATGTTAAATTAGTTGTGAAGGTTTGATTAACAATAAAAAATGTTGGTCTTATGTTTACATTGTTTTTAGTACATTGTTATGCATCATATGTACACCGTTAACTTTTTCTTTTGATTTTGTAGTACATTGATATCATCATCAATCTGGGCCTAACCCGTATCAAAACTAAACCCTGAGTTGATGACATTATGATGATTAATTTAGATTCACCGTGGAGACTAAATTTAATTTATGAATTAATTTGTTAAATCAACATTAGCTGGGATTAACCATATGTGTTTCACATGAATTATTTTGTTTGACCCACTATTAAGCATTGCTCACCCATTCTAATTTATTTTTAAGCAACAATGTAATTGTTTGAATATGTTATATGTTTATTGGTTATGAAGGTTTGATTGACTATGAAAAATCTAAGCTTTATGTTAACACGATTGTATGTACATTGGTTTTATATTTTCTCTATCATGCTCCTCCTGTACACTATTATGCTCCTTCTGTACAGTTTTATATTTTCTCTATTATGCTTCTCTTGTATAGATTGATGTGTATATTTTAAATTTAATATGCAAAATCCTAATATGATATAGAAATTAACTTAACATTGATCCTTTTGCTTGGGCATCCCCTATAACACAATTTAGGTTCCATGCCTACCATTTCCTATATAAAAAAACATTGGTCTCTTTTTTGACATTTTTTATGTTGACCTAGATGCTCAAGGAGTTACTTAGGTTGTTAGGCACAGGTTCATAGTTGGAGCTGTGATCTCCTTGATTTGTAATTTCTTCATAGTATTCAACTATGAGAAAGAAGTTACTTAGGATGTTAGATACATATAAGAATTGCTTGCTTATCTAACTTGGTAGTTTTGTTTGTACTCTTTGTAGTTATAAGGATATCCACATGACAAAAGAACTTTAAAATTCATTATCATGATCCTCATGTACACTGTTATGTTCTTCCTGTACATTGTTATGTTTTCTCTGTTATGCTCCTCTTATACAGATTGATCAGTATATTTTCTCTGTAATGCTAGCTCTCCTATTATACTCCTCTTGTACACTGTTATAAGTATACGTGCACTCTTAATCATATATGAGAACATTGTTATTTTATTTATGATGATGTATATATCCTATATTGATAGTGCGAGATCGCAATATGCAAGTTCACTCGTTCAAAATGTATTTCAATTTGTATCATTTCATGCACAATATTGTTAACTGACCAATCACAAGGATGACCAATGCCCACAACAATCCAATGGTAAGTGTTGTTGTTATATTATCATAGCTTTATATCTCAACGTACGTGATACGATATTCATTTATGACATTTTTAGGGTTGATTGTGGTATGTTTGTGATCAAATACGATTAGCACCTGATAAAGAGAATCATCATGGAATTTAGGCAGCAATACATTCCAAGGTTTCGAGGAGAGTATGTAGCTAAAATCATTCCAAGAGCAAAAGAGAGTGAGACTCGATAAAGAAAATAAAAAAAGAGTGTGAATTGTGCAAACAACAAATGTAAATATTACTTTATGGTTATTTTGTAATTCAGTGGTGGTGATTTAAACAACAAATGCGTGCACTGTTATCAATTTAAATATTTGATATATCAGTTTCAAATGATGTTTGAAATGATTGTTCGCTATTACAAGTTAAATAGATTTATATTGATTATTCTGTGTACACCATTATGCATAGTGTGTACACTGTTGTTACACATATAAAAAGATGAAGTACATTGTTATATCATATGTGTACACTTTTATCTATCAGATAGGTGTTGGGGTTAAAAAGGGAAGAAAAATGGTAGAGTTAACTGTGGATGGATGGAAGGACCTAAACAAAATGGATGGATGGATGGAGGGACTTAAAGAAAAGTAAAAAAAAGTCAAGGGACCTATTGTTATTACACAATAGGTCCCAGGGACCTCTAATTAATTTCCCAAGTATATACTTAAATCGACAAGCACATTTTTTTCAGAAAAAATGAATTCATATACTGTTTTAGTGAAGTATATATTGCACTGAAACCGTATACACCCCATTAATAAAATGTATAGACGACTAGGGGACCGTCTCGACTTTGTAGACAAGACTGTAAAATACACTGAGTATATCAACGCTCAATACAAGAGATTAGGATTGTCACTAGCCTATAAATGACACACTCAATGCTCATTGTAAATGAGAGAATTGGATAACCACTAGCCTATAAATGAATTGAAAAATGTTACTCAATTTGTTTTACCAACTAAAACTTAGACCAAACATGTTTTTATTTTTTTAAATTAGTAAACAACTCTCTATTTCGAATGGAATGAACCCATTTTTAATAAGTATGAGAATTTTTTTGATGAAGTATATACAATATCTAATAAGGTATATACATCATTAGATTTATAATGAGGTATATAAAACTGTATTTTAGATTGAGAAAAAAACTAAGTATAACAACACACAAATGAATAATAGGTAGAAGCCTACAAAACTAGACCAATTGGACATTTTCCACCTCTTTTGATCTTGCTATAGTTGAAACCTGTTTAAAATCAGTCATTTTTGTAGTCCAAAACGCAGTTTCATATATATTGTTAGAAGGGTAGTGATACACACAGTCTTTTTTACAGCCAGGCTACAGTCTCCATGTCAGATTGCCCAAAAAACCACCCTCTGTCCTCCACGTCAGCGCCAGGCACGTCAACCACCATTTTTTCATTTTTCTCCCAAAATGAAATTTTCATTTCCTGCCAAAAACCACTTTCGGCAAAAGAAATAAAATATATTTTATATTTTTATTTATTTCACTTTTGCCTTTCTTTCAGTGGGATATCACGCTTTTTTTTGTGATAAAGCTTTTGAAAAGTGAGTTTTTGTTGTTTGTGCTGCATTTTTGCTCAACATTTGAATCATTGACATTAATATCCAGTTCAAAACAGAAAGCAAGTATTTGTTTGTTTGTATTTAATTCTTTCACGTGATCCGAGTGAGTATAGCTTTTAATATCTATAAATCTTGACATTTTCTTTTGTGGGAATAAATGTTTGTCATTTTTTACTTTTGATATTTGTAAAACAAGTGTTCATTGCAAGAAAATTTCATGCACGTATTTTATTTTTAAATTGGTATTTCATGGATGACATTTATTCATTGTGTACCATGACATGCATGTTCAATAGGACGAAAGAGTGTCAGAATAATTGAAATAAAAGCATATACTAAAATATATATGTACATACTACATTATCTTAGTGTGTACTTATGTAACATAGCATATACCTTTTTAACATAGCATATACTAACTTAATGTTGTATATACAATATACTAAGCTAAATAGATTGTGTATTTTTTCAGAACATGGGTTTGTGCGGGGGCGACGAGATACATACAACAGATGCAAATGTCCTCATGGAAGACGAGGAAAATGGAGATACATAACTGAAGGTCGGAATGGAATTCAAGTCAATCGACGAAGCCTTCGAATCCTATAAAGAATATGCTTTCTGTTGTGGGTTCAACATCGTTAAAACTGGAAGGAAATACATTGTTGAAGGATATTTAAAAGCCATGATATTTGCGTGTTCCAAGGAAGGTAAGCAAAGGAAGAAGGCAACCGAGAGCGACCCGATGAAATCTGTGCATCGTAATAAACCAGTCTGTAAGACAAATTGTAAGGTGAGAATGCAAATTAAGATGTATGGAGATGGTATGTGGGTGCTGGACCTGCTCGTTCTTGAACATAATCACGAGGTGGATCCAAGGCTCTCACGATTTCACAAATGTCATCGAGCATTGACCGCACATGTCATGAAACAACTGGCGATAAATGATGCTGCCGGGGTTCCGCCATGCAAGACATTTGATGCCTTAGCTGTCGAAGGAGGCAGATATGATCAACTTCCATTCACAGAAAGGGATTGTCGTAATTTTCTTAGTAAAGTAAGACGTATTGAACTTGGGGAAGGTGATGCGGAAGTACTCATTCAATATTTTAGCAGGCAGCAAGAAATAAATTTGAGTTTTTTCCATATGATTGATTTGGATAGCGATGGTCATTTGAAGAGTGTTTTTTGGGCAGATGCAAGATGTAGGGCTACATATCAGTATTTTGGTAATGTGATCTCATTCGACACGACATATTTGACAAACAAATAGACAATGCTGTTTGCCCCATTTGTTGGCATAACCACCATGGACATTCCATTTTGTTAGGTTGCGGCTTGCTAGCCAATGAGATGATAGAGACATACGTATGACTTTTCAAGGCTTGGTTAGCATGCACGGGAAACCGTCCCCCTCAAGCGATAATCACTGTCCAATGCAAATCCATCGGGGGAGCCGTTGAAAAAGTGTTTCCTTATGCAAGACACCGTCTTTGTCTCTGGCATATCTTGAAAAAAGTTCCTGAAAAACTTGGCATAATACGTATACTATTATCATCAATTCATCAACTTATAACATATATCTTCTAGAGTTTTCGTAAATTATTCATCGTGCAGCCAGTCCATGTTTCACAAAGTGTAAGTCCTTCCTAAACCATATACTACTTTATTAATGCGCACATACATGTTTCACATAGTACATACCGTTGTAGCATAGTACACACCTTTTTATGATAGCGCATACTTTGTTAGCATAGCGTATACTATTTTGTCATAGTATATACTATATTAAGTTCAATTTGTGAATCTAAGTAAAGGATTACAAGTCTTTCAAAGATCAACTTATAAATCTAGTTTATGATTGCCTCACCGTAAATGAATTCGAGTAGAGATGGAATAAAGTGATGGATTTACATGGTCTTCAAGAAAATACATGGCTGTCTTCTTTGTACGAGGACCGAGAACGTTGGATGCCAGTTTACATTAGAGATATATTTTGGGTGGGGATGTCCACCACCCAACGTAGCGAGGGCATGAATGCATATTTTGATGATTATGCTACTTCAAAAATAAGTTTGAGTCAATTTGTTGCATAATATGAGAATGCGTTAAAGAATAAGCAAGAGAAGGAGGCCTTAGAGGACTTTACGTGCTTCCATAGTACCCCCAACTTGTGTCATCAATGGAAATGGAAGAACAGATGGTGAAAATATACACAATTAATATATTCTAAAAGTTTCAAGAAGAACTCAAATAATTGATCCAATTGAATGCTCGGTGTGTATCAACAGGGGATGACAACATCGTCAAATACGAGGTGATTGAGATGGTGAAGAGGCTGAATAGGCATTTGACGTTTGAGGTTATTTTCTACCGAGGCATCGAAAAGATACAATGCATTTGTCGATCATATGAATTTAGAGGGATTCTTTGTCGACATTGTCTCTACGTTTTTTGAAATGAATTCGTGATGAATATACCTGAGATGTACATTCTCACTCGGTGGAGGAAGGATTTCAACTGGATTCATTCTTCATCCACTAGTGGCACACTAGATCATCCCAAATAAAGCAATGGACTTGTTTGATTCGTTGTACAATTGGGGGATATGTACCGTTCAAGAAATCATGGAGATGATAAATTTATCTAAAGATAATTCGGAGTATGCTGCATCACTGTTTAGGGAACTGAAGGCAAAAATGACTTCCTACGTGTCTGGCAATTATCATCGACCTAATCAATTGGTAGCACACCCACGAAAGTTGATAAAATCCAACCCCCTGAAGTTGTGCAATCCAAGGGTCGTCCTCGCAAGACGGGGTTGAAATCTAGGACTGAAGTTGTATGCAACAAGAAGAAGAAAGCAACTGTGAGTACATTATCTGCTTAAACACTTAGTATAGCACATACTTCTTAGGTTAGCACATAATGTGTTGCTGATCATTTTCCCCACCGTTGTACAGCAAATAAAGAAAGTACAATCAACACAAGATTATACGCCAACGCAAGGCCATGTACCGTCAACACAAGAGAGCATTAATCAATGTGCGCCATCAATGTCATCCACCATGGATGCATATGCTGATGGCAAGTTTGATAATTGGCTTGAATCCCAAATTCATCTGTGATTGTGATACAGTAAAATGTAAAATAAGTGTACTTTATTAAATTAATGTTCAAGTTGCAATCAAAATACAAAATGGTGAGCCGTTTGGTAAAACATGTTGAGTTATCCCATTGACTTTACAACAAAGTTGATTGTAAAATTCATCCAATGTGTATCATCATACAATACATCATATTATGAAATAACCTTCCGTATACTAGTTTAAAACATAGAAAAACTTAAAATTCGTGTACTCATATAATAAAGTGTATACTCATTTAGCATAGCGTATACTCATTTAAAATAGTGTGTGCTCATTTACTTAAAATAGCGTTCAATATGTAAAAATTGGGAAATAGGTATACACAGCCCCCAAGGAATTCGGTCATATACTTTGTTAAGACCCATATCATCGCTCAATTGGGATATATGCTAGTATATGTAAATTGTCTTTATTACAACCATCAACTAGTATATATATGCTATTATGTAAATGTAAACTTTGATATTGTTCATATTACAAAAACGTTAAAAAAACATCACCCAACCAAAAGACATGTTCGTACAACATACAAAATCACAAATCAAACAAGTTCGCCAAATAAAAAAGAAGCAGTGATTTTAGCGCACAGAAAATTAATGTCTTGCTTGGTGGATAGGTAGAATTCGCGTCATTAAAACACACAACGATTCAATGTGAGACAAACACGCCATAATCTTGTCCATCTTTTTATTTTGGACACCAACGATTCTCGTTCAACTTGAATGTTGATGTATCCCCAATATAACGCTTCAGAAAGCCCACCTAATGTCCGGATAACATGAAAAGTGAGTTCAGACGACATAATGTATTAATATTCAAGAATTCGAAAGTTAAGTATGCCATATACCACTTGTTTGGAGTATGTGTAGTGCCTAGGGTTGCGGGTGGAGTTAAATACATCGTATGTGTTTTTCACCATGTCCAGGACCAGAAATAACCAGTGGTAGTCGTGCCACAGAGGGAACACAGCCTTCCCCACCCCTCCAAGCTCCTCTGGCTTGAAGCACTGGTCCCTGAGGAATTTCAAAGCTTGTTCCTCCCCAAGTATAATCATATATTGTATTTAAAACATACCCACATTAGATAATTATATAGTATATATCACCGGTTAGGACAAACTTAAAATGATATACGGACATTAAAAGTGGATTTTACAAATTTCGTCTTGTCCACAAGGCAATGCACATGCTCCCTATTAGCGTACATCAACCCTATGCCTTCAATGATCTCTTCACCAAGCCAATCATTTTCAATTATTGCCAATAGGTCCTTTCTTCTTAAGTCAACGTCTTCTTCCCTCTAGACCACATCACTACAAGGCATGAAAATTCTCCTATCTTAGTACACGCTATGTTAGTATTGTCTACGCTATGTTATCTTAGTATACGTTATGTTAGAGAAGTATACGCTATATGAGATTAGTATACGCTATATTAGATTAGCATATGCTATATGAGATTATGTATGCGATTTCAGGAAAATGTCAAAGAATGATAAGACTACTGTTGGAAAATAGCATTAAACAGGAGAATATATCAAACTAACTTGTTCATTTCAAGCTCCAAGAATTTCAAAATGATCCGGCGTTTTTCATCTGAAATCGCCGATTTCCTTGGAAAATTCTACAAAAGTAAAAGAAGAATGTTGATGTTAGGTTTCATGACATTTTTTATATTTTATTTTGTGGTATTTCATATTACTATGCATTTGGATTGTTTTAGACTTAGGTATGCTTATATTATATCATAAGTTGCACGTTTTGCAAAATCGGATTTAATTTTTTTAGTATGCAAGATGAAGAGGTTTAAAATTGGTTTTAGCATGAGATATTCAGTTTTGATTCATCTTCCATACAAAAGTGAAATTAGATCATCTGGATTCATGTAGTAAAATTTATGGATGTTTTACCATTGTTGTCCTAGAAGAAGAAAGTGCGAGGTCTCCTATTCATAGCTGTTTTTAGCATCGTTAGAAGCTTCTTCTGATCTTGATATAAAAAGAGAAGTTGTAGATATTTTTATTAGCTTTCCAACAGAAGTTATATCATTTGAAGTGGACTTTCCTACAAGAAGATATAGCAGTTAGAGTCGAAGCTGTGCAGAATTCTAAAGGAGGTCACTTTCATCTTTTGGTGGAATCCAAAGTTTTAAATAATTGGTGAAATCGGTGGAGGGTGGCGTTGGTGTTATATTTAGCGTGAGAGAGAGAGAGAGAGAGAGTCCTGAGAGTTATTTCAGTAGAAATCAGGGGAGGAAGAGCAAGGAATATTAGGAAAAATTAAGAAAACCGCGTGGAGTATTTTTCATTCTACATTGGTGGGTTCCTATCTGCGTGATTTAGGAGCTAATTAGGGTGAGTCCAGCTTAGATTGTAAGTTGTGAGGTGAGTGAAATCCTATTTCCTTCCTTAGTAGTTCACCTTTTGTGCTAATGTTAATGCTTCCATTCTCTTTGTATAAATTAAAGTTGGCTTTGGTGAATCTATGCATAAAAGGTTACTTGATTGATTGAAATCAAAGAGGGAGGGATGAGAATTTAAGTAGCAGATGAATTTTAATGTTTACTAACCTCTCCTCATGTTGTCAGGTTGAATAAAGTATGTTGTAATAGATTTCATCCGAAGATGATTGTTTGAGTGATATGCATGAAGTCTTGGAGGAATTATTGAGTTTCATGTCATTTTCTTATGGTTTTGAGTATTTGAATGAAATGATTACTTGCTGAATTTAGGTTGTTAATTGAGTTCTTGATTGATATATCATCTTTTGTTTGAACTTTATGTTGTGATCAAAGGATGTCATAATTCGAAGAAAATTAGTATTAGAACGGAAGAGTTCAACGTGAGTTGATCCATATCTTCCTTACCCGACTGATGTGTTCACTCAAATGCTTGCGGTTCTATATAATGTGTGTGAAGATGGAAATGTGGATATGGATATGGTTATTGTGGACTTTGGGTGCAACTTTCATTACCTCTTAGATCGCTGAGTGCCGCCTAATTGGGATTCTGAAGGGTTTGACATGGCATAATACCATGTGCAGCTTTCATTGACTCTTAGGCCTGCTGAGTGCTGCCTAATATGGTTCCTGGAGAGTTGTGAAGCGAGGTTTATGAATACAGAAGAATCAGTGCGTTAATATATATTTGTGTGATTGTTAAGAAGTAATTTATTGGGATTTCTCTCATTGGGCTTTGTGCTCACCCTTTTCTTTTGGCTGGATTTTTTTAAAATTCAGGTACCACACTGGCTGACGTTGCTGAGTCCAAGACTGCACGAGGAGCTTAGGGTCGTGCATCGCTGTCCCACCAGCAGAGCAGAGTCGGAGTTCCAATATTTTGTTCAGGTCCATGTTGTATATTACATTTTTGACAAATGGATCTTGTGTACATAAGTCATAGGTGTTGGTGTTCGAAAAATTCACGTGTGTGGGGGTTCTTCGGGGATTCGGATAGGATGCGTGCCCTGGCGGGCTCGGTCGGATCGTCTTCTCGGAAGGGGTGAGGGTGTCGTTTCTGGTTGAGGCGCCCGACAGCGGCTCAAGAGGATTCAAGGGGGTTTTGTGATCGCCACCTGCTTTTTCTAAAAACAAGAAAGGGTTTAGGTCGGATTTGATCGCCTACGTGGGGAGTTTGTGGGGTCTCCGCTCTGAGATACGGATATACCGTACACAGAGGTGAAAAACAGGTAATCATATTCTGCTTCCGGGGCTTGACTAAAGGAGTCTTGGGACAAAGGGAGTGTGGGTGGGGTGTGAGTGTGGGGCGGCTAGTGGGTTTGAGCCGTCTGGATTGGGGCGGCCAGGTAAGGTTAGTCGTCCAGGGTATGGGGGAATTTGGGCAGGGGTTTGGTAGGAAAAGGGTGGGGTCTTGGGCAGAGGCTAAGCTAGGTTTAGCCTGGGTTTATGGAGGGTGGGATAAGAGGGTATTTTATGGAGGGAATGGGTATTTCTCTCACAAAAGGGGGCTCTCTCTCTCTCTCTCTTGGGATTGGAAATGTGAATTGTGTTGTGAATTGTTGGATTGGTGGTGTTTTGTGGATTTTGTTCATTTTGTATTTGGGCTTGGGACCCCTCTATTTATAGTAAAAGAGAGGTAGGAAAATATCTCGAGGGTAATGGAGTGGGTTGGCTTCGATTGGACCTCTCATTAATTCTCTGGTTCTTCTGTTAGAGACCAGGTGAAGGGCGGCTAGTGCTAACTAGCCGCCCGGGATGGGGCGGCTACTTCCTGGTAGCCGCCCCTATCGTGACCTGCCAAACGTCCCATCTCTGACAAGCGGTGGCTTGGGTCGGCTATTTGGTTTGATCCAGCCAAGAGAGGGCGGCTAAAGGTCATGACCCGCCGTAATGATCAGCATTTAATATTGCTTTATGTCCCATCCAGGGAACTGGTCCAAAGTCGGCCAGAGGGCGGTTGGGGGGGGGGGCGGCTAGTGTAAACTAGCCGCCCAGTGAGGGGCGGCTAGTTAGGGATAGCCGCCCCTTTCTGGGGACTTTAGGTTTTTAGGGTTTTGGTTTTTAGGGTAGGTTTAGGTTTAGGTCCGGGTTAGGGTTTGGTTTAGGTTTAGGGTTTGGGCTAGGGTTTGGGGTTAGGTCAAGGTTTAGGGTTTCCGGTTTAGGTTTAGGTCAAGGCTGGGGTTAGGGTTTAGGGCTAGGTCAAGGTTTTAGGGTTTCCGGTTTAGGTTTAGGTCAAGGCTAGGGTTAGGGTTAGGGCTAGGGTTTGGGGTTAGGTCATGGTTTTAGGGTTTCCGGTTTAGGTTTAGGTTAAGGCTAGGGTTAGGGTTTCCAGTTTACCGAACCTTTGGTTCTGTATTGGTGTCCACTTGTGGGATATTTCCGTGTGTTACTTGAAGTATTTCTGTCTCTCTGGACGGTCAAAATTGGGGTATCTACAATTGTCCCTCATCGGACGGAGTCTTTGCGCGGAGCGAGAAAGACTTCGACCGATGATAAGGGAAGAGACCCCTATTTTGGCCGGCCCGACCTTCAAGAAGTTATGCGAACAAGAACAGTACTTTTCGGGGAGTTGATTTAGGCTGTCAGAGGCTAGGTCTTGACTTAGAATTTTTATCCGAGAAGATGATCCAGGTGAAAGGCGGGGGATAAGTAAATGGTGAGTGATCCAACCCGCGGTCGGGGTACTTAGCTATCGTGCACGGAGCAGCCCAGCGTCAGTTTCCTCGTGCCTATCGTTCCCGTGCTTGGGAAAACTCAGCAAGGAGGGGATATCGCCAAAAGAAAGCAAGTAAAAGTTGATTTGGGTGAATTGATCATCCGAGGGATAAGAACTCTGGAAAAGAACCAGAACTGAAGAAATTCAAATTTTGAATGGTACTGAAAGTGTGGCGAAACTTCGGGAAAGTCGTGTTTGATCAAGTAATGTCTGGAAATAAGCCAATACATGGATGTTTGGTATGGAGAACCTTGAAATTTAGGGCTGAAAAGATTGGAAAGGGGTTTTTAAGTGAAAGAGAAAAACTGGGAGGGGCGGCTAGTTGTAACTAGCCGCCCGAGAGGGGGCGGCTGCTCGCGGGTAGCCGCCCCTGGACTGGGTCCCTTATAACCGAAGAAGGGACCCTCTCTCTTCCCATTTTTCAAAAACGGTTTCTCTCCCTCTTCTTCTTCTTTTCTTCAGTTTCAAACCCAAAAACCCTGATTTCTTTGGTTTCTCTCCCTCTTCTTCTTCTTTTCTTCAGTTTCAAACCCAAAAACCCTGATTTCTTTGCCTTTTTCTTCCTCCATTTCGTCTTTAATCCTCTCTCTTTCTCTTGATTTCGAAACCCTAGTTTGGGTTCTCCCTTTTCTTTTTTTTTAAATCGAGAAGATGACGAGGTCGAAGGCGATTGCTTCGAGGGGGAAACGACCACGGGTGGCTCGTGGAGAGCGTAGCCCGAGCTCTTCATCATCGGAGAGCGATAGGCCGGAGGTCGAGGCCGTGGGGGAGGGTATGGGTACGACGGAGGTGCCGCAGGTGGATATTGGCGTGGGTGAGGTCGGGGATTTGCCTTCGGGGGCTGTCCCGGAGGTAGGGGGGAGTGTGATAGGCTATATACGCAAGAGGAGGCCTGGGGATCGACCGGTGGTGGCCGAGGAGGTGGTTCCGGGGGTTGGAGGATCGATTGTGGGTGCAACCGAGGGGGTAGGGGTCGAGGGAGTTAGCGAGGAGGTGAGGGCGTCGTTGGATGCCCTCGTCGGGATGTTGGATAGGGAGGCCACAGAGGCCAGGGCTGAAGAGGAGGAGAGTAGGGCTATGGGGGCCTTTGCGGAGTTTATCTCCGGCGTGGGGAGGGTGGAGGGGATAGGAGAGGCTAGGGACGGGGCCGGGGAGGCCGAGGGTATGGGTACTGGGGCCGCTGAGGCCAGTGTGGGTGTTGGGGCTGAGGCCGAGGAGGCCGTGTTTGAGGAGGATGAGGAGGAGGATGATGACGGGATGGACGATCCCGATGAGGCCGAGGTGGACGCTCCTGGGTCCACACGGGCCGTGGTATGTTCCTAATCCTTTAGTCTTTGCCTGCCTTTTATTTTGGTGTATATGCATGTGTTGGTGGTATGAATAGGTTGTATGTGTGTATTATACTCGTATAAATTTTTTAAAATAGGCATGCTTGTGTATAAGTTAATTACGGTTGGATGTGTAAGCATGCTGTCATGGGTTTGTTTTTATAGGGAGTGGGGCAATTTCTATATATATACATACATGTTTGTCATATGCATGTAAAGGAGAGAGAAATGATATAGCTAATATGCTTGCATGCGATACTTTTCTACGTGTATGTGATTTCGCACGTGTTTGATCGTGGTAGGGCATGAGGGAGTGTATGCATGCATTTCATGAGTTCGAATTCTATATTGCTGTATTGCTTAGGTGTTTTTAGGGGAGGTATAAGCATGATAGGCTTGATGTAAGAAAGTGTGTGAGTGGTGACCACGGTGGGATGTGTTTGATATTCGTCTAGCATGCGTGATCATATGAGGAGTGTAGTTTCTTACTTTCATGCTTTTGTTCCTTTTCTTTTAGCATGTGGGAGTTTTGATTTCGCTAAGCATGGTTTAAAATGATTTCGTAGATTTGGACTCTTACCTTTCGCTCGCTTTTAAACTAACCCATGTTCCCTTCGTTTGTTTTGTAGAGGCTGAATCGTATCCGGGCTTCCGTTCCTTTTTCCTGATCGAGCCATTCCACGTCCACCGTCCATATGTGGAGGCCTTGGTGGAGAGATAGGATCCGGAGAGTTGCACGTTCATCCTCCCTACCGGTGCTGTCATGCCGACACTCGAGGACGTCTATCTGATCACCGGCCTTCCGGTTCTGGGGGAGGCAGTGATTGCGGCCACCCTGGCTGACTACAGGAGGCTTTTCCGAGAGTTGATCGGGGAATGGGAGTTCGTGGAGCGGGAGCGGACGCTGAACCGGATCCCTTTGGGGCGGCTTTCAGGGCAGTACGGCCTTGGTTCCTTTACAGAGCGCCAGAAGGGCGAAGCTGCAGCTAGTTTCGAGAGGCGGCGAGTGATGATTGAGGCGAGAGAGGCGGCTGCGTGCCCACAGAGGGCACAGAGGGAGTTGAGAGCGTTCTTCCTCTACTTCTTTGGCCGGGTCCTCTTCTCGACGGCCTCCGATAAGGTTTCTTCGCATTCCCTTCTGCTGATGAGGGACCTGGAGGGCATGGGGCGCTATGCTTGGAGAGCGGCGATGCTTGCCCATCTCTTTGCGGAGCTCTCGAAGAAAGTCAAGAGGGCCGGGGGAAAGAACCTTGGCGGCTTTGCGCCATTTCTTCAGGTATGTGTAAGTGATTGGTAAATGTCTTTTTTAGTTCAGTTCACTTTGATCGTGATGGTTTTCCCCTCGCTTTGTCAGATCTTCGGGTACGAGCACTTCGCCATCGATCGCCCGACTTTGACTCCGTTCGATCATGCCCTCCCTTGGGCCATGAGATGGGAACCCCGGGGATCTTCCCGCTTGCACCGCCTCGCCCAATTCCGAGAGGCCTTCCGCGTTTTGTCGGAGGAAGAGGTATGAGTTTTCTTTGAATCTCTTTGGCTTGTACTTGATTTTCTTTTGACTAAGCGCTCTTCCTATCTTTCGATGCTTTCTTAGATGACGTGGAGGCCTTACTCGGAGGAGGTTCCCGAGGCCCTGGCGCGAAACGTTTGGCTGATCTACTTCAATGAGGTCGTCTTCCATGCGATCAGCTGGGTCGTCCGCCAGCTTGGGTACCATCAGTGGGTGCCCGATCCTCTTCCGCGACGCCCTTCGATTCCGGTGGCCGGGATTCCTCGGGACACGAATCTCCTGAGGAATTACGCGACGTATGTGGCGGGATGGATGAGTCGAGGCGTCTTGGTGGAGCGTCGTCCTGAGGTGACTTCGAGTGACGAATACCTAGCTTGGTATTGTCGGGAGTATGCGGATATCCTCGGGACGATGGAGGAGGAGATCCCGGACGCTTATGTAAGTTGAAAATCCTTTTTCCTTTCCTCGTTCTCTCTTGCTTGAGCATCTTCTGAATGGTATTTCTTTTTTGTAGGTTGAGTTGAATGAGATGGAGAAGAGGCTCAAGACTGCCAATGAGCACCTCCAAGCGCGGGCCAGACAAATAGAGGCGTTGCGGGCACAGAGAGGACGCTTGCAGGACCAGGTCCGGGTCCTTGAGGCTCAGGTGGATGCTCTGTCGAGAGCGAGGGCTGATGGCCCTTCTTCTTCTTCCGTCCCTCCTCCTTCCATGATTTCCGAGCGAGAGCTCGAACTGACGAGGGAGCTAGATGCGGCCCGGAGTGAGTTGACGGCCGTGCGGATGGAGTTGGGCCAGGCGAGGGGCAGGGCTTCCGGGCTGAGGAGGAGGCGGACCGGCTGAGGTCCATGATAGCCTCGAGGGAGGAGGGGTTCATTACCCTAGGCCGTGAGAGGGACTCCCTCCAGATGAGGGTGTCGGAGTTGGAGGCTTCGGCGGGTGTTCCCGGAGGTTTGATGGGAGACCTGGTTCGTTCTCTCAGGCGGCCGGGGATAGGGACGAGAGGCACTCAGGGCGTCGGAAGCGAGGGCGCGGGAGTTGGAGGAGAGGTTGAGGGTTGCTGAGGATCGGGCCAGAGGGACAGAGGGTCGCCTCCGACAGAGATTGGAGAGGAGAGACAGAGACATGCAGCAGGTCCGTCTCTGGGAGGCCACTATGAGGGGGAAGTTGGTTGGAGGGGGCTCTATGACCGAGGCGGAGCTTGATCTTCTTCCACTTCAGCCTGACCATTCTCTCTCGGCTTCCTTGGCTACCGGGGCCACCTTCAGCCGTGCCTCTCGTCCTTCGGTGTCTCGGAGTCGTGGGATATATGCGAGGGCCGCGTCTTCGGTTCGAGAGACTCCTGCTGCTCCTGATGTTCCAGAGGTTCAGTCTTCTCCTCATCCGCCGCTCCCTTCTCAGCCAAGTCTACTCAGCCTCCAGCGGATGACGATATGCCGAGGTATAGCTTTTTTGTCTTGGTTTTAAGTAGAAGAATAGTATATATGCGATGAATTCATGCTTTTCTTCTTTTGTTTTGGTTTTAGGTGATATTTCGGTGAGATATAGCTCAAGACTTTCGGATTTTGGAGCGTTTTGAAGGAAAGATTCCCTTTTTTATGCCCTCTTTTAGGTTTTAGAAAAACAGTCTATGCTTGTGGTTTTGGGTGGGACAATTTAATCATTCTCCTTTGTATGCATGTTTGGAGTAGTTTAGCATGGATGGTTCATGGATATGTATGTTGTGTAGATGAATCTGGATTTTTATAGGTTTGATTCATGGATGGGTGTAGGTTTTGATATATAATTCGTTTTAGCATGGTATCTATACAGGTTTTGCGTATGAATATGTGTATGAAATGTGTACATGCAGGTTTTGGAAAGAATTTGATTGTAATAGGTAAAGAAGTATTGAAGAGTTGATTGGATATGGGCTGACATAACTGACAGGGGTGCAGGCAAGGGGCGGCTAGTGTAAACTAGCCGCCCAGTGAGGGGCGGCTAGTTAGGTTTAGCCGCCCCCTGCCTGGGGCAAACTTACCTGAGACAAGGGAGGGGCGGCTAGTACAAACTAGCCGCCCAGTGAGGGGCGGCTAGTCGAGCTTAGCCGCCCCTGCCTGGGGCAGTTTGGGCCTGCTGCTCCTGTCTGCTGCTGCTGCTGCTGAAAGTTTTGCGACCGTTCTAACCTTCAATACCTATAAAAACATTCTTTCCATGGACCAAGTGTTAAATCTGTCCAGATTGTGCCCCTGCACTGACTTTCGAGCCCTTCTTGCTTGAATTGTCAAGGGCTACAATCCATCTTAAGGCGGAATGGAAATATAAATGCGAGAAAGTAAAGTGCGGGAGACCAGGCTTTAGTGCGCAAGGAAGGGATTCCAAGTGCGTGAGTGAAGAAGAACTTATGTGTAGGAGTTGGGGACAATTTCTTCTCACGCATGTGCGGAAGGGTATGAGGTGAGTGGGGACAATTCTCATATGAGTGGGGATAATTTTAATTTCGTGGGGACAATTCTCATATGAGTGGGGATAATTTAAATTCGGGGGGGGGGGTTAACTTTAATGTTTCAAGAAAATCAGATGCCAAGGTGTTTTGGAAAGGAAAATGCAAGCTTATGCGTAAGTATAAGTGGCATAAGGGGGCATTTTAGTTCTTCAATGACTTTTTAGGTGAGAGGGCAATGTTCTTGATTTTCATAAGTAAAAGACGCCATCAAGTCCCCGTGGAGGAGCCCTTGTGGTCACTTATGTCCAAACCAGGATTGTATTTGAGAGGTATAAGCCTTAGGCGTCGATTTTCCTAGGTTCATGGTTTTCAAATGCTTAATCGTATTATTCTAAACATGCTGAAAAATCCATGAGTGTACCAAGAGTCAAGTCAAATAAGCTTCCTTTGGATAGGCAAGTTTCTAAATGAACTCGCGTGTGAGTGTGTGTGTAGGTGTAAACCTGGACGTGATCTACCCTTGGTCAAAATTTCACTTTTCCTGGTGGACATAGCTCAATTTTGAACCCCCATTGCAAAAAAAAAATAAAAAGGGGAGAGGGTGAATGAGGTAAGAGTAATATCTTCCTTTCGGGCAATATTTTAGAATTGTCCCAGTCTAGCACATGTCTTACTTCCTAGGTCCCTCTGGCTTTCTTCTTTTTACCACTTCTTTATTTTTGGGTGGAAAGGTACAGTCCGTTGTTTGGATCTGTACTGGTATAGCCGTTGTTTAGCGTATACCGTGCGTAAAGGCGTGAAAGCCTGCTAAATAGAGAGTTTAACCCGTTCACTTGGGTGTTTGGCCTCTCCTTGCCTGATTTTCTCTTCTTTTTTTTGTTTTTTTTGTTTTGTTTTGATTTGAGGGGGGGGGGCTCTTCTGTTTTTCACCCCGATTCTTTTCATGCTTCCCCTCTAGAAGTGTTTATATAGTGCCAGAGCCAGTTTTTGGGACATATGCTAGGTCCGGGTAACTCCTCATTTTGACCTAGGGTTAATACGAGCGGGGCGGAAATAAGGGACATTTTGCTTTGGGGAGTTTTAAATTGTCCCAGTCTACGGGGTAGGCAATTTTTCTTCCATCAGGCAAATCTAGTCCAGTTATACGTGTGTGAAGGGAATGACATGATTTGGCGGAAACGTGTTCAAATAGATACGAGTTTATCTTTGAGAGTCTTACAATTCTATCATCAAGTACTAAACGCTGGAAATCGCAGGAAGGAAGAATAATAGTTCTTAAGTATTGAAAGCTTTTCATGCATGGAATTTCTTTAGATAAAGTGCATTCCACGAACCTGGAACCTCGACTCCTTCGGCATCTACCAGGCGGTAGGCATTCCCGGAATAGGCATGGGTGATCACATAGGGTCCCTCCCATGTGGGTTGCAGCTTTCCTCTCGGGTGAGGCTGTCTTGATGGCATGATTTGCTTAAGTACTAATTCCCCGATTTCGAATTTTCTTTTTATCACCTTCTTTTCAAATGCCCTTGCCACCCTTCTTTGGTAGGCCTGGGCATGGTCTGCCGCTCTTAATCTCTTCTCGTCCAGTAGTTCGAGGCGTAGTAGGAGTGCCTCCCTCTTTTCCTCAATTTGGAGATCTTCTTCTAGTACTATTCTTAAGGATGGGACGAGAATTTCGTAAGGTACTACTGCTTCGGTCCCAAATGTGAGTGAATAGGGGGTTTGACCAGTGGGCGTTCTAATGGAGGTTCGGTATGCCCAGAGGGCATCTACCAGTTTATCAGGCCAATCGGTAGCCTTGTGGGTTTCTACTGTTTTCTTTATAATTTTGAGTAAGGTTTTGTTGGTGGCCTCTGCTTGTCCGTTCCCCTGTGGGTAGTATGGCGTGGAATGATGGAGTTCTATATGATGTCTATCGCATAGGTCTTGGAACTCTTGGGAGATGAACTGGGGGCCATTGTCAGTTATGATTACTTTGGGGGTGCCGAACCGTGCCAGGATGTGAGTGCGGACAAAACGAGACAGGGTAGAGCTTTTAATTACTACGTAGGACTCGGCCTCAGCCCATTTGGTAAAATATTCTGTGGCGGTGAGGATGAAGGCTTTTTGGGTGGTGTTTTCTATAGTGTCCCGGAATGGTCCTATTATGTCTAATGCCCACATGGAGAAGGGCCATGGTGATGTCATGGGATGTAAAGAAGATGCTGGTGCGTGTATTTTGTTGGCATGGGTTTGACATTGGATACAACGCTTAACGTATTTGTTACAGTCTCCTTCGAGCGTGGGCCAATAGTAGCCCATTCTTAGTACCTTCTTTGCTAGCATCTGGGCGTTGACGTGCCCTCCGCATACTCCAGAGTGAGCTTCTTCTACAATGGTGTATGCTTCTTCGTCGTCCAGGCATCTGAGTAGTTCTCCGTTGAAAGAGGCTCGGAAGAGTATACCCCCTCGGAGGCAGTATTTGATTGCTATCCTTTTAACTATTTTCTGGTCGTCGTTGGTAGCATAGCTTGGGAATGAAGCGTCTCTAAGGTAGTTTTTAATATCAAAGTACCATGGGTTTCCGTCGTCCATATTTCCTGGTTCAATAGTTAGGATTTCCGTGATACCAGTATTTTTGTGGCCTGGTTCGTTTTTAGGAGATTTTGAGTTTTAGGGTCACTGAGTTCGGTGGCAGGTGTTTCCAGTCTCTGAATAGTGACTGTTTCAGATGTCCTAGATAAAGGGAAGGCGAGTGATGAGGCTAGGGAGGCTAGAGAATCGGCAAGAATATTGCCAGTCCGGGGTGTGAAAATGTGAGTGACCTCACGGAATTGTTTTAACAGGACTATGGCTAGTTCTCTGTATGGCTTCAGCTTTGGGTCTCTAGTCTGATATTTTTTAAGAGTTTGGCGGATCACTAAGAGGGAGTCTCCAATGATGTCTAAATTTTTAGCTCCTAAGGCTAGGGCTGCCTTCAAACCTGCTATCAGGGCCTCGTATTCAGCAATATTGTTGGTGGCTCTGAACGTAAGCTGAAACGCTTGTGGGATAATGACGCCTTCGGGAGAGATTAGTGCTATCCCTATTCCCTTTCCCTTTTGGTTGACTGCTCCGTCGAAGTATAGCGTCCAGGTCTCTCTACTTTTCTCTTCAATAAGCGCAAATATTTCTTCGTCCGGGAAGTCCGTTTTTACTGGTTCGTAATTGGGGAGAGGTAGTTGAGCGAGGTGATCAGCGATGGCTTGTCCTTTGACGGATTTTTGAGTGGCGTACGTGACGTCAAACTCGTTTAACTGTACTTGCCATCGGGCTAAGCGTCCCGTCAATATGGCTTTCTCGAATAAGAACCTTACTGGGTCTATTTTGGCAAAGTATTTGACTTTGTGGGCGAGAAAGTAATGTCGTAATTTTTGGGAAGCCCATACTAATGCTAGACAAGTTTTTTCTGTAGGAGGGTAGGCTTTTTCGTATTCAATCAGGGTTTTACTCAAGTAGTAAATGGCCTTTTCCTTTCTTCCCATGTCGTCGTGTTGTGCAAGTACCGCACCAATGGCTTCTTTAGTTGCAGCTATATAGAGGAGTAGGGGGCGCCCGGGTACCGGGGCCGAAAGTACTGGGGTTTAAGAAGGTACTCTTTTAAATTATCAAAGGCCTTTTGGCATTCACTATCCCAATTAAACCGGACTCCCCCTTTTAGTAGTTTGTAAAAGGGGCGACATCGTTCAGCATGTTGAGAAATAAATCTCCTAATAAACTGCAACCTTCCTATAAGCCCTCTTAGTTCTTTTAGGTTCTTGGGTGGGGGCATTTGGGCAATGGCTTTTGCCTTGGTCGGGTCTATTTCTATCCCCCGTTTACTTACCATGAATCCCAAAAGTTTTCCCGAGGAGACACCGAAACGACATTTCTTTGGGTTCATTTAAGTGAATATTCCCTGCATCTTGCAGTACTTGCCTAAGTATTTCTGCGTGTCCTATTCGAGTTCTAGATTTAACCAAGATGTCATCCACATACACTTCTACTAGTTTGTGCATCATATCATGGAATATTGAGGTCATTGCCCTTTGATAGGTTGCCCCTGCATTTTTGAGCCCGAAAGGCATCACTATGTAGCAGTAGGTTCCCCAGGGTGTGGTGAAGGAGGTCTTTTCTTGGTCTTTTTCTGCCAGCCGGATCTGGTTGTATCCAGAAAAGCCATCCATGAACGAGAGCATCTCATATCCTGCAGTGTTGTCGACAAGGAGGTCGATGTGTGGGAGTGGGAAGTCATCTTTTGGGCACGCTCGGTTGAGGTCCCTGAAGTCGATGCATATTCGGATCTTTCCATCTTTTTTGACACTGGAACGATATTTGCTATCCACTTTGGGTATAAGACCACCCGGATAAATTTAGCCTGGTGGAGTTTGTCCACCTCATCCTTGATTTTTAGAGCCACTTCGGGATGGAGGCGCCTCAGCTTTTGTTTGACTGGTTTTGCGTTTGGCTCTAAGATTAACTGATGTTCGACTAACGAGGTATCGAGCCCAGGCATGTCTTTGTAAGACCATGCAAAGACGTCTTTATACTCGTGTAATATTTTAATTAGTCTCTCTCGTTCATCGTGATTTAGTTCTGCGCTAATCGAAATGATTTTGGGGTCAGTCTTTGTCCCTAGGTTTAGCTCTTCTACCTTCTCATCTGCTTCCTCTGTCTTTTCATCGAACCTTTGAAGGCTCTGCTTGAATTCCTTAGACAGGTCTTCTCTTTCTTTATCGTCCTCATCACAGATTTCGAAGACTCCTAGACCGTCATCTGGGTTTTCTATGTTATCTAGGTCTGGTTCTTCTACAACCGCTATTGATTCAAATTTCTCTAAACCTAGTATGGCCCTGCTATATCCTTCCAAGTTGCTAATGATCTGGTCAGGTACTTGGCTCCTAGTGGGTTTTACCGTTTTGGACGAGGCACTAGGGTTGGGGTTTTTGGCTTGACTGGCGAGACGCTGTAGTTTTCAGGAGATCAGAGTCGTCGCTGAAGGGGTGCCATGCTGGAGTGAAGTCATCTTTGTCGAACAGGGATCCTAGGGTTCTGGTTTCCATTTTTTTTTTGAACAGAAAAGACACTTATTATTTACAACCTACTGGATTGGTGGAAGTGCTTCAGCCGACTTTCCTCCAGCAGCTGGCGCTCCTTTGTTGCGATGCTTGAGCACTGCGAGAAAAGGAGGCTGGGTCAGCTGGAGTTTTGTCGTCTGGTGGCGAGTGTGGATTCAGGTGTTTATCAGGGAGTGGGAACAGCCATTCTAGGGAGCCAGAGAGGTAGTCTAGCTCGCTTTCCCGGATAGGGTCTAGGGGGGGGGGCATACGGTTTCTTCGGAGGGTTCTATGATTATTTCCCTCACGAAATGTTCGTACAACTTCCAATTATATTTTCCCTCTAATTTAGATTTGTGTTTGGGTGAGCCGATCCCCCTCTTGTCTAGCCATGCCGGGAGGTCGATGGGGTCCAGGATCCCATTTTTGTGTCCCAGAGTTTCCCCAGGAAGGTAACCCATGGTCCCCATTATATGCCAGCCAGGATTTTCAAACCTAGGGTGGCTTGTCTTTGAGGTAACGGGGGGAGTGTTCCGGGGATTTAGCCAATTGGCCGGGAAATCTAAGATGTGGATGGTGGTTTCCATGGGTTTTGAGCTACTGGTTTTTATGGCGGTGGTTTCATTATCGGCGAACCTTGGCTTAGGTTCTCTGATCGCATCCCCTTGTATTTTGATTATCCGACCTCCCAAGGGAAATTTCAAGCACTGGTGCAGGGGAGAGGAGACCCCCTTTATGGACGCTAGCCATTTACGTCCTAGGATCATATTATAATCTGAATCCATTTCTAGGACATAAGCTTTAGTGCTAGTTTCCAGCGGCCCCACTTTTAATCGGAAGTCCTTGAAGCCTAGAACTGGACGAGCCGTTTTGTCATAGGCAAATATACGGGTGTCCGTTTCAAAGAGTGTGGTTATGTGCCCATCGATGTGCTCGAAGGTTTGTAATGACATGAGGTTTACTCCTGCCCCGGTGTCAATTAGAACTTTATCCACCGAGTGTCCTTCGAGGTTGATTGTTATACATAGGGTTGAGGTGTTGACGACTTTATCATGAACTTCTTCCTTAGGTCTAAAGGTGATGACGGGCCCTAGTCCTGCGGTGGCTAGAGCTATTGGTATGCCTAGGGTAGAGATTTGCGGGTCGACTTGAGTTCTTTCTAGGAACGTTCTTAGAGCCTGCTGGTGGTGTTCTGAGGTTTCGATTAGCTCCAAAATGGAAATCTTCACGGGGATTTTTCGGAGTTGGTCTAGGATGTCGATCCTATCCCCGGCGCGGGGCTCCTCAGTTTCGGTTTCAGGCAGAGGGTATCTATAAGAGGGTACAGTGTTGAAGATTCTGCCTGCTCTGGTAGTATGATGGTTTAGTGCGTCAATGGTGGTTCGGGGGCTTTGTGTTATTGGGCGCAGGCTTCTGTTGATTTGTAAGGGGGATATTGGTTGGTCTTTTTTGGGGGAAAGAGTCTTGTGGGTTTGGGGAGAATAGGGGAGGGGGTTGGTAGGATGGGGGAAGAGGCTGGTAAGATTATGCCACCTGGAACGATTCTGGGTGATTCTTCATGGTCAGCGACTATTATGGTGTAGACGCTTTCATAGCTCAGGTTTTCTGGTTCTTCCAAGGGAGCCTTCGTAGCTGGCCTCGGGTTTTGGATTGTAGTTTCTACGGTTATGGGTTTCTGGGACCTTCTTGACTTCTAGTGATCTCGTAACTGGGTTGTTGTTGAGTCCCCTAATGGTGGCCCAGTCTAAGCGCCTCTCTTCGTCAAGGGTGTAGACAATGTCTCTAAACAAGGAGCATTGCTCGATGGTGTGGCCGTGATGCCGATGATACTGACAAAAACGGGTTGGGTCAGCACCGATAGGCGAAGGTCTAGCCGTGGGTAAGGAAATGCTATTGACCTTTAATAAGGCTCTGAGGATGTTCCCTAGGGTTTCCGGGAGGGGGGAACAGCTATCTCTTCCGTTTGGCCATCTTGGGCCGTAGGAGGGGGATGGTGTGACCTTACCATGGGGGCCATACGCGGGTTCTCTGAGGGCTATACTTTGTGTTCTTGGGGGGATAGGATAAGAGGACATCCTGTTTTGGTCCTGGTTATGGATTGAGGGGGCCTGAATTGGGGAATCATGGGTTGTGAGGTTTTGTCGTATTGGCACGGGGACGGGTACTGATCGAGGGGTAAAATTTGATTTGCTTGCCGAGGCGGTGCATATCCGGATGATCCGGGCGTGTACTGTCTCGGAGCTGCTCATCGGTCAGGAACTCGTGCTCCGTTCGGGTAGAGCGCCGATACTTGGTTAATGATCCCCTCTACCGTGGGGGTTTGCGCCTTACGAGGCGGTTGTCCAACCCTATGGCTGATAGGTGGGGACTGGGTTTGGACTGCTGGGGCTGCACAACGGGAAATCCTGTTGTGGCGGTCAATCAGAAGTTGATACGTAGTGCAGTCTCCGTACGAAAGGCTCGTACGGAGCTCTGGACTCAGGCTCTGTAACATCATGTCAATTTCTTGACATTCTGTGAGTTGCAGGCCGGTTCGGTGGACAAGGGTGCGCCACCGAGACACGTATTGTTCGAATTCCTCCCTAGGCCTCATTCTCTCTACGGTTAAATCTGAAATAGAGGGGGTCCTAATCCTCTGGTAACCGTAGCGGCCCAAGAATTTCTCGCTTACAGCCGAGAAATTCGACAAGTGATCTACAGGGAGGGTGGAGAACCATTGTAGTGCTTCTCCTTCCAATGATTTCTGGAAGAGGAAGACTAGTAGAGGTTGATTATCTAGGAGCGGGCGTGCGTCCAGATAAAAGGCAGTTAAATGAATGTCTGGGTCTCCACAACCATTGTACCGGCGGAATTTGGGGATTTTGAATCCCTCCGGTAGGTGGACTGACGGGATTTGTCTCAGGTTATGTAGAGACATGTGTTTGGGGGCCGAGGGACCAGTCTCGGAGAGAATTCTCCGGATGGTATCGTCCAGTGCTTCTCCCCGGGGAGGGCTGCCTAGCGGTCCCGGGTTTGGGGTGGTCTGGTAGGGGCCTGGGGTGGAAACGGCTGGGAACATTGGATTCGCGGGGGAAAGGGGGGTGAACGAAAAGACGCTTGGGTTGACCGAGTGACTGGGTGTTAATGGGGTTTTGGGAATGGATTTGGGGGTTTCGACAGGGGTTTCCTGTCTTAGGGTTTTGACCTGGCGGTAGTCGGCGAGGTCCTGAAACATGTCCTCTACGGATTGGTATCCTAGACTGGCCATCTTTCCCTCTAGATGGGTCAGGAATTGCGTGGCCTGACCCTCTTGGTGGGTTCTTTCCTCTAGTATCTCTTCCTCTAAGTGGGATTCCATGATGCGTGTGAAATGTTTTAAGGGATCGAATGCAGATATAAAGCAGTAAATAAAGCGGTAAGGATTGCGCAGCGGTGTGCGGCTTACAAAGCAAATAAAGGATCGCGCAGCTGTATGCGGCTTACAAAGCAATAAAGGATTGCGCAGCTGTGTGCGGCTTACAAAGCAGTAAATGATGCAGTGATGCGAAGTAGAGGAGGATCTGATTCGAGGGGTGGGAAACTCTAACCTTCCTAGAGGGTTGATGGCATTCTAGTCAAGCTTGTAAAAGGGGGCAGAAGAGGATTACCTTTTGTTGTTTTTCACGAGGGATGTCCCACCGTGATCGCCAGAATTTGTCGGTGTTCGAAAAATCCGCGTGTGTGGGGGTTCTTCGGGGATTCGGATCGGATGCGTGCCCTGGCGGGCTCGGTCGGATCGTCTTCTCGGAAGGGGTGAGAGTGTCGTTCCTGGTTGAGGCGCCCGACAGCGGCTCAAGAGGATTCAAGGGGGTTTTGTGATCGCCACCTGCTTTTTCTAAAAATAGGAAAGGGTTTAGGTCGGATTTAATCACCTATGTGAGGAGTTTGTGGGGTCTCCACTCTGAGATACGGATATACCGTACACAGAGGTGAAAAACAGGTAATCTTATTCTGCTTCCGGGGCTTGACTAAAGGAGTCTTGGGACAAAGGGAGTGTGGGTGGGGTGTGAGTGTGGGGCGGCTAGTGGGTTTGAGCCGTCTAGATTGGGGCGGCTAGGTAAGGTTAGCCGTCCAGGGTCTGGGGGAATTTGGGCAGGGGTTTGGTAGGAAAAGGGTGGGGTCTTGGGCAGAGGCTAAGCTAGGTTTAGCTTGGGTTTATGGAGGGTGGGATAAGAGGGTATTTTATGGAGGGAATGGGTATTTCTCTCACAAAAGGGGGCTCTCTCTCTCTCTTGGGATTGGAAATGTTAATTGTGTTGTGAATTGTTGGATTGGTGGTGTTTTGTGGATTTTGTTCATTTTGTATTTGGGCTTGGGACCCCTCTATTTATAGTAAAAGAGAGGTAGGAAAATATCCCGAGGGTAATGGAGTGGGTTGGCTTCGATTGGACCTCTCATTAATTCTCTGGTTCTTCTGTCAGAGACCAGGTGAAGGGTGGCTAGTGCTAACTAGCCGCCCGGGATGGGGCGGCTACTTCCTGGTAGCCGCCCCTATCATGACCTTCCAAACGTCCCATCTCTGACAAGCGGTGGCTTGGGTCGGCTATTTGGTTTGATCCGGCCAAGAGAGGGCGGCTAAAGGTCATGAACCGCCGTAATGATCAGCATTTAATATTGCTTTATGTCCCATCTAGGGAACTGGTCCAAAGTCGGCCAGAGGGCGGTTGGGGGGGGGGGGCGGCTAGTGTGAACTAGCCGCCCAGTGAGGGGCGGCTAGTTAGGGCTAGCCGCCCCTTTCTGGGGACTTTAGGTTTTTAGGGTTTTGGTTTTTAGGGTAGGTTTAGGTTTAGGTCCGGGTTAGGGTTTGGTTTAGGTTTAGGGTTTGGGCTAGGGTTTGGGGTTAGGTCAAGGTTTAGGGTTTCCGGTTTAGGTTTAGGTCAAGGCTGGGGTTAGGGTTTAGGGCTAGGTCAAGGTTTTAGGGTTTCCGGTTTAGGTTTAGGTCAAGGCTAGGGTTAGGGTTTAGGGCTAGGGTTCGGGCTAGGGTTTGGGGTTAGGTCAAGGTTTTAGGGTTTCCGGTTTAGGTTTAGGTTAAGGCTAGGGTTAGGGTTTCCGGTTTACCGAACCTTTGGTTCTCTATTGGTGTCCACTTGTGGGATATTTCCGTGTGTTACTTGAAGTATTTCTGTCTCTCTGGATGGTCAAAATTCGGGTATCTACAATAGGGCTCTCACGGGACAAACAATTGTTGTATGCATCTTTTGACATCTATACAATTGTCATTGACCAGTTTGGCCTTATATATATATTTTGTTTCTGCTGCTTGTTTTGAGTTCTTTGTCTTCTAACTGCCTATTTTGAATTATGACTTTCTGTATATCAATTTTCTTGTGACGATGCAGAAGACTGCCGCTTCTGGGTCGTGACAGTTTATTCCAAGTTAAATGAACAGAGGTATCACAACACCAAAGATATTGACATGTTACGTACATCGATCAGTGCTGGTGTTATTTCCTTATACACGGGCTTTTGTTCTTCCGCTTCTGTAACTCCCCCGTACCCTTTATCCTCTATCAAGGCATGCGATACGGTGCGTTACTGCAAAACCATCCACAGTATAATGAGTAATATAATAATTCATAAACTCTCAACTATTTAAAACACAAATAAAATACATGATCTCAATAATTCATTCATAAGTTTAAATGAATACACACGAGTTCTTATTTAATACTAATAAAATTTCCCTGGTTTTGCTGGTAAGACTAAGGACGTTCACTACATGCCAAGAAAAAGGTTTATTCAATACCTATGATGCAACGAAGATAAAACGCGAATTAGATCGCCAACGCCTCACCACGAGCGACGATTACCAACTGCTACTCTGAAATGATTGAGAAAAGAGGGACGAGCTACCATACACTCAGTGAATGGACCTGTGGCGTCCCAATAATAACAACAATAATAATAACAATAAAATATTATAAAATCCTAAGGAAAACCGAAATAGGGGAATACAACATATACATATAACTTTTCACAAGTATAACGATAAAACATAATGCATCTCTAGAGGAACAGCAACAATTTTTATACTAGTTACATGATATGTATGATGCAATGGACACACATGCGCACGCAGCTGAAAGATGCTTCATCTAGAGCATGGTCACGCGGAGTGGCCGTCACGCAGACAAGTGTCACGCAGATAGGGTCCCACTGGACTAGGTCACGCAGACCAGTCATCACGCAGATGATGTCACGCAGACAGGTGATATGCTTGCGAGATTAATTCAACAACTCATAGTTACATGCAAGAATAACATATTATCCAACATATATTTCTTACATAAAATAATTTCTCGATGAGATATCATGCTCATGTATTTCATACTCAAAATAACAATTGTAGTAAAAACATAGGCATGATGTGAATAGGATATAATTATAGGTAGTTTCGAAATCTACGTAGAGACTAGACCCACTCACCTTTGGTCCAACGATTCACAACCCCAAATCCAAGTCTTACAGTAAATCTAATCTAACAAGAAATGATACGAATCGATTACGATACGTGCAAACCGTATGGAACTTGATGTATCCCTACACATAGAAACTGATGGCTCCCACAGTGACTGTCATTGACTAACCCAACGGATCCCATAGAGACCGTCCGAAGCAAACGCGATGGCTCCTACTGGGGCTGTCCCTTAGCAAACCGATGGCTCCTCTGGGAGCCGTTCCGAACACGTCCGACGGCTCCTATAGGGGCTGGGGCTGTCCCGAGGCAGAAGCACAAAACCTTTTTTATAAAATAATTTAAACAGGCTACCAATTCAAACAAAATACGAGTCATTTTAAAATGTTTGTTAAACTGAAAGAATCATCCAACAGTAAATTTTTTTTTCATAACACTACACCTACTTACCACACTTCTTCTAACACAAACATGCATCATAAATTGAGAGTTGATGTCTTTCGGAATATCAAAAGACACTGCATGTAATATAAAAAAATAAAAAAAGACCAACATACAAAGAAAAACGACATACATACAACAAAGAGAGAGGAAGAGAGCAAGAAGAAACAGATCCATTCGGAGAAGAAGAAGAAACATGAGAGAGGAAATAAGAGGAAAGAAATGTGGTTTGGTGAGTTCGTGTGTGTGTGTCTGTGAGTGAGTGAGAGAGGGGGGGAAGAGAGAGAGATCATTAATTGATGTGTCAGAGAATTTTGAATTCAAAATTCAATATTCGTCTGCCCGGAAATAAAAAAAGCAGAGAAAAGTCATGTCGGATCGCTGCCACGTTGGATTGCTGAGGTGAAGACTGCGTGCCAGGCTGCATTCGGGGCTGAGTATATCATTTTCTTTTAATACACTGTGGGCCGACCCGTTGAACCAGGGGTCTGTTTTACACCTCTACATGAAACCATTGAAAGAAGGAAAATGATACACTCAGTCACATTCACCAACCAAACTCAGACCTCAAGTGTTTTCACTTTTTTTAAAATAGTAAGCATCATCTAATGAGGCATATGCTTTGAAAAAAAATATATATCGCTCCATTTAAAGTGAAAGAAAACATGAAAAAATGCTAAAAGATTATATACTAATTGTATAGCTGTCAAGGGAAATGAATTGTCACTGCTAATTGTGTGTAACACTAAAAACTATAATGGATCAAACTAAAATTGATCCCCATGCAACGAAAAAAATTATTATGACCGGACTACAAACTAATGACTCAAAAGCTCAATCACGTTTGGAGTCCCCACCTTTTTAGGTTGAGATACATTAGACATAACTTATGGGCTCTGTCTATAACTCCATACACTATAAAAAACATAGTATATACTGCGCTGTGTTATTATAGTATATGAGATTTTATAATATTGTGTAACATATATTTTTTTTTCAAAGTGAAAAATGCAAACTATTGTATCTCAGTATGTATATCATTTCATATAATAGCATGTACTTCAATGAGTGGATGATGAGACTGTAATTGGGATTGGACATATCATTTTCCTTGGATTATCATTGCTATTGTTGAAAAATGGGCAAGACATAAACGAACAGTGGGTACAGGTCCACAAAACTAATCCAATTGGGCTTTTTCCACCTTTCTCAATGCATGTATCCTTCAACGAGCTGATACACAGTCCATTTTGCAGCACATTTCACAATCTCATACGCTATGATAATGTAGTATAAACTACACTATTATAATATATGGGGTTTGATCATAGTATATGACTCAACGTTTTTTTAATTTTTCACTATGAAAAAAATACACTAATGTATCTCAGTATATACTTTATTTCATATAACAGTATGCACTTTAAATGGTGAGTGTATGATTTTTTTAAGAAAGAGAAAAATAGGATGGACTGCAATTGGGGTTGCAATGGAGGCTGTGTGTATCTTTTTCCATCCTTCAAAACGTGTCGCCTTCAACACGTGTCGCCCTTTATATCAGTTATTCAATCCATTTGAATATGGCGACACATGTTGAAGGCTCCACAATCCTTGGCTTGTCTAGCCGAGGGGCGACACGTTTTGAGGGGATGGAGTTTTTCTCTCTACATGGTCCACATATTCAAATGGATTGAATAACATGAAATAGCTTAATTTCAATTTTTAACAAGAATAATCATATCACTTTATATCAGTTAATTGTAACATGTAAATTCTCATTTATTCCAACCTTCCAAGCATCAATTTTATCATTGTAGAAAACTTGAAATCATTGCAACCTTCAACGAGTTGATACATGCAGACCATTTTGCAGCACATCATTGCAAGCTGGTGAGGAGAAGGAAGTAGAACTTGAAATCACTTCACGATTTGAAGGTGTAATGGTCTCGGGCATAAAGGAAGATAAGTTATTGATCAGGGAAGTCCCCACTGGCGGGGAGGTGATGCAGCCCTATCCAAAGCAAATAGCAACTACTCCCAAGGATGGCCTTGCAACATCTGGTGGCATGCAGAAGAATGTGCAGAATCCAGTTGTTATTCCTAAGGACGGCCTCAAGACTGCAAGTAACGGTTCCAAGTCTGAGAAGTTGAGAAATGTTAAGGATGAAGCGCGCATGCAAAAACACACAAGCACTGCTCCAGGCAGGGCTGGAGGGGCTGAGGTATCTGACCCAGCGGGCAAGACCACTTCGCATCGGCTTGATGAGGGGCTTGATTCTCAGGAGGAAGCCACGGGTGATCGAGGTGTGCAATTAGGAGGAAAAGGAGCTGGTGCAGGTCCTATTCAGACCCAACCCCCCTTAAACTCCCAGCATAAGAGGCAGGCGAGAAAAAAATAGCTAAATCCAGTTCCAATTCGGGACTGGCCAACTAGCAGATAAGTATCCTTGTCTTTCCCATTCATTCCTCTGTTTATGGATTGTGTGTTTTGGAATGTTAGGGGACTCAATAGCAGGGTTAAACAATTAGAATTAATGAAATTTTTGCAATCAGATTCATCTCCTTTTGTGGCTTTATTGGAAAATAAGGTTTCACCGGTAGATGTTGATAAAGTCAGGCAGCGACTCTTTTGGGAGGAGTACTGGTTCATGGGCACAATTCCATGATGGCATCGGGCGTATATGGCTCTTTTGGTGGTGGGAGAAATTGCATGTGCATGTTCTGGCTGCTACTAATCAAGTCATACACTGTTCAGTTTTGCTTCGAGACACCTCTCCTTTGCAAGTCTCTATAGTTTACGGCTCCAACTCAGACGTTGAACGTACTCTACTCTGGAATAGCCTGGTGAGTGCAAATCCGGGTCCGTCAACCCCCTGGCTGGTGGGCGGGGACTTCAGTGAAGTCCGATTTTCTAATGAAAAAGTGGGTGGGAGGTCTCCTAATGTCCGACGTCTCCAAAGGTTTAATGCTTGCTTTGACAACTGCCACCTCCAGGACATTTCAGTCTCAAGCAACCCCTTTTCGTGGAATAACAAACAGGAAAATAGAATTGCGTGTCGATTGGATAGATTGATGGGGAACTCTGCTTGGTTCTCACTTTATGCGAAGGCCTATGTACAGCATCTTCCCGAGAGTCTATCGGATCACACTGCACTGAAGCTTTTTGCAGCCCCTCCTCTTCAAAGCTATCCCAAGCCTTTCAAGTTCTTCAATGTGTGGCTGCAGCATGACTCCTTCATGCCCACACTGCTTGGGAGCTTGATATTGATGGCTCAACCATGTTCAAGTTAGCCAAAAAACTACAGCACACCAAAAGAATCCTCAAAGCTTGGAATATTGAGCACTTCGGTATAGTGCAGGATAAACTCAAAGAAGGAAAGGAATTGCTCAATTCGGTGCAGGCTGCGCTCCTTCTGGACCCTCTAAACCCGCACCTCATTGCCTCTGAATCTTCAGCGCGCGAGAAATATGTACATGCGTTACACTTCGAAGAAGAGGTGATCAGGCAAAAAGCACGAGTAAATTGGCTACAAAATGGGGATTGCTTTATGCTCAATTTGCTGCCCGGAAGGCTCACAACACTCTTCGGTTAGTGATTCTACCAGACGGTTCTGAATTAGTGGAGCAGCGATAGGTGCAGCAGTACACGGTTGACTACTTCAGATCTCTTCTTAATAAAGAGACTTTTACACCTATTCCCCCAATTCATTAAAAAACTAGGCTCTCAGAGCAAGAACGTCAATCTCTTTGCTCCCCAATCACTGACGAGGAAATCCTTCTTAACCTTCAACAGATGAAAGGTGATGGAAGTCCAGGACCTGATGGATTCACTATTGGTTTCTTCCAAAGATGCCTACCAGTGGTTAAAGATGATCTGGTTGCGGCAGTGTTGGAATTTTTCCAAAATGGAAAGCTTCTTGGCCAGCTGAATACTTCCTTCATTGCACTAGTGCCTAAAAGCTCGAATTCATGTTCCTTGGACATGTTCAGGCCTATCTCTCTTTGTGGTTCAGTCTATAAACTGATCACGAAGATATTGGCGTCCAGGTTGCAGAAAGTATTGCCTTCTCTGGTCAGCCTCAACCAAACAACGTTTATTAAGGGGAGAAAGATTAGCCATGAAATTTTGATGGCGCACGAGATGGTTAAATACCTCTCCAAGAAGTCAGGCAAAAGAAGAGCAGCTATTAAAATTGATCTATGCAAGGCATTTGACTCAATTCGTTGGCCATTCATCCGAGCTATTCTGGAATCGATGGGGTTTGGAGATCAATGGATGCAATGGATCATGGTTTGCATTGGGGGTCCAAGATTTTCGGTTCTCATCAATGGGTTTCCATTTGGGTTTTTTGAGAGTTCATCAGGCCTCAGGCAAGGAGATCCGATCTCTCCACTTCTCTTCGTACTAAGCATGAAAATTCTGTCTCAAGCTCTAGATGAAGCTCTGCAAAGGGGCCGGATTGGAGCTTTCACTAAGCACTTAATTGCCGTCAGCCATCTTCATTTCACTGATGACCTCATCATATTCGCCCCTATTAAAAAAGGTTTGGGTGCTACAATCAGAGACTTCTAGCAGATTTTGCGGAGATGTCTGGGCTTCAAATGAATAGTGGAAAATCAGTAGTGTTCTGCGGTGGCACTAATCAATCTCATCAGCAATTTATAGATGAAATTGAGATTCCTTAGGGACAACTTCCGGTCACTTACTTGGGGCTACCATTATTTACAGGTGCCTTAACTTCTACTCATTGCCTCCCTTTATTGGACAAGCTGCGGAAAAGACTTAATGGCTGGCATGGGCACCTCCTCTCTTTCGCCGGAAGGCTTGAGCTGGCTAAAACAGTGCTTATGAGCTTACATCTCTATTGGACATCAGCCTTTGTGCTTCCTAGTAGTACTATTAAAGCTATGGAGAAGATCATTCATACATTCCTCTTGGGAGGACCTACACTTAAACGATCCTTCAATCATGTAAACTGGATGATAGTGTGTCTTCCTAAAGAGGAAGGCGGTCAGGGTCTCAAGCGAATAAAGGAATGGACTGCAGCAGCTCTGGGAGCACGATTTTGAGAGATAGCGGCGAATCACCACTCCTTATGGGCGATGTGGATGTCCAAGCGTTATCTTTGCAAGCAGGGGATTTGGAACGTTCAGTCATTGCATTCTGGTTCTTGGATATGGCCTAAAATCTTGGCTTCCAGGAATTGGATTAAACAGAATTTGAAATATATTCTGTATTCTGGCAGGAAGGTGTCTGCTTGGGAGGACCCTTGGGTCAGTGGGGCTAGTCTCAGTGAATTACTACCGTCATCCTTGAGCATCCAGGAGCAAGCTCCGAACCTTACAGTGGTTGATTTCCTAGTTAACGGTCATTGGACAAAATTATCGTGGTGGGCTCTGCAGTGGGATGCAGTGTGGGCTGAAATTTGTGAAATGGACTTTGGAGGTACAGGTGAAGACACCCTCATCTGGTCATACAGCCTTCATGGAACTCTCTCTGCAACAAAAGTTTGGGAGTTCATTAGGCGAAAAACTCTCAAACCGAAATGGGTCAAATGGCTCTGGCAAAAATACCAGCCCCCAAAGTTTTCTGCTTGTGCTTGGTTGGCATTGCGGGGAAAACTCCTACTCTTGAGCTGTTGCTTAGCAAAGGAATTGTTCGAGATTCAACTTGTCCTCTATGTAAATCAAGTTCGGAATAACTGGAGCATGTTTTCCTTAGATGTCCTTTTTCAGCTTTTCTCTGGACTGCAGTCCTTAAGAAGATGGGAATTAAGAGGGGTGTACACCATACACTGGGGGACTTCCTGGAATGGTTAGACAAATTTTTTCAAGTTGATGTTCCAAGACAGAAAATACAGGTTGTCTTTGTCACTACCATGTGGGCAATATGGAAGGAACGTTGCCAAAGACAGTTCCGTTCCAAGGTGACGCATAAGCTGGAGGTTCTCAAACTCATACACCAAGAGGTTAAAGTGTGTTTCATGGGCAGCACCCTCAAGGAGGACTGGTGTCCACTCATCCAAGTCTTGGCTGTTAACTGGGGAATCTGTATCCTCCCCTTCGAGACTATCCAACATCGATTTCTTGGGCTCCGCCTGAAATGGGCTGGATTAAGTTGAACTCGGATGGCTCTCTCTCGGCGGACAGGGCAGGCTATGGGGTAGCATTACGCAATTGCAATGGGAAGCTACTGCTTGCATCTGCGGTGCAGGACAGAGCCTTAAGTTCCATCAATGTGTTGGAGTTTAGAGCAATTGTGCAAGGATTGAAACTTGCCCATTTCTTGGTATTCCTCGAGTCCACATTGAGAGTGATTCATCCACAGCGATTGCATGGGTGAGAGGGAAGGGCTGCCTACCGTGGCGTGCTTTTAGGAACCACACTAAACTGATGGCCATTCTCCCCGGGTTCTTGGAATGGAAAATATCTCATATTCCTAGGGAAGGGAATCAAGTGGCAGATCTCCTAGCGGCTCATAGAAACTCCCCTGTTGCTCCATGATATTCCTTGACAGTATCTGGGATGAATTGCAGCAATTGCTAGACCATGACGCTCAAGAAACAGTGTTTCCTAGAGCACGAAAGCGATGAGCTTTCCTATGGGTTGCACTCACTTCTTTCATTTAGTTAAGGCTTAAAGGAAAAAGAACGAGAAAAAAAAGATACATGTGTATTATTTTTTTATGTATCTTGTTTTTGTAATTCTGTAAAAAGGTTTTGTAACTACTGAGCATATGAAATGACAGAATTCTTTTTTATCCACAATTTTTTTTTATCATTATTTTATTTTATTCACATTTATTCCACCCCCAACAGCTTAAGGTATACGAACAGTCCCGCTGACTGCGTGTAACAATGTTAAAAAAAGTATAATTGACCAAACATAATTGTTCCCAACGCGACTTAAAAACATTACTTGACTGGACTTCAAACTAATTACTAAAAAACCCGATCACGTGGGCAGTCCCTATATTGCCAGCTCGGTTGAGATATACACATTATACTTATACATCTTGGACTCTCATTTGTTTTCCAAAGGAGAATTTTATTAGGGGTCAGATTTATTTTTAAATCCCGGAAGTTTTCAAATTTTTTTTGTTCTTAAAACAGTGAAAACTTAATTTTAAGTCATTAGATCATTGTAAACAGATATCGTTAGTCTGTCCACCAGAAATACTAAAAATATTTATCACCTGTTAACATTTTGTGAAAGTTAACAACGTACTGAAAAGTATTAACAGTATACTAGAAAATTAGTCGGGGATATTTTCGATATTTTTGATAGACACAGGCTTAAAAATTAAATTTTCACAATCTCATGAATTAAAAAAGAATTAAATTTTTTTTAAAGACCGGGTAACCATGTGATGCTAATAAAAGTCATGATTCATCGAAGTATTATTAGTCTTACAATGTTATCTACTAGAACACACGAATGTCACGTGGGTAAGTGAGAGAGAAAGTTGGATGGATGTGACATGATTTATTGGGATAAAAGTAGCTTTCATTCATATTTTATTAATATATATATTAATTATGTCAAAAGGTGTGCATAATATTGTTCAATTACGTACAGACAATACAAGCACCTCCTCGTTGAATATTTGGGAAAACGAAATGAAGTCCAAGGAGATTGTCTTTGTTTTTATGTCCTAAAGAATTAGATAGAGTAGAAACACAAGTCTAATTTTTTTTTATTATGAAAAAGTTAATTTGTCTTGTACAAATAAATTAAGGAATTTTGTTGCCACAATTGTGATTTTATATATTCGATACAGAGGTGGAGCTATGAGTGGCCTAGATTTCGTTAAAATTATTTTACTATTTTGCTTCTCATTGATTGTGGAGAGATTATGAAACTCATTTCATTATGAGTGGATAATGAATTATTTGCATGTTAGATGATTCTCTGTATTAAAAAAGAATTTGATAAAAAAAAATTATAGATCAAGATTTGATAAAAGGTGATATTTACTATTTGAAACATTGTATGACTAAATTTTAATAGAAAAATGTTAGTGACAGTTTCGTGGATAGTCTCACTCATTTCAAATTTAAATGAACACATTTTTAGTAAATATAATTTTTTTATAAAGGTATATTGATGCAGTGTGTAACTAAGCTCTTCTACGGATCCGTTAGAGGAATGAAATCGATAGGCTCCAACGGCGCTGTTGATTCTTTAAGAAGAATGTCAGGGGGTTGGGCTTTAATAATATGTGGATTTTGGATGAAATATCAGAGAATTGAGAGGTCTATGCAATTGTTAGTACTCTTAACAAAATACAATTGATAAAAATTAATAACTTCAATAATCAATAATCTCCTTGTCAATTGGTTTACAGGTCTATTTATAGAGTGGAGAATCCCAACAAACTAGAATCTCAATTAATTATATAAATCTTAGTCCTAACAAACAAATCTTTAAATAACCTACCTAATATTTAAATTTGAATTCAAATATATATTATTTGAAATTCAGATCTAAATATAGTAACTAAATAAATGTAATAAATCCCCACAAATCCTAAAAACTGCCTAAAATAGCAAAATTAATTTTCAACCATCGATTTGACCCCCAAGACGATCTCAGAACGCTCTAAAATTTGGTGCTAAGGAATTGCCACTACTCTTGTAGGGCTCACCAATACGAAGGCGTGGACATATTATAACAGCGATTCTGATCCACGGTTTGAAAGTTATGGCCATTTGAAGTTACAGCGCTCCCGAACGATCACGATGTCTCTGCTTTCGCTGATCCATCTGATCTCGGCCGTCCATATAATGTGTGGTCATGATGTATGCATCATACTCACCTAAATATGTATATACCTCTCTAAATGGCTAACAAATTATATAAGACAGTATTTGAGGCTGTTCACGAGCTTGCATGTAACAACACTCATTTTAATAGTGGCATTTTATTATTTATATTTTGTGTGTATATATGAGTTTTGCTAGATATATAATTATGAATATGAACTTGTTTAATTTTTATACATTTTATTTTTTGAGCATGGTCCCCTCTAAAATTTTAGGTTACTCAGCCCTAAAATTAAATTCTTGGCGTCACACAATTACATCAATGAGGCATATATATATACACATCATTATATTAATTTTTTTTAATAATTTCGATAAATAGATTCATGTAATTCTTTTGTGTATATATAATTCAATTCTTATAAAAGAATATACCTTATTAGATGAAATATATATTGTTTTTAAAAAATTGAAACATGTAAAGACTGGAATTGGGGCTAGAAAAAAAATGTTATGATGCCTCGATAAGTCTTGATATATAGTAAAAGAAAATTATTTGTTTCACCATTAATCCTGATAGTTATGCATTGATAACTTGGGATTAACCCTAAGTAACCAGTGAGAAATCTATATTATTTTTCCATATCTTATTCATCTGATTTCATTTTATCTATCCTAGTATACTAACCTCACTAAGCCCCAGTTTGGATATATAGTAACATAAGTTATTTCAAAATAAATAACTATACTAGTGGAATAAATCATTTCTTCTTAATTTTTAGTTATTCTCATTAGGAAAGCTAATAATTGGAGTGTCATATTTTCCTTACCCTGACCCATTTCAGATCGGATTGATCAACAAATGTCTCTCCTAACTGATGCTATAGTCAGGTTGATGAAATCATCTAGTAAATGACATTTTGAAACCAACCAATGAGGGGTGGATGACCTGCGAAACGTTTTCTGACGACCAAGTCAGTATTGTAAAAATTTAGGGTTTTCTTTTTGGACAAATTGTCTACCTATATAAATTCTACCGAATCGTAACAGATCTTCTGGTCATTGGATCTAATTATTAATAGATTTGAGCAGAATCCCCCCATATCTTCCCAGGATTCCTCTCCAGACTTCCAGAAGGAAATATAGCACTACATGACCATAATGTAGTAAAGAACAATAAAAAGAGGGGAAACCTAGGGGTCCATGTTGAGTGACGTGATCATGACCTTCTGTGTGATCAAAGTTTTTGACCTATTGGTAACACGTGTCAAGCCGTTATTTGGCTTGTGGATGACATGTGGCATTCAGCAATTGGTATGAATATTGACCTATGGCAATTTAGGATTGACTAATGGAAGATAGGTGGCAGGATACTATTGGGATAGGAAAATAGGCCCCATGATAATAAAGTATTTGTTTGGTTGATCACATATAAATTGTGGATAAATTGTAAAAAATGATGTTATATGTGTTCTCTGATTTACAAGTGTGATGACATCTCTATTATACCAGTGAAATAGATCAGATGGAATAATCTAATTTCAGATGAGACGTTGAATATCATTACCTATTCCTTACAAACAAATAAGTTTTTTGAGTTTATTCCCAGTTGCATTTTATTCCACGTCAACGTTCTACCCAAACAGGGGCCAATGGTTTATTTAACCCACAAAACTAATCAGTGTACTCCAATGACTTTGGTCTAGTTTCTAGATATTCTACATTTGGCACAAAATCTTTCCTAATATTTATATCCTAATATTTTAACTTGTAGACCATGCCATTTAGTACAATTATAATAATTCTTCTAGTCAACAAAATGAACCTACTCCATTGTTTTACTGAAAATGTTGCTCTAAAGGCCATAAAAATTTCCCTCATGAGCAATGACTGTCTTTCCATGTTCAAATAATCAATCCTCAGTCTCCATTCAGTTGGCAAAGCATGTTAGCATGTTCAATTCTACCTTCTAGATCATTAGAACTATTGCATAAATTTTTCTTGCTTGTTGTGCATTTGTGACTTTATTTCATACTTAGAAGTAAGCGTACGTTACCTTTTTTGTTTTTTTTCTAAAACTACATGAATAAACATATTCAGAATTGGTGGGCAGTAGATCATTGAAATGAATAAGCTCCCATTTTATTATTTTGTGGATAGTTTATTCCTATATGGCGTAACAGTTCAGGACAATGGAATTAGGGTTCATGGTTTTGCATTTAATTGACTTTTGTTTAATTTGGTGGAGCTAGTGAATAAGCTATTGTCTCATCTATTAATTGTCTTACTAAATTATAGTGTGGCCATCATTTTTGACGAACAAAGCATGAATAAACAATTATACATATTTCCTTTAGCTCCCCTGGTACTCTATAAGTCATGAATATAGTAAAACAATTACTAGTTTCATCAGTGTAAAGGCTGATAGCTATCCCTTCATAACTTAATATAAAGTTTGATAACTATTTTGAAGGCTTGGAGTTGTTCATGAGAATGCTTGTATATATATACATGTCTATATTGATAAGTTAAAACACACATTCTTGTTATTTTAAATAATTATATCAACTAACAATACATGTACATCCCTATACATGCGACATTTGTCACATCTCTCTGACATTCTCAAAATACAGACATCTCAAAAAAGACATAATTATTTTTTATTATTTAAAAAGTATGAACTAAATTATATATCTTCCATACACAATATATCCTTAACTTATTCAAGGTTTAAATAACAAAAGATGAATTTCATGTTTTTTCAATGAAAATAACTACAATCAAAAAAATCTTATTTGTTATGTATAGATTGTAATTTACCATGGTATAGTTTATGGCAAACAATAATTATATATGTCGTAGTCCCCGCAGATTATAGCTCAACTGTTCAGGGTTTACCTGTGTTAAAAGTAGATCTTGGATTCGAGTCTTGGCGTTGACTTATCTACCTGTTTGTCGGAAATCTTTCAATAAAATTTTATTTATGTGGGACCAGGGAAATCAGGCGGATGTAGCTTTCCCAGCTTGACTGTAAGTCAACTACGGAGGGTCCCTCTGTTATTCAAAGAAAAAAAACCACTTATGTCATTGTGCTATTTGAATATATTCAGGTGAACCACACAACTTTTGATTTATTTTGCAATTACTTCTTATAACTTAAACAAAAAGGGCTAAACTTTTATTTCTTGCACTTAATTATTATTTTTGAATAAGAGAGTGGATAAGAAAGAACTCTTCAAACAATATTTTAGTGTGAATATATTAGAATAATTATACTAGCTTTTAAATTAGAATAAACACTGATATTTATTCAGAAGACTCGTATATAGTTTAGTTATATTTATTTATTTAAAATTATAATTATATTTCAATAAAAAGCACAAAAGATAAAATTATCCAAATTATAATTATTTTCAGCGACGATCAAAAGGTTTTAGTGACAGTTTGTGCTAGTCTCATAAATCTTGTTTTGTTGTAATAGTAGTACGAGAAATAAATAACAACTAAATATTTAAATTATCTAATTATAGTTTATGCTTGCGTAACTGTTTTATAATTGGATAAGTTATCTTTGAATCGAACATGTCCTGCAGAACCTCTCTGCCAGATACATGTAAAACGTTTTATACAGTGACTCAATTATAGGTGCAAAAAAATGCACCTTCTACAATGATGCCATACGTGGCATTAACACCAATTAATTATATAATATTTAAGGTGATCAATGTATATATTTAAATATCAAATCAATTCCTCGATTAAATTGGTCCATTAAAAAAAATATATATGGTACGTTGTACGTTATGAATTTGGTCGTCTCACACTTGTATATGACTAATTTCACTGAAGGAAAAAAAAAACATATCTTTCTAGAGGTACCTCCATATCACTATCAGTAGTACAAATTAACCTCATAATAACTTCATTACAATTACACATCAATACAATGAGGAAATTTAGCACTTTGCATTTTTTAATTTTTATTTTTAAAATAATATATCTCATCTATTAACAAAAGAAAGTATTATTTGAAATCTAATGTGTAAAAAAAAATGTAAGAGGAAGTGTGGATGGATAGTGATGTATATAAAGCTATAAAGGAGGGTGTAAAATGGATCGAGTATAACTACACTCATACAACAAAGACAATATCCTTTTTTTTTTTAATGTATTGTACATATCTCAAAACATTTTTCTTCTAAGGCATCACCTCTTCTCATGGAAACATTATATTAAGGGATGTAATGTGGATTTCAAACTAGCTTAGATTATTTTAAGAAATTTAATAAATGAGCTTAATGAAATTTTTAGTTACATATTACTCTCACATTAGGTGTTGATCTGAAAAGATATTTTAAGTGAAAAGGTGTTTTCAAATCTCATTTTAAGCCACTATCTTAATCTTTTGTGGAAAAAATTGGTTATAACTTGTCATTGTCTTTTACAGTATTTATCAAGCATCATTGAGAAGAACAATTCCATTTCGTAAAGAAAATTATATCTTTCTAGATGTACCTTCGGATCACCATCAGTAGTACTATTTGACCAAAGGAGTGTGATTATGCTTTCCTTTGGTTTTCAATGTATCGTCTCAAACATCTCCTTCCTTCCAAAGACACCACCTCCTCCTCCTTTTACCAAAACAAGAAAAAAAAAATTGTTAATTGTCCAAATACCCCTGTAGCCAACCCTCAATTATTTCTGTGCCCCCACTTTTTGAAATTTTTTTTTCTGTACTCCTGCAGCAAACATCTAATTTTTTTCTACCGTCATCCCTTTAATTCCCCAGCCCCATAAAATTACAGTTTTATCTCTATAAATGCATATATGTTTTCTATAACTTTAGAACACAAAATGTAATTTCTGTAAATATTATTTGTAAGTGCATTATTAAACCAGTCATGTAAAAATGCTAACTTGCAAAATACTAGAGAAACTTACATTAATGCATAACACCTGAAATATTTTATCACAATAAATAAAATACATCAAAACACTTGAATTTATCGAATGTTTGCAATCTGATGTTCTTTTCCTACTCTAATGAACTAAAATGTTGTATTTTCTTTGATCATCTTCATATCATTTTGGTTGAAATTGAATCTACTGTTACACCTTCGAGTTAACAAACTTACATCATTAGGAAGAAAGTGAAGTTCAAACTATATTAGAGATGTAACAATTAATCAAACACCTGAATAAATCAAACACCAACAAGTGTGTACTTCATGACAATGTAAAAACCACATATATATTAATATTATGCATTAATGTATGTTTCTCCAGTGTTTTGCAAGTTACAATTTTTTCATGACATAATAATGCATTTACAGATAATATTTATAGAAATTATATTTTATGTTCTCCAAGTTACAGAAAACATATATGCACTTATAGAGGGGAAACTGCGATTGGTGGGTGCCTCCTTATCCAGGGATGATCAGTTGGGTAGTGGAAGGAGCTTTATCTGGAAGATGACTCTTCTACTCATTATCGGCCATGAGTGTCCGCTATGGCCTCTCCTCAAAAGAGTCATGATAGCCAGATCCTATAATATAAGCTCCATCATAAGCTCCATGAGGTGTCATCATCTCATTGGTTGGCTTGTTGACTTTTCAAAAATGGTAAAATGGCAAATACAAATCTGCCCTTCATTAAAAATCTGTCCCACTAACCAAAATCCCTTTTTTCTATAATCAGTTACTAATTTTCTACTATTACACTAAAATTTATGTATTTCAAAATTTGATTTTTGAAATCCTTACCTAGTAACTGAATTTTCTATTTCAGTTACACCCAAATCTTATCTAAATTACACCAAAACTTACGTAAATTTTTTTTTTTGTCAAAATACTTCAAACGGCTACTCTTTTTTTAAAAAAAATATTACCTTCGTATTATATACATATTTTTTTGAAGAATGTTATTAACTAAACATTATAGCATTTGACAAACATTTTTCAATTTAAATAAATAAACCATATCTAAAAATGCAAATACATTTCCTAAATGTTTACATCATTTACAACTATTTGTTATATTTACATAAACACTGTTACATTTACATAAATATAACATAATAGTTACATTTACATAATTGTTTTACATTCCATACAATGTTTAAACAATTTTAAAATAAATTTTCTCTTCAATAGTCAGTTACATTTTATAAAAAATATCACACTTTTTTTTGTTGTGAGTTACATTTAACAAATATTACATAAGCAGTTTGACTCATTTTCATAAAAACTGTTACATTTACATAAATGTAAGATTACAATTACATTTACCTAAATATTTTGCATTTCATGTAATTTACATGTAGTTGACTGTTACATTTATGAATTTAACAAATATAAATAAATACATGCATGCTGTTGACTGTTGCATTTACGAATGTAACAAAAATAACACAGATTTAAAAAATGACTATTTACATTGTCTACAATGTAGCAGTAGCATCAAACACACTACTCATGTATAAAATGTAACAATATCGAATGTTACATTTAGATATTGAGACAAAAACAAATCAAACTGTGAAAAATGACATTCAATACATGAAAATAATTCATGTTCAAACATTTAAAATAAAAGGCAAAACACAATTCGATTACGAATCTAATAATATCAAACCTGATCCGAGAGACATTGAGGTGAGATCCAAATTAAAAAAAAAAAATTTCTTGCCTTCCAAAACCTCAAAAATAAAATTTCCGATCTGCTCCCACATGTTCTTCATAAACAAAATCAGTTCCAAAATTCAAACATCGATTAATATCAACTAAATGGTATAATAGACAATGTGCCATATCTCATGGGGCTGGTTTGGGGTTTGTGAAGTTAAGGTCTAGGAATCATTATTGCGCCTTCAAATCTGAAAAAAATATTTATTGAGTATTTTGAAGTTAAGATAATGTTTTTTCAAATTTGGATATATCCAAATATATTTTAAATTCAAAATATGAATTGACTTTTTAATGAAAAGTGAAGAGCTTATCTTTTTTTGTTCATCTAGTTTTTCATAATTTTATATATTTTGTTGGAATTTATCTTTTATTTAGAGATAATATTCATTTCTATCTTACATAAATAAATCCCATGATTTAAGAAGATTTTTTTTTATATTAATTTTAAAAATAAAATGTATACAAATCTACAATTCTTAGTTTCGGATATTTATTCTTTTACTATTTTTTTTGAAATATGTGTTTTTAATTATTTTTTAGTTTTTTTATTATTTAAATTTTATTAATTGAATTTTTTTTTTGCTTCTAATGTTGATTTTTTTTGGTGCTTTGAATTTTTTATAACTACTGGATGAAGCAATTTTTTTTGTTCTAGGATTAACAATTTTTTTTTGGAAAATATTACACTCAGTCGGTTTTCAGTTCCAAACTCATACCCCATGTAGGATCCGAAGTGGCGAGAGCAGGGTGACGTGGAATCATTCGACAGGCTCGGATGGTTTTTGAGATTTTTGAATTTTAAAATTCTTCGATAACTGCAGACTGACGCAACCGTCTGACAGTCATTAAATGTTTTAACATTTTTTTAAATAAAAAAAACTTCACTGACTAACTTGAATTGACAATCATTAAAGGATTGTAATATTTATTTTAAATAAAATAATGGAGTACTAACATTGATTTGACGGCTTGAGTAGATGTTTTTAGGCACCGATGTGGAGTCTGAAAGGGCTAAGCATATTCTTTCGGATGTGGTATATACTCTAGTTATCTGGTATATACCACGAAACATAAATATAACTGGTGTGACTATCGAGGACAAGCTAACGATAAGGTCTGACAAAAAGCTTTCGACTTTCAGCATATTTTATTGCAACTTCGTTCTCTCTCCTCTTACCTCTAGAAGACTAACACACTCTCTTTGAGCAACCCTTTCGTCTTTCACAAAATGAAATCTCTTTGTCTCTCTCTCTCTCTTCCTTTCGCCTCCCTCACTCACCCTTGATATAATCGATATGGCTTACTATCGGCGTCTGCAAGTGTGGTATTTCACCATTGTCTTCACCGTTTTGCCAGTGTGGTACCTTTGTTGCGTTTTCACTGTCTTTGAAATATGGATCTTCCAGGCCTTCACTATTGTCTCCCTTTTTATTGTTGTTTCCTTATTTTCTTTTGTTAGCATATGGTTTTGTTTCATAAATTATGTTTTTGTAGATATTCTTTTTTTTTTAGCATATGATTTCATTATTCATTTTTTACAGAGATTTTTTATTTTCTTTTGTTAGCATATGACTTCATAAATTATGTTTTTACAAATATTCTTGTTTTTCTTATTTTCATTAATTAGCATATGATTTTGTTTCATTAATTATGTTTTTGTAGATATTCTTTTTTTTAGTATATGGTTTTATTATTCATTTTTCACAGAGATTCTTTATTTTTCTTATTTTGTTTTGGTAGCAGATGGTTTTAAAAATGTATTTTTCACAAATATTTTTGTTATCCTTATTTTTTCATGTTAGCATATGCTTTCATAAATCATTTTTTCACGGAGGTTCTATATTTCCTTATTTTCTTTGCATAGCATATCGTTTCATAAATCGTTGTCTTTCATTCAATATCTTGATATTTCAATTGTTTTTAATCTTATCTTATATCTTTGAAAATAATGATTGCAGATTAAAAAAATTCAGCCAAATATACTATATTCAAAAATAATGTTTGTGCTATATAATCATATACCTTCTTAAACTGGTATATTCTTATATTAGGCTGGTATATTTCTTATGGATTATTCGTTCATTACTGATTTCCTTTGGGCAGCTCTATCCCCACCATGCAGTTTGCTGTCTCCCTCAACCAGAAAAATTTAAAACACATAATTTGTTTGGTTTTGTAATCCACTATCCCCATCTCCCCTCCCCACCAATCGAAAAATTTAGAAAAGTCATCCCCACCACTTGAAATCACTAAGGTGAGGATAATCGATGCATGTGTTCTGGAAGTCGTTTGACAACCCTGAAGTAGAATAGATGTACTGACGGACAAAAACATATCAGTCGACCTGGGGGGTCATGGGCGACGGGAGGCCCGTCGAACAAACCATTAGGCAGCCTGTGTTATGGATGGAGTTCGACCATGAAGGGAACCGGGGTTTAAATTTCAATTTAAAAATTATAACGGGATAAACATTATATACATTTCAGCTATTGATCAACTTTCAATTTTGAGGGAGTGCGTAAAATCAGTTCATTTGCTTTGTTAAAATAAAATGTAAAGTTTTTTCAATGTGTGTCATAACATGAATTTATTGCTCTTTATTTTAACATCAAAATTTTTGGACTATCTTATTCATGTTCATATTCAATTATAAGCTCATGACAGGTGGGTGTGCCCGTTAACACGAAAGGAACTGATGTTAAGCCCTCAAAAATAACAAAACGACGTTTGAAGCAAAAACACGATCGGCACGGATAATTTTAGAACAATTATCTTATTTTCCTTGTGCTTGTCAACCCATCTATCAATCAATGCTTATATTTGTTTTTATTAAAGTGGAGACTAAATCCCAAGACTAACAAAGTGTGAATGGTTTAAAACATTTTGAATGTTCATGTTTAAATGAATGAATGAATTGGTAAGCATAGTTAGTGTGAATGATTTAAAACATTTTAAATGTTCACAGTTAAAATCATAGATCACTACACTGTAAACATTCGATGGGTCTTCCGTTGCCGTAAATCCCTAAAGTCGACTGGCCTGTTGTCGTCCTCCAGTACATATGTTCGCCAATAAGACTGTCGAACGACTTTCAGAACACAAACTCCCTTTATATGATTCATTTGATGATACTTTTGTCGCCAAGGACCACCCAGGTCGACTAATGGTTGTCGACAAGTATTATATATGGTCGAACTCCATCCATAACATAGGTTGCCTAATGGTTCATTCGACAGGCCTCCCGTCGCCCATGACCCCCCAGGTCGACTGACCTGTTGTCGTCCGACAGTACATCTATTCGACTTCAGGGTTATTGAATGATTTCCAGAACACATGTATGAATTATACTCACCTTAGTGATTTCAGGTGGTGGGGATGGCCTTTCTAAATTTTTCGATTGGTGGGGAGGGGAGGTGGGGATGGTGGATTACAAAACCAAACAAATTATGTGTTTTAAATTTTTCTGGTTGGGGGAGACAACAAACTGCATGGTGGGGATAGAGCTGTCCTTTCCTTTTTCTAGTGTTATTTATTTATATATATTGTGCACAAAATTTGAGATTGATTTGATAGCGTGTATATGATTCTCGATGTGGGTATGCGGACCTGGATAAAAAGGTCAAATCGGACAAGTACGAGAACTCCATAGAAGGTGGAAAGGAAGAAAGTTGGTATGGCTGAAGTTAAGGGTACTTCTTCTTCAAGCAAGACAATGATCACAGCTGGTATATACTACCTAATACTATAAATAAATTTTTCGACAGCGCCGGTGACACCGGCAAGAACAAGAGCACAAAAATTAGGTACAGAAAAAACAAAATTAGCTATTGTAACCCAGAAGGGGACGAAGGTGAATGAATCCGGTATATACCAACTTAATATGTTCATGTGCAATGTTATGTATTGTATATACCACCTTACTATTATATACAATATTACATTTTTTATGTGCAATGTATGTGTATGTATGACTTACTTGGTCATCTCACAGCACCTATGGTCATGGCTAAAACAAGGGGACAAAAGTTAGCAACAGAGAGAGAACATTGTAAACTCCCAGGGAAAGGTACATGTATATACATTTCTAAAGTGGTATATACATATCAGAAACTGTCATATGACGGGCATTTATGTTTTAATAGGGAAGTCGGTTGGATCGATTGAGAGGGTGGTTCGGTTTGTTGGAAGGGGTATCAAGTCAACAAAAACTAAGGTAGAACAAGAAGAGGAAGCACCCGAAGAGCATGTGGCAGAGGAACCGGTCGAAGGGTATGAGACAGAGGAAGTGCCCGAAGAACAGCGGCAGAGGAAGCAGCCAAAGGATGCCACTAGATTGCATGTAAGATACTGGATATTCGTAGCTATTTGAGCACCAGGGAAGATATGGCACATATGCGTGCTTTGATAACTGTAGGATTCATGGGTGATGAATATTGCAATGTATGATGAGAAAAGTTTGTTATAGGTTTTGAATGATGTAAAGTTTTTAAGTTTTGGTTTAAAACATTTGGTTATGACTTTTGGTTGTGACATGTTGAGTATTTGTGTTTGTTGATTTTATATGCTGATGTATGTTTTCTGAGATGCATTGTTATTGACTGATTGTACATGATTGTGTTTGATTGGATTGTTAAATGCTAAAAAGATAGGTATATGCTTAGCAATATTTTGTATATGTCTCACGTGACTATTTGTCATTAACTGATTGTGCAATACTTTATTAGGTGATTTATTATATGCTAACTTGCTAAGTGGTAATTATATGCCAATAGATTGTTTTGATAGTACATTGTTTTGAAATGTGTTTATTGATTTGTCACATGCTAAAGATGATCGGTATATGTCAGGTTCAGTTTAGTACGTGCGTGGACTCACTGGTGTAACCTTAGTATGCAAGTAACACGAATAAAAAGTGATCAATGAAATAAAATATTCACTTCTTATAAATAACATTAGTTTTTATATGCAAGTAACACGAATAATAAGCGATCAATGAAACAAAATATTCATTTATAAATAACCAAATTGTTGGCATTCTACATTTGTGATGCCATCCACATGTCAACTTCTTCATCTAGCATATGTGATTGTGATCCTATCTGAAAACTTTATTGTGAACCTTGAAATTGTGATCCCATCCCAATGTCTTGAACTGATTTGGTGGACCTCTCCTGCCGCTGCTTCATCTTTTTTATTTTTTGAAATATAAAGAGGAAAGTTATCTCATGTAAGCCAACAACTACTATATGATAGCACAATGGTATGTACTTGTAACATTTCAGTATTTTTCAGCATTATATATTTGTTTTAAATATATAATGAAAATTTTAATTTTAATTTAATTATTTCATTTTTTCAGATTTGGTGGTGGGCCCAAATGGATCCAATTTGATTTATAATTATGATAATTATAAAGTGATGTTGAAATAATTATTTTATATTTTTTATAGATATTTATAGTGTCAAGATACTTTGGTTGAAATTTGGTGAGATTCGGAGTTCAAAAAATTAGGTTTTTAAGATTTTGTATCAAGTTATTGGGCCGAGAGATCTAGTTGTGAAATCCAGAATACCTTTTAATAGCCTTTAGTGACCTTTCTGTAAATCGAAGAGGGACCTAGTTGTAAACCTAGATTACTTAAGGGATTGTTTTATAATTTTGATAAACCCCTTTAAATAACATGTTTGGGTTAGGGTTTTCATCCAAATCTCAGAAGGTACGAAGGGTGGTGACGACCTAACCCTAGATGAAGATGGTGGATGGTGTGATCGGATGTAAGGTTAGATATCATTCCCAATTGATTTTGTTGTTTAAGTTTCAATTTATTTTTGGTTAGGAAATAATTGTGTCAATCAATTATTTAGGGAAGAAGGTTGATGGATTAGGGTTAGGGTTGATTGATTTTAATTGGATTAGAGAAAATTGTTTAGGATTAGGGAAAATTGTATTTCACAAACAGAAATAGGTTTGGAAAAGATCTTTCCAATGCATCATGAATCGTCCAATTCGGAGTTACGGGTAGAAAGTTATGATTTTTGAAATAATTCTGTGTTGTTTCTTAGAATTCAATATTTAGCTTCATGACCAAGTTTGAAGAATTTTAAAAATTTAAAGAGATCCCAAATAGATGTTTAATGAGTATAATTTGATTTGTGGGATTTGATGGTGACTCAAATTGGATCTTAAATCAATTAAATTGATTTAGTGGGATCAACAAATATTAATTGGATATTATTGTTATTGTGATGTAAATTGATTGTATTTAGTTATTTCGATCATTGGAATTATAGTTGAGCCTTATTAGATTTGTCTAAATATTTATTCGAGGATTGACCGATTATATGAGTCTTATGGAATAAATGAATATTGATTATTGAGGGTATATGAATATTTTAATATTTATTCGGAGTTGAAATTTTTCGTTAGGTCTTTAAGATGAGTTGCGGATTGTAGGTCTATTAGGTTTTGGCTTAGTGTTGCTGTAAGTTGGTTGTCAGGGGTTTGAGTTATAGTTGAATTGTTTCTGATTTATTATTTCATAATTGTTATGCTAGTTATCAACGTACGAGTGTGTATCGTTCATGCGCATGCATCAGTTTGTATTGCGTGGACTGATTGTGAGTAGACTTATTGATTTATTTCATGTGAGTTTTTGCTCTATATTGTTGAATTTCACATGCTAATCATATTCGTGTGATATTATGTGCATGATTTGGATATTTTTCTTATTGATCAAATTGCATATTATTATTGAATAAAATTGCATGATTTCATTTCTTTATAATGACAAATTAATATAGCATGAATTATGCTATTCGTGTTTCGAGAATTAATAAAATGCATATATTGATGCTTATATTTTTTTTAGATAATTATTTGAATTAAGGATTTTGGTGCTTTTGAGATTTTTGGAAAATTTAGGACTAGTGGAGACAACCTAGTCATAGGAGATTTTATCAAGATGCACATATTTTCTGGAATAAACCCCCCCGTAGTATTTTGCCTTTGGGGAGGAAGGTCTAGGACTCGAAGAATCCCAAGATCGGTGAGGGGTGTAGTAAAGCATTCCTTACAGCGGCGGATTCCTTTGTTTGGAGTCTACAGCAACCGGGGCATCCTGTGCTGGTGTTCTCGTAGTGATGGCAGCGGCGACTCATCAGCGTCTTCTAGATCCGACGTCTCCTTGAGAGAGCTTTTTGAGCGATTTAGTCGCTTGGGGCTTGTCACACCAATTTTGGGAAACAGTTCTTCCGATTGAAAACCCTACCCGGTCATATCATTTAAGCTGCATGATTTCTATGACGTAGACCAAGGATTGGGCCACGTGATTGCATTAAAATTATATTTTATTAAGCTCATGAAATTAATTTGATTTTTTTAAAGAAAATTCTTATTTTTTTTATATATAACTATATATATATATATATATGATTATATTTTTTTAACTCTCATGATTTCTCTGATGTGGGCGAAGGATTGGGCCACGTGCGCATTAAAATATTTTTAAAAAAAAGTTCATGATTTTAAATTGATTTAATAAAATAAAAGATTTATTAAATAAAATTCTAATTTTCATAAAACTTTATTTTCATATATACTGTCACGTGAGATAATTTGTTAGTGGGTTTATTTACTGAGTTAATCACTCACCCTTTTCGATATGGGCTGGTTGTTTCATAACCAGGTAGCTTATCTTATGAGGACCAAGACAGAACTTGAACTTTTCATACGCTTCAGGGATCTCGTCGAGGTAGCAGTATTGGAGAATAAATAATAGTCATGGTCAACTATTTGGATTTACTTTAGTTTAGATGGCTCCCACATGGGTGGTTTAGTATGTCATTCCATTCGAATATTTTATTTCCGTTAAATTCTGATATTTTGTAAGAGAATTGGTGATTTAAAACCATTTGATATTATTTATTTTATTGCCATCATTTTTTTTAATTATATTTATATTATATTGGTATCATTCGTTTTTAAAAAAAGTAAAAATTTTGGTCTTATATTTGGATTAAGTTTAGTAGCGACCCATTTACCGTCCAATAAGCGGTTAGGTAAATGTGGGGCGTTACAGTACTGGTATTATATAGCACATACATTTTGAAGCATGCTAACAGCAATTTCACACCGTGAAACCTTCATTTTGCTCTCTCCAATTTGTTCCGATTCATTCGTCTCCATTTGATCCACAACAACCAACTGCATTTAATACTACATGTAAGTGGGTATACACGTAATAACCATCTGTATATATGCATTAAAAACACAGCGAAAAGTAAGTTGTCTATTATTGAACAGTGGTAAACAAACTTGAATTTGTCATCTTCTAAAACTCTTCAACGAGATAACCTTCGACGAAAAAAAGCTATCATGAACGACGATAAAACATTCGAAACAGAGGAATAAATGTTGGAATCTTCTGCAAACAATGAGTATACCTATTTTTCGTCCAATAGCTGCAAACAGGGAATATTTACTGCCTTTTCATGGAGTTGTTGTTGCTGGTCTGTGGTGGTTGATTCAGAGTTTGAGAGAGAGAAGGAAATAGTAAATGAAATGTTTTTAATGGATTAAAAAGGAGGGATGACAGAGTTATGGATCCAAAAAAATGGGCGGGAACTTTTGAAAGAAAATTTTTTACTACTTTTTTGGAGAGCTGACGTGGCATTAAAAAAAAATTCTACGTCGGCAGTCTGATGTGGAGTCTGAGATATGATCAGACTTTTTAACTGAGTGTAACGGCACTCTTTTTTTTTAATTATAAATGAATTGGGCCCATTTTTTTGGTTCGCGTCCATGACATCTAATCTCATGGCAGTTATGCTTCTATGGTGAGACAACTTTTATGTATCATTTTATTTTGTTTGCATTTGTAATTTGGGGTTAGTTCTTATATATAAGGTGTAAGCCTACTATTAGCTAAATCCGTATCAGTCCATGTAAAATCGATTAACCGCTACAGGTTCCTAGAAAGTATGAATGTTTAACGGATTTAGTCACCGAGTTAAATTACGATCAGTTTACAAGGAATATTTCAAGAATATTTAGTTTACTAAATAGAGCTCTAATAAATAAAATTCAAATAAGTCATGAAAAAATATGAAAAATCCAATTTAGTCATTTAATTTTAATGATAAAAATGCCCATGTCTTTTCTTGAAAATTTTCTCTCTATCATATGCTTACCAATGATAAAAAAACAAAAAAAAATCAATAAAACTCTCAAAAAACTTATGAAAATAAAAAAATGTCATTATAAAATAAGTAAATCTTCTGTAAAATCTGTAAATCATTATAAAAACATATTTTGAAATCTTACTTAAAAATTATATAAATGTGCATTAAAACTATAATTTTTTTTAATTAAATTTAATGAGATTTGGTCAATATGTAATATAGATTCTTTTTTAATTGATTTTAAATTTATAAAATATAGTATCTATTTAAATCTTAAGATAATATTATGAGAAGAAATAATTGTTCAGAATAATAAAGGATTTTAAAAATATGTAAGGGTAAAAACGATTTTTGTAATAGAGTTAACTATAGATCTGATTAGTTTAAGTTACGGTAGGGATTAAAATAAATATTGTCTAATAATATAGGCACCTGGGGGGGTTTACTTATTTTACAATGATCTTTTCTAATTTTCATAAATTTGTAGGGAGCTAATTGATTTTTCCTATAAAAATAAAGGGTGAGGGCATTCCGGTAACCTTTAATGTGTAGTTAGGGTTAAGCATGTACTTGGTTAGTTGGGGTGACAATAAGGACTGAAATGATATTTTTCTAATAAAATAGGAACCTGTGATGATTTTTTAATTTTAATTTACAGGGACTAAAGCTGATTTAACTAACATTTCAGGAAGTTATATCCAATTTTCCCATATAATAAATAGGTGAACCTAGTATACATAAGATAATTAATGACCATGGGTCCATGTCAAAGCATCAACAAGTAACGTGTCTGTATAGGTATTTATATCATATATAAATAATGGGGTAAGAGGATCTTCCAGAGTCTTGTTGGATCCAGTTAGGTTTGGCTTTGATTGATCAGTCTAGACAGAATCAAATTGTACAGTTTATGAATCGACTACATAGTCTATGAATCGAACTGCACAGTCAATTCTTAAATATAGTATTGCTACTCTCTGTGTAGTGCACTTAAAAAATTGTGTATATAGTTTGATTAATAAGCTGTGTAGTTAGATATTGAGGGCTGCATTATATTTCCATGCAAAGGTGTACATCTTATGATAACTTGACCACCACCCACCAATATGACTATTCTTAAATTTGGACCCCATGAACGACCACATTTATATGTATATTAACATAAATAACCTTAAAAAAAGCCATTTTCAAAACATCACTGATGTCACCACAACTACTATAAATAGTGCATGAACCTCTATTTTTTTGTCATTCAGCTGGAGTACTGAGACATCCTCTCTAAGAAGGCTGTTTTTTGGTCTCTGCCTTTACCAAATTAGGAGAGCAGAAGAAGATCATAAAAAAAAACTGAGAGAGAGAGAGAGAGAGAGAGAGGGAGAGAGATGATTTCTTTAAGTGAATATGGGATTGTAATAGTGGGTGGAGGGATAAGTGGCCTTTCAACTGCACTTGCTCTTCATAGGTATAATATATGTATAATCTGCTGAACAAATGTTTTGTGTGCAAATATATGTAGCTTATGCTATTGCTTCCTTTGTTTGAAATCAATATATTGTTTAAATTTTTTCGATTTTTTGAAATCAGATTGATCGATTTTAGTTGGGTATTTTTGAATTCCATCTTTTAATTTCATATTTGTTTTTTTTTTCGGTTTTGAAAGTCATGATAAAACATTTTTTATGAAAAAATTTGTTGATGGTAGATTTTATGGAAAAGCTAGATCAGAACAACGTTAAGGAAAAATGTGTTTTTCAAAAAAGAATTAGTGTCAAATTGATCTTCGAATAATTATTAACCCGATCGAGTTCTTGAACTCTTCAATATTTTTGAGTCATCTAGCAGAAAAAGAGCAAGAATGAATGTTAAACTGGCCCTAAAACATCATTCTCGCAAATTTTTTTGTTAACTATTGAGCGGTGACCGGTTTAAAGCCCCTCAAATGCATGTATTTATTTGTGTTTCACAACACTGCTGTTGGAGATTGAAACTTTCATGGAAGTGTTTATTGATCAACTCATGAATACTCAAATTTATATTTATGTTGGTCTGCTCATCAATGCTTTATTGAATTCATAATTGATGGGTGTAGTTTTCTTTTGTTGGATTTTATTTTCTTTGGACTCATAAATGATGAAGTCATTCTCAGCTGTAGAATCAGGTGGTGGATATAGTATAGATTATTTGATTTTGAGGGCATCTATGAAGAAAACACATTATATCATAGGAACTAGCAATATAAGCTATTGTCTTTGTATTGAGTCATAGATTTGGTCGAATCACTTGGACTTTTCTGATTCTTTTCATCCAGAGTTTTTTCCACCTATAAAGTTAGGTTTCATTACAAGTAAAAAAACTTGTGAATTCCCAAAAACCAAACTAGTATTTCTCCAACCTAACTCAATAAATGCTCTCTATTTATAGCTGTTTTTGGGCACTTTGTCACATATTTAGATAAGGAGTTATCTAATGGTTAGAGATGTCAAAACATCTCAAATGACTTAGGATTTTGGGGACTCCTCAGCTAAATTTGTGGAGTCCCCAAAAACACTCTCTATTGGACTTCAAAAATATGAAGAATTCAACTAAGAGCATCTCTAACCCGTAGAGAAAAAGTTGTTCCTTCCTCGTATCACGAAGAAACCACCAAAAATCACATTCCAACAACTCCTCAGAAGTTTCATTTAAAAAAAAAATCCAATTTGTCTCTTTAGAGAAGCCTCAAATTTTATCCAAATGTGGGACCCATTAATTTTTCATGTCTTTGAATTTTTCAAAGGTCACATTGCAATGGAATGCTAAAAATAAGTTTGATCAAATCCTGAGAAGCACTATTCTTCAAAAAAAAAAAAAAAAAAAGTTTAAATGACCTTTTTTTTATTGAATGAATATTTATGTCATTTTATTTTGAGGAATAAAAAAAAAACTTTAATAAGTTCAAATGACCTCTTTGGTGCTTAGCTAAATTTGAGAGCTCCTGGACAATGGGCTCCATGTACTTTCTATACTCAACAAATTTGTTAAGGCCTTTGTTTTAAAACATGATTGGATGCTTTTAAACCCCACACATCACTCCATCAATCTTTTTGGGAACACTGTTCTACAAAGTTTTTCATTAGCTTTCAGTAATGTAAAGAAATTAAAAGACAATTTCATCACAAAATAATACATAATGGATAGTTATAGATTAAACCTCTCAAATGATTTGCTTGAACTTCATAATTCTCCCCCATTAATTGATGTATTAAGTCTTTTATAATTAATTGGAATTGGATACAGGAAGGGCATCAAGAGCATTGTTCTTGAAAGATCAGATGAACTACGTGCAACCGGTGCGGCAATCAATGTCCTCACCAACGGTTGGCGCGCGCTCGACCAACTTGGCATAGGACCGGAGCTTCGACAAAAAGCTGTCGCTCTCTCAAAGTAAACCTTAATTAATTGTTAGTAATTATATTATAAGTACACCTTAATTAATCATCACTAATTATATTTTATTATTTTTCATAGTTATGATTCTAAACATGGAGCAAGGACATCAAATTAGAATTGCATCACATAATGTGCCACACCATACTATCCATTTTAAACTATTCATTTCTCCATTGAAACCCCATTTGGAACTTCTTTTCAGGAAGGTTTTATTCATAAAAGTTTTTTTTAATAAGATGACAGACACTCTTCTTAATTTTATTCAAAGAAAGGGAATGCCTAAAGGTAAATACATAAGCCATAATCATACACAGGGTAGAGTAGAGGAGGAGTCTACTGCGGGACCCTATTATGAGTCGCGCGGTAAACTACTCCTCAATACAGATTTGACCCTACAAAAGTAAAACCTTTTTTGCGCCCGCACACGAAAAACCCCAATCCTTGATGTAGTGGATCACTGACTCCCAAAGGTTTTCAACATAAACTTGCGTGCCCCTGAACACTTGGTGGTTCCCCGCAAGCCACAACATCCAAACCACTGCCGGTATAAACAATTAAGAGACCTTTGCCTTCACGCTTCTATCACCATGCACGCACAATCACCTCCCTGCCCGCCATAGATAATATAATGAGTTGTTCCCATCCAGAAAATCCGAGGCTTCCGCGAGGCATCTCCATAGTCGTACAGAAACGGGGCATGAGAGCATTAGATGCGTGGTAGACTCCTCCACATCACTACCACACATCGGGCAATTCACATCCGCCCCGGGGCCCATTTAGCTCTATAGGACTTCGTTAGAAGTTTTACTTGGAACATCAGCCATGTAAAGAACTTAACTTTCAATGGAGCTTTGCTCTTCCAGATCTCCACGTATTTAGAAGCCGTGGTTGCCAAAGTAGACCTGTTTCGATGCCACCACTCATAGCCGCTACGCACCGAAAAGCCTTCACCTTGCTGAGGTCTCCAAGTTACAACGTCTGCTCTGGAACCATCAAGAGTCACCCCCTGAACTCCCTGAAGCTCTTGAAATATCACTTGCAGATCCTCCACTTCTCTCGCGTTCAGCACCCTGTGGCACCTCACTTCCCACCCATAGTCCACTGGGTCCCAGTTCCAGAATTGAGCTACTGATCCCTCTTGATTAATGGAAACTGCAAATAGATTAGGGAACCTGTCCCCCAACCAGGTGTCCTTTCAGAAACGAACCGATGAGCCGTTCCCGATCTGCCACTTCAAGGCCTGTGAAAAGGAGGTTGTGGCTTTCAAGATCCCCGCCCACAGGAGCGACGGTCTCGTCGAGCCTCTCGGAAAGCTTTCCAGACCAGGTGCCACGTATCTGAACCGAGCTTCAATAATCCTCCTCCACAGTAGCGACGGGTTCTGCAGCCACCTCCATTTCCATTTTGACAATAGAGCTTTGTTCATATCTTCCAGAACTCCCAACCCTCCTGCCTTCTTACTCATACAAACAACCTCCTATTTAACTAGGTGCACCTTTCGGCTCCTGTAGATGCTCCACTCCATAGGAATCTTTTCCTTAGTCTGTCTAGTCTTTGGAGAATCCCCTTGGGGATCTTAAATATTGGCTCTTAATCAGACTACTCTCAATTTTTTTTTTTGAAAAATAAAAGTTTTTCTGGGATCTTAATATACAATCCGAAAATGGAAACCAAAAATTAAAATTTTAGAAATTGTTTGGAAATGATTACCTAAAAATTGATTTTTCTAAGACAGAACTTAATTCCCGTCTATATTTGTGATTGGCAGATTTTATATTTGAAAAATAAAAGATTCCTAGATTTGGATCCAAATTTTTTTTGCATTTAGATTTTAGAACACCATCCCATTTTTATTGTATAAAAAAATACAGCGATTAAAAAGATACAAAAAAATATATGTACATTTTTCAAAAGGTAGGTTTTAACATGAAATTATAAGAATCACCGCATTTGAATCTCAGATCCAAGTATAAAAATTCCACTCCTACGAATGTGAACACTATTTTTTTTTGTTGATTGCTGCTTTTTTGGGTTTATTTTTATAAACTTAAAAAAAGTCATTGAAAGAAAGCAATGTCATCTTGTTCATCTTTAAAAGAATAAAATGAAAAATAATTAAAAAGAAAACATAATCCGATAAAATTTTAGTGTTTTGCCTATTGAGTTATTTGTATGGAATTGTCATATTTTCTAGTTTTCATTTATTGTATAAATATATATCTTGATATAATTTATATTTTCATTCTAATTCTATGCAGATTTCGAGATATTTTTGAGGGCAAGGAGAGAGAAGTATTACTCGGGTATTTTTTTTTCTTCTCAATTAATCTATGGCATATTAAATCTCATCAAAAATCAAGTTAGGCAAAACAGATTATATATATATATAGATGTATGTATGTATGTATGTATGTATACATGTTTCAATGATTATTGTCTACCAAACACACTGAAGTCATTTGGTATATATGCTTATGCACCCAAATATGTAACATAATAAATAGTTAAACCAAAAGAATCCAAAATTAAAATCTCCTCACCATCTGAGTCTATGCTTATTGTTTTGAAGAGATTCAATTTCAAGTCTATTTTCATTAACTTAAAAACTAAATGAATTAGTTTTATTATATCAATCCCACCTTGTCATATCCCAGTAAGCAATAAATAATAAATTAAATACCCTCCTTTTTATATCATAATTACATTTCCAACGTCTTTGTACTTGTTTATTAATTTTGATCTCATGATTAAACTAAAGCCTACTAAAAAAATAATATATAATATTAAATTGTCTTAAATTCACTACATATTAAACTAAGTTTTCTAAACTCTTGTTAATATTGTATGACAGCAAAGATGAGCTTCGAAGCCTCAAAAGGAGTGACCTTATTAAGGCTTTGGCTGATAGCCTTCCATCTGGAACAATTCGTTTAGGGCAGCAAATTGTTTCAGTTGAATTAGATACTGAATCAGGCTTTCCAATCATCCACTGCATTGATGGAACCACAATCAATTGCAAGGTATAGATATTATATAGTTTAATCAAATTGTTTTAATTTGGTTTCCATAAAGAATTAATAATAAGCGCGACAAAAAAATAAAAATAATACTTGAATGCACAAAATCACTTACAAATGTTATACTCGGTCCATTTTATAATTTAAGCCAAAGATCCAACTCCGTGTGAATTAGATAAATGAAAATGTTACACTCAGTCTTTTTTGCAGTTCAAAATCATATATATCATATAATAGAGTTTTTACTTTTACAAAAGTTGAAATATGTATTCCAATAAATTGAATAGTATCATTTATATAAGAGTGAAAAATTCGACGACTTATGTATACCTTCATTGTGCAAGAGGGTTAACGAGGTATATGAGACTGTATTTTTTACTATAAAAAGAATTAAATATAACAGATCTCTTAGATAAAACTAGGAAATTGTTAGACTCAATTATTTTTTACAGTCCAAAACTCATCACACATGTTCTTATTTTTCTTAAGATAGTAAGCATCATATAATGAAGTACATGTTTTGAAAAAAAAAAATATATCGTTTCATTTTGAATTACATGAATCTATGTTTAGTAAGTGTAGGAAAATAATTAATGAGATATATACATTGTCTAACGGTGTATATGGTTCACTAGATCTCTAATGAGGTACATATGATTACATTTTAAATTGTAAAAAAAAATTGAGTGTAACACAAACCATAAAACTAATGTAACGTTTGTTGCATTATTTGTGCAGATTTTGATAGGATGTGATGGAGTGAACTCCATTGTAGCAAAGTCACTGGGTCTGAAAGCACCAACACTTGTGCCTGTATGTGGAATTAGGGCTTTCACAAGCTACCCAAATGGTCATGGCTTCACCAATGATTTCACAAGGATAAAGAGAGGCACTTTCACTATGGGAATGGTACCTGTCAATGACCATCTTGTTCATTGGTTTGTAGGCCGGCCATGGATATTTGAAGGTGAAATATATCTGCTTCTATCAACAATTGTTCTTCAAGTCTTTTTCAAGAACTGGAAAACCAATGATCAAATTGATTCTGTTTCTACAAAATTAATTTTTAAATAACAAGTTTTCTAAACATGTGTTTTGAGAGAAATAAGTGGGTATAACTATATCAAAACATGTTATATCTGTTTTAAGCAATTAACGAGTTTTTCTTATTATTATTTCTAAATGTTTCTTGAAGGCCTTGTCTGGAATGAATTATCAAGCTGATTATGGTTTTACAAAATCAATTTTTAAGTAACCAGTTCCAAACACGTGTTCTTAAATTTTAATATCCTGTTTGGATAGAAGAATAGTTTTGAAATAAAATGAATAAGACTAAAAACATGTTTGTTTGCAAGAAATATATTAATATAAATATGCCAAAATATGTGAGAATAAATTATAATTGCTATATTATGTTCCCTTAGTATTGTGTTATTCTACCGAGGGAGCCCACTTGTCAAATCATTTTTTTACTTTTTAAAAGTCTTTATCCACATTTTATTCATTTTTTTGCATAACTTATCAATCAATAATTAATTAAACAATAGAAACTTCTTTATTACATTTTCCATATAGAATAACTAAAAACACAGCCAAACAAATAATGACTTATTCTATTTGTATAATTGTATATATAGGAATAGTTATCCATACCAGAATAACTTCTGTTGCTCAAATGAAATATAATTACTTTTTTTTTACATATTACAAGTCCAACAAAACCATTTTTTTTTTCTTCAGAAAAACGAAAAAAAAAAGTTTGACAGTATAACACTTATGGAAAAGCTATTCTATAAAATCAACTCCAAATGGGGCCAAAACATCCTTCAATTCTAACACAATTGTAATTTCTTCATATCTAAAAGTGCTCTGTTACACTCGATGTTTTTTTACAGTCACAAATACAGTTTTGTATACCTTATTAGCTCCTTTTATTCATTGTATCAACAATAAACTATATCATTCAATTTATTGAAATATATATTTTATATTTTATAAAAATACATATTTCATTAGATGAATGTGTGATTTATATTTTAAAATGTAAAATTGACTTAAGATAACATTTTTCTATCTAAAAATATAAACAGATTCAATCGCTCAACACGACACCACCTTCCTCAGAGATCTAACGGCCGACATGATGAAAGGCCTTCCCGACAAGCTAATCGACATGGTTAGAAAAGTCGATCTCAACTCACTTAGCCTCACCTGCGTCAGGTACCGCAAACCGTGTCTCACTTTTTTATGGCTGTGGGAAAAATTCAAATAACCCTATTTAAACTGATTGAGATCCATATAATTCGCTGACTTATCTTGAAATCCATATAACTACTTATATAAATCCAAATACCCCATTTGAGTTAAACTTTGGTAGATAAATAAAAAATACTCTACAAATATTATATTTGATTAACATTAGTTGAAAATATGTACCAAAAAAAACCTATATGAGTTAAAAATGCGAAAAAAACCCTCTATAAATGATTATTTTTCCCATCCGAATAAATTTTAAAACCCTATCATAATGGGTGAAATCGTCATTTTGAACACATTGCAGGGGGTTCTAATATATTGTGTTTTCAGCTAGGGTTAACCAAATAGAATATTCACTTATCTGTCAACAAAAATTTAACTCATGGGATTATTTAAATTTACATAAATGTTTTGAATGTGTTACATGGACTTCGAGAAAAATCAGGGGATTATATGAATTTTGAGCAGTTTATAGAGGGTTATATGGATTTTTCCATGTGTTTTTTTATTCTCTTCTTCTCTCTCTATGTTTCCACGCTTTCTTCCTTTTCTGCTCTCAGATTTTATAAATCGAATTCAGTAATGAAATCGGATAGAAAATCTTTAATAAAAGGTACCGCACACCGTGGGACGTGGCGTTCGGGACCTTTAGGAAGGGCACAACCATCGTCGTTGGTGACGCCATGCACGTGACCGGCCCGTACATCGGTCAGGGCGGCTCGGTGTGCATGGAAGATGCGGTGGTCCTCGCGAGGTGCCTCGCGGGGGAGCTCCACTTCCCGGAGGGCCGATCGTACGACGATGGGTGGCTGAGGACCCGGGCGGTGAAGGCGATGGACGGGTACCTGAGGGAGAGGAAGCCGAGGTTGTTGAGGGTGTCCTTGGAGGCTTACCTGATGGGGTTGATGTATGCAACACCATTCAAGATATTGAAGATTTTGATCATGGTTACTTTGGTTGCCTTCTTTGGCCATGGTGCGCTTGGGCATGCACAATATGATTGTGGTACACTTTAAGATATATATGGAAGAGATTTTTCTAAGTACAATGACTGAAGAATAAGAAGGTTGTTGATGTTATTCCCTTCTCAACCTTTTCCTGATCATCTTGTATGCACGGTTTAAACTTTAATGAAATAAGTGATTATATGATGAGTAATTCTTTTTTTTTTCTTGTGTTTGCAAATTTTGGTGATTATGATGCCTGGGATGAAAATGAGATCCATTTTTTAAACCAATTTTTAAATAAAAGCTGGTGTCAGTGGGTGGTCATGCAATCCATCATGTAATAATATATTAATCACCCCAGTGTTGATAGTGTTGTGTGCCAGATAGGGGTGGGCATGGGCCGGGCCCGGGCCGGGCTTTTTTCGGGCGGGCTTTGACCGGGCCTGAGGGGCTTCGGGCCCGGGCCAGGGCCGGGCCTAAAGTTCAAAATAAGGCCCGAGCCAGCCCATAGGCCCGGCCACGAACGGGCCAAGTCCGGGCCGGGCCGGGCTTAAGGTTTGGGCCGGGCTTTGTGGCCCACATATTTTTTTTCATTTTTTTAGTTAAATTAAAACGTACAATAAAGTAAATAAAAAAGTTAAATAACTTGAATTGAAAATACTTTGAACAATAAAAATATTTGAATTGAATATTGATATAACTTCACAATAATTGCACATTATAAGTTCACAACAAGAAATATTTGAACATTAATTGAATAGCTACTATAAATTCATAGAAAAATATTTTAATGGAACATTACAATGATTGAATATTAGCTTATGGGTGATGACTGCATCACAATAAAATGAGTACATCCCAACTAGGTTGGCACCTACCCATTTTATCTATCATTTGCACAACTCTACCCAAAGCCATCCTTCAAAAAATGACAAGAATACAAGTAAATTTAAACTAAATTTCAATTTAAATTTACAACATCATCAAATTGGTCTTCCAGAGCCTCCTCAGCCAAGATAGTCTGAGTTCTTTGTTGTGCTTTGTACTAATCTCGTAGGCACACGCACTGCTCGACTACATTTGGATGTAAACGACTTCTATAATCGCTCAATACTCGATTTTCGGTGCTAAATGCTGATTCCGAAGCAACTTGTGAAGCTGGAACAGTCAATAAAGTCTCGAGCCATAGCAGAAAGAATAGGAAATTGATTTTCTTGCCCCTTCCACCATGCCAAAACATCAAAAGTCCCTTCGTCTTCTTCTTCGACATTTGGTTCTTGAAGGTAGCGTTGTAGTTCAGATGTACCACTGCTACCAAGCGACCGGTTCAGAGTGCTTAGTCGCACCTTGAATTGTTTCCACCTTGACGCTGATTTTTCTCTCGGTTGTTGTGATGAGGATGTATCGAATTGACCGCTTTGTCTTTGAGTATTCTCCCTTTGAAACCTGTATTCTTCAAACATAGCTTGTAAAACAGAATTAATTTGAGCAATATTTTCATAATCCGAACCACTATCAGGACCATTAAAACATTGATAAATATATTCAACAAAAATTTCTAGACCACTTATTTTGAAACGAGGGTCCATAACAGTGGCTAATCCAAAAATGATGGGAATTTTTTTCCAATATTTTCGAAATTTTGCCTTCATTGCTTCACAAATTGGTTCAAAAGCAACTTCATTTTTATGTTGGTTAAAAACATCACAAATATGGAACAAATGTAGTAGTACCTGGTTGGAAGTAGCATAATAAATTCCAGAAAAACAAACAGTAGCATTATAAAAAACTTTGAATAAATCTCTAATCATTTCTAAGCATGCCCAATCTTCAAGACTAATTTCATCATCATAATTTTTCTGTAACAAATATGTACTAATAACATTTTTATAAGGAAGAGCTGCTTCAATCATCAAATAAGTAGAATTCCACCGATGTCTAACATCCATTGGTATTTTTCTACTTCTAAGGCCTGCAGTTTTACATGCTTGACGAAATTCTTGATATCTACTTGTAGAAGAAAAAATATAAATGAAAGATTGTTTTATACGCTCAATAAATGGCTTAACGACTTCTAAACCATCTTGCACAATAAGATTGAGTATATGACAACAACAACGAACATGTAATAATTTGGATGTTGTACATGAAGGCAAGCATCTTTCTAGGAACCTAGCTAAAACATCATTAGAAGAAGCATTATCTAAAGTAATTGTAAAAATTTTCTCATAAATACCCCAACTTTGAAGTTGGTTGATGATACTAGTTGCCATCGCTTGTCCTGTATGGGGGGCATCAAGATCGGAGAAGCAAATAATTCTTTTCTGCAATATCCAATTTGCATCAATGAAATGAGCTGATAGTGAAATATAACATAAAGGTTGGTTAGAAGTCCATAAATCAGAAGTTAAACAAATTCTTCCAGGAATATTACTAAGGGTTACAAATAAATCTGTCTTCTCTTCAACATATAATTTTTCGATATCTCTCTTAACTGTGTTGTGAGAAATTGGTTGAAATTGAGGACCAAAAGCTTTTTGGATCCACTCTTCAAAATCAGGATCTTCAACCCTTGAAAATGGTTGTTCAGTCTTGATTATATATTTCACAATTTCTCTTCTAGCAACAACTTGATTAAAACTATAATTTGACAATTGTCCAGTCGAAGATCTACTTAATTGTGATTGAAATTTAGATCCAACAATTTTACGGGTACATTCAGCAGCATGTCTAATTAAGTGGCTAGTGCCACTACAAGAATTAGCAGTTAATTCCTTACCACAGAAACGACATTTAGCAACTGTTTTGAAATATCCCGCAGGTTTTGTAGGATCTTGAACACTTATCTTGTCGAAAGTGTCCCAAGCTGCTGAAGGTTTTCGTTTTGGTTTGGAGGTACCAACTTCATCTACAGCAGGGGAACCAACTGATGGATTTTCAGCATCAGCTCTAAAAGCATTATCTGCAGAACTGTCAGCCATTGTAATTTAAAAAATATTGAAATAAATAATCTAAGAAAGAAGAACAGCGTTTCAAAGAGATTGATCAAATAATTTAGCAAAGAACACAAAAATTCCACTTGAACTTCGTAGAGCAACTTCAGAGAGTTTGAGAGTATGAGAGATATGTTAGATCTGTGTCATTTAGAGTCCTAATTTCGATCGGAGTCGCTAAAATTTTGATTTTTAGCTACCTTCTGAGGTTTAAGGACTCTGATTGAAGATATAACTGCATATTATGGGTCCTGGTACTGTTTAGTACTGCCCATAAAATTTTCGTTTAATTCCGATAACGTTTTTGGAATTATGCAGTTTTGGATTGGTATTCGGATTTGATTTTATTAAAATCCAAGATGATGAGGTAAAAATCCGATATTATTACGAGATGTTAAGTTTGGGGATAGCTTCCATATAGAAGTGGAATTGGATCAACTGGATTCGTATATCAAAAGATATGGGTATTTTTCCATGTATACCCCGAAGTTGAGAAATCCAGGCTGCAGCCCTGTAAGATGTTTAGCCTAGATTTAGAAATAGCTGGAGGGGTTATTTGATCTAGGTGTAAACATGAAAGTTGTAGACAATCGTCTTATCTTTCAAATGCCACTGGAATCATGCAATTCGGAGCTGTATTGAGAAAGTTATGGCCGTTTAAGTGCAGGCTGCGCAGAGTTTTTAGTCCGAGGACGACTTAGTCTTTCAGCCCGACTTTGCCTATTTAAAGGCTCCAAAATGTTACGACTTCAGCCTCACTTAGCCACTGTTTGGGCTCTCTTTTGAGCTGCTCCAGCCCCCTTTGAGGTGTGTTTTGGGTGGAGGAGAAGGAGGTGTTGGTGATGGAGAAGGAGTGGAAAAGGTGAGTGGTTGTTGTTGTTGTTGTTGTTGTTGTTGTTGTTGTTGTGCTGATGTTCCTCCTCCTTCTCCCTTCAAGTTGATCATGGTTTCCCCTCTCTTTTCACCCAGCCCACCAAGTGTTTGTGGTTATGCATCAGTGAGAAGAAGAAGTAAAGGAAGGAAGTGCAAGTCAAGGTTTGTGTTGTGGCTTGTTGTTGTTGTTGTTGATTCTCTTCTTCCACTCCCTTTTCATGTCTCCCCCCCCCCTGTTTTACAGCCAAGGGAGGGCTGAGGAGAGGCTGAGGAGGTGGTGGAAATGGTGGTGGTGGTTGAGGCGGTCGCGGGTACATCGAGGGCCCCGAGTCTCCCCCTTTCATTCCCCCTCCAAAAGGTGAGCTCTCCCCCCCTTCTTTTCTTGGTTTTCATGTCTTGGGGGGGCTGTTGGGGTGTTCATGCATGCTATGCATATGGGTTAGAGTGTGTGTGAGGGGTTGGAGAGGGTTAAAAAGTGGTTGGGAGAGGCTGGGCGCGCGCGCGGGGCCGTCCGCGCGCGTGCGCACGTAGGCAGGCGCGCAGGAGGGCGCAGACGAGCGCGCAGGCGCGCGCGTGCGCGTACACGCGTGCGCGCGGGTGCTGTCAGGCGTGCGCGGGTGTCTGCGCGGGGTGCTGGCGAGGTGCGCGCGTGCGCGCGGGTCATGCGCGCGAGTGCGTGCGGGCGCGCGCGTGAGTGCGCGAGCGGGGGTTGTCTGGCGCAGGAAGTGCGCGTGCGCGTGCGCGCGTGCGTGCACGTGCGGGTGGCCACGCGTGTGGCTGCCCGGGGCCTGGTTTGGGCATGCTGAGGGTCGGCACCCTCGGGTGAGTGTCCGGGGGGCTCGGGCACGCGTGCGTGCGTGCATGCATGCGTGCGTTCGAGCCCGTTTGCGTGCATGTCTAGCCTTAGGCATGCCTAATTAATTTTATGTGTTTGTTTATGGTTATACTCATCATTTTGATACCCCTTGACTTGCAGACCTCGTCGGTTGGGATGCGCGACGACCCGGGTAAAGGTGAGTGGTTTGATTCCAACCCTTCCGGGAGCGCTCGATGCACGTAGTCGTGCTTCGCGCTTCCATGGGGCTTTAATTGCACCCTAAATATGTTAGATATCATGCATGCTAGGTTGTATAGCTCGTATATTGTGTAGAACCTCTATTCTACCTTATACTTGCCTATGTATTGTATAGAATATGGCATGACTTAGGTTATTTTGTTGAATTACTACCCTTATTATTAATTGAACACATCCAGCATGTCTAACTTGGGTTAATAACGGGGTGTATGCGTAATAATCCCGATTTCGTACTCGAGGGTATGGTATAGTCGTTGCACCCATCTTGTTGGGGCAAAACTATGACCAGCTTCGAGAGGGAATGTGACATTCCCTCTCTCTCGCCCTCCCTCCTTCCGCGAACCGAGTGAGTAGATGTAGTTCCTACTTGACTCGGGTTTGCTTGGAATTATTGGCATGCACCTATTGTCGCGCGGATCGCGCTTAACCCTCCCCTTTGAGTTGGTGATACCCAACGCCTGCTTAAGTCATACCTTTGTGATTGTTTGTTTATTATGCCTCGTATGCATGTTTAAGTAAGTTATCCCTGGGTAATTAATTGCATATATATAATATATGCCGTTATGGCCATGATTCCTGTCTAATGTGTTAGACAAGTGTATGACCTCTTGTGGGGTCATACCATGGCTTCGACATTTAGAATTAAAAGTCTTCCCCGCATCTGAGTTATGCGCCCTGGAGGGAATTCATGAGAATTCATTGCGCTATCGGTGTTTGATAACCGATGATGACGGATCCATAGGGATCGTATTCGCGAGTGTCGGGTGTTCTTACCTTCGTCGGTTCCGAGTAGAGACTACCCGGCGTAGCAGAGTCTGGTGAGGAGCCCTCCCAGATACTACTCATGACGCGTGTGGGTGTACCCATACGGCTGAGGTAGTGATCGTGGGAGGCTAGTCCAGTAGAGGCCTGAACCCTGTGCACGAGGTAGTAGAGGCCACACCGGGAGAGACTACCGGAAGACGAGTGGAGTAGAACAATCGACCTCTTCCACAAGAGCCTATGTCACCCCGAGGAGGGGGTGAGGGTGAGGGTGTAGTGGGTCGGCGTGGGTTCGATCTGCCAGGTTGTGTAATCTCCCAAAATCCTATGTCACCCGTCGGGGTGAGGGTGAGGGTGTTGGTGTGAACGGGGTGGGCTCGAGTTGATACTCGACCCACCAGCTTGTGTAGTAGGTTTTCCTATGGGGTTCGCGCTGCGAACAAGTAGTAGCTCTTACCTTCGTCGGCTCCGAGTAGAGACTACCCGGCGTAGTAGAGTCCGGTGAGGAGCCCTCCCAGATACTACTCATGAAGCGTGTTGGCGTGCCCATACGGCTGAGGTAGTGATCGTGGGAGGCTAGTCCGGTAGAGGCCTGAACCCTGTGAGGCGCCGGGAGGCTGCCAGATAGTATGGGCCACACCGGGAAAGACTACCGGAAGACGAGTGGTGTAGAACAGCAAGTTTTGCCCTCCAAGTCCCTAGGCTCACCCCGGTGGGGGCTAGGGCAAGGGCGAGGTATGGTTGCACCGCCGTGTGACCTTGTTAACCGTTGGGTTTCTACCCATGGTTTCCTTGATAGGAGATTGCCTTAGGATCGAATGTTGTGTTGGTGTTTGGTTTCTGACCACTCACTGAGCTTGTAGCTCACCCCTCGCTTATGTTTTTTTCCAGTTGACGCTGAGTCGGATCCAAGAGAAGAGCTCCCCTGGCGCCATCCGAGTAGGAGACCCGCGTTCGCGTTGGATGTCTTGCGAGTCAGAGGCTATCAGCATTTCACTTTTATTGTATGTATTATACTTGTGCTTGCGCACGGTATGTAGAGTATTGATGTCTGTTATTGTTATATATTGGCTCTCACAGGACAGTTGATTGTGTACTCTAGTCTGTAATATGTCTTTGAATTACAGACTTAGTCATTTGAGCTTCCGCTTTTTGTATATATTTGATGTCAGTTATTTGTGTATTGCCTTTTCTATTGTGGAGTATTTATTTGACCTCGTGTATGGATTACTGATATCATTTATATATTTGCCACGTCTCGGGGACGGCCGCCCTGGGGCGTGACAAGATAAGTGATTGAAACTTGAAAGGTTGTGGGGTATTTATAGTGTTTTTGTGAATTTTGAAATTCAAATTTTGATACCAATATAGCCGTTGGGGAGGGTTTCAAAAAATATCCGTTGGGGAGGGTTTCAAAAAATATTCGTTGGGGAGGGTTTTTAAAAAACTTTAACGCCCATGACCGGGCCGGGCCCGGGCCTACGGGCGGGCTTTTCCGGGCCGGGCCTTGGGCCGGGCTCCGGGCCGGGCTTCGGGTTTTTTACCAAGGCCCAAGCCCGGCCCTATGGAAGGTCCGGGCCCGGGCCGGGCGGCCCGAAGTCCGGGCCGGGCCGGGCTTAGGCCCGGAAATTTCTGGGCCGGGCCCGGGCCGGGTCCGGGCTCACGGGCCGTTTGGCCACCCCTAGTGCCAGATCTAATTAACATGATATATATCAGCGTGGGCAGTTGAATTGACATTTTTTTGGATAGCAGAATATCATGTCATGTCACATTTTTTTACTATCTTTACTATGTTCTTCATCCACCTTCAGTTCTCCTTCCTCCATCTACTTGTCATGGATCTTATTTTCATTGATTTTTCAGTCCCCAAATCATCTACATCATATATCTTATCTTTTTCATCTCCATCATCTATACCATCTAGGACTTTCATCCCTTTATCTTCTCCCCCAAAAGACTCTTACGCACCCCGTAGCTCAAATAACAAAAAAAAAAAGCCACCCCGACCTATTCTACCCCATTCGAACAGACCTTGCACCTTGTACTTTCCACCCCCAATATTTTAGAAAAAAAAACACTTCCCACCGCAAACCTAAAAACAAAAACCCAAACCCAGTTCGACTGCCAGTTAGTCGAAGAGTTCTGATTATTATCGACATGTATATTGTCGATTCGTGGTCTAGGAAAGGTTTAAACCTTCTGACATAAGGGGTGTCGAATAGGGGTTCATAAGGGTCCGCACCTTTTTTACCCATGATCGACTACCAGTTTGTCGCTGTATGATGTCCACTTTGACCAAGTAATGGTCATCAGTTTTAAGAATTCGACAAACATATCATCGAACGAGTGTCCACATAAGTCACAGATTTTATTTTACTCAGTTGGGATAGAGAGACTCAAACAAAAATAGATCTGATTTTGTGTATGAGCCTTCACTTCCCTTTTCTTGATTTGATTCAGAGAGATTAATTAGATGCATTTAAATAGAAATATCTACAACTGCCCACTCTTAAATTAATACTGCTGACCACCCATTACATTGATAACAAACATACGCCCCACGATGACACATCCATGAAAACCACTCCCAAAACAAGCTCCTAAAATTACTTCACTCATCCATGTAGGTTTTTAGATGTAAAAAAATAATGTTTGAGAAATCGAACTCAGTTTGGATTAAGTTTGAGTTTTGCAGGCTCATTTTCAAACCCATTCGCTTGATATTGGGGTTTGAACTTTCTGGTGTAGTAGCCCAATTTCATATTTGAATAGAGTTTTAAATAAATATTTACGTTTGAATATTTTAACATATGATTGTTTATTATTTAAGATCAGTATTGTTTACTGAAATTATTTGTGTTTTAAAGAAGGCACGTGAGTTGATACGCGGTTTTAAAATAAAATATATGCGTTATTGCTTTCCTTTTTAAATTGATAACAGTCGTCAATTTTAATTATAGGATAATTTAAAATGATTTTCTATCATAATAAAAAATTTCGTTTGATTTTTTTTCCATTTTCGTTTCTATCATAGAGTTGTTTACTATAAATACTGCCTAGTCAAATGAAAAGTACATCAGTCATTCGAAGAAGAAAAATAAGAAAAAGAGTTGTGAGAGTCCTTTGTCCTATTGTGTTTGTCTTTTCCAATATAAAAGTGAGTGAGTGCTTCATTTTGAAAAACTCACTTTGAGTGGATTTATTTGGGAAACCCCCTTGAGTTCCCACATCCACCAGTCATTTCTCCATACTTCGGCTTTCGACGTCTCTCATACACAGGACCGAGCCACTTTCATCAAGCTTATTCATCTTCTGATCCTGATCCTGATCTGTCTGAGCGTTTAAAAGGACCATGATTTGATTCGAAGAAATATAACTTTGGTAGTCGTATGCCTCTGTTATAAGAGTCATTTAACTCTATGTATGAAGAGACTTTATCACTAAAGATAAAATGTTTCTGTTCATTTTTGTCAAATCAATACGCTTTTCTAATCCTTTTTTATTGTTATATTATATAACATCTTATACATACTGTATTTTTTCATCTTGATTTGAATATGTGGTTTTTGCGTGATTCAAATAGGTTTATGCGTAGCCCTTAATTAATCTAAATCTATAAATCCACTATCATGTTCACGTTGAAATGATATGACTCAAAACAAAAAAAAAGATTGACAAACCGTCAAACATTAAACAACCAATACCCACATTGGAATTTGAATTAATCTGTGTCTAAATCTATGTGTACATGTGTAGATTCGTCTTCGACCACTTCATCTCTTTTTAATTCCTCATCTCTTATTTCCTATACATATAGAAGTGATTCGGTGCGCAAAAACGGCGGTGCGGGAAGCGATTACGGGCCGTCGATCACGGGTCCATCGCATTGGACGGTCAGGTGCGATTCACATGCGATGCACCCGTGATCGAACGGCCGACGTCGCTTCCCGCATTCTCACATTCCCGCAATGAATCACTCGAATATATATATATATATATATATATATATATATATATATATATATATATATATATATATATATATGAAAATTATTACGTGTGGCGAACGGCAGGTGCGGCCGTGATGTGGGCCGTTCGATCGCGGGTCCATCGCATCAAACGGTCGACGTGAATCGCACCCGACCGTCCGATGCGATGGACCCGTGATTGACGGCCCGTAGTCGCTGCCGCACCTGCCGTTCACCGCACGCAATAAGTCCCATATATATATATATATATATATATATATATACACCAGATGGTGCATCCCTAGCTAGTCTTTTTGATTAACGTCTTTGGAGCGTGGCGATTTGAGGAATACATCGCTTTGGAGCCATACTGCACAAACCAATGTACCTACACAAAGTTTAATCAATTGATGCTACAAACAAATCACAATTTCAATGCTTTAACCATTCTAAAATAATTCTCTCATGGTGTATGACACGATTTGTTTTTTTTATTTTTTCAATTCAAGCAAAAAAAAATACTATTGTATCATATACATCGATGGTGGGCATCGGTCTGTTTGGGGTCAAATTCGAGGGGTGTTGTCAATTTTGCCTATCATAGATTTCTATAGATTTCTAAATAACTAGACCCTCAGTTCTCGATTCTGGTTGGCCCCTGCAACTTAGTGCATTTTGTGATTCACGTTATTCTGTTTCAAGATTGATAGATTTGATATAATATTGATTGACTAGTTTTGTGCATCGTCGGATTGGAGGAGAGCCTAAGTCCCAATATATGTAGTTTTAGGGACATTTAATATGTATTCATGCCATGTTGAATGCTAGACACCATTTGCCTATATGTAATGTTATTTTCTTATATGAGCATATGATGCAAACATCATGACCATACATTATATGGACGACAGAGATTAGATGGATCAGCGAAAGCAAATACATCGTGATCATTGGGGAGTACCGTAACTTCAAACAGTCATAACTTTCACACCGTAAATCAGAATTGCTATTATAATATAACAACTACGCCAAATTTCGAAGCATTATGAGATTGTCTTAGAGGTCAAATCGATTGTTGAAAGTTAATTTGCTATTTTAGGCATTTTTTAGGATTTGATTTAATTAGTATTATATTTAGATCTGAATCTCCAATAATATATTTGAATTCAAATTTAAATATTGATTAGGAAATTTGTTTGTTAGGTCTAAATTTTATATAATTAGTTGAGATCCTAGTTTATTGGGATTCTCCACTATATAAATAAGCATGTAAACCAATTAACAATTTGATTATTGAATTTTGAAGTTTATTTTATTTATCTATTATATTTTGTTATGAGTACTAACATTTACATAGAACCATCAAATATCTAGTATTTCTTAGGAAATCAACAGGTCTTTGAAGCCCAACATCTCTGGTATTCTGCTTGAAGAATCAGCAGCCTTGTTGGAGCCTGCAAATTTGTTCTTAGATCGAATTAGCAGAAGAGCGTGATCCACGCTGCATCAGCATGTGAGCATATAAACACACTACAAGAAAAACTATTTTTTGCGACGCTTGTTTTGCGATGGATTGCCAAAACCGTCGCAAATGCCCATATTTTTTATAGATTTTTTTTGTGTAGCAAATACTTCTTGACATTTGTGATGGCTAAAATAAACCACTATTAAAACATGTATTTGCGGCGGGCTTATTTAGCCGTCGCAAATAAAACACTAATTGTGATGAAAAACAGGCCGTCGCCAACACAAAATTTAGATCTAATCGTTCATTGTTTCACTTTTGATTAGAATCATCCAATCGTCCTAAATATATATTCAAAAAAAAAAACTGAACTTCTCATAAACAGTTGTCTCTGAAACCTAGTCATCGTATCGATCAAACCGCCGTCGCCGTCTCTAGTTCGTCGTCTCCGTCTGATCTAGTCGACTTCGATCAAACTGTCATCTGATCTTCGATCAAATAATTGTAATTGGCCGTTTCGATCAAACCACCGTCACAGTCAACTCCGATCGCCGTCTCCGTCCAACTTCGATCCTCCACCGCTTCAATCGCTTCATCATCTCCGATCCACCGCCGTCTAACTTTGATTCCCCAAAGATAATTCTCCAAAGGCTTTCAATCTCTCTCTCTCACTCACTCATTTGGTTCCAACCAATTTTGGGCATTTTGAATGCCTGCAACCAATTTTGGGTGTTTTGAAGCACTGCCCGATCTTCACCTTCAAAGAGAGGTTGTTGAAGAAGGATCACTCTTGGATAATTTTTCATGGCATACTTCTTTATATTTCAGCTATTCCATTAAGTCATCTCCCTCAATTGCATCAGCTGAGGATTAGACTAATGTTTTTGAAGTATAGAAAAGGCAGAATAAAAGATATTTATGTGGAAACATAACTATTTTTGGATGTGCAGGATTGAAGAATGCAGTATTACAATTTTTGGATGAATTATGAACTATTCCAAGTCTCATTGGATTTTGGGTGAGATAATGCACCAATGGGACTGCACCATAAACCGGTAAGGTTCCTACATATTCTTAGATGCGCATCCATTCTAGGAATTATTCATTGTAATTTGGCATGTGGAATTTGTCATTATTGAAGAATGTTTGGCATGTTTTAATCATGATGTGCAGGAGTGAAGAATGCAATATTAAAATTTTTAAACATGATGTGCAGGATGAACTATGGACAAGCATATATACAAAACTTCTAGGGGTTGAATTAGTAGAGTTCAAGTGTTGGTCCTAGCGATCATATAGAGGTATGCATACCATCCTTTTTTTCCATTTTGTTTTTGAACCAATGCTTGTTCACAAATTATTTTCTTACAAAATTTGTGAAGCAGAATTGTGTATGTACTGATGTCTCCACAAGCACCTACTTAAGTTGGAGAAGATGGAAAGTTTCTAGTGTTGACAGAAAATGCCACTTCTCATAGTTCTTTCATTCAGGTCTGTCGGGCGTGCCATCTAGCTTAAAGAATGGGACTGCCAACCCAGGGTTTTTGAAGAGGATGATTAACTTGAACTGCATGTGTTCAAAATAGTTTGGTGGTAAATTAATAGGTGAAAGATTTATGCAGTATTTATTCTTGTTTGAAAAAATAGAAGAGAATGTTACTCTCTGGAGGGCAGTACTCTTGCATGTTGGTTACATGAAAGGATGCTCGGAAATTGCCATTTACTCCACTGTGAGGATTAGTGGTTTGGTGGAACACAACATTGAGTTGGTTTTAACATTGATGCTTTTATTTATTTATATTTTGAACCTGGGTCCTTCACAATGTTGAGAATTTGGATTCATGCAATTCGAAATTTATGGATGGATGGTCTCTTGATTTGTTTCTCTGCAGGTTATGGGTTTGGTGGAGGTTTTCAGAGGTAAAATAATAGATATATCAGAACATTCACTGACCATTGAGGTGACTACTGTTGATCTCCATCATTTTTCAATCCTATGTTTTCTGAACCATTTTTTCATCATTATTGTACATCTTAATTCCAGTACTCTCAATTGTACAGGTAACTGGAGATCCTGGGAAGATAGTTGATGTTCAAAGAACTCTTGCAAGTTTGGAATAAAAGAAATAGCAAGAAATGGAAAGGTTCTCCCCCTACCTTATAAAACTTAAAAATACTTCTGAATAATTGTTTATTATACTCATATATATGGGTTAATTGTCTTATAGATTGCACTTAAACGTGAAAAGATTGGTGAGACGGCTCCGTTTGGAGATTTTCTGCAGCTTTTTATCCAGATCTTGAGCGTACAACGCCTGTGGATGCTCTGAGATAGTCTAACAGAACATTTATCAACAGTTCTGATTCATATCCTAGGGTAAGAATAGTTCCATCTCATTGAGGAGGTAGTTTCGCTTTAGTAACGTGAGCATCTCATTATACTAGTGATTCCTCAACTATTAGATTCAATATGCTAGCAAATAGATCCATTTTTAATATGGAGTAATCCAGTTTAAAAGTCCATTGTAAATGCCTTTTGTTATCATCTAGTTCTCACCGAACACTATTTCAAACAAGTTTGTCAAACAGACAGAGAGCTTATGCTAAAGTCATCCACAATAAGTTTTATTTATTATTTTTGATGTTTACATAGCGATTTGTTAAAGAGTGGAGCTCTTGCACCAGTCTTTTTGTAAATTGTTTTTTTCTTCTTTACGGGTGAAAGATATATGTGCAGTACACTTCAATATGCTTTTGAGTTTCATATGCACACATCCCTTTCATTCAGTTCTTTCCTTTCTTGATATACCCCATGTCTTCAAATATTTCATGCTCTAAAGGATTTTTTTTCCATTCTTGCAGGGTGATGTTTACCCTGTGGAATCATATGAGGATTCCCTATCAAACAAGCCCTTGATGCTCATTGGGGTGTGTTGGATGATGAAGATGTAGATTCATGAAACTGTCGATGTTGAATCATCTGTCCTATTCTTTTCTCTCTCTACTTTTATTGGACTAGCAATTGTCAATTAATGTTCTAAAGAGCACTAATCAGTTTTTTGAGGTCCACTCATAAATGAATATATACTTGATGGCCTGGTCCTACATTTTCTTTTCTTATTTATGCAGTGACATAATGTAACGACTGTGATTTTTATGACATAATTAATCTGCTTTCATAGTGTATTTAGTTCTCCAAATTCTGATAGTTTGGCATGGTTGGAATCTTCATTCTATTAGCTTTCCACCGCTTCTTACGGATCATAAATCGGATGCGTATAGGTCGAGTTATGGTCTAAACCATAGCAGGGTGTCAGACAGCATCTGACGGATCCTATAGGTGCCGTCGGGCACATGGGCGACGGCTATAGAAGGAGCCGTCGGGTTATTATGCGACGGATCCTATTAGAGCCGCCGAGTACTCAATGCGACGGGCTCAGTAAGAGCGGTTGATCTGGGCGAATTTTAAATTCGAAAGTTGGTCATTTTTGGAAGGAATAAATGCATTAATTGTGGTTATTCGGGTTTGATGGTATCGTAAATTTATCCCCCACGTGTTTTTGGTATTTAATCTCTCTTTGCATTGAGACTTAAACCCTAAAATTTTATTTTTTCTTTCTTCTTCCCTTCAACCACTGTATTGGGGAGCTCGGGAAGGGTGTTTAAGCATGTGTTTGGGTGAGTATTCTAAATACTTTAAGAGCTTTTCTTAGTCACAATGAATCCCTTTGAAGTTATTTGCATATGATCTTATTTTCCTGCTTTTTCGAAAGAAGACAATGTTTTCTTTTCGAATGTTTTGCATGATTCGGATCCCCATATTTTAACAAGGATATGATAATGATTTCATGATGTTTCGCAAGTTTTGATTGTTGGTATTGTTAGGCCTGTGTCATTTAGAGTCCTATTTTTGATCGGAGTCGCTAAAATTTTGGTTTTTAGCTACCTGCTGGGACTGGAGGACTCTGATTGAAGATATAACTGCGTATTATGGGTCTTGGTACAGTTTAATACTGCCCATAAAATTTTCGTTTAATTCCGATAACGTTTTTGGAATTATGCAGTTTTGGATTGGGTATTTGGATTTGATTTTGTTAAAATCCAAGATGAAGAGATAAAAGTCCGATATTATTACGTCATGTTCGGTTTTGAGATAGCTTCCATATAGAAGTGGAATTGGATCAACTGGATTCATAAATCAAAAGTTATGGGTATTTTTCCGTGTATACCCCGAAGTTGAGAAATCCAGGCAGCAGCCCTGTAAGATGTTTAGTCTAGATTTTGGAATAGCTGGAGAGGTTATTTGATCTGGGTGTAAACATGAAAGTTGTAGATAATCGTCTTATCTTTCAAATTCCACTGGAATCGTGCAATTCTGAGCTGTATTGAGGAAGTTATGGCCGTTTAAGTGAAGGCTGCGCAGAGGTTTTAAGTCCGAGGATGACTTGGTCATTTACTCGACCTTAGCCTATTTAAACCCCCCAAAAGAGCACGACTTTGGGTCTCTCCTCCTCTCTTTTCTGGTCCAGCCCCCCTTTTGTGTATGTTTTGGGTGGAGGAGGTGATGATGGGGGAGAAGAAGATCAAGAAGGGTGGAAAAGGTGAGGGGTTGTTGTTGTTGTGTTGTTTCTCTTCCTTCTCCCCCTCCCCCCTAGCTGATCCCCCCTTGTGTTTTTCCCTCCCCTTTGGACCAGCAGCACCCCACATGTTTGATGAAATGCCAAGGAGAAGTTGGTGGTGCAAATGGAGGAGTTGATCAAGTAAGTAAGGTGTGTTGTTTGTAAGGAGGTGCAGGGCGTCGGGGGTGTTGGCGGTGGAGCAGCGGTGTGCGGGCATGCCGGAGCCGCGTACGGACCTCCCGCTCTCCTCGGTTGGGTTCAGCCATCTCTTTTGTAGCTGGTGAAAAGGGGTAGAGCTCCATTGTCTTGTGTGTTGTTGTGTGTGCATGGAAATTGAAGAGGTTGAAGGGAGAGAAGCACATATTCATGAATTATGTGTTGTGTATGTGTGCACACCACCTGGTTGTGGGTATGTGTGAGTGAACCATATATGCATGTTCTTCTCCTCTTTCCATTGGTTTTCCTCATGCATCACCTAAACTTGTGTTTATGTGCTAAAGGGGTGTAGAGTTGACACATCGGTACACTCGTGATCACATGCGGGGATGCGGGTGTGCGCTCGGAGTGCTTGCGGATGCGTGCGGAGTGTGCGGGCAGCGTGCACGAGGTGCTCGAGGGCGTGCATGACCTTGCCCGATGCGTGCGGAGTGTGCGGGCAGCGTGCACGAGGTGCTCGAGGGCGTGCTTGGCCTTGCCCGATGCGTGCGGAGTGTGCGGGCAGCGTGCACGAGGTGCTCGAGGGCGTGCATGACCTTGCCCGATGCGTGCGGAGTGTGCGGGCAGCGTGCACGAGGTGCTCGAGGGCGTGCTTGGCCTTGCCCGATGCGTGCGGAGTGTGCGGGCAGCGTGCACGAGGTGCTCGAGGGCGTGCATGGCCTTGCTCGATGCGTGCGGAGTGTGCGGGCAGCGTGCACGAGGTGCTCGAGGGCGTGCATGACCTTGCCCGATGCGTGCGGAGTGTGCGGGCAGCATGCACGGGGTACTCGAGGGCGTGCTTACGGTGCACAGACGCGTTCGGAGTGTGCTTCGTGGTGTCGAGCAGCTTGTTATAGCCAAATGCAACCATTGGATGATCCTTGGCGGATTGGTATCAGGCTTCGGATTCAATTCGTCGCTCTCTTGCGTTTCGCGAGCCGTGCGCTCGTTAGGTGAGTGGTTTGATTCCAACCATTCCGGGAGCGTTCGCACGTAGTCGTGCTTCGCGCTTCCATGGGGCTTTATTTGCACCCTAAATATGCTAGATATCATGCATGCTAGGTTGTATAGCTCGTATATTGTGTAGAACCCCTATTCTACCTTATACTTGCATATGTATTGTATAGAATATGGCATGATTTAGGTAGTTTTGTTTGAAATACTACCCCTATTTATCATGCATGTTTAACGTGGGTTAATAACAGGTGTATGCGTAATATTCCTCTAATTTAGGACTCGAGGGTGTGGTATAGTTGTTGCACCCATCTGTTGGGGCAGAACTATGACCAGCTCGAGTGAGGATGAGTCTCTCTCGCCCTCCCTCTTTTCGCAATCCGAGTGAGTAGATGCGGTTCCTACTTGACTCAGGCTTGCTTGGAATTATTGGCATGCACCTATTGTTGCGCAGATCGCGCTTAACCCTTCTCCTCTAGGTTGGTGTCATCCAACGTATGCTAGGTTGTAATTTGTGTGATTGAATGTTATTATGTCTTGTATTCATGTTTAAGTAAGATTTACTTGCTTAGTTAATTGCATATTGTATATATGCCGATATGGCCATGATTCTTGTCTAATGTGACAAGTGTATGACCTCCTATGGGGTCATACCATGGCGTTGACACTTAGAATAAAATGTCTTCCCCGCATCTGAGTTATGCGCCCTGGAGGGAATTCATGAGAATTCATTGCGCTTATCGGTGTTTGGTAACCGATGATGACGGATCCATGAGGATCAAAACCGCGTATGTCAAGTGCTCTCCCCTTCGTCGCTTCCGTGTCGAAGCTACCCGAGTTTAGTTGTCCTGCTAGGCTCTCCCAGACACTATTCATGACGCCGGGTGGTGCGCCCATACGGTAGAGGTAGAGGTCATGGGAGGATACCAGGTTGAGGCTACTCGGCAGAGGGCTACCGGATGACGAAAGGCGTAGACCAGTTGACCCCTTTTCCCCAATAGTCCTATGTCACCCCGAGGAGGGGGTGAGGGTGAGGGTGAGGGTGTGGTGGGACGGCGTTGGTTCGATCTGCCAGTTGTGCAATTTCCCAAGATCCTATGTCGCCCGTCGGGGTGAGGGTGAGGGTATTGCTCCCAAGATCCTAGGTCACCCTTCGGAGGTGAGGGTGTTAGTATGAGTGTGGTGGGCTCGAGTTGATACTCGACCCACCAGCTTAGAGTAATTGGCTTTTATAGGGTTCGCGCTGCGAACAAGTAGTGGTTCCTCCCAATATCGCCGTATGTCGTGGCCCTGACGTTGGGGCTGCTTGGGCAGAAGGCTCCCACTTGTAGGTACTCCCGATGCATTCGGCAGATGTACTGATCATGGGAGCATACCAGTTAGAGATTGCATGGCGGTGGGCAACCGAATGATATTGCGAGCGTGAATAGTTCTCCCCTTCGTCGGATCTATGTTGAAGCTGCCTAGGTTGAGCCACCCTGGGTGGAGCCCCCACCTGTAGGTATCATCGATGCGCTCGACAGTGTACTGACCGTGGCCGGCTCCAGGTAGAGGCTGCCCGGGAGAGTGCTACCGGATGACGAACGGTGTAGAACAACAAGTTTTGTCCTTCAAATCCCTAGGTTCACCCCTGTGGGGACTAGGGTGAGGGCGAATGTGAGTTGTACCCATCGAGTATACTCTGGGTATACCTCCAAACACTTGAGGTGTCGAATTATATTTCTACCTCGTAAGCGGATGGACTCCTGTAACTGTTACGCGGTAACACCAAGTGGTTAACGACTATTCCTCCCTGTGAGTCCCAAAAGCCTCCACCTTTGGGAGTGAGGGCGAGGGCGGGATATTGTCGCACCGCCACCTAACCTTGTTAACCGTTGGGTTTCTACCCATGGTTTTCCTTGATAGGCGATTGCCTTGTATCGAATGATTATGTTGGTGTTTGGTTTCTGACCACTCACTGAGCTTATAGCTCACCCCTCGCGTACTGTTTTCCTTTACAGGGGCGTAGTTGGGCGTGGGGCTGGAGCTTCCTTGTGGCGTGGTCTTGCGTGCGTGGAGCGTTCTGTCCGGCGGATTGGCGAGTGCGAGGCTGTCAGCAGTCCTAGAGTCTTGTGTAATTGTAAATCGTGCATGTGGCACTTGTTGTATTTCTTTTGGCTAGACTTGGCTCTCACAGGACAGTGATTGTGTATTCGAGTCTGTAATAATGTTTCTGATTTACAGACTTATTGATATTTTTATGCTTCCGCCTTTCATTTGAGTTATCAGTTATCATTGATTGTTAGCCTTGTGTATTATTTATTGGAGTCATCTGTTGACCTCTTGTATGATAGCTGATACTTTATATATTTGCCGCGCCTTGGGGACGCCTGGGGCGTGACAGGTATTTAATCTCACATGTATACAATCGCAACTTTCGATTTCTTAAGCTTTCTTGTTGAATTTTAGTTTTTTATTTCATGATCTTTAAATATGATTTAAATGATTTTGGATTTGATGTATAGCTAGGATATTATGAGATTTTGATTATTTATGAGCCTTTCACGATTTAGAATGAATGTTTACGTATACACCATGTTTAGGTTTATTATCTTAGTAGAAATCGTGTTTTTGATCCATAAAAAACTTATTTTGAACCCTACATGCATAGATCCAAGCCTATTCATGTTTTTCATGGTTTTCTAAATAAGTATAAGGTAGATCCCTATTAGTTATCATGCCTACGGCAAACCTAGGGTTTTCAGGAATATTTAATTAAGTTTCTTTTGATTTATTTTAATCGGAGTTCATACGTATGACTTGATTCGATGTCGATTCTTTTATGTTTAATAAATGGTTTAAAATGACCCATGTCTTTGTTTTCAAAGGTAAAAGGTTTAAAGTATTTTTACAAAAAGATAAATAAATTAGGGTTTCATGTTTCTACCCCGGGACGGCCCCTGTAGGAGCCGTTAGGCATGTTCGGGACGGCTCCCATTGGAGCCGTCGGTTTATAAAGGGACGGCCCCAGTAAGAGCCGTCGAGTTTGTTTCGGATGGCCCCAGGAGGAGCCATCGGCCTTTCTCGGGACAGAACTACCAAGAGCCGTGGGATCTCGTAAGTACGGGTACCATAATGTCCCGTATTGTTTGAGCATTTTGTGACCGATTCATATCATTTCAGATCGGGTTAGGTTGCCTTAGACCCGCTGGAGTTTTTTTCGGATTGTGGTTGGACCTAAGGTGAGTGGGTCTCATCTCCTATGTAGTTTTGAAGGATTTTATCATTGACTTTGAAATGTTATTTTATGTATAAACTCGAGCATGCCATCTTATAAGGCTGATGCCTTATTACGTATTTTATGTATAAACTCGAGCATGTCATCTTATATGGGCATGCGCGTTATATGCCGTTGCATTTAGGTGGTTTAATATGCCTTTCTTTGGCATGTAGTTTCCTTAGTCCCTTTCAGCAAAAACAGCTGGATGATGTGTTAGAAATTTATTTCATATGTAATCATCCGTGTTTATGATGAATTATGTTTAGATCCTGGTTATGTTTTCATTTGCATGATTTTATAAATCCCTTATGTTTTAAATACCTCGTGTTAAATTGAGAGTTGAAGGTAAAGAGTGCGTTTTTCCTATTAGGGCTAAGGACATAGGATAGAACTGTTGGGTGTAGATACCCCAATTTTGACCGTCCAGAGAGACAGAAATACTTCAAGTAAGACACGGAAATATCCCACAGTTGGACATCCAATAGAGAACCAAATGTTCGGTAAACCGGAAACCCTAACCCTAGCCTTGACCTAAACCTAAACCGGAAACCCTAACCCTAGCTATGACCTAAACCTAAACCGGAAACCCTAACCCTAGCCATGACCTAAACCTAAACCGGAAACCCTAACCCTAGCCTTGACCTAAACCTAAACCGGAAACCCTAACCCTAGCCATGACCTAAACCTAAACCGGAAACCCTAACCCTAGCCATGACCTAAACCTAAGCCCTAAACCCTAACCCTAGCCTTGACCTAGCCCTAAACCCTAACCCTAACCTAAACCTAAACCTAAAACCTAAATCGGAAACCCTAATTCTAAAAACCCTAGAACCCCAAGTCCCTGGAAAGGGGCGGCTAGATCTAACTAGCCGCCCCATACCAGGCAGCTAGTTTGCACTAGCCGCCCCTCTAACCGCCCCCTGGCCGACTTTGGACCAGTCCCCTAGATGGGACATAAAGCAGCAATAAATGCTGATCATTGCGGCAGGTCATGACCTTTAGCCGCCCCCTCTTGGCTGGATCAATCCAAGTAACTGACCCAAGCCACCGCTTGTCAGAGATGGGACGTTTGACAGGTCATGATGGGGGCGGCTACCAGGAAGTAGCCGCCTCCATCCTGGGCGGCTAGTTGGAACTAGCCGCCCTTCACCTGGTCTCTGACAGAAGAACCAGGGAATTAATGAGGGGTCTAATCGAAGCCAACCCACTCCATTACCCCCGGGATATTTCCCTGCCTCTCTTTTACTATAAATAGAGGGGTCCCAAGCACAAATACAACACCACCAATTCATCTTCAATCACCAATCCACCATCCTCACTTGTTCAAACCCTTCCCCACTAGGAATCCCAAGAGAGAGAGAGAGAGAGCCCCTTTTGTGAGAGAAATACCCATTTCCCTACATAAAATACCCTCTCATCCCAACCTCCAGAAACCCGGGCTAAGCCTAGCTTAGCCTCTGCCCAAAACCAAACCCATTTCCTACCAAAGCTCTGCCCAAACCAACCCAGGCCCTGGACGGCTAAACCCTAGTAGCCGCCCCATACCTGACGGCTCAAACCCACTAGCCGCCCCCCATATCCACACTCCTTTGTCCCAAGACTCCTTTAGTCAAGCCCGGAAGCAGAATAGGATTACCTGTTTTTCACCTCTGTGTACGGTATATCCGTGTCTCAGAGCGGAGACCCCACAAACTCCCCACGTAGGCGATCAAATCCAACACCAACTTTTCCTGCTTTTCGAGAAAGCAGGTGGCGATCACAACAAAACCCCGTCTTTTCTGAGAAGCAGTCGGGCGGCTCAGGAACGACTCTCCGGGCAGTGATCTGATCAGTCGCGAGACGGACCAGGACCAAGTTCGCAGAAACCCCCAGTTTTTACATACCGACAACCGGGTGTTACCTCATTTTGGAGAAAAATTTGAGATGGCGAGTAGCAGCAACACCTTGCGTTAGGATCTCCAAACCCTGACCAACCTGGTGACCCAGACGATTTAGCACTAGAACGACATGGCGTTGCGTCGACTAGGGGAGAATCAGAACCAACCTGATCAGTTGGTGATGAGATTTAAGAAGATGGATCTGCCAATATTTCAAGACATCAGCACCAATCCACTGGCTCTGAAACATTGGATCACCGAGCTCGAAGGAGTCTTCAAGACCACCATATTGACTGACAGCCGATGTATTCTATTAGCATCTCACTAACTGAGAGGAACTGCTATTCAATGGTGGAACGTACATCAACAATCGCTGAACCAGAGAATTGAAAAAATCAGCTAGGAGGAGTTTGTAGAAATGTTCTACAAAAATTACTTTCCCTCAGCGGAGCATGATCATATTGTCCAAGCATTTCTGAACCTCCGCCAAACTCAAGACATGACGGTGGCTCAATATGAGGAAATTTTTTTAGAGTTATCAGTCTTTGCGCCTCAATACATCCAAATTAAGAGCGAAAAGTGTCATCGCTTTCAGGAAAGGCTAAGTAGTGTATTGCTACTCGTGCTTGTGCACAGTAATGGTATTGGATGTCTTTTGTTGTATATTGGCTCTCACAGGACAGTTGATTATGTATTCTGGTCTGTAAATATGCCTTTGAATTACAGACTTGGTCGTTTTAAGTTTCCGCCATATGTTTATATATTATGTCAGCTTCCTTGTTAACTGCTTAAGTACCTTTAATGATTGAGTAGAGTCTTTTATTGACCTCTGATCCTAGTGTCTGTTTCTTAGGTTGCTGATATGCCTCCTCGCAGACGGATGCACGGACACGGTCTCCCTCAGGCCTCGGAGGTTTCCGAACCTACCGGTGGCGAGGAGTCTACTGAGGTGTCCTCGGCTGTCGGGCCAGGACCTGCGCAGGAGCCTCCTGCCTGGGAGCGTGCTTACGCTAGGATAGCAGACCTTCTAGAGACTCAGACTAGGGCACTGGAGGCCCAGACAAGAGCTTTGGCTAAGCAGGCACGAGAGATCCAGGAGCTGTGGGCGGCCCGTGAGGCGGTCTCGCAGGTACCTTTAGTGGCCGATCCACCAGTAGTGCCAGTGGTACCCCCTGTACCAGCAGAGATCCCCGTGGAGGGAGGTCATGGCCCCGAGGAGCGGGAGGAGGAGCTAGAGGCCGCGGCACGTGTGCATCAGGCCGGTCTCACTGCCTTTCTGAAGCTTCACCCTCCTGAGTTCCACGGTATGATGAGTGACCCTCTTGCCCCTGAGCGTTGGTTGATGGAGATAGACAAGATCTTCTTGACCATGCACTGCATCGACCGCCAGCGTGTCTCCCTGGCCACATTCATGTTGAAGGGTAACGCCGCCGACTGGTGGGCTACCCGAGTTGTGGACATCCCCGAGGGTGTGGGACGACTTCTCTGGAGCGATTTTCAGAGTTACTTCTTGGCGGAGTACTTCCCTTTTTCGACACGCCAGATGGTGATGCGGGAGTTCGAGCAGCTGACGTAGGGCACCATGTCTGTCGCGGACTACTCCATGCATTTCATGAGGCTTTCTCGATTCGCCCCTGCCTTTGTGATGGACGAGGAGACGAGGTGCCGACGGTTCGAGATGGGTCTCAACAACACCATCGGGGTGCATGTGATCTCTCAGGCGTTCTCGAGGTACACTGACCTGGTGTCCCGTGCGAGGACTGTCGAGCGAGACCTTGGGGTTCCTTCATCGGTTCAAACCCCTTCGGCAGATCAGAGGGCTCCGAGGAGTTAGGACCAGGGACGTCGCAAGAGCAAGCGGCCCCGTTTTGAACGACCAGCGACCGCCGCTACACCAGTGGGAGCAGTGCTAGTTCAGGGCCCTACACCCATTGCTGCCGTTTCGATCTGCGCTAGAGGACCGGAGACGCGTCGATGTTACTACTGCCAGCGAGTCGGGCATCTGGCCAATGCTTGCCTAGATGCTGGCCGACCTCCTGTGCCACGACAGTAGCCGCAGCAGCAGCAGCCTCATCAGCAGCTGCAGCCGTAGCGTCAGCAGCTGCAGCCACAGGGTGGCCGTATTGAGCAGAGGAGGCAGCTTGCGCAGCCTACGAGGCGTGCCCCTGCTCCTCAGTCGCAGCTTGTTCAGGGTCGTGTTGCAGCACTTATGGCCGATGAGGAGCAGGCTTCAGGTAGTGTCATCCGAGGTATTGTTCTGATCTCCCAGCTTCCTGCTTATGTGCTATTTGATTCCGGGGCCACGCACTCGTTCGTGTCTCCCGCTTTCGCGAGACGGATGGGTACGGTGTCAGCCCCTCTTGATGCGGGGCTGGAGATATCATTACCGGTCGGAGACCGTATTCTCCTCCGTTCTGTGTATCGGGGGTGTAACATGGCGATCACGGAGCATGAGTTTCCAGTGGAGTTGGTCGAGCTCGCCATGACGGACTTTGACGCCATCCTGGGGATGGATTGGCTCTCAGCTAGCCATGCCAGTATCGACTGTTTTGCGAAGTCGGTGTCCTTCCGCATCCCTGGACGGAGGTCCTTCCAATTCGTGGGCGATCGGGACATGGCTCCTTTGGGATTCGTATCGTCCATCTAGGCGTGGAGACTCCTTCAGGGAGGATGCGAGGGTTTTTTGGCATACATCGCTGAGGAGGATGCACCACTGCGGGCAAATATCAGTCAGACTCTGGTCATGGCGGAATATCCAGAGGTTTTTCCCGATGATCTTCCAGGTCTACCACCGGATCACGCAATCGAGTTTGAGATTAATATAATTCCTGGGACCGAGCCGATTTTGAGGGCTCCGTACCGGATGGCCCCAGTGGAACTAAAGGTGCTTAAGGAGCAGCTGGAGGAGTTGCTCGAGAAGGGGTTCGCACGTCCGAGTGTCTCTCTGTGGGGAGCCCCTGTTCTGTTAGTTCTGAAGAAGGATGGTTCGTTGCGTCTTTGTATTGATTATAGACAGCTGAACAAGCGGACCGTGAAGAACAAGTTCCCCTTACCGTGGATTGATGATCTGTTTGACCAACTCCAGGGAGCGCATGTCTTTTCAAAGATCGATCTCCGTTTGGGCTACTATCAGCTGAAGATCCGGGAGTCAGATATTCCGAAGACGGCCTTTCACTCCCGTTACGGGCACTACGAGTTTCAAGTACTGCCGTTTGGGTTGATGAATGCGCTGGCAGCCTTCATGGATCTGATGAACCAGGTATTTCGACCCTTCCTCGACTCCTTTGTGGTAGTTTTCATCGATGACATTCTGGTGTACTCGAGGAGTCTTGAGGAGCACGCTGACCATCTTCGCATTGTCTTGGAGACTTTGGCCCGACATCAGTTGTTCACCAAGTTCAGTAAGTGCGAGTTCTGGTTGGAGCGTGTGGCCTTCCTTGGCCATGTTATTTTTGGTGAGAATATATCTGTGGACCAGGACAAGACGCTTGCCGTGTCGAATTGGCGGCGACCGTCGAACCCCACCGAGATTCAGAGCTTCCTTGGGTTGGCGGGTTATTATCGGAGGTTTGTGGAGGGTTTCTCGAAGATAGCCGTCCCTCTGACCCGCCTCACCCGGAAGGATGTCCGGTTCGAGGGGTCCCCATCTTGCGAGGAGAACTTCCAAGAGTTGAAGCGGAGACTCACCTCAGCGCCAGTTCTCACCATTCCGTCTGGGAGTGGTGGACTCGCAGTCTACTCTGATGCGTCGCGGCTGGGTTTGGGTTGCATCCTGATGTAGAACGGTAAGGTTGTTGCTTATGCGTTGCGTCAATTGAAGCCCCATTAGCAGAATTACCCCACCCATGACCTGGAGTTAGCAGCGATCATCTTTGCGCTGAAGATTTGGAGGCACTACCTTTAGGCGAGGAGTTCGAGCTCTTCACGGATCACAAGAGCCTGACTTATCTGCAGTCCCAGTCGGAGCTCAACATGCGTCAGAGACGTTGGGTCGAGTTCCTGAAGGACTATGATTGCGACATCACTTACCATCCGGGTAAGGCGAATGTCGTGGCGGACGCTCTCAGTAGGCAGCCCTTGGGCCTGACCGCCCACTTAGCAGTACGTCGTTGGAGACTTCTGGAGGAGGCCGCTTCCTGGATCAGCATTCGGGAGACGCCTGCTGGTGGCTTTTTGGCCAGGTTAGTGGTGCAGCCTATTCTCCTCGACGAGATCCGCACGGCACAAAGGCGGAATCCTCACTTTTTGGTCCTTTATGAAGGTGTCGCCCGGGGCGAGCGACCGGATTACCAGATTCGCGAGGATGGGATCCTGCAGTTCAGAGGATGGGTATGTATTCCGGACGATGCAGAGCTGAAGCAGAAGATCTTGGACGAGGCCCATCGTTCGAAGTACAAGGTGCATCCTGGTGGCACAAAAATGTACAGGGGCCTTCGTCGTGGCTACTGGTGGCGCGGGATGAAGGCAGATGTTGGCCGTTTCATTGCCCGTTGCTTGGTATGCCAGCAGGTGAAGTCAGAGCATCAGCACCCTGCGGGGAAGCTGCAGTCCATTGAGATTCCTCAGTGGAAGTGGGAGCAAATTAGTATGGACTCTGTCTCGGGTCTGCCGAAGTCACGTTCGGGTCGTGATGCCATCTGGGTAATCATCGACCGACTCAACGACTCAACGACTCTGGACACCTTGGCGCAGTTGTTTGTCTCAGAGATCGTTCGTCTCCATGGCACTCTGGTCAGTATCATTTCTGATAGAGACGCGAGATTTACTTCAAGGTTCTGGCGTAGCCTCCAACACGCCCTTGGTATGAACTTCCATTTCAGTACGGCATTTCACCCCCAGACCGATGGCCAGTCAGAGAGGATGATTCAGACCCTAGAGGACATGTTGCGTGCCTGCGTTCTCGATTTTGGAGGCAGTTGAGAGAGGCATCTCCCTTTGGTGGAGTTCGCCTACAACAACAGCTACCACTCGAGTATTCGGATGGCACCATATGAGGCACTCTATGGGTGCAGCTGCAGGTCTCCCTTGTGCTGGGACAAGGTCGGAGAGCGCCAGTTGGAGGGACCAGAGATCGTTCACCAGACCTCAGAGAAGGTCAAGACGATTCGTGAGCGTATCCGCACTGCTCAGAGCTGTCAGAAGAGGTACGCCGACTGTCGTCGCCGTGAGCTCGCCTTCGAGGTTGGTGACCATGTCTTCCTGAAGGTGTCCTTGTCGAAGAGCATCTTCCATTTCGGTGTGCGGGGCAAGCTGAGTCCGCGTTTTATTGGCTCGTTTCTCATCCTGGAGCGGATTGGGGAGCTGGCCTATCGCCTAGCCTTGCCCCCACACTTGGCCCAAGCCCATGACGTCTTCCATGTCTCGCAGCTGAGGCGTAACGTCCACGATCATGCCCACATCATCCTGTTCAAGCCGCTTGTCTTTGAGCGAGACTTGTCATTCGTGGAGCAGCCGATCGAGATCTTGGACCGACGCGAGAAGAAGCTCCGCACCAAGACCATCCAGCTGGTTAAGGTGCGTTGGTAGAACCGTTCCGGTGCCGAGGCCACTAGGGAGCGCGAGGACGCCATGCGTGATGCATATCCACATCTTTTTCCTTCTTAGATGTTTTTGTATTAAATTTTGTAGACAAAATTTTCTAAGGGGGGAAGAATGTTATATATGTGTCACTTTTTAGCCTTTTGGTAACCGTTGGGTCAATTCTGGCCATTTTTGAAATTTTCTTTTTTCGATCGGAACCGCTAAAATTTTGGCTTTTTGCCATCTGCGGGAGCTAGAATATTCCGATTGAAATCCTAACTGCGTATTATGGGTCCTAGTACCATTTTATACCACCCATAATTATTTCATCGAATTCCGGTTACGTTTTAGAAAATTATGCTGTTCTGAATCGTATCCGGATTTTGGTCAAATTTGGGAAAGTCAAAGAGAGAAGACCTTGACTAGTTAAATGTGACTTTTGACTAGTCAAAGGGTTTTATTTTTTAGTTTGGTTAGGTTGACCTAGGTCAAACCTAAACAAACCCCTTTTTGGGCATTTAAGACCCCCTCTCTCTCTCTCTTTCTCTCCCTCTCTCTCCCTCCCCCTTGTCAACGTGAATCTCACCTCCTCTTCCCTTTTTGTTTTCTTTTTCATCTCTAAGTGTGTGTGAGAAGTGAAGGAGAAGAATAACTCATAAAAGGCAAAGGTGTGTGTGTGTGTGTATATGTTGTGTTGTTGTTGATTCCCTCTCTTTAGCTCCCTTTAAAGCCCCTTTATCCACTGATTTCCAGCCAAGTTAGGGCTGGTGGGGAGGCTAGGGAGGGGTGGTAGTGGTGGTTGTGGTGGAGGTTGCGCCGGGTGCACCCGAGGGGCCTCGAAACCCCCCTTTTCCTTCCCCCTCCTTTGGTAGCTTTCTCACCCCCCGCCCTCTTTTCTTTAGTTTTCAAGTGTTAGGGGCTGTTAGGGAGTCATGCATGCTAGGTGGTTGAGTTAGGGGTGAGTGGAGAGGGCATGAAGGGGGTTCGGCAGCCCTGGGCGCGTGCGCGGGTCTGTCCACGCGCGTGCGCGCCAGACGCGCGCGCAGGGGTGGCCCAGGCGACCTGGCGGGCGCGCAGACGCGCGCGTGCGTGAGCGCGCGGGGAGCGTGCGAGGCACAGTGCCCACGCACTGTGCGCGGGAGTGCGCATGCTGCGCATCTGGGCGCGCGAGGGCGCGGCGAGGGGTCTAGACTTGCGGGCAGTGCGTCCAGATGCACGGGTCAGTGCGCCATCGAGCGCGGGGGCGCGTGCATGAGCGTGCGTACGCGTGCGGGGGCCATGCGTGTAGGTGTCGGGGCACTCAGACATGCGCGCGTACGTGCGTACTCGCATGCGTGCGAGCCCGTATGTGTGCATATCCAAGTCTTCACATTTCTAGTTGTTTTTAAGTATTATTATGTGGTTTTACTCACCTATTTGGATGCCTTGTCTTGCAGATCTTGGCGAACGGTCGCGTGACGACCCGGATTACAGTGAGTGGGTCAATCCAACCCAGTTGAGAGGTGTTCGATGCACATAGACGTGCATTGCCCTCCCCTGGGGCACCATAACCACATATTAGCCTTCTTATGGGTGCATGTTATTGCTTATCTTGGTAGGTTGCATCCATGTCATATTAGAATTAATATTGTAGAACCATATGCTCTAGTACCATGTGTAGGGACCCATACTTGTCCATGTATTGTGTCCCATGCTAGATTAACCATGTATTAGTGCTTACATGTATGCATGCGTATAAGGCATGACTAAGGTAATGACCTTAATTAATCTTCTATCTTGTTAGATTTGTATACTAGAATATTACATCCATGTATTATACATATGAGCCCAGGCATGCCTTAGACAATATTATAATCTTGTTATAACATTAATTGTATACTTCCTTGATTAATTCTTGTGTAATCATTTATATGTCGTATACTATATCTCTATATATCTTATATATATATATATATAGGGGCCACGAACCTTGCTTAATAAGATTAAGCAAGTGTATGACCTCTGATGGGGTCATGTCGTGTCATTGACATTACGAATCATCTGTCTTCCCCGCATCTGAGTTATGCGCTCTGGTGGAAATTCATGAGAATTCGTAACCATACCGACGACGGATCCATGAGGATCATATCCGCGTATGTCAAGTGCTCTCCCCTTCGTTGCCTCCGTGTCGAAGCTACTCGGGTTTAGTTGTCCTGCGAGGTGCTCCTAGACACTATTCATGATGTCGGTTGGTGCACCCATACGGTAGAGGTAGAGGTCGTGGGAGGCTACTAGGTAGAGGCTACTCGACAGAGGGCTATCGGATGATGAAAGGTGTAGACTAGTTGACCCCTTTTTCCCAATAGTCCTATGTCACCTAAGGGTGAGGGTGAGGGTGTAGTGGGTTGGGTTGATACCCGACCCAGTGACTTAAGTGACCGCTCCATCTGTTGGAACCCCAATCACTCAGAATATTTAATATGGTGTGGTAGGTTTGGGTTGCCACCCGACCCACCGACTTAAGGCTCACCCCTCGCATATATTTTCCTCCAGTTGTCGCTGAGCCAGACCTGAAGGTGGAGCTTCCATAGGCACAGTATCGTAGCAGAGCGGCGCACGTGTTTTGGATCTGCGAGTGTAAGAGGCCATCAGCATCCCCCGTTTCCTTGTATGTATTGCTACTCGTGCTTGTGCACAGTACTGGTATTCGATGTCTTTTGTTGTATATTGGCCCTCACAGGACAGTTGATTATGTATTCCAGTCTGTAAATATGACTTTGATTACAGACTTGGTCATTTTAAGTTTCCACCATATGTTTATATATTATGTCAGCTTCCTTGTTAACCGCTTAAGTACCTTTGATGACTGAGTAGAGTATTTTATTGACCTCGTGTATGGATTGCTGCTATTATATATTGCCATGTCTAGGAGACGGCCGCTCTGGGGCGTGACACGGATACTTTCAACTAGCCACCCGGCTTCTGGTCACTTAATTTTCTAAGTGTTGTGTCCAAGGTTTCTCCTATTGTTCCTTTAATTTTCTAAAGTAGTTTTCTATTTGATCCAAATGTGGCATTTAAAAATGTTACTTGAAGTATTTTCGTCTTTTTGGACGGTCAAAATTGGGGTATCTACAACCTCGTCCTGAGTGCTTATCGCATCATGTTGGCAATCACTGCCCTCATCCGTGCCCTTGGCATCAGCCCCGGGCTCAACGAAGTGCGGAGCTTCTATATTCTGAAGCTTCTCAACGGAGGGTGCAAGATGTTTTATCTGGCCTGAAAATCAGCGTCGCGGGAGCTAATACAGGACGCCCAGGAATTGGTCTATGATTAGCGATCCAAAGTTCTCAGGATTCAAGGTGCTTGGATGCCTAAAGATTGCGCGTTTCGAATTCCGCTCCACTCGAGGGACTCACCATTGGGATCAGGTTGGTCTTTCTTTTCCGCAATTGTCGTTATTTTCCCCTCTATGGATGATTTTTCTTCTATAACACCCTTTCTTTTTAGGCGAGTCATCCCTCAACGCGTGTCCCCCTCCGTGTCCCCCTGCGGACCATGCCTTGGACTTCAAGGGCAGGAGCTGGAAGACCCTGCTGGCCTGCGCCTCCCCGAACCCTCAAGTTCCTCCTCCGGCTCCTGGACTGTCTACAAGTCGGGTGACTAGCCAAAGAGCTCCTTATTCTTCCCAAGGCGAGGCCTCAGGTTTCGCTTCTGATATCGAAGGAGCGTTGGGGAGGTTGGGCCGCCATCACAAATTCACGGTTAGGTCTGGTGTGTCTTACAACCACCCGATTGAAATCGGAGAGGAAGAAGAAGAGGTCTTTTTTAGAAGTGGTCGTTCCCTGAACCATCTAGCCCCTACTGCGGCGGTCCTTGGGGAACAACACGAAGAAGAAGAGGAAGAAGTTTGTGGAGGTGATTCTCCCCTGCATAGGCGAGTGCCCCCTTGTCCTCCTCCTGCGGACTTCCTGGATCACTCTCCTCGATTAGAGGACTTTGCAGAGTTCCTTCAGGGCTCTCCTTCGACCGGTGAAAGGCCTAGCGCGGCAAGACCAGCCTCTCAGGCACCTAGGCAGATGTCCGGCCAGACTCTCGGTTCCAGCCCTCCTCAATCTACGACCGACGCTCACGCCAGGGCTGGCGACCAGTTTGAAGTGCCCCCTTCCCTTCCACGCAAGGAGCTTGAGAAACTGTGGCTCCTGATCGTGGAGGAAATGTATGAACGGTCCAAAGACTTTTGTACTGGCTTTTATGCCGGTTATATGGCTGGTCAAGATGGTGAAGTTTTTCCTTCCTCAACTCGACTGAAAGAGATTTACGACATCTCTCTTTATGAGAGATGTTATGGCCTCTTTTCGGAGGATGTCCCGAGTACCTCTACTTGGTCAGATCCGTCCACTTCTCACCCTCATTAGTTAGAGGGCGCCATTATAGGCCTGCCCGCGCTCTTTCTTTTGCTAAAACAATTTCTTGCTTTTATATTGTGTTTATCTGGGCAGCGTCCCGAGTTTTATTTGCTCGCTTCTCCCTGTTTCCTATTATACAACGCTACTCTGAACTTTAACGTTATTTTTATGACGAGCGTTTATGCTTATCGTGTGTGATTGCACGTATGCTAAAGATTTAGTTCGTGTGCATGCCACTGTTCTGTCTGTTTAAACCTTGCAGATCGGTCTTTAAATAAGTCTGGGCTAGCCTTTTCTGGTCGGGCTTTATGGACTTTATTTTTCTTTTAGGCCAGCCTCCATAGGTCAAACTTTTTAGTGCTGAGTTCATAGGTCAGTCATGATCACAGCCGTTCAATTCTTCAGCTCAGCAATATAGTATGCTCACGTGGTCATGCAGGGCATGACCCTCACGATTATGTGTATCTTCGTATGTCAGAAGTCTGCGGACACTTTACACGTGGCGTTTCGAGCAGGATATTTAAGACGTTTTGAAATCCCTCCCATGATTAGGGTTGTCATTTTTTCTTCTCGAAATGCCATCTGTCGCACCTTGGTCAGTCGAAAAGACGCGCCATCCCTTTGGCATGGCTAGTGTCTTTTAAATAGGGTCTTGCCATCTGGATGAGGAGGTGATCGAGCCCTTCATCTTTGAACTGAGGTATTTCGCTTTCTTCCTCCTCTCTTCCTTTTACTCGCTCTTCCATTATGAAGACGTCTATCACCAAATCCTTGTCTTGTCTTAGGGCTATGTTCAAAATTCTTGAATCAATAGGCATGGAATGGTCCGATTCGATACATTCCCTATCCCTCTAGAGAATATGATCCATTCATGTATGTATGTGTACCCTTCCCAGATAGCCAGAGGTGCCCCATTAGTTATGAAACTTTTATCAACCTTCACGCTTCACCCCACACAGTGCAATCCTAATTTCTTTAGGATTTTGATGTGCTATGTATCACTGAATAGGGAATTCAACCTAGATTTAGGTGTTTCCAAAGTTATGTACACGTACGAGCTCAGAAACTCTGGTAGGGGTTTTCACTTTAGGGCTTGAGATTCCAAGGAGAAACTGATAGAGGACCTGCCGGATTCTGATAAGAATTGGATTGATAGTAAGTTGATCATTTTATCCGACAATTGGGAGTTTGGCGACGCTCCCGAAGACATATGGAGAGTCCCTCGGATCGGCTCACAAGGTCGGCTTGCATTACTTGGTCCATTCGTGATTTGGTTTCTTCTTTCTGATTTGCTGACTTATTTTCTCTTCCATTTTAGCTCCTGCTGCGAACTCGCGTCCGTCTAAGCATTTGGTGAAAATGGAGCACATCAAAGTTGCTTCTAAAAGGAGCGATCGAGCCTTCTTCCGGATACTTGGTTGGGACAATCCCAATCTAGGCGGTTGTCATCGACTCGGCCCTCTTTTCGTCAATGTTGCTGCCGCTTCCTCCTCTCATATTGTCGAGTCGGGCCCTTCAGTTGCTGACGCCAGCCAACTTTCTGAGGCTAAAGAACGCACCGAGGAGGATTTGGAACCCATTTTTCGGTTAGGCTTTGGCGATCCTATGGCGACGGAGAACTCGTCTAGTGGGGCCCGTCATGGCTTGCGCCTCCGAAGGGGGTCCAAGGTCAGCCCCAGCCGTGGGGAAAAATCAGGCTCGAGCTCCCTGGGAAAAATTGCCCCCACCTCCGTCAAGTAGGAGAGGGTGGCGAGACCTCCGGTGCCCAGGTTGACCCCAAGCACGGAGAGAAATCGAGCTTCAGTTCTGTGGGGGAAATAGCCCCAACTTCTGTTGAGAAGGAGAGGAGATTTGGTGTTGCGGAGCCTCCGACCGATCCGAAGCCCATGGAGAAATTGGGCGCTAGTTCTGTGAGGAAGACCCCCACTCCTTCGAGTGAGAAGAAGAAGATGGCCCGACATGCAGCACTTCAGACTGAGGTGGACGCGCGATCGGGAAGAATCGGCCAACTTCCTTGCTTAGACAAGAGGCGGCGTTCACGACGAGGCAGTCCTTAGGTACCTCTTCCATGAGAGGCAAGCTGACTGTACCTAGCCATCCTTTTTCGTCTTCTCGGTCCTTGGCACCTTCCTCCGATGTCTCTTCGAACAAGGGTAAAGAGGTCGTCGTGGCTATTAGGCTACTCCCCCGCCGACTGCTCCCGGGGAACAAGAGGCCCGGACATTCATTCCTGCTCCTCGGGCCAAGTCCTGCTCGGTTCGAGTTTCTGATTCCGGTCTGAAAGATCGTAATGTCGTGATTGGTTTGATCCAATCTGTGATCCTGGAGAAGGACAGAGCCTTGGCGGGTGATATAACTGCTTCCGAGATGGGTTCATTCCTGCAAAGCATGGCCTACTAGGCACGTCTTACTCCAATATGAATCAAACCGTTGAAGGTTGTTAGTTTATCTGTTATTCTTCATTGTTATGGTTTTCTTATTTTGGAACAGCTCAGCGTCTGCGCGAACTCGGTAGGTCAAAGGTTTGATCAAGTCGTTGGTGATGTTGCTCGGGCACATCGTGCTTGCGAGGAGGAGCAGGCTGCTCGGGAGAAGGCCGAGGCGTCTTTGAAGGCCGCCCAGAAGGAGCATTCCCGGGTGGTTGAAATTTACGAAGGATCTCCTCGAGCTGTCCGAGGCATTGGAGAAGGAGTGGGCTGAAATGGCTCGTATTGCCTCCGAGGCCGAACAACTGGACAGAGAGAGCGTTGGATTTTGAGATCCAGGGCCTTGAAAAGGTGAAAGACAGTCTAGGCCCAATCGAAAAGAAGTCCGAGGAGGACATTTTGGTTGCATATGACAGAGGTTATCGCAAGGGTTTCCGTGATTGCCGAGATGGAGCACCTGAGCCAGGTCCAGAGCATGTCATTCAAGTGCTTGGGCCTCAGATCCTGGAATTTGATGGGTAGGGGGGCCAGTCAAATCCATCATCCTCCCCTGGGCCTATGGACGTGTCCGGTCAGGTAACCAATTTCCTTGGTTGTACCCTATCTAATATAATCGATGTCGATGAGTTTTCTTCCCCTGGCCGTCCAGATACTTGGTTGCCATGAAGCCGGTAGTTGCTAATATTGCAGGAATGAAGAGTGAGCCTTCCAAGGATGCTACAGAGTCAGAAGTACGTCTTCCTACGACTAGCTCATCCGAAATTGTGATCCATATGAATGAAGACCTAGTGACGCTGGCTAGCGGAGCTGAAAATCAAGACGATACTGAAGATGTGTCATGGGAAAAAATTAAGCTGGTGTTTCATGGATTGCTCCCATCATTTTTTCCTTTTACGTCGTTGTTTTCTTTTTGTTTTCACAGGATACTCATGGTTCAATGTTTAATGGCGTAAATGCCACTTTATTGTATGGTGACTGAATTTGATCAATGTAAATTACCCTTTGAGTGTGGTTTGAAACGCTTATGTTGCTGCCCTACATTCTTAGCATGTTTGTTTCTCTTTTTTTCTTTTTTTTACATATATTCTTGTGATGTTGACATAGTTTAATAATATGGAGAAATGAACTGCTTGAGGTTGGCATACGCTCGGATATGCCTTGTAATTATGTTTCCGTGACAGGCTTAAGAATCATGGATGCTTAAGACTTCTTTATGCAGTAGAAGCGGGTGCCCAACTGTTAGGGTTGAACTGAGTCGAGTGCATAGAGCAACTTCGATCGAACTTCAGCCTGTTGAGGATGGTTTACTGGTGCCATTTAGCTAGTGCGCGACTGTGAGGGTTGAACTGAGTCAAGTGCAAAGAGAGACCTCGATCTAGTTTCAGCCCGTTGGGTGTGGCTTAGTAGTGCCGTTCGACCAGTGCGCAAGTGCGAGGGCTGAACTGAGTCTAGTGCAAAGAGTGACCTCGAGCTAATATCAGCCCGTTGAGTGCGGCTATGTTTTGGCATTCGACCAGTGCACGACTGCGAGAGTTGAATTGAGTCGAGTGCAAAGAGCGACCTCGATCTAGTTTCAGCCCGTTGGGTGCGGCTTAGTAGTGCCGTTCGGCCAGTGCACGAGTACGAGGGCTGAACTGAGTCGAGTGCAAAGAGCGACCTCGATCTTGTATCAGCCAGTTGAGTGCAGCTATGTTTTGGCGTTTGACCAGTGCCCGACTGCGGAGCTGAACTGAGTCGAGTGTAAAGAGCAAACTCGATCTAGTATCATGCATGTGGAAGGCTGAAGAAAGGAAAGCGTTTCTCATTCAATGATAATATTTTTTGAGGTGGATTACATTCCAAGGTCGAGAAATCTCATTCCCGTCCATAGTCTCCAAGTGATAAGCTCTGTTTGGTCCGACTTGTGTGAGTTTGGTACGAGTTTGCCATCCTTCTTGTTTTTGGTTTCTGGAAAGACTTCTCTGAGGACCAGGTCTCCAACTTGGAAACTTCTACTTGAAACTCGTCCATTGTAACATCGAGATATTTGATTTTGATAATCGGTTGTTCTTATTACGGCAATCTCTCTTCTTTCTTCTCAGAGCTCTAATTCTTGCATCATCTGGCTATCATTCTCTGCTTGGTCGAAGTCCTGGGTCTGTAGTGTGGGTAGGTCGGTCTCGACTGGCAGAACGGCTTCAATTTCAAATGCCAGTGAGAAGGAAGTTTCTCCTATAGACCTTCTTAAGGTGGTCCGGTAGGACCAGAGGACCGAAGGGGGTTCATTGGCCCATTTTCCTTTTGCGTTGTCCAGCCTTTTCTTCTAATCGTCCGAGATGGTTCTGTTCATGATCTCTGCTTGACCATTGCTCTGGGGATACCGCAGAGTGAAAAAGTGATGATGTATCTTCAGCTCCTTGTAGAACTCCTTTATCACGGTAGTGTCTAATTGCTTGCCGTTGTCTAAAATAATGGAGTGTGGAACTCTAAAGCGGCACACTATCTCTTTCCACAAGAAAGCCTTGACCTCGACCCATTTAGTGAAGTAGTCGGTGGCCACTAAAAGGAAGCATTCTTGCCGTGGTGCCATGGGCATAGGTCTGGTAATATCTAGTCCCCACTGAGCGAATGGCCAAGGGCTCTTGAGGGGTACAAGGTCTACTGCTGGTTGGTGGATGAGTGTGTTTAATTTTTGGCAATTTACACATTTTTGAACTAGGTCAGCAGAATCACTTTTCATGCTCGGTCAGAAATATCCAATCGACACTGTCCGGAGGGCTAGTGATCTAGATCCGATGTGCCCCCCACACAAGCCTGAGTGGAGTTTGTTCAACACCCATTGCGACACTCAGGGTCCAATGCGTCTTAGGTAAGGTCCCTGAAAACTCTTTTTGTAGAGAATTCCCATGGATGACATCCAAAATCTGGCCGCCCTCTGCTTGAGCATTTTCGCTTTGAATTTATTCTCTGGCAAAAATCATTCTGAGAGGTACCGTTTCATATCTGTCATCCAATTGGGTGAGTCTTCAACGCAGGCGACCATCAAGATCTCAGTAGCCCATTTGATATTCAGGATCTTCAAATAATCAATTTGAATGCTCCTGGTCGGTTTTTCGCTGATGGCTAATGCCAAATTGGATAAAGCATCAACATGAGCATTGAGCTCTCTCTCTATCTGATGAATATTGGCCGACCTGAATCGGGAGAGTAGCAGCTACACCTTCTCTTGATATTCCATCATCCGCTCGTCCCTGTTCTCATATTCTCCGGTGCTCTAAAGCACTACCAACTACGAGTCGTTGTAGATGTCAGTGAACAGCGTGTCGAGGTGAGCTGCAAGCTCTAACCCTGCAACGAGGGCTTCATAATCTGCTTCATTGTTGGACGCTCAGAAGCCTAGCTTAGTGGCATGTTCGAACAGGAGCCTGTCGCTGTTCCTCAAGACCAGGCCTGCTCCCGCGCCTTTCCAATTAGATGCTTCATCAATGTTTAGAGTCCATGTAGGGCCAATTACTGTCTCCTGGTTGTTTATCATAAGTACTTCCCCAGAAGGTGGGGTTAACCCGGCCAAAATGTTAACAACTACTTGTCCTTTTATTGCACACCTTGGATTGTATCATAGACCAAAAGGAGACAGCTCGATCGCCCATTTCAACATTCGCCCGGGGATGTTGGCTTTCTTAAGGATAAGCTTGAGCGGATAATCTGACACCATGTTAACCAAGTGAGCAAGGAAGTAATGTCTAAGTTTCCGGGAGTATACGAGAAGGGCGTAAACGACCTTTTCAAGGTAAAGGTATATGGACTCTGGTCCACATAAGGATTTGCTGACGTAATATACCGGCCGTTGTATACCTTCGTGTTCCTTTACGACAGCCAAACTAATCGCGTGGTTAGAAGCCGCAATGTAAAGGTATAGAGGCTCTCCTGGGGTTTGACTTCATCAGCAATGGAGGCAATGCAAGGTAACTCTTGAGTTCTTCAAAAACCAACTGGCATTTGGGGGTCTAATCGAATTTCTCAACTTTCCTAAGCAACTTGAAGAAAGGGAGATTTCTCTCAGTCGCCTTTGAGATAAATCGAGTTAGGGCTGCCAGTGTCCCGGTCAGCCTCTGAACCTCCTTTCTCTTCCTTGGTGGGTTCATTTCGAGCACAGCTTTGATCCGATCAGGGTTAGCTTCTATACCCCGATGTGTGGTAAAAAACCCAAGGCACTTTACAGACTCTACTTCGAAGGAGCACTTAGTTGCGTTAAGTTTCATGCGGTAGTTCCAGAGTAGTTCAAAAGCTGCCCTGAGATGCTCAAGATGATCGCCCCGCTTGTCGCTTCTTACCAACATGTCATCTATGTAAACTTCCACATTCTTGCCAATCTGCTATTCAAACATCTTGGTGCTGATCCTTTGGTACATTGCCCCCGCATTTTTCAGTCCGAAGGGCATCACCTTGTAATAGTAGGTGCCAATCAGGGTGATGAATGTCGTCTTTTCCACATCATGTTCATACATTGGGATTTGATGATATCCCGAGTACGCGTCCATAAAGCTCATCAGCTCATTCTCCAAGGAGACATCTACCAATTGGTGTGTCTTTGGAAGGGGGAAGCTGTCATTTGGGCAAGCTCTATTCAGGTCGGTGAAATCAACAAAGACTCACCACTTGTTGTTCATCTAGGGTACCACCACCGTATTGGCTAGCCAATGGGGGTATCTGTTAGACCTGTGTCATTTAGAGTCCTAATTTCGATCGGAGTCGCTAAAATTTTGATTTTTAGCTACCTTCTGGGGTTTAAGGACTCTGATTGAAGATATAACTGCATATTATGGGTCCTGGTACTGTTTAGTACTGCTCATAAAATTTTCGTTTAATTCCGATAACGTTTTTGGAATTATGCAGTTTTGGATTGGTATTCGGATTTGATTTTGTTAAAATCCAAGATGAAGAGATAAAAATCCGATATTATTACGAGATGTTCAGTTTTGAGATAGCTTCCATATAGAAGTGGAATTGGATCAACTGGATTCGTATATCAAAAGATATGGGTATTTTTCCATGTATACCCCGAAGTTAAGAAATCCAGGCAGCAGCCCTGTAAGATGTTTAACCTAGATTTCGAAATAGCTGGAGGGGTTATTTGATCTAGGTGTAAACATGAAAGTTGTAGATAATCGTCTTATCTTTCAAATGCCACTGGAATCATGCAATTCCGAGCAGTATTGAGGAAGTTATGGCTGTTTAAGTGAAGGTTGCGCAGAGGTTTTAAGTCCGAGGATGACTTGGTCATTTACTCGACCTTTGCTTATTTAACCCCCAAATGTGCACGAGTTCAGCCTCTGTTTGAGCTCTCTTTTGCTCTGGTCCAGCCCTTTGAAGTGTGTTTTGGGTGGAGGAGAAGGAAGAGATGGTGATGGAGAAGGAGCCCTTGATGGAGGAAGTGAAGCAATCAAGGTTTGTGTGTGAATGTTGTGTTGTTGTTTCTCATCTTCTCCTCCCCTAGCTGATCCATTGCTTTCCCTCCCCCTTTTGATAACAGCACCCCAAGTGTTTGTGTTTATGTCTAAGTGAGGGAGATGAAGAAGGAGTGCTTGGTTGTTGGTGGAGCAAGAAGTAGAAGTAATCAAGGTTAGTATGTGTGCATGTGAGAGGAGTTGTTGTTCCTTCCCTTCTCCATCCCCTACCCCCTCATGATCTCCCATTTCCCCCCTATTTTCAGCATGTGGAAGAGCTCCCACGTTGAGGCGGTGGTGGCGGTCGAGGTGGTTGCGGGCGTGCTTGCGAGCCCCCACACCTCCCCCTTCCTTTCCCCTCTTTTGGTGAGTTTTCTCTCCTCCTAAAGTTGGTTTTAAATGCATGTGGGGGTGCTTGGGGAGGGCTTGCATGGGTGTTATGTGTTGTGTATGTGTGCACACCACTTGTTTGTGAGTATGTGTGAGTGAACCATATATACATATTCTTCTCCTCTTACCAATGGGAGTCCTCATGCATCACCTAAACTTGTGTTTGTGTACTAAAGGGGCGTGGGATTGACGCATTGGTACACTCGAGATCACATAAGAGGTATGCGGGGGCTGCGGGTGCGTGCATGAGGTGCTCGCATGCGTGCGGAGTGCGCGGGAAGCGTGCATGAGGTGCTCGCATGCATGCGGAGTGCGCGGGAAGCGTGCATGAGGTGCTCGCATGCGTGCGGAGTGCGCGGGAAGCGTGCATGAGGTGCTCGAGATCGTGCTTGACGTTGTTCGATGCGTGCGGAGTGCGTGGGCAGCGTGCACGGGGTGCTCGAGGGCGTGCTTGGCCTTGCCCGATGCGTGCGGAGTGTGCGGGCAGCGTGCACGAGGTGCTCGAGGGCGTGCTTGGCCTTGCCCGATGCGTGCGGAGTGCGTGGGAAGCATGCACGAGGTGCTCGAGGACGTGCTTGACGTTGTTTGATGCGTGCGGGGTGCATGGGCAGCGTGCACGGGGTACTCGAGGGCGTGCTTGCGGCGCTCAGACGCGTTCGGAGTGCTTCGTGGTGTCGAGCAGCTTGTTATAGCCAAATGCAACCATGGGATGATCCTTGGCGGATTGATTTCAGGCTTCGGATTCAACTCGTCGCTCTCTTCCGTTTCGCGAGCCGTGCGCTCGTTAGGTGAGTGGTTTGATTCCAACCCTTCCGGGAGCGCTCGATGCACGTAGTCGTGCTTCGCGCTTCCATGGGGCTTAATTGCACCCTAAATATGTTAGATATCATGCATGCTAGGTTTTATAGCTCGTATATTGTGTAGAACCCCTATTCTACCTTATACTTGCCTATGTATTGTATAGAATATGGCATGACTTAGGTTATTTTGTTTGAATTACTACCTGTATTATTAATTGAACATATCCAGCATGTCTAACTTGGGTTAATAACGGGGTGTATGCGTAATAATCCCGATTTAGTACTCGAGGGTATGGTATAGTTGTTGCACCCATCTTGTTGGGGCAAAACTATGACCAGCTTCGAGAGGGAATGAGGCATTCCCTCTCTCTCGCCCTCCCTCCTTTCGCGAACCGAGTGAGTAGATGTAGTTCCTACTTGACTCGGGTTCGCTTGGAATTATTGGCATACACCTATTGTCGCGCGGATCGCGCTTAACCCTCCCCTTTGAGTTGGTGATATCCAACGCCTGCTTAAGTCGTACTTATGTGATTGAATATTTATTATGCCCTCGTAAGCATGTTTAAGTAAGTTATCCCTGGGTAATTAATTGCATATTCTGTATATGCCTATTTGGGCCATGAGCCTTGTTTAATGAGATTAGACAAGTGTATGACCTCCTATGGGGTCATACCATGCCTTTGACACTTAGAATAAAATGTCTTCCCCGCATCTGAGTTATGCGCCCTGGAGGGAATTCATGAGAATTCATTGCGCTTATCGGTGTTTGATAACCGATGATGACGGATCCATAGGGATCGTATTCGCGAGTGTCGAGTGTTCTTTCCTTCGTCGGCTCCGAGTAGAGACTGCCCGGCGTAGTAAAGTCCGGTGGAGATCTCCCAGATACTACTCATGACGCGTGTTGGTGTGCCCATACAGCTGAGGTAGCGGTCTTGGGAGACTAGTCCGGTAGAGGCCTGAACCCTGTGCACGAGGTAGTAGAGGCCACACCGGGAGAGACTACCGGAAGACGAGTGGAGTAGAACAATCGACCTCTTCCCCAAGAGCCTATGTCACCCCGAGGAGGGGGTGAGGGTGAGGGTGTGGTGGGTCGGCGTTGGTTTGATCTGCCAGTTCGTGTAATTTCCCAAGATCCTATGTCACCCGTCGGAGTGAGGGTGAGGGTATTGCTCCCAAGATCCTATGTCACCCGTCGGAGTGAGGGTGAGGGTATTGCTCCCAAGATCCTATGTCACCCATCGGGGTGAGGGTGAGGGTATTGGCGTGAGTGGGGTGGGCTCGAGTTAATACTCGACCCACCAGCTTGTGTAGTAGGTTTTCCCATGGGGTTCGCGCTGCGAACAAGTAGTGGTTCCTCCCAATATCGTCGCATGTCGTGGCCCAGATGTTGAAGCTGCCCTGACAGAGGACTCCCACTTGTAAGTACTCCCGATGCATTCGGCGGATGTACTGATCATGGGAGTGTACCAGGTGAGGCTACGCGAGGGTGGACCACCGGACGATATTGCGAGCATGAATTGTTCTCCCCTTTGCCGGATCCGTGTGGATGCTTCCTAGGTACGAGCCGCCCTGGGTGGACCCCCACCTGTAGGTACCATCGACGCTGTCGACAGTGTACTGACCGTGGCCGGCTCCAGGTAGAGGCTGCCCGGGAGAGCGCTATCGGATGACGAACGGTGTAGAACAGAAAGTTTTGTCCTTCAAGTCCCTAGGCTCACCCCTGTGGGGGCTAGGGCGAGGACGAGGTATGGTTGCACCGCCGTGTGACCTTGTTAACCGTTGGGTTTCTACCCATGGTTTCCTTGATAGGTGATTGCCTTAGGATCGAATGTTGGTGTTGGTGTTTGGTTTCTGACCACTCACTGAGCTTGTAGCTCACCCCTCGCTTATGTTTTTCCCCAGTTGACGCTGAGTCGGATCCAAGAGAAGAGCTCCCCTGACGCCATCCGAGTAGGAGACCCGCGTTCGCGTTGGATGTCTTGCGAGTCAGAGGCTATCAGCATTCCACTTTTATTGTATGTATTATACTTGTGCTCGCGCACGGTATGTAGAGTGTTGATGTCTGTTATTGTTATATATTGGCTCTCACAGGATAGTTGATTGTGTACTCTAGTCTGTAATATGTCTTTGAATTACAGACTTAGTCATTTGAGCTTCCGCTTTTTGTATATATTTGATGTCAGTTACTTGTGTATTGCCTTTTCTATTGTGGAGTATTTATTTGACCTCGTGTATGGATTACTGATATCATTTATATATTTGCCACGTCTCAGGGACGGCCGCCCTGGGGCGTGACAAAAGTAAACTGGCGCATCACGCGAACTCCATGGTTAATAGCAATAACGATGTCCGGGAACGAAGCTCCATAGTCGAGACGCGATCCAACCTTAGAAATTTCAACGATCCATCAAAACGACACAACTGGGCTGAAAACTCCTTCCCAAGCCTTAGTCCCACAACAAGGAACCCAACACTGACCCTGATCAGTCGACCCAGTCGACAACTTAAGGGGAGCTGGAGTGGAGCTGGAGTTTTCCTATGGCGTGGTCTTGCGTGCGTGGAAACGTTCTGTCCGGCGGATTGGCGAGTGCGAGGCTGTCAGCAGTCCTAGAGTCTTGTGTATTGGTAATTCGTGCGTGTGGCACTTGTTGTATTTTATTGGCTAGACTTGGCTCTCACAGGACAGTGATTGTGTATTCGAGTCTGTAATAATATTTTCGGTTTACAGACTTATTGATAGTTTATGCTTCCGCTTTTCAGTTGTATTATCAGTTGTCATTGCTTCATTAGCCTTGTGTATTGTTTATTGGAGTCATTGTTGACCTCTTGTTTATGATAGCTGATATTATATTATTGCCACGTCTCGGGGACGGCCGCCCTGGGGCGTGACAGTATCGGACCTCCCGGATGAACCCTGCTGCCAGGAGTTTGTCCACCTCGTCCCTAATTGCATCGGCATGATTTGGTGTTACTCGCCTCTGCCGTTGCTTAACGGGTCGCATTGCAGGGGAGATGCACAGTCGGTGGAGATTTCGTTCGGATCGATGTCAGGCATATTTGATGGTTTCCAAGCGAACACGTCTACGTGTTCATGGAGTAACTTGATCAAACTTGTTCTTTCGCTTTGGCCCAACGCGGTACCAATGAGGAAATACTTTTCTGTTCGAGTGGGTCGATGAAGATTTTCTCCAGGTCTTCAACCACCCGCTGAGTAGGATTGGGTCCGGCCTCATCGGCCTTCTCCTGATCCTTCAGTAATTGCTATCTTTTAGGATGTATGTCATCTGCACCCCCGGGTTTCTTTTCGGCCTTAGCCTTGCCGGAGGTGGTGATGGCGTAACATCTCTTCACGACGGACTAATCGCCATGTATTTCCATGAACCCATGCAAGGTCGGGAAGCACAATTTCTGATGGTAGGTGACGGTATGGCCTTCATTGCCCCCAGCCAGGTGCGGCCCATGATGGCATTAAAGGTGGAAGGGAGGTCCATGACAATGAATTCGGTCATAACCGTCTCCTCACCTGCCCACACAGGTAAGGCGATCCGTCCAGCCGGAACAACCTGGCTTCCGTTGAAAGCAACCAGTGGGTCCCGCATTTGTTCAAGGCTAGAGGGTTTCACGGCCCATCTTGAGATAAGGCTGCATGAATAGATTGTCAGCTGAACTCCCAGTGTCGATCAATATCTGTTTAACGTCGTAATTCACGATGCGCAAGGTGATGACCAAAGTGTCACTGTGTGGTATAAATACATCAGCATGATCGTCATCGGAAAAGGATATGTGCCTTGGATCTTCCACCTTAGGTCTTTTGGCGATGAGTCGGACTTCCTGGTCGACCTGCAAAACCTCCATGTGGCCCGAGCTTCTTTTTTCGATCCGTTGGACCAACTTGGGGTCTTTCAAGGCTGGTAGTCCTCCACAGATCATATCTATAACCCTGGCCGCGTGTGAAGGGGCAACGGCGATCATGTGCTTTTCAGGCTTCTTTTCCTCCTCGGTATCTATAAACTCTCTGAGCTTCCCTTTGCAGACCAAGATTTCCATAAATCCCTTCAGTGTCCGACAACTCTCTGTCTGGTGTCCGTAGTCTCTGTGATAGTCACACTTGAGACTCTTGTCCCGAGTGGCCGGGCCACTCTTCATTTGGGGTGTCCATAGGAAGAATGGGGCATTTTTTTACCTTTTCAGGATCTGAACAAGCGGGAGAGTGAATTTGGTGGAAGGGCGCTCCCTGACTTCGTTGGTCGCTGGGTTACCCTTGGTGTCGGCTCGTGGTTTTCGTCCTTTGCCTTTCTTTGTCGGGGGATTCTTGGAGACTGCTGCGATTGCTTGTGGTCGGGAAGAGATGGCTTCATCTTCGACCTTAGCATACTTCTCTACATGGCACATCAATTCGCTCAGTGATTCTGGGACTTTCTTGACCAGGGAATTTCACAGTTCATGCTTTGGGGGTAACTCATTCCTGAATGCCATAATGGCCGCATTCAGATCACATTTGTCGACCTCAAACATGAGGACACGAAAGCGATCCACATAGCACCGAATTGATTCGCTGTGTTGCATGTGCACCTTCATGAGGTCTCCTAGATCCTTCCTCTGTTTTCTGCTGCATATGAAGTGTTCAGCGAATAGAGTGTTGAGTTCTTCAAAACACCGGATTGAACCCCCAGAAAGCTGGTGGAACCAGCTGAGTGCTGCTCCTTTAAAGCTTGAAGGGAACATCCTACACATAAGCTCGTTGTACTACTCGTACAGGGCCATCACGTGCCGAAAGCCCAGCACATAATCGAATGGGTCAGTGGTTCCATTGTACAATCAAAACATGGGTTGGACGAACTTCTTAGGTGGGGTACTGTGCAGAATGTACTGCACAACGGGGGACTCGAATCCCTTCAATGCTCTGGAGACAAACTCCCAATCGCGGGTGTTTGTCATTTCACTCCTGTATGTTCACCTTGTCCGTTCAGGATGGTCTTCTTCATAATCGTCGTCCGACGAAATCGAGTACCGCTAGGACTTCGGAACCGCCCTCGTCTTGCTGGTTGATAATTGGGGACGCGCTTGCCCCTATGTTCCCGCCGCGGGGAGTAGTCATGGCGCTCCCCTTTATCGTGCCTAGCCCGGTTCTCCGTGATAGGAAAGGCCGGTGGATCAGGTCCCTCGTCCTGTTGCTTGTGTCCTCCACCGGATGAATACACCGACTTGTGGCTCCTTATGTTTGCTCACCGACTTTGCGAATATGATCTCGTGGTTCAGCTCCCGTACGAACCGGGTCTTGCTGGTTTTGCGCTTCAAAGGGAGGTGGTGGCGGCGTGACCTCCTTCCGGTTTAGGAACTCCTCCATCAAGTTCTCCAAGTGACGATACCGTTGGTTCATCACTTCAAGCTCCTTGGCGAAATCACAGCCCGCCTCCGGTGTCGGGTTCTGCAAAGTGGACCGACTGTGGCTTCAGGCGTCACGCCTTTCTTCTCCACCATGCTCGTGAATCGTCGATTGAGTCCTGGTCAACACCATCTTCTCATGTCGAAGTTAGGAACTTCTTCTCGCTCGTATCCCACAGATGGCACCAATTTGTGGGGGATGAAATTTAGTTCTCCCCTCCTGGGCTGGATCTATGCCGATCTGGGCTATGGATGTAGACCCGAGACAGCGTTGGCTCGGCCTCTTCTTTGCGATGATCCACTATGAGCCTCTAATCCTCGTTGTCGTCTTCCTCCCCCTCCTTCCACCTTCGGGTACCTAAAACTCACACCAGTGTGGTGCTGGCTAACGCCCCTCCAACGCTCAAGTCAGTCCCCTTCTCGTATGAAGAAGAAGAACATAGAATTCTTGAGTGCGAGTAGGAGAGAGAGTAAGTATTCACATACCTTGAGAAGGAGGTGAAGTCCTTTTATACTAAACAGGGGCGTGCCGAGCTTGGCCTTGCGGGGTAATCATATCATGATATGGAATCTCCACGTAGCCTCAGGATCTATGGACACGTGTCACCTAGGGATCATCATTATCCTATAACTATTTTTCTGACATTCTGTCCTTTTCTAGTGTCAGAGCATATTCCCTTTGTTAACCGCTTTCTTGCAGGGGAGGACCTATGACCGACCCGCTTTTTAATTCGGGCATGGCTTCCTCGATGGCCCAACCCTGATGTCGGGCATTATTCGGTACTTGTCCTTAGATCTACAGTGCATGATCGAATTATTTTGGTTGGGCACAGCCTTTGTCCGACTAGGCCTGGTCAAGCATAGCCATTTGCCTGTCCTGCCAGGGAAAGCGGGCTCGCTCAGGCCATAAAAGGATTTTAGCCCATGGGCTTCCTTACCTCGGACCCTTATTTTTACCTTCATGGGTTAATCCTTGCTTAATCCTTGTTCTTGTACGATCTTATCCCTTATTTGATTTTCTAATTAATTTGGTCTCCTACACCCGGAATAGCAACTCTATATTTTTAAGTCAGATTTTGCCATCCCAGCTAATGGAGTCCTTTGTTTTTGAGGTCGTGTTTATGGTCTCTCACACTGGTAGATCCAAAACACGTGCGCCGCTCTGCTACGGTACTGCGTCTATGGAAGCTCCACCTTAAGGTCCGGCTCAGCGACAACTGGAGGAAAAAACATATGCGAGGGGTGAGCTACACGCTCAGTGAATGGTACGATCCAAGCATCACAACTCATATTAATCTTTCAAGCAATCAAGTCTCAATAACTGAATCAACAACTTAAGTCGGTGGGTCGGGTGGCAACCCAAACCTACCACACCATATTAAATATTCCGAGTGATTGGGGTTCCAACAGATGGAACGGTCACTTAAGTCACTTGGTCGGGTATCAACCCAACCCACTACACCCTCACCCTTAGGTGACATAGGACTATTGGGAAAAAGGGGTCAACTGGTCTACACCTTTCATCATCCGGTAGCCCTCTATCGAGTAGCCTCTAGCTGGTAGCCTCCCATGACCTCTACCTCTACCGTATGGGCGCACCAACCGACGTCATGAATAGTGTCTGGGAGCACCTCGCAGGACAACTAAACCCTAGTAGCTTCGACACGGAGGCAACGAAGGGGAGAGCACTTGACATACGCGGATATGATCCTCATGGATCCGTCGTCGGTAAGGTTAGGAATTCTGATGAATTCCCACCAGAGCGCATAACTCAGATGCGGGGAAGACAGATGATTCGTAATGTCAATGCCACGGCATGACCCCATCAGAGGTCATACACTTGCTTAATCTTATTAAGCAAGGTTCGTGGCCCCTATATATATAAGATATATAGAGATATAGTATACGACATATAAATGATTACACAAGAATTAATCGAGGAAGTATACAATTAATGTTATAACAAGATTATAATATTGTCTAAGGCATGCTTGGGCTCATATGTATAATACATGGATGTAATACTCTAGTATACAAATCTAACAAGATAGAAGATTAATTAAGGTCATTACCTTAGTCATGCCTTATACGCATGCATACATGTAAGCACTAATACATGGTTAATCTAGAATGGGACACAATACATGGACAAGTATGGGTCCCTACACATGGTACTAGAGCATATGGTTCTAACATATTAAGTCTAATATGACATGGATGCAACCTAGCAAGATAAGCAATAACATGCACCCTTAAGAAGGCTAATATGTGGTTATGGTGCCCCAGGGGAGGGCAATGCACGTCTACGTGCATCGAACACCTCCCAACTGGGTTGGATTGACCCCCTCAGTGTAATCCAGGTCGTCGCGCGACCGTTCGCCAAGATCTGCAAGACAAGGCATCCAAATAGGTGAGTAAAACCACATAATAATACTTAAAAACAACTAGAAATGTCAAGACTTGGATATGCACACATACGGGCCGCACGCATGCGAGTACGCACGTACACGCGCATGTCCGAGTGCCTTGACACCTACCCGAACCCCCGGACAGCCACACGCATGGCCCCCGCACGCGTATGCACGCGCGTACGCGCCCCCGTGCTTGATGGCGCACTGACCCGCGCATCCGGACGCGCTGCCCGCACGTCCAGACCCCTCGCCGCGCACCCAAATGCGCAGCTCGCGCACTCCCGCGCACAGTGCGCGGGCACTGTGCCTCACACGCTCCCCGCGCGTGCCCGCGCGCTAACGCACGGACAGGGCTGCCAAGCCCCCTTCATGCCCTCTCCACTCACTCCTAACTCAACCACCTAGCATGCATGACTCCCTAACAGCCCCTAACACTTGAAAACCAAAAAAAAGAGGTGGGGGAGAAAGCTACCAAAGGTGGGGGAAGGAAAAGGGGGGTTTCGGGGCCCCTCGGGTGCACCCGGCGCAACCTCCACCACAACCACCACTACCACCCCTCCCTAGCCTCCCCACCAGCCCTAACTTGGCTGGAAATCAGTGGATAAAGGGCTTTAAAGGGAGCTAAAGAGAGGGAATCAACAACAACACAACATATATACACACACACACACACCTTTGCTCTTTGTGAGTTCTTCTTCTCCTTCACTTCTCACACACACTCACACACTTAGAGATGAAAAAGAAAACAAAAAGGGAAGAGGAGGTGAAATTCACGTTGACAAGGGGGAGGGAGAGAGAGGGAGAGAAAGAGAGAGAGAGGGGGGGTCTTAAATGCCCAAAAAGGGGTTTGGTGAGGTTTGACCCAGGTCAACCTAACAAAACTAAAAAACAAAATCCTTTGACTAATCAAAATTCACATTTGACTAGTCAAGGCCTTCTTTGACTTGGTCCAAGTGATCCTTTGACTTGGTCAAGGTCTTCTCTCTTTGACTTTCCCAAATTTGACCAAAATCTGAATACGATTCAGAACTGCATAATTTTCTAAAGCGTAACCGGAATTCGATGAAATAATTATGGGTGGTATAAAATGGTACCAGGACCCATAATACGCAGTTACATTTTCAATCGGAATATTCTAGCTCCCGCAGATGGCTAAAAACCAAAATTTTAGCGATTCCGATAAAAAAAAAGAAAATTTCAAAAATGGCCAGAATTGTCCCAACGGTTACCAAAAGGTAAAAAGTGACACATATATGACAAGCTGTCCCTCACTGGGCGGCTAGTTTCAACTAGCTGCCCCTTAACCGTCCCCAACCGCTTCCCTTAGATGGGACATAAAGCAGCATTTAATGCTGATGATTGCGGCGGTTTGTTCCGATTAGCCGCCCCTTCTCTGACGGTTCAACCTTAGTAATTGCGTCAAGCTACCGCTTGTCAAAGATTGGACGTTTGACAGGCCATCAGACCGGCGGCATCTCCTAACTAGCCGCCCCTCATTGGGCGGCTAACTGCAGCTAGTCGTCCCTGTCCGGGTGGCTGAATTAGGGTAGCCGGCTCACATCTGAACTCACCCGTAAAGCATAAAACAACTTTACTTAGGTGTGAAGTTACTTAGCCTCACCCTTTTGTCCAACCCATTCTATTACCCAATGGACCATAGAGTGCGTCTTTTTGCAGTGATGGTTACTTGGCCACACCCTCTTACCCAACCCATGCTATTGCCCAAAGAATAATCTCATGCACCCTTTTCTACTATAAAAGGAGGGGTATGGGTGAGGACCAAAGGGTGGCCATTTTCATTTCCAAAGTGTGTGTTAGAGAAAGAGAGAGAGAGAGGGAGAGAGCCTTAGTTGAGAGAGAAGGAAAGTCATTCCCCACCCAATTCCACTCTCCATAAACCCCCCCTCTAAAGCATTGTTCTAAACCACTCTTAGCCCTAGCCAAACAAATCCAAATTCCTACCTAGCTGCTGTCCAAATCTAGAAGAGGAAACCCCCAACACCACTTTCAATCCTCACTACCACCACCCTAGCCAAGGCCGAAACACTTCCCTACCTAGGTTCTGTCGAAATCCATAAAACCAAGAACCAGGTACCAGGCGGCTAGTCCAAACCAACCGTCCCCTACCAGACGACTAGGTTCAAGTAGCCGGCGGTTTATAGTTATTTCTGTTACTTGCTCTATTTATCTGCTTTATTTATATATCTGATTTTTTACCAATACTCGACGTTTCAACTAGAGGCGGCTAACATCCCCTTAGTTGAATTATGTACAGTGGTCACTTTCTCCTTTTAACAACTTTTATTTCCTTCTGCTTTATATTTGCTTTTCGACCAATACTCGACATTTCAACTAGAGGCGGCTAACACCCCCTGGTTGAATTCTGTACGGTGGTCACTTTCTTCTTTATACAACTTTTATTTACTTCTGCTTTATATCTGCCTTTCGACCAATACTTGACGTTTCAACTAGAGGCGGCTAACACCCCTTTGTTGAATTCTGTACGGTGGTCACTTTCTTCTTTTTACAACTTTTATTTACTTCTGCTTTATATCTGCTTTTCGACCAATACTCGACGTTTCAACTAGAGGCGGCTAACACCCCTTTGTTGAATTCTGTACGGTGGTCACTTTTTTCTATTATTACAATTTTTATTTACTTTTGCTTTACATCTGCTTTTCGACCAATACCCAACGTTTCAACAGAAGCGGCTAACACCCCCCTGGTTGAACGGTGGTCACATTTACATTCCCTTCCCATGTGTCAGCAGTCCCTTTTTCAAGTTCTTATCTAGCAGAAATTGATTCCCAGTTTTTCACATCTGTTTGCGGTATATCCGTAGCTCCAAGAGGAGAACCCACCCAATTTCCCCGCGAGGTGATCAACAGCAACATCAACTTTTCTGCTTTTTGAGAAAGCAGGTGGCGATCACAAACAAACCCCGTCTTTTCTGAGAAGCAGTCTGGCGGCTTAAGAAAGACTCCTAGACGGTAATCTGATCAGTCGCGAGACGGACCAGGACCAAGTTCGCAGAAACCCCCAGTTTTACATACCGAAAAATTGGCGATCACGGTGGGACCCCCCTCGTGAGAAACAATAAAAGGTAACCCTCTTCTGCCCCCCTTTTTATAAGCTTGACTAGAATGCTATCAATCCTCTAAGAATGTTAGAGTTTCCCACCCCTTGAATCAGATCCTCCTCTACTTTGCATCACAGCATCATTTACTGCTTTGTAAGCCGCACACCGCTGCGCAATCCTTTACTTCTTTGTAAGCCGCACACCGCTGCGCAATCCTTTACCACTTTATTTACTACTTTATATCTGCATTTATTCCCTAAAATCATTCCACATGTCATTGAATCCCACGTAGAGGAGGAGATACTAGAGGAGAGAATCCACCAAGAGGGTCAGGCCACGCAATTCCTGAGCCATCTAGAGGAAAAGATGGCTAGTCTAGGGTACCAATCCGTAGAGGACATGTTTCATGACCGTCATACCAAGACCTGGAGGCAGGAAGCCCCTGTCAAAATCCCCAAGGCCATTCCCAAAACCCCGTCCGCACCCAGTCGCTCGGTCAATCCGAGCATTTTTTCGTTCAGCCCCCTTTCCCCCTCGAATCCAATGTTCCCAACCGTTTCTACCCCAGGCCCTTACCAGGCCACCCCAAACCCGGAACCGCTAGGCGGCCCTCCTAGGGGAGAAACACTAGACGAAACCATCCCGAGAATCCTCTCCGAGACTGGTCTGTCAGTCCACTTGCCGGAGGGATTCAAAATCCCCAAGTTCTGACGGTATAACGGTCGTGGAGACCCAGACATTCATTTAACTGCCTTTTATCTAGACGACCGACCGTTGGAAGGAGAAGCATTGCAATGGTTCTCCACCCTCCCTGTAGATCACTTGTCGAACTTCTCGGCTGTAAGCGAGAAGTTCTTGGGCCGCTACGGTTACCAGAGGATCAGAACCCTCTCTATTTCAATTTAACCGTAGAGAGAATGAGGCCTAGGGAAGAATTTGAAAAATACGTGTCTCGGTGGCGCACACATGTCCACCGAACCGGCCTGCAACTCACGGAATGTCAAGAAATTGACATGATGTTACAAAGCCTGAGTCCAGAGCTCCGTACAAGCCTTTCGTACGGGGACTGTACTACATATCATCTTCTAACTGACCGCTACAACAGGATTGTGCAGCCCCTGCAACCCAAACCCAATCCCCACGTATCAGCCATATGGTTGGACAACCGCCTCGTAAGGCACAAACCCCCATGGTAGAGGGGATTACACAAGTATCGGCACTCTACACAAACGGAGCGCGAGTTCCTGACGAGGAATGGCTCTGAGATAGTACACGTCCGGCTCACCCGGGTATGCACCGCCTCGGCCAACCAACCAAAATTTCGTTACTCGATCAATACCCGCCCCCGTGCCGACACAACAAAACCCGGTAATCCAAAATTCCCTGGTCCAAAGCCCCGTAATTTCAAGACAAGGCCAGCCTAGGACCCCTTTCTATTCCACCTTCCTAAGGAACCAAAACCTAAATCCAAGCAGCCCACACAAAGTACTTATAATGAGGTCTCCCCTCCGACATCCTATGATCAGAGACGAGTGGGAAAGAGGGACTCTTACCCTCCCCTCCCAGAAACACTAACTAGGATTTTTAGGGTGCTAATGAGCACTAATAGTATCTCCCTCCCAGTAGCTAAGCCTCCACTCCCCGGGGCCAGCAGACTGCGTTACTGTCAATACCACCAACAGCATGGACATACCGTAGAACAATGCATTGTTTTTCGGGATTTTATTTATGACTTGAATTATGACAGGCGCCTTGATTGGACCATGATCAAAAACCACTTAAACCAGGGCAATTCTCGAGCCTCCAAGCCACTTGGCATATTTACTGACCCATTGCCAGGTCAAAACCAAGCGTCCACATCTGGAGCCCATATGGTAAACATGGTCAGGAGAGGGAGACAACCATCACCGTAACCAAGCAGTTCAGAAGATGTCACTGATGACAGTCTATCCGAAGAATCTGAGGAGGAGGGGTAGAACGAGCCCTTCCAACTGAACCTCGACAACCATGACCTCGCCATACTCTATGACGAAGAAGAAAATGCAGTTCTCGCCCTGCCCACAGTCATAAACATTGAATCTGACGAAAGCGGACTAGAAAATCCGGGAGAAGACGAAGAGGAAGAGCCCTTTGAGGAGATCCCCGAAGGAGCCACCGAAGGACCCGAGGGAGGAGATTGTACGTTGGATGATCTGCATCCAGACGACAACTGGTCCTCCAAGAGTACCGACACTGTCGAAGGCCCCCGCCGCCCAATGACCATATCATTCACTGACAAAGATATCCCGGACCCTAGACTGCGAGTCTTCCCCCTACACATCCGCAGACGACTTGAGATGTTGTGGCTGAACAACATCCGTGGACCTAGGATCAGGAATGCACATAATGATGTGCTCCACCTACAGAAGATACCCAGAGTAGGCCGTCCTCCCGTCCAACTGGCCCACCCTACTATTCAGGCCTTCAACCATACCGGGAAGACTCTCCGCGGCCCCGGAACATTCAAGCTATCCGTCGGCCCTCTCATCTGTGAAGTAGCCTGCTTCGTGGCCGACATCGACATAAGGTACCCATTGATGCTAGGACGACCATGGTTGGACAGCATCTAAGCGATATGTTCCCCCCGGCTCCAATGCCTCTGACTGCCCTTCATGAGTCATGTACTGACAATCTGGGGAGAGGCACGCCTCCAGTACGAGAACGAGAACAACTGGACAATATACAATATGTTCACACTAACCCTACGATCGGGGAGCGGGGATGGAGGTGGTAGCCCACCAGGGTCCCCTTATGACGGCAGCTATCCCTCGGAAGAAGCAGCCGGGACCCCTCATCCATCAAGCGATCTTACGGAACCCAACTCGATCACCTTCCTCCACCATGAAGTTGCAAAAGCCGGAGCACGCTCCGCACCTCTCGCAATCACTTCCATACTCGGGGGAAGAGAATTCCGGCACATCCTCATCAATACGGGAGCGAAAACTAACGTTCTCACATATTCCGCCTACCATAAGCTAGAAGGCAGGGTTCCTAGATTGGAGCCCTCGGACGAATTCATTTACGCCTTCGACAGCACACGCAAGAACGCTTGCGGACTGGTCACGCGCCCACTAAAAATCGGCTCGGTCTCCACCATCGTCAACTGCAAGGTAATGAACATTCGATCACCCCACCCTCTGATTGTTGGGAGGACATGGCTCAACAGCATCGAAGCCGTTCTTATCCACCCGACACAAATGCCTCCGCTTCCCGTACCGTGGGGGAGTGATATCCATCTGGGGAGAAGCACGCTTTAACGAGGCACGGGCCCGGAATTGGAGCGTCTGTGCCATGCGCATCCGGCTAGAGGTGCTTGCATGTTGGTAACTAGGCTCCACTGATGAAGAACTACTCCAGCAAGGAAGACCCTTGAAGAGGCTCAGGGAGGGAGAGTTCAGGAATAGGGGACCCCCACCGGACATCAGTCGGCCGCCAAAAAGGAGCCGATCGAGGAAGCAATATGAGTCCAAGAACCAGGTACCGATCCCCCGGGTGAGCCCTCACATCACCCTGTACATATTTGTTTACAGCTTTTTCTAAAATCAAAAAATTGAAAAACATTTACTTACCAGCTTTCGCTTTCATCTCCTGTACATATTTGTTTATGGCTTTCCTAAAAATCTAAAATAAAAAATATTTGTTTACCAGCTTTCATTTTTTTACATATTTTGTTTACACGCTTTCCTAAAAAAATCAAAATCCAAAAATATATGCTAATCAGCTCTCATTCCCCAATGCTGAACATATCTATTTCTAGCTTTATTTCCGTATTTTCCTTCTGAAGCAAAAAAAAAATGTTTTCTAACTGTCTTTCCATACTTCCAAACAAAATAAAACATTTTCCCAAACTTTCTTTACATGCTTTCCAAATGACGAAAATACTTTACAAGCTTTCTTTACATGTTTTCCAAACAACGAAAATATTCACAAACTACATTTCCACACTCTTCTTCAAAACAAAAATGTTTTTTAAAACTGCGTTCCCACACTCTTCTTCAAAATAAAAAGTTTTGCAAAGCCATATTTCCATGATTTCCGCCAAAATGTTTTACAAACTGTCTTTCCATGATTTCCTTCAAAAAAAACAAAATCGTTTTCCACACTTTATCTCCGTTCTTTTTCCAAAAAATATCTATTTACCAACACATGCCCTTTTCAAAACCATAAGTATGCATCTGTTTCCACACTTTCGAAAACATAAAATACCAAAAATACCAAAAAAAGAGAGAAAAGGAAAAGACGAGAAAAGATTAAGAGTGGCAGACCATGCCCAGGCCTACCAAAGAAGGGTGGAAAGGGCATTTGAAAAGAAGGTAATAAAAAGAAAATTTGAAATCAGGGAGTTAGTACTTAAGCAAATCATGCCATCAAGACAGCCTCACCCAAGAGAGAAGTTGCAACCACATGGGAGGGACCCTATGTGATCACCCATGCCTATTCCGGGAATGCCTACCGCCTGGTAGATGCCGAAGGAGTCGAGGTTTCAGGTTCATGGAATGCACTTTATCTAAAGAAATTCCATGCATGAATAGCTTTCAATACTTGAGAACTATTATTCTGTTTTTCTGCAATTTCTAGCGTTTAGTACTTGATGATATAATTATAAGACTCTCAAAGATAAACTCGTATTTATTTGAACACATCTCCGCAAATCATGCCGCTTCCTTCACACACGTATGACAGGACAATCGATTTACCTGATAGAAGAGAAATTGCCTACCCCGTAGACTGGGATAATGTAAAACCCCAAAGCATACCTCCCTTATTTCCGCCCTACTCGTATTAACCCAAGGTCAAAATGAGGAGTTATCTGGACCTGGCATATGTCCCAAAACTGGCTCTGGCACTATACAAACACTTCTAGAGGGGAAACATGAAAAGAATCGAGGTGAAAAACAGAAGAGCCCCCCCCCTCAAATAAAAAAAAATAAGGCAATGAGAGGCCAACAAAAGAAAAATAACACCCAAGTGAACGAGTTAAACTCTCTATTTTAGCAGGCTTTCACGCCTTTACGCACAAGTATACGCCAAATAAACAGCTATACTGGTACATGTCTAAAATAACGGACTGTACTTTCCACCAAAAATAAAAAAGTGATAAAAAGAAGAAAGCCAGAGGGACCTAGAAAGTAGGACATATGCTAGTCTGGGACGATTCTAAAATATTGCCTGAAAGGAAGATATTACTCTTACCCATTCTCCCCCCTCCCTTTTTATTTTGCAATGGGATTCAAAATTGAACTATGTCATGCAAAATTTTGACCAAAGGTAGATCATTTCCAGGTTTACAACTGCACACACTCACGTGAGTTCACTTAGAAACTTGCCTATCCAAAGGAAGCTTATTTAACTTGACTCCTGGTACACTCATGGATTTTTCAGCATGTTTAGAATAATACGATCAAGCATTTGAGAACCATGAACCTAGAAAAACCGACACCTAAGGCTTATGCCTTTCAAATACAATCCTGGTTTGGACATAGGTTACCACAAGGGCTCCTCCATAGGGACTTGATGGTATCTTTTACTTAAGAAAGTCGAGAACATTGCCCTCTCACGTAGAAGACCTTTGACGAATTAAAATGCCCCCTTATGCCACTCATACTTACGCATAAGTTTGCATTTTCCTTTTCCAAAACACCTAGGCATCCGATTTTCTTGAAATACTAAAATTGACCCCCCATACCAATATTGAGATTACCCCCATCTACACTCATTTTATGCCCTTCCGCACATGCTTGAGAAGAAATTATCCCACTTTCACACATACTTAAGAGTTTTTCGCTCACGCACTTGGAAACCCTCCCTTGCGTATGAAAGCATGGTTTCTCGCACTTTACTTTCTCGCATTATCTTTCCATTTACCTTAAGATGGATTGTAGCCCTTGACAATTCAAGCAAGAAGGGCTCAAAAGTCAATGCAGGGGCGCAATCCGAACAGATTTAATACTTGGTCCATGGAAAGGATGTTTTTATAGGTCTCGAAGATGAAAACACTCGCAAGGACTTTCAGCAGCAGCAAGCAGGAGCAGTAGAACCAAAGACTGCCCCAGGTAGGTGTCGGTACCGTCGGGAAGGCCACCGATGTCGGTGTGTCTGAGCGGATCCCGACGGGGTGCGCGGTGAGCGCGTGTGTGTGTGGGGGTTCTTCGGGGATTCGGATCGGATGCGTGCCCGGGCAGCTCGGTTGGATCGTCTTCTCGGAAGGGGTGAGGGTGTGTCGGTCCTGGTTGAGGCGCCCGATAGCTGCTCAAGAGGATTCCAGGGTTTGTGTGATCGCCACCTGCTTTTTCTAAAAGCAGGAAAAGGTTGGGTTTGGTTTTGGTCGCCTACGTGGGGAGTTTGTGGGGTCTCCGCTCTGAGACATGGATATACCGTACACAGAGGTGAAAAACAGGTATCCTATTCTGCTTCGGGGCTTGACTAAAGGAGTCTTGGGACAAAGGGGTGTGGATAGGGGGCGGCTAGTTGTGTTTAGCCGTCGGCCAGGGGGCGGCTAGCTAGGGTTAGCCGTCCAGGGTCTGGGTTGGTTTGGGCAGAACTTTGGTAGAAAATGGGTTTGGTTTTGGACAGAGGCTAAGCTAGGTTTAGCCCGGGTTTCTGGAGGGTGGGATGAGAGGCAGGGAAATATCCCGGGGGTAATGGAGTGGGTTGGCTTCGATTAGACCCCTCATTAATTCTCTGGTTCTTCTGTCAGAGACCAGGTGAAGGGCGGTTAGTCCTAACTAGCCGCCCATGATGGGGCGGCTACTTCCTGGTAGCCGCCCCAATCATGACCTGCCAAATGTCCCATCTCTGACAAGCGGTGGCTTGGGTCGGTTACTTGGTTTGATCCGGCCAAGAGAGGGCGGCTAAAGGTCATGACCCGCCGCAATGATCAGCATTTAATGCTGCTTTATGTCCCATCCAAGGGACTGGTCCAAAGTCAGCTAGGGGGCGTTCAGTGGGGCGGCTAGTGTAAACTAGCCGCCTAGTATGGGGTGGCTAGTTAGGGCTAGCCGCCCCTTTCCAGGGACTAGGGGTTTTTGGGTTTTTAGAGTGGCGGGATTTGTTTTAGGGTAGGTTTAGGGTTTGGGTTTAGGGCTAGGGTTTAGGGTTAGGGTTGGTTTAGGGTTTCCGGTTTACGTCAAGGCTAGGGTTTAGGGTTTTCGATTTTAGGTCAAGGCTTCCGGTTTCCCGAACTTTGGTTCTCTATTGGATGTCCAAATGTGGGATATTTCCGTGTGTTACTTGAAGTATTTCTGTCTCTCTGGACACTCAAAATTGGGGTATGTACAATTGTCCCTCATCGACGGAGTCTTTGTGCGAAGCAGAAAAGACTTCGACCGATGATAAGGAATGAGACCCCTATTTTGGCCGGCCCGACCTTCAAGGAGTTATGCCAATACGAACAGTACTATTCGGGGAGTTGATTTAGATTGTCAGAGGCTAGGTCTTGACTTAAATTTTTAACCGAGAGGATGATCCAGGTGGAAGGCAGGAAAAAGTAAATGGTGAGTGATCCAACCTGCGGTCGGGGTTCTTAGCTATCGTGCGCGGAGCAGCCCAGCGTCAGTTTCCTCGTGCCTACCGTTCCCGTGCTTGGGAAAACTCAGCAAGGAGGGGATATCGCCGACAGAAAGCAATTAAAAGTTGAGTTTGGGTGAATTGGATCATCCGAAGGATAAGAACTCCGGACAAGAACCAGAACTGAAGAAATTCAAATTTGAGTGGTACTGAAAGTGCGGCAAAACTTCGAGAAAGTCGTGTTTGATCAAGTAATGTCTGGAAATAAGCCAATACATGGCTGTTTGGTTATGGAGAACTGTGAAGTTTAGGGCTGAGAAGATTGGAAAGGGGTTTTTAAATGGAAGAGAAAAACTGGGAGGGGCGGCTAGTTGTTACTAGCCGCCCTAGAGGGGGCAGCTACTCGCGGGTAGCCGCCCCATAACTGGGTCCCTTATAACCGAAAAAGACCCTCTCTCTCCCCATACGTTTAAAACGATTTCTCTTCCCTCCTCTCTTCTTCTTTTTTCATTTTAAACCGAAAACCTTGATTCTAAAACACCTTGAATCCTTTGCTTTTGCCTTCCATCATTCCTTTCTTCTTGATTTCGGAGCCCTAGATTTTCTTTGGGGTTTTTCTTTTGTGTGAAATCAGAGGAGATGACGAAGGGGAAGAGGACGGCTTCGATGATGAAGCGCCTCAGGTCTTCCCGAGAGCAGAGAGGGGCTGTCTCGGGGTCTAGTTCATCGGGGAGTGATCGGGTGGAGGAGGAGGTCGTGAGGGAGGCCGTGGGTGCGGCAGAGGTGCCGTTAGTGGATACCGGTGCGGTTAGAGGCATGGGTATGTCTTCCGGGGCTGTCCCGGAGGTTGGGAGTACTATGATAGGCTACACACGCAAGAGGAGGCGTGGGGATCGACCGGCAGTGGTCGAGGGGGTGGTTTCGGGGGTCGGGGGATCGGTTGAGGGTGTGATGGAGGGAGGGGCCGAGGCCGAGGGGGTAAGTGAGAGTGAGAGGGCGTCATTGGACGCCATTATCAGGATGTTGGATAGGGAGGCCATAGAGGCCAGGGCAGCAGAGGAGGGAGAAGGGCCATGGGTGTTTTCGAGGGCTTAGCCTCCAGTGCGGCGGGCACGGAGGTTGGAGAGGCCGATGTTGGGGAGGAGGCCGGGGAGGCCGAGGGTGTGGGCATGGGGGCCGCGGAGGCCGGTGTTGGTGTTGGGGCCGAGGCCGAGGAGGCCGTGTTCGAGGAGGACGAGGAGGGGGATGACGACGGGATGGATGATCCCGACGAGGCTGAGGTGGACGCTCCTGGGCCGTGGTATGTGCCTAACCTTTTAGTCTTAGCCTTTTATTTATGTGTGTATGTGATATTTATATATGTGTGTTTCTAATAGCATGAATAGGTAATAGTGGGTGATATATGTTTCTAATATGCATGCTTGCATGTATAGTTAGATCACGGTGGGATAATAATCATGCGAATATGGGTTTGTGTTGGAACAAAAGAAGGGGCAATTTTTCATATGTGCATCCATGTTTGTCGTATAAGGGAAGGGAAATGACACGCCTTAGCATGCTTGCATGTGGTGGCTTTTGTATGCATATATATTTTTCAGAATATATATTTTCATATGTATTCGATCATGGTGGAGTAAGAGACAGTATCCGTATGCAATTTACGGGTCTAAGCTCCTTTACATGCTTGGGGTGGGTTTGTGAGAGGTGTATAATCATGCTAGACGGTAAAATAGAGAAGGTATGCAAGTAATGACCACGGTGGGATAAGAAGGTATAACAGGTAGTCCTATGAAACGTGTTTTGTGAATAACTGAAGGTGGGCCTACGCGTGAAGTCTTCTATTTGTCATGCTTTTGTTTTAGCATATGAAAGCTTATCTTGCTAAGCATGGTTTCTAAATGAATTTGTAGACTTGGATTCTTACCTCTCGACTACTTTTAAACTAACCCATGTTCCCTTCGTTTGTTTTGTAGAGATCGAACCATATTCGGGCTCTGTGGCATGGGACGAAGAGGTGGTACGATGCCTTGGGGCAGGAGGAGAGGGGCTTGGTGGATGGAGTGGGCTTCCGTTCCTTCTTCCTGATCGAGCCATTCCACGTTCACCGTCCTTACGTGGAGGCTTTGGCGGAGAGGTGGGATCCGGAGGGTTGTGCTTTCATTCTCCCCACTGGTGCTGTCATGCCGACCCTCGAGGACGTTTATCGGATCACCGGCCTTCCGGTGTCAGGGGAGGCAGTGATCGCGGCCACCCTCGCTGACTATAAGGCACTTTTCCAGGAGTTGATTGGGGAATGGGACTATGTGGAGCGTGTGAGGACACTGAACCGGATCCTTCTTGGACAGTTGTCGAGGCAATACGGTCTTGGCTCCTTTACAGAGCGTCAGAAGGGCGAAGCTGCAGCTAGCTTCGAGAGGCGGCGGGCGATGATCGAGGCGAGAGAGGCGGCCGCGTGCCCACAGAGGGCAGGAGGGAGTTGAGAGCGTTCTTCCTCTACTTCTTCGGCCGGGTTCTCTTCTCGACGGCCTCTGACAAGGTTTTCTCTCACTCTCTCTTGCTCATGAGGGACTTGGAGGGCATGGGGCGATACGCCAGGGGAGCGGCGATGCTTGCCCATCTATTCGCGGAGCTCTCGAAGAAGGTCAAGAGGGCCGGAGGAAAGAACATTGGCGGTTTTTCTCCCTTTCTCCAGGTATGTGTGAGTAGAGGGTGTTTTCTTTACCGGTTCGACTCGTTTGATTTTGATAATTCCCATCTTTGTTTGGGCAGGTCTTTGGGTATGAGCATTTCGCGATTGACCGCCCGACCCCGGTGCCTTTTGATCGTGTTCTCCCTTGGGCCATGAGATGGGCACCCCGGGGATCTTCGCGCTTGCATCGCCTCGCTCGGTTCCGGGAGGCCTTCCGTGTCTTGACGGAGGAAGAGGTATAAATTTTTTTCTTTGAGTTTTCTTTGGGTTGTATTTGGTTTTCTTTTGACTAAGTGCTCTTCCTATCTGTTGATGCTTCATAGATGATGTGGAGGCCCTATACGGAGGAGGAGGTCCCTGAGGAGTTGTCACGGGATGTCTGGCTGACCTATTTAATGAGGTCATGTTCCATGCGATCAGCCGGGTTGTCCGCCAGCTTGGGTACCACTAGTGGGTGCCCGATCTTCTGCCGAAGCGCCCCTCGATCCCGGTGGCCGGGATTCCTCGGGACACGAATCTCCCGAGGAATTACGCTATGTATGTGGCGGGATGGATGGGCCGAGGTGTCTTGGTGGGGCGTCGTCTCGAGGTGACTAGCAGTGAGGAGTATATGGCTTGGTACCGCCAGGAATATGCCAGCATCCTTGGGACTATGGAGGAGGAGATCCCGGACGCCTATGTAAGTCTTTCTCCTTTTCTTTTCTTTTCTTTTCTTTTCTTCTCCTTGAGTAATTTCTGACTGATGTTGGTTTTTGTAGGTTGAGCTGAACGAGATGGAGAAGAGGCTCAAAACCGCCAATGAGCACCTCCAAGCGTGGGCCAGGCAGATAGAGGCCTTGCGGGCACAGAGAGGACGCTTGCAGGACCAGGTCCGGGTCCTCGAGGCTCAGGTGGATGCTCTGTCGAGAGCGAGGGCCGACGGTGCTTCTTCTTCTTCCGTCCCTCCTCCTCCCGTGGTTTCCGAGAAGGAGCTCGAACTGACGAGGGAATTGGATGTGGCCCAAAGCGAGTTGACGGCCATACGGATGGAGTTGGGCCAGGCGAGGGGCAGGGCTTCTCGTGCTGAGGAGGAGGCGGACAGGCTGAGGTCCATGGTGGCCTTGAGAGAGGAGGGGTTCATCACCCTAGGCCGTGAGAGGGACTCCCTCCAGATGAGGGTGTCGGAGTTGGAGGGTGTTCCTGGAGGTTTGATGGGAGACTTAGTCCGTTCTCTGCAGGCAGCCGGGGATAGGGACCGAGAGGCGCTCAGGGCGTCGGAGGCGATGGCGCGGGAGTTGGAGGAGAGGTTGAGGGCTGCTGAGGATCGGGCCAGAGGGATGGAGAGTCGCCTCCGACAGAGATTGGAGAGGAGAGATAGAGATATGCAGCAGGTCCGTCTCTGGGAGGCCACTATGAGGGGGAAATTGGTTGGAGGGGGCTCTATGACCGAGGCGGACCTCGACCTTCTTCCGCTTGAGCCTGACCCTTCTCTCTCGGCCTCCTTGGCTACCGGGGCCACCTTCAGCCGTGCTTCTCGTCCTTCAGTGTCTCGAAGTCGCGGGGTATATCCGAGGGCTGCGTCTTCGGTTCGAGAGACTCCGGCCGCTCCTGACGCTCCAAAGGTTCAGTCTTCTCATCAGCCGCCGCTCCCTTCTCAGCCAAGTCAGGACGTTCTTCCTACTCAGCCTCCAACGGATGACGATATGCCGAGGTATAGCTTTTGGTGTCTTGGTTTTAAGTAGAAGAATAGTATATATGCGATGAATTCATGCTTTCCTTCTTTCGTTTTGACTCAGGTGATCATTTCGATGATGCATAGCTCAAGACTTCAGAGTTTGGAGCGTTTTTGAAGGAAAAAGATCCTCTTTTATGCACTCTCTTAGGTTTAGAAAGACAGTCTATGTTTGTGGTTTTGGCGGGACAATTTAACTTCTCGTTTATATGCATGGTTAGAGTAGTTTATCATGGATGTTTCATGGATATGTATGTTTGTGTAGATGAATCTTGGCTTTATAGGTTTGATTCATGGATGGACATATGATTTTGAGATATGGTTGTTTTCCGAAGTGTATTTATATTGGCTTTATGAATGTATATGCGTATGAAATGTGTGTATGCAATTTTTGGAAAGAAATGTTCTTAACAGGTATTGGAGACACGAAGATTTGATTACAATGGGACTGACAGCACTGAAAGAGGTGCAGGCAAGGGGCGGCTAGTGTGAACTAGCCACCCAGTGAGGGGCGGCTAGTTGTGCTTAGCCGCCCCCTGCCTGGGGCATTCTCACTTGAAACAAGGGACAGGGGCGGCTAGTGTAAACAAGCCGCCCAGTGAGGGGCGGCTAGTCGAGTTTAGCCTCCCCCTGTCTGGGGCAATTTGGTTCTGTTGCTCCTGTCTGCTGCTGCCGCTGAAAGTCTTTGTGACCGTTTCAACCTTCGGGACCTATAAAAACATTCTTTCCATGGACCAAGTGTTAAATCTGTCCAGATTGCGCCCCTGCACTGACTTTCAAGCTCTTTTCTTGCTTGAATTGTCAAGGGCTACGATCCATCTTAAGGTGAAATGGAAAAAGATAATGCGAGAAGGTAAAGTGCGGGAGACCATGCTTTAGTATGCAAGGAAGGGATTCCAAGTGTGTGAGAAAAACTCTTAAGTGTGTGTAAAGGTGGGACAATTTCTTCTCAGACATGTGCGGCAAGGGCACGAAATGAGTGGTGACAATTTTAATATTTAGGCATGGGGGTCAACTTTAATATTCCAAGAAAATCGGATGCCAAGGTGTTTTGGAAAAGGAAAATGCAATCTTATGCGTAAGTATAGTTGGCATAAAGGGGCATTTTAGTTCTTCAATGGTTTCTTACGTGAGAGGGTAATGTTCTCGATTTTCTGAAGTAAAAGATGCCATCAAGTCCCTGTGGAGGAGCCCTTGTGGTCACCCATGTCCAAGCCAGGATTGTATTTGAATGGTATACGCCTTAGGTGTCGATTTTTCTAGGTTCACGGGTTTCAAATGCTTAATCGTATTATTCTAAACATGCTGAAAAATCCATGAGTGTGCCAAGAGTCGAGTCAAATAAGCTTCCCTTGGATAAGCAAGTTTCTAAGTGAACTCATGTGAGTGTCTAGTTTGTAAACCTGGACATGATCTATCTTTGGTCAAAATTTCGCCTTTCCCGGCAGACATAGTTCAATTTAGAATCCCATTGCGAAAATAAAAGGGGAGGGGGAATGGGGTAAGAGAAATATCTTCCTTTCGGGCAATATTTAAGAATTGACCCAGTCTAGCACATGTCTTACTTTCTAGGTCCCTCTGGCTTTCTTCTTTTTACCACTTCTTTATTTTGGGTGGAAAGTACAGTCTGTTGTTTGGATGTGTACTGGTATAGCCGTTGTCTAGCGTATACCGTGCGTAAAGGCGTGAAAGCCTGCTAAAATAGAGAGTTTAACCCGTTCACTTGGGTGTTATTTTTCTTTTGTTAGCCTCTCATTGCCTGATTTTTTTATTTGAGGGGGGGGGGCTCTTCTATTTTTCACCCCGATTCTTTTCATGCTTCCCCTCTAGAAGTGTTTGTATAGTGCCAGAGCCAGTTTTGGGACATATGCCAGGTCTAGGTAACTCCTCATTTTGACCTAGGGTTAATATGAGTAGGGCGGAAATAAGGGATGTTTTTGCTTTGGGGGTTTTAAATTGTCCCAGTCTACGGGGTAGGCAATTTCTCTTCTTTCAGGTGAATCTAGTCCAGCTATATGTGTGTGAAGGAAACGGCATGATTTGGCGGAGATGCGTTCAAATAGATACGAGTTTATCTTTGAGAGTCTTATAATAGTTCTTAAGTATTGAAAGCTATTCATGCATGAAATTTCTTTAGATAAAGTGCGTTCCACGAACCTGGAACCTCGACTCCTTCGGCATCTACCAGGCGGTAGGCATTCCCGGAATAGGCATGGGTGATCACATAGGGTCCCTCCCATGTGGGTTGCAACTTTCCTCTTGGGTGAGGCTGTCTTGATGGCATGATTTGCTTAAGTACTAATTCCCCGATTTCAAATTTTCTCTTTATTACCTTCTTTTCAAATGCCCTTGCCACCCTTAATCTTTTCTCGTCTAGTAGTTCGAGGCGTAGTAGGAGTGCCTCCCTCCTTTCCTCAATTTGGAGGTCTTCTTCTAGTACTATTCTTAAGGCTGGGACGAGGATTTCGTAAGGTACTACTGCTTCGGCCCCAAACGTGAGTGAATAGGGGGTTTGACCAGTGGGTGTCCTAATGGAGGTTCGGTATGCCCAGAGGGCGTCTACCAATTTATCAGGCCAATCGGTAGCCTTATGGGTTTCTACTGTTTTCTTTATAATTTTGAGCAAGGTTTTGTTGGTGGCCTCTGCTTGTCCGTTCCCCTGTGGATAATATGGCGTGGAATGATGAAGTTCTATGTGATGTTTGTTGCATAGATCTCGGAATTCTTGGGAGATGAATTGGGGGCCATTGTCAGTTATGATCACTTTGGTGGTGCGGACAAAACGCGTCAGGGTAGAGCTTTTAATTACTACATAGGACTCGGCTTCAGCCCATTTGGTAAAGTATTCTGTAGCGGTGAGGATGAAAGCTTTTTGGGTAGTGTTTTCTATAGTGTCCCGGAATGGTCCTATCACATCTAATGCCCACATAGAGAAGGGCCATGGTGAAATCATGGGATGTAAAGAAGATGCTGGTGCGTGTATTTTGTTGGCATGAGTTTAACACTGGATACAACGCTTAACGTATTTGTTGCAGTCCCCTTCAAGTGTGGGCCAATAGTAGCCCATTCTTAATACCTTTTTCGCTAGCATCTGGGCGTTGACGTGTCCTCCGCATACTCCGGAGTGAGCTTCTTCTACAATGGTATATGCTTCTTCGTCGTCCAAGCACCTAAGTAGTTCTCCATTGAAAGAGGCTCGGAAGAGTATCCCCCCTCGGAGGTAGTATTTGACTGCTATCCTTTTAACTATTTTCTGGTCGTTGCTGGTAGCGTAGCTTGGGAATGAACCGTTTTTAAGGTAGTTTCTAATATCAAAGTACCATGGGTTTCCGTCGTCTATATCTCATAGTTCAAGGGCTAGGATTTCCGTGGTACTAGCATTTCTGTTGGCCCGGTTCATTTTTAGGAGACTTTGAGTTTTATAGTCACCGAGTTCGGTGGCAGGTGTTTCTAGTCTCTAGATAGTGACTGTTTCAGATGTCCTAGATAAGGGAAAGGTGAGCGATGAGGCTAAAGAGGCTAGAGAATCTGCAAGAATATTGCCGGTCCGGGGTATGAAAATGTGAGTAACCTAACGGAATTGTTTTAGCAGGACTATGGCTAGTTCTCTGTACGGCTTCAGTTTTGGGTCTCTAGTCTGATATTTTTTAAGAGTTTGGCGGATTACTAAGAGGGAGTCCCCAACGATGTCTAAATTTTTAGCTCCTAGGGCTAGGGCCGCCTTCAAACCTGCTATCAGGGCCTCGTATTCGGCAATATTGTTGGTGGCTTTAAACGTAAGCTGAAACGCTTGTGGGATAATGACGCCTTCGGGGGAGATTAGTGCTATTCCTATTCCCTTTCCCTTTTGGTTGACCGCTCCGTCGAAGTATAGCGTCCATCTCTCTCTGTCCTTTTCTTCAATAAGCGCAAATATTTCTTCGTCCGGGAAGTCAGTTTTTACTGGTTCGTAATCAGGGAGGGGTAGTTGAGCGAGGTGGTCAGCGATGGCTTGCCCTTTGATGGATTTTTGAGTTGCATACGTGATGTCAAACTCTTTTAACTGTACTTGCCATCAGGCTAAGCGTCCAGTTAATACGGCTTTCTCGAATAGGAACCTTTACTGGGTCCATTTTGGCCAAGTATTTGACTTTGTGGGCAAGAAAGTAATGTCACAATTTTTGGGAAGCCCATACTAATGCTAGACAAGTCTTTTCTGTAGGAGGGTAGGCTTTTTCGTATTCAATCAGGGTTTTACTCAGGTAGTAAATGGCCTTTTCCTTTCTTCCCATGTCGTCGTGTTGTGCAAGCACTGCACCAATGGCTTCCTTAGTTGCAGCTATATAGAGGAGCAGGGGTCGTCCGGGTATTGGAGCCGAAAGGACTTGGGGATTAAGAAGGTACGTTTTTAAATTATCAAAGGCCTTTTGGCATTCACTATCCCAATTAAACTTGACTCCCCCATTTAACAGTTTGTAAAAGGGGCGACATCTTTCAGCGTGTTGCGAAATAAATCTCCTAATAAATTGCAACCTTCCCACGAGCCCCCTCAATTCTTTTAGGTTCTTGGGTGGGGGCATTTGGGCGATGGCTTTTGCCTTGGTCAGATCTATTTCTATTCCCCGCTTACTTACCATGAATCCTAAAAGTTTCCCAGAGGAGACCCCAAAGCGACACTTCTTTGGATTCATTTTGAGTGAATATTCCCTGCATCTCTGTAACACTTGCCTAAGTATGTCTGCTTGTCCTATTCGAGTCCTAGATTTGACTAAGATATCATCCACATATACTTCTACTAGCTTGTGCATCATATCATGGAATATTGAGGTCATAGCCCTTTGATATATTGCACCTGCATATTTGAGCCCGAAAGGCATCACCATGTAGCAGTAAGTTCCCCATGGTGTGGTAAAGGAAGTCTTTTCTTGGTCTTTTTCTGCCAGCCGGATCTGGTTGTATCCAGGAAAGCCATCCATGAACGAGAGCATCTCATATCCTGCCGTGTTGTCGACAAGGAGGTCAATATGTGGGAGTGGGAAGTCATCTTTTGGGCACGCTCGATTGAGGTCCCAGAAGTCGATGCATATCCGGATCTTTCCATCCTTTTTGGATACTGGAACAATATTTGCCACCCATTCTGGGTATAAAACTACCCGAATAAATTTAGCCTGGTGGAGTTTGTCTACCTCATCTTTGATTTTTAAAGCCACCTCGGGATGAAGGCGTCTCAGTTTTTGTTTTACTGGTTTTGCGTTTGGTTCTAAAATTAACTGATGTTCGACAAACGAGGTATCGAGTCTGGGCATGTCCTTGTAAGACCACGCAAAGACGTCTTTATACTCGTGTAATATTTTAACTAGACCCTCCCTCTCATTGTGATTTAGTCATGCGCTAATTGAAATGATTTTGGGGTCAGTCTTTGTCCCTAGGTTTAGCTCCTCTATCTTCTCATCTGCTTCTTCCGTCTTTTCATCGAACCTTTGAAGGCTCTGCTTGAATTCTTCAGATAGGTCCCCTTTTTCTTCATCGTCCTCATCACAAATTTTGAAAACTCTTAGACCATCGTCTGGGTTCTCTATGTTATCTAGGTCTGGTTCTTCTATAACTGCTATTGTTTCAAATTTTTCTAAACCTAACATGGTCCTGCTATACCTTTCTAAGTTGCTAATGGTCTGGTCAGGAATTTGACTCCAAGTAGGTTTGACTGTTTTGGACGAGGTACTAGGGTTGGGATTTTTAGCCTGACTGGCTAGACGTTGTAGTTTATTCAGGAGATCAGAGTCATCGCTGAAGGGGTGCCATGCTGGGGTGAAATCATAGGGATCCTAGGGTTTTGGTTTCCATATTTTTTTGTTGTGTGTTTTTTTTTGTTTTTGTTTTTTGACAGACAAGACACTTATTATTTATAACCTACTGGATTGGTGGAAGTGTTTCAACCGACTTTTCTCCAGCAGCTGGCGCTCCTTTGTTGCGATGCTTGAGCACTACGAGAAAAGGAGGCTGGGTCAGCTGGAGTTTTATCGTCTGGCGGTGAGTGTGTGTTTAGGTGTTTATCAGGCTGTGGGAACAGCCATTCTAGGGAGCCAGAGAGACAGTCTGGTTCTGTCTCCGGGATAGGGTCTAGGGGTTAGGGGCATGCGACCTCTTTGGCGGGCTCTATGATTATTCCTCTTATGAAATGTTCGTACAACCTCCAATCGCATTTTTCCTTTAGTTTAGGGCGATGCTTGGACGAGCCAATGCCTTTCTTATCTAGCCATGCCGGGAGTTCGATGGGGTCCAAGATCCCATTTTTGTGTCCCAGGGTTTCCCCAGGAAGGTAACCCATGATCCCCATGGGTTTTGGGCTACTGGTTTTTATAGTGACAGTTTCATTATCGACGAACCTTGATTTAGGTCCTCTGATCGCATCTCCTTGTATTTTGATTATTCGACCCCCCAAGGGGAATTTCAAACATTGGTGTAGGGGAGAGGAGACCCCCTTTATGGATGCTAGCCATTTGCGTCCTAGGATCATATTGTAATCTGAATCCATTTCTAGGACATATGCTTTAGCGCTAGTTTCTAGCGGCCCTACCTTTAATCGGAAGTCCTTAAAGCCTTGAACCGAACGAGCCATTTTGTCATAGGCAAATATACGGGTGTCCGTTTCGAAGAGTGTAGTTATACGTCCGTCAATGTTCTCGAAGGTTTGTAGTGATATGAGGTTTACTCCCGCCCCGGTGTCAATTAGAACTTTATCCACCGAGTATCCTTCGAGGTTAATCGTTATGCATAGGGTTGAGGTGCTAATGACTTTATCGTGAATCTCTTCTTTAGGTCTAAAGGTTATGATGGGCCCTAGTCCTGCGGTGGCTAGAGCTATTGGTACGCCTAGGGTAGAGATTGTGGGTCGACTTGGATTCTTTCTAGGAACATTTTTAGAGCCTGCTGGTGGTGTTCTGAGGTCTCGATTAGCTCTAAAATGGAAATTTTCACGGGAATTTTTTGGAGTTGGTCTAGGATGTCGATCTTATCTCCGGTGCGGGGCTCCTCAGTCTCTGTTTCAGGCAGGGGGTGTCTGTAAGAGGGTATAGTGTTGAAAATTCTGCCTGCTCTAGTAGTATGATGATTCAGAGCGTCAATGGTGGTTCGGGGGTTTTGTTTTAATGGGTATAGGCTTTCGTTAATTGGTGAGGGGGATAATGGTTGGAGTTTTTTAGGGAGGGAGAGCTTTGTGTGTCTGGGAAGAATGGGGGAGGGGACTGGTAGGATGGGGGAAGAGGCTGGTAAGATTAAGCCACCTGGGATGATTCTGGGTGACTCTTCGTGCTCAGCGTCTTTTATGGTGTAGACGCTTTCATAGCTTAGGCTCTCTGGTTCTTCCAAGGGACCCTTCGTGGCTGGCCTTGGGTCTTGAGTTGTGGTTTCTACAGGGTTGGGGGTTTCTGAGGTTGTCTTAACTTCTAGTGATTTTGTAGCCAGGTTGTTTTTGAGTCCCCTGATGGTGGCCCAGTCTAAGCGCCTTTCTTCATCAAGGTCATAGCCAATGTCTCTAAATGAGGAGCATTGTTTGATGGTGTGGCCGTGATGTCGATGATATTGACAAAAACGGGTGGGGTCAGCACCGATAGGTGAAGGTCTAGCCGTGGGTAAGGAAATATCATTGACTTTTAATAAGGCTCTGAATATGTTCCCTAGGGTTTCTGGAAGGGGAGGATAGCTATCTCTTCTGCTTGACCATCATGGGCTGTAGAAAGAGGGAGATGCTGCCTTATCACGGGGGGTGCACGCGGGTTCTCCAGGGGTCATGCCTTGCGTTCTTGGGGGGATAGGATAGAAGGGTCTCCTGTTTTGGTCCTGGTTTTGGATTAAAGGGGCCTGAATTGGGGAATCATGGGTTGCGGGGTTTTGTCCTATCGGCACGGGGACGGGTACTGATCGAGTAGTGAAGTTTTGGTTGATTGGCCGAGGCAGCGCATACCCGGACGAACCGGACGTGTACTGTCTCGGAGCCGTTCCTCGATCAGGAACTCGTGCTCCGTTCGGGTAGAGTGCCAATACCTGTGTAATAATCCCCTCTACCGTGGGGGTTTGTGCCTTGCGAGGCAGTTGTCCAACCCTATGGCTGATAGGTGGGGACTGGGTTTGGACTACTGGGGCTGCACAACGGGAAATCCTGTTGTGGCGGTCAATTAGAAGCTGATACGTAGTACAGTCTCCGTACGAAAGGCTCGTACGAAGCTCTGGACTCAGGCTCTGTAACATCATGTCAATTTCTTGACATTCTGTGAGTTGTAGGCTAGTCCGGTGGACAAGTGTGCGCCACCAAGACACGTATTGTTCGAATTCCTCCCTAGGCCTCATTCTCTCTACGGTTAAATCTGAAATATAGGGGGTTCTGATCCTCTGGTAACCGTAGCGGCCCAAGAACTTCTCGCTTACAGCCGAGAAGTTCGACAAGTGATCTACAGGGAGGGTGGAGAACCATTGTAGTGCTTCTCCTTCCAATGATTTCTGGAAGAGGAAGACTAGCAGAGGTTGATTATCTAGAAAGAGGCGGGCGTCTAGATAAAAAGCAGTTAAATGGATGTCTGGGTCTCCACGACCGTTATACCGGCGGAATTTGGGGATTTTGAATCCCTCCGGTAGGTGAACTGACGGGATTTGTCTCAGGTTATGTAGAGACATGTGTTTGGGGGCTGAGGGACCAGTCTCGGAGAGGATTCTCCGTATGGTTTCGTCCAGTGTTTCTCCCCTGGGAGGGATGTCTAGCGGTCCCGGGTTTGGGGTGGCCTGGTAAGGGCTTGGGATGGAAACGGTTGGGAATATTGGATTCGCGGGGGAAAGGGGGGTGAACGAAAAGACGCTCGGGTTGACCGAGTGACTGGGTGTGAATGGGGTCTTGGGAGTGGCCTTAGGGGTTTCGACAGGGGTCTCCTGTCTTAGGGTTTTGACCTGGCGGTAGTCGGCGAGGTCATGAAACATGTCCTCTACGAATTGGTATCCTAGACTGGCCATCTTTTCCTCTAGATGGGTCAGGAATTGCGTGGCCTGACCCTCTTGGTGAGTTCTTTCCTCTAGTATCTCCTCCTATATGCGGGATTCCATGATGCGTGTGAAATGATCTTTTGTTGTTTTTCACAAGGGAGGTCCCACCGTGATCGCCAATTTGTCGGTACCGTCGGGAAGGCCTCCGATGTCGGTGTGTCGGAGCGGATTCCGGCGGGGTGCGCGGTGAGCGCGTGCATGTGTGGGGGTTCTTCAGGGATTCGGATCGGATGCGTGCCCGGGAGGGCTCGGTCGGATCGTCTTCTCGGAAGGGGTGAGGGTGTGTCGGTCCTGGTTGAGGCGCCCGATAGCGGCTCAAGAGGATTCCAGGGTTTGTGTAATCGCCACCTGCTTTTTCTAAAAGCAGGAAAAGGTTGGGTTTGGTTTTGGACACCTACGTGGGGAGTTTGTGGGGTCTCCGCTCTGAGACACGGATATACCGTACACAGAGGTGAAAAACAGGTATCATATTCTGCTTCCGGGGCTTGACTAAAGGAGTCTTGGGACAAAGGGGTGTGGATAGGGGGCGGCTAGTTGTGTTTAGCCGTCGGCCAGGGGACGGCTAGCTAGGGTTAGCCGTCCAGGGTCTGGGTTGGTTTGGGCAGAACTTTGGTAGGAAATGGGTTCGGTTTTGGACAGATGCTAAGCTAGGTTTAGCCCAGGTTTCTAGAGGGTGGGATGAGCGGGTATTTTATGTAGGGAATGGGTGTTTCTCTCACAAAAGGGGCTCTCTCTCTCTCTCTCTCTCTCTCTCTTGGGATTTCCAGTGGTGGAAGGGTTTGATCAAGTGAGGATGGTGGATTGGTGATTGAAGATGTTGTACTTGGGCTTTGGGACCCCTCTCTTTATAGTAAAAGAGAGGCAGGGAAATATCCCGGGGGTAATGGAGTGGGTTGGCTTTGATTAGACCCCTCATTAATTCTCTGGTTCTTCTGTCAGAGACCAGGTGAAGGGCGATTAGTCCTAACTAGCCGCCCTGGATGGGGCGGCTATTTCCTGGTAGCCGCTCCAATCATGACCTGCCAAACGTCCCATCTCTGACAAGCGGTGGCTTGGGTCGGTTACTTGGTTCGATCCGGCCAAGAGAGGACGGCTAAAGGTCATGACCCGCCTCAATGATCAGCATTTAATGCTGCTTTATGTCCCATCCAGGGGACTGGTCCAAAGTCGGCCAGGGGGCGGTCAGTGGGGCGGCTAGTGTAAACTAGCCGCCTAGTATGGGGCGGCTAGTTAGGGCTAGCCGCCCCTTTCCAGGGACTTGGGGTTTTTGGGTTTTTAGAGTGGCGGGGTTTGTTTTAGGGTAGGTTTAGGGTTTGGGTTTAGGGCTAGGGTTTAGGGTTAGGGTTGGTTTAGGGTTTCCGGTTTAGGTTAAGGCTAGGGTTCAGGGTTTCCGGTTTTATGTCAAGGCTTCCGGTTTCCCGAACTTTGGTTCTCTATTGGATGTCCAAATGTGGGATATTTCCGTGTGTTACTTGAAGTATTTCTGTCTCTCTGGACGGTCAAAATTGGGGTATCTATAGCAGGGGGCGGCTAAACCCGACTAGCCGCCCCTCACCAGGCGGCTAGAATACACTAGCCGCCCCAGTCCTTTGTTTCAGGTAAACGTGCCCCAGGCAGGGGGCGGCTAAACACAACTAGCCGCCCCTCACTAGGTGGCTAGTTTACACTAGCTGCCCCCTGCCTGCACCTATTTCAGCTATGTCAGTCCATATCAAATCAACTCTTCAACACTTCTTTACCTATTGAAATCAGTTCTTTCCAAAACTTGCATACACGCACTTCATATACATAAACATTCATAAGACGCACACCAACGCATTTCAAAAATAACCACATTTCAAAAACACATGTCCATCCGTAAACATACTGAAACTAAACCATACGTCCATCTCATCCTATCATCCACCCATAGAACCTTATGAAACCATTCCACATACACGACCGAATTTACACCAATAGAACTAAATTAAAACACCCATGTTTGTCCATACATCAAGAAAAAAAATGATGAAGAGAACAGGAAAATTGTTCATGAAAAAGAAATGTAAACCTACTTAAAACTAAAGTTAAAAGAGATAAAGATCCATCGGAAGCTTCCATCAAAGTCTTGAGCTACACACCATTGAAATGATCACCTGAGTCAAAAAGAAAAGAAGAAAAGCATAAATTCCTTGCATATATACTATTCTTCCACCAAAACCAAGACACAAAGAAGCTATACCTCGGCATATCGTCATCTACTGGAGGCTGAGTCGGAGGAACATCCTGACTTGGCTGGGAAGGGAGCGGCGGCTGATGAGAAGATTGAACCTCTGGAGCATCAGGAGCGGTAGGAGTCTCTCGAACTGAAGATGCGGCTCTCGCATATATCCCACGACTCCTGGACGCCGAGGGACGAGAAGCGCGACTGAAGGTGGCCCCGGTAGCCAGGGAAGCCGAGACGGAACGCTCGGGCGCAAGAGGAAGAAGTTCAAGGTCCGCCTCAATCATAACCCCTCTGCCGACCAACTTCCCTCGCATGGTGGCTTCCCAGAGGAGGAACTGCTGAATGTCTCTTTCTCTATGTTCCAATCTCCCTCGAAGACGCATCTCCACCGCCCTCAACCTCTCCTCGATCTCCCGTGATCTCGCCTCAGCGGCCCGGAGCCTGTCTTCGCTCGATCGAAGTGCCTCTTGATCTCTATCCCCGGCCGCCTGGAGAGAACGAAGCAAGTCCCCCATCAAACCTCAAGGAACACCCGCCGAAGCCTCCAACTCCGACACCCTCATCTGGAGGGAGTCCCTCTCATGGCCTAGGGTGATGAACTCCTCCTCTCTCGATGCCATCATAGACCTCAGCCGGTCCGTCTCCTCCTCAGCCTGAGAAGCCCTACACCTCGCCTAGCCCAGCTCCATCCGTGTGGCCGCCAACTCACTACGGGCCGCGTCTAACTCCCTTGTCAACTTGAGCTCTCGCTCGGAAACCATGGAAGGAGGAGGAGCGGAAGAAGAAGAGGCACCAACGGCCCTCGCTCTCGACAGAGCATCCACCTGAGCCTCGAGGACTCGAACTTGATCCTGTAACCGGCGCCTCTGAGCCCTCAGGTGCTCCACTTGCCCACTCCGCGCTCGAAGGTGCTCGTTGGCGGTCTTGAGCCTCTTCTCCATCTCATTTAACTCAACCTGCAAAGGAAACACCACTCAGAGAAATATTCAACAAAACAAGAACAAGAAAGAAAAGAAGGGCTTCTAACTTACGTAGGCGTCTGGGATCTCCTCCTCCATCATCCCGAGGACACCCGCATACTCCTGACGATACCAAGCCAGGTATTCGTCACTCGAAGTCACCTCAGGACGACGCTCCACCAAGACACCTCGGCCCATCCATCCCGCCACATACGTAGCGTAATTCCTCAGGAGGTTCGTGTCCTGAAGAATCCCAGCCATCGGGATCGAGGGGCGCCGCGGCAGAGGATCAGGCACCCACTGGTGATACCCAGGATGGTGGATGACCCGGCTGATCGCATGAAACACAACCTCATTGAAGTAGATCAACCAGACATCTCGCGACAGGTCCTCGGGAACCTCCTCCGTATAGGTCCTCCATGTCATCTACAAAGCATCAAAAGATTGGAAGAGTGCTTAGTCAAAAGAAAACCAAATACAAGTCAAAGAAATCCGAAGAAAAACTTATACCTCTTCCTCCGACAAGACACGGAAGGCCTCCCAGAATTGGGCGAGGCGGTGCAACTGCGAAGATCCCTGAGGTTCCCATCTCATGGCCCAAGGGAGGGCACGATCAAATGGCGTCAGAGTCGGGCGATCAATGGTGAAGTGCTTGTACCCGAAAATCTAGCAAAGCAAGAGGGAAATTATCATAATCAAAGTGAACTAAATCAAGAAAAGGACATCTACCGCTCACTCACACATACCTGAAGAAATGGCGCGAAGCCGCCAACGTTCTTTACCCTGGCCCTCTTGACTTTCTTCAAGAGCTCCGCGAAGTGATGGGCGAGCATCGCCGCTCCCCAAGCATTGTAAATACCCCAATTTTGACCGTCCAGAGAGACAGAAATACTTCAAGTAACACACGGAAATATCCCACAGTTGGACATCCAATAGAGAACCAAAGGTTCGGTAAACCGGAAACCCTAACCCTAGCCTTGACCTAAACCTAAACCGGAAACCCTAACCCTAGCCATGACCTAAACCTAAACCGGAAACCCTAACCCAGCCATGACCTAAACCTAAACCGGAAACCCTAACCCTAGCCTTGACCTAAACCTAAACCGGAAACCCTAACCCTAGCCATGACCTAAACCTAAACCGGAAACCCTAACCCTAGCCATGACCTAAACCTAAGCCCTAAACCCTAACCCTAGCCTTGACCTAGCCCTAAACCCTAACCCTAACCTAAACCTAAACCTAAAACCTAAATCGGAAACCCTAATTCTAAAAACCCTAGAACCCCAAGTCCCTGGAAAGGGGCGGCAAGATCTAACTAGCCGCCCCATACCAGGCGGCTAGTTTGAACTAGCCGCCCCCCTAACCACCCCCTGGCCGACTTTGGACCAGTCCCTGGATGGGACATAAAGCAGCAATAAATGCTGATCATTGCGGCGAGTCATGACCTTTAGCCGCCCCCTCTTGGCCGGATCAATCCAAGTAACCGACCCAAGCCACCGCTTGTCAGAGATGGGACGTTTGGCAGGTCATGATGGGGGCGGCTACCAGGAAGTAGCCGCCCCATCCTGGGCGGCTAGTTGGAACTAGCCGCCCATCACCTGGTCTCTGACAGAAGAACCAAGGAATTAATGAGGGGTCTAATCGAAGCCAACCCACTCCATTACCCCCGGGATATTTCCCTGCCTCTCTTTTACTATAAATAGAGGGGTCCCAAGCCCAAATACAACACCACCAATTCATCTTCAATCACCAATCCACCATCCTCACTTGTTCAAACCCTTCCCCACTAGGAATCCCAAGAGAGAGAGAGAGAGAGAGCCCCTTTTGTGAGAGAAATACCAATTTCCCTACATAAAATACCCTCTCATCCCACCCTCCAGAAACCCGGGCTAAACCTAGCTTAGCCTCTGCCCAAAACCAAACCCATTTCCTACCAAAGCTCTGCCCAAACCAACCCAGGCCCTGGATGGCTAAACCCTAGTAGCCGCCCCATACCCGACGGCTCAAACCCACTAGCCGCCCCCCATATCCACACTCCTTTGTCCCAAGACTCCTTTAGTCAAGCCCGGAAGCAGAATAGGATTACTTGTTTTTCACCTCTGTGTACGGTATATCCGTGTCTCAGAGCGGAAACCCCACAAACTCCCCACGTAGGCGATCAAATCCAACACCAACTTTTCCTGCTATTCGAGAAAGCAGGTGGCGATCACAACAAAACCCCGTCTTTTCTGAGAAGCAGTCGGGCGGCTCAGGAACGACTCTCCAGGCGGTGATCTGATCAGTCGCGAGACGGACCAGGACCAAGTTCGCAGAAACCCCCCAGTTTTTACATACCGACAAGCATAGCGTCCCATACCCTCCAGGTCCCTCATCAACAATAGGGAATGAGAGGAGACTTTATCAGAGGCCGTCAAGAAGAGGACCCGGCCGAAGAAATAAAGGAAGAACGCCCTCAACTCCCTCCGTGCCCTCTGTGGGCACGCGGCCGCCACTCTTGCCTCGATCATCACCGGCCTCCTCTCGAAGCTAGCTGCAGCTTCGGCCTTCTGACACTCTGTAAAGGAACCGAGGCCATATTGCCACGAAAGCCTCCCCAAAGGGATCCGGTTCAGCGTCCGCTCCCGCTCCACGAACTCCTATTCCCTGATCAACTCCTGAAACAGCCCCCTATAGTCCGCAAGGGTGGCCGCGATCACCGCTTCCCCGAAGACCGGAAGACTGGTAATTCGATGGACGTCCTCGAGGGTCGGCATAACAGCGCCGGTGGGGAGGATGAACGTACAACTCTCCGGGTCCCATCTCTCCGCCAATGCCTCCACATATGGGCGATGCACGGCTCAATCAGAAAGAAGGAACGGAAGCCCGCTCCGTCCACCAACCTCCTCTCCCCCTGCCCCAAGGCATCGTACCACCTCTTCGTCCTGTGCCATAAATCCCGGATACGATTCGGCCGCTACAAACAAACGAAGAAGACATAGGTTAGCTTAAAGAGCAATCGAGAGGTAAGAATCCAAAGCCTGAGATTTGTTTAGAAAATCATGCTTAGCAAAATGAAACTTCCATATAATAAATAAAAAACGAAAGCATGAAAATAAGAAGCTTAAAACACATAAGGGTTCATCTCCCATTATTTACAAAACACTCTTCATATGATCACACATGCTAAAAGCATTAAAATCCCACCGTGGTCACCGCTTATGCTCTTTCTTTTATCGCAGTCTATCATGCTTATATACTTTCCATAAACTCACCTAAGCATATGAAAAACACTTGGACCTATGAAATACATGCATATACTCCCTCATGCTCTACCACGATCAAACACATGCGAAGTCACACCTTAAAAACTATATGCACACAAAAATGTATCGCATGCAAGTATATTAGCCATATCATACCTCTCTCCTTTATATGCATATAACAAACATGGATATATATGAAAAATTGCCCCCCTTCCTAAAAACAAACCCATATCAGCATGCTATCCCACCATGATTAACTCAAAAGCATGTCTATTAAAAACACGCATATACAAGTATTATACACTAGTCACCTATTCATACCATCAAAAGACATACATATATACCAAATAAAAAGGCTAAGACTAAAGGGTTAGGAACATACCACGGCCCGTGTGGACCCAGGAGCGTCCACCTCGGCCTCGTCGAGATCGTCCATCCCCTCGTCATCCCCCTCCTCCTCATCTTCCTCAAACACGGCCTCCTCAGCCTCAGCCTTAGCGCCAACACCGGCCTCTGTGGCCCCGGGCCCATACCCTCGGCCTCCCCGGCCTCTTCCCTAACATCTCTAGTCCCCTCCACCCTCCCCGCACCGGAGACAAACTCCTCGAAAGCCCCCATAGCCCTTCTTTCCTCCTCCTCAGCCCTGGCCTCTGTGGCCTCCCTATCCAGCATCCCAACAATGGCATCCAATGATGCCCTCACATCCTCACTAACTCCCTCAGTCCCTACCCCCTCGGTTGCACCCTCGACCAACCCTAACACCTCCTCGACCACCACCGGTCGATCCCCACTCCTCCTCTTACGTGTGTAACCTATCATACTCCCCCCTATCTCCCGGACAACCCCCGAAGGCGAAGCCTCGACCTCACCCACGCCAACACCCACCGGCGGCACCTCCGCCATACCCACAACCTCCCTCACGACCTCCCCTTCCACCTGATCACTCCCCGATGAACTAGACCCTGAGACAGACCCTCTCTGCTCTTGGGAAGACCTGAGGCGCTTCATCATCGAAGCCGTCTTCTTCCCCTTCGTCATCTTCTACGATTTCGCACAAAAGAAGAACCCAAAGAAAACCTAGGGCTTCGAAATCAAGAAGAAAGGAATGATGGAAGGCAAAAATAAAGGATTCAAGGTGTTTTAAAATCAAGGTTTTCGGTTTAAAATAGAGAAGAAGAAGAGAGGAGGAAAGGGTAACCATTTTAAAACGTATGGGGAGAGAGAGAGAGGGCCCCTTTTTGGTTATAAGGGACCCAGTCGGGAGGCGGCTACTCACGAGTAGCCGCTCCCTCTCGGGCGGCTAGTTACAACTAGCCGCCCCTCCCAGTTTTTATGTTTTCACTTGAAACCCCTTTCCAATCTCTTTTCAGCCCTAGTTCCAAGGTTTTCCATACCAAACAGCCATGTATTGGCTTATTCCCAGGCACTACTTGATCAAACACGACTTTCTCGAAGTTATACCACACTTTCGATACCATTGAAATTCAAATTTCTGCAGTTCTGGTTCTTTTCCAGAGTTCTTATCCTTTGGATGATCCAATTCACCAACTCAACTCTTTACTTGCTTTCTGTCAGTGATATCCCCTCCTTGTTGAGTTTTCCCAAGCACGGGAATGGTAGGCACGAGGAAACTGACGCTGGGCTGCTCCGTGCACGATAGCTAAGAACCCCGACCGCGGGTTGGATTACTCACCATTTACTTTTCTCGCCTTCCACTTGGATCATCCTTTCGGTTGAAAATTCTAAGTCAAGACCTAGCCTCTGACGGTCTAAATCAACTCCCCGAATAGTATTGTTCGTATGGTCATAACTTCTTAAAAGGTCGGGCCGGCAAAAATAGGGGTCTCTTTCCTTATCATTAGTCAAAGTCTTTTCCGCTTCGCGCAAAGACTCCGTCCGATGAGGGACAATTGTAGATACCCCAATTTTGAACATCCAAAAAGATAGAAATACTTTAAGTAACACCTGAAAATAACCCACATTTGGACATTTAGTAGAAAATCAAAGGTTCAGAGACCAGAAACCCTAACCCTAGACCAAACCAGGAACCCTAAACCTATACCAGAAACCCAAACCTAAACTGAAACCCTGAACCTAAACCGGAAACCCAGATCCTAAACCTAACCTTGACCCCAACCCTAAACCTAACCCTGACCCCAAACCCTAACCCTAAACCAAAACCTAGCCCAAACGCTAACCATAAACCCTAAAATCGGAAACTCTAACCCTGACCTAAACCCTGACCTAAATCCCGGTCCAAACCCTAACCCTAAACCAAACCCTGGCCCAAACCCTAACCCTAAACCCTAAACCTAAACCGGAAACCCTAACCAAAACCTAGACCCTAAACCTAACCCTGACCCCCAACCCTAAAACCTAACCCTGACCCCAACCCTAAACCCACCTAGAGAACCCCAGAAGACCTAAAACCTAAGAAACCCTGGCAAGGGGCGGCTAGCCCTAACTAGCCGCCCCATACCAGGCGGCTAGTTGGCACTAGCCGCCCCCTGGCAGACCCTGAACCACTTCCCTGGATGGGACATAAAGCAGCATTAAATGCTGATCATTGCAGCTGGTTGTGACCTTTAGCCGCCCTATCTTGGCCGGATCAATCCAAGTAACCGACCCAAGCCACCGCTTGTCAGAGATGGGATGTTTGGCAGGTCATGATGGGCGCGGCTACCAGGAAGTAGCCGCCCCATACTTGGCGACTAGTTAGGACTAGCCGCCCTTCACCTGGTCCTGACAGAAGAACCAGAGAATTAATGAGGGGTCTAATCAAACACACTATTAACCAAGCCATTCTATTACCCCATGGATATTCCCTCGTCTCTTTTTACTATAAATAGAGGGGGAACATTTTTACAACATCAACCAATCTCCAATCCACCACCCTCACATGATATCAATTGACCATTCCCTTCCCCCACTAGAAATCCCTAGAGAGAGAGAAAGAGAGCCCCTTTTGTGAGAGAAAAATTCATTCCCTACACAAAAACACCCTCTCATTCCACCCTCCAGAAACCCGGGTTAAACCTAGCTTAGCCTCTGTCCAAAACCAAACCCATTTCCTACAAAAGTTTTGCCCAAACCATCCTAGACCCCGGACGGCTAAACCCTAATAGCCGCCCAATACCCGACGGCTGAATCCCACTAGCCGCCCCATATCCACACCCCACTTGCACCCCTTCGTCCCAAGACTCCTTTAGTCAACCCCCGGAAGGATAATAGGATTACCTGTTTTTCACCTCTGTGTACGGTATATCCGTGTCTCAGAGCGGAGACCCCACAAACTCCCCACGTAGGCGATCAAATCCAACCCAACCTTTTCCTGCTTTTCAAAAAAGCAGGTGGCGATCACACAAACCCTGGGATCCTCTTGAGCCGCTGTTGGGCGCCTCAACCAGGAACGACACCACCCTTCCGAGAAGATGATCCGATCGAGCCCGCCAAGGCATGCATCCGATCCGAATCCCTGAAGAACCCCCACACACGCTCCACCCCCCACACGGATTTTTCAAACACCGACGAATCCGACACCGACAGAGGTGGAGGGGGTGAAGGCTAAAGAAGCTCATGAACTCCATTATCAACAAGGATAATGGGAAAGTGATCATCCTGGCTTCGATCTGGCCAAAATAAATCAAAAGGGATTCAGTATCCGGAGGAGGGGGCATCTCCCATGAATATTCCTCGACTACAAGGTTGTCAGGGAATTGTGCCATTAGAATGGGATGATGGAATAAAAAGGGAAGAATAGAAAAGTGCTGCACCAAAGCTCTAAAGGATGTAAAACTCGTAAGAGATAAAAAGAAAATGAGGGAATGAGTACGTGTATATAAGGGGTTTTCGAACCAAAAGCCTAACCGTCGCGGTCAATTGAGGGAAACAAATTGGCAAAATTAAATTTCAAAGGTTACCTACCAGGTGGCATTAAATGAAGAAGACGCGTGAGAAGGTGACAAGTGTCGCAAGCATGAGCCATCAGGCCCAATGCCCAAATCCAATTAATCCGAGAGGCTTGGCGGACAACCCTTTCAATCAAACCGGTCTCCCTAGATCAGTTCTTCCGGACTCCCAAGCACTTGAGAGGCCAAAAGAAGGGGGCATTGTGGGAGACCAAATTAATCAGAAAACTAAATAGGGGATAAGATCGTACAAGAACAAGGATTAAGCAAGGATTAACCCATGAAGGTAAAAATAAGGGTCCGGGGTAAGGAAGCCCATGGATCCTTTTATGGCTTCTGCGAACCCGCTTTCCCTGACAGGACGGGCAAACGGCTATGCCCGACCAGGCCTAGTCGGACAAAGGCTGTGCCCGACCAGAATAAGTTGGTCATGCACTGTATATCTAAGGATGAGTACCGAAAATGCCCGATCTTAGGGTTGGGCCATCTAGGAAGCAATGCCCATACTAAAACGCAGGTCGGCCATAGGCCCTCTCATGCAAGAAAGCGGTTAACAAAGGGAATATGCTCTGACACTAGAAAAGGACAGAATGTCAGAAAAACAGTTATTGGATAATGATGATCCCTAGGTGACATGTGTCCACAGATCTTGAGGCCACGTGGAGATTCCATATCATGATATGATCACCCCGCAAGGCAAAGCTTGGCACCCCCCTGTTTAGTATAATAGATGGACTTCACCTCCTTCTCAAGGTATGCGAATACTTACTCTCTCTCTTACTCTTACTCAAGAATTCTAAGTTCTCTTCTTCATACAAGGAGGGGACTGACTTGAGGGTCGGAGGGGCGTTAGCTGGCACAACACTGGTGTAAGTTTTAGGTACCCAGAGGCGGAAGAAGGAGGGGGAGGAAGATGACGATGAGGATCAGAGGCTCGTAGTAGATTGTGGCAAAGAAGAGGCCGAGCCAACGCTGTCACGGGTCTACATCCAAAGCCCGAATCGGCGAAGATCCAGCCCAGGAGGGGAGAATCAAATTTCATCCCCCACATGGGGTATAGAGTATTTGAGCATGTCATAATGATTAGTATGAGACGTTCATTTGATATACAAAACTTATATGCTTTGGAGATTATTATTTTTATTGCATGTATGTTATTGGAAAATAAGTGATCATGCATGCATATCTTTGTTCTGTGTGACTCCGTCTGCATAACGATGGTCTGCGTGACCTCGTCTGGGTGACGCCGATATGCGTGACCATGGTCCAGTGGGACCCTGTCTGCATGACCAGGCTTTAGATGGAGCATCTCTTTAGCTACGTGCCGTACGAGCATGCGTGTCCGTTGCATTCATATGCATCATGTGGTTTTGATAAGAATTTTTTATCATACATCCTTCAAAAGAGATTTTTTTTATTATGCTATTGTATATTTGGAATAATGTTTTAAGACTTGTTATTTATGCAACAGTTCCTTATGATATCTCTATAAACTCCTTATTTTAAAGTATATTATTAACGGGACGCCATAGGTCCATTCACTAAGGGTGTGGTTGCTCACCCCTCAATATTTTTCCTTTTTCAGATTTAAGGGTTTAGAGTGGTGGATCTCATGTAGCTGTGGACGAGATTATATTTTCTAGAAAGCTAGACTTTGCATAGAAGGTGTTGGTCATTTCTTTGGCATGTAGAGGACCCGAATGTATGATAGTATGGTGATATTTAGAATTCAGTTGTTCCCGATGTATATCCAGTATTTTGAGAACTTGTTTTGGATTTTAACCTTGATAATTGATGTATAAAGTATGGTGATGTATTCTTATGTTTCTAGATAACAGAATATTAGTACTATGAGATTTGAGGAATTTAATGTTAAAACAACCGGATTTCACGCTTCAAAATGGAGTCATGGATTCAGGGCGTTACACGTAGAGTTCATCTTCAGTCATTTCGTCGGTACTGCTCTTCTTGGGATTCTTCTCGGTGTGGACATAAGCGACTTCGAGAAGGTTGAGGTAGAAGAGCACTTTCCCTTTCCACCTTTTGAAGTGTGCTCCTTTGAAGCGAAAGGGCTTGTTGAGATCTCCAATGTTTTCGTTTGGCTTCTCTAGCGTAGGCTCCATTGAATCTCCTTATAATTGTTAGTGAAAATTGTAATATGTAGAAAAATAATACAAATAATTTTGAGAAGCAAACGAAACGATTAGATTGAGGCGCGGGTATCTCACTCTCTTTAAGGAGATTCAAGCCCTCTGCGGTTGCACAATCCACGTACCGGTGCAACAAACTTTCTCTTGGCTTGTCCCCTCCAGGATACAACAGTCCAACTGAAATATTGTATAGCTCACACCAATCTGCACAAGTGGATGAGCTCAAAGCTCCAAAAAAGAAACACCTTTCTTTGCCAATAAATTCTCACATTCTTTTTTTTATATTTATGGATTGATGTTATATTGTTGATACATTGCCATCAGATGAAAGGGTGGTATATATAGTCTCATTAGACCCCCTTAGATACATGCATGTAATAAACTCCATTTGGTGCATGTTCATGCATTCCTATGTACACAATTTATGAAAGATTAATCCAATGAGTATTGTGCATGCATTACAAGGTTCCTTCATGGGTATACATGCATTCATCCAATGTATATACATTCACTACAAGATTCATTCATGTATTTGAAATTAATAATTTACACATTCTTCAAAGAGACACATAAATACATTAAATGATTCTCTTAAATACATGAATGTGCTTGAATGAAAAGATTAATTAAAAATTAATTATTATTAAAATGCTCCAACAGGTTAGAATAATATTTATCTCCACTTCTGTCCAGATTTTAACAAATAAAAGTAAAAATAAAATTGATAGACCTATATATCCTCCAAAATTAAAATAATGACCTCACCACATAGGCAATGCCACTTTGATGTGGGCAACCTAGATCGTGTCACCTAGACCAAGGGAAGCATACATGTATGACATGAATCCATCCCAACAATGTTGTGCATGACAAACAAATATCAGGCTAAACATCAAATATATATTAAGTCGTGCATACTCTAAAATATATAGTAAAAACATAAAATAAAAGAGTTAGGGATTAGAAAAATATATATTTGAAAATGTGTAATCGAGCGGAGACGCTTTGTCCTCGGTGAATAAGACATCCTCATGCACAAGGTTGAATGGCTTCTACAACGGAGAGATACGACCACAATGAGTTTTGTTTTTTAGAGATGCGAACTACGAAAAAACCATGGTGAACATATTGCGATCATTTAGACGCCCAGATCTTAGAAAAGCATAACAATCATTTAATTTATAGGAGTTACAAATGCATGCAATGATTCATTGATAACTCACTCATATTATTTCCATTCATACTTGCATGCATTAAAACACTTAGAAAGGTATGCAATTAGATGGAAAAACGGTTCAAGGGCAAACTCCTCAAAAACGGCCAGAGAGGTTTAATTTGTAAAAAGAGACAAATGCAATTGTTGATCACTTAAAAGTCCAACAAACAATGAATGCATAGCATAGTGTAATAAATGGAATGAAGCATATTATATGACAAGAATGCTATGATTAACATACATATCACATCTCACTACAAGAAAAACCTTTTTTTTTACGGTTTCAAACCATCGCAAAAGTCTCCGTAACCGTCGCAAAAACCCCTTTGCGATGGTTCTGCTGCAATTTGGGTTCCGCCATATCAAACGGCGTTGCAAAATATTAGCAGCGGTTTTTAACCATCGCAAATATCTTTTATAGTGGTTTTTCTACCATGACAAATAATCTGTCGCAAGAACTCTTTGCTATAGTCATGTAAACTACATCTTTTGCGATGGATAAGCTCGTCATCGCAAAAAACGTTTTTATTTTTATTTTTTGGCTATTGCGACATGGTCCAAAACCGTCACAAATAATGTTTTTTCCATACATAATTTTCAATGGAATTACTTATTAGAAAACTTACAAATTATGTGTAACGTCCCCGTACCCAAGACTCCATTTTAAAGTTTAATACGGTATGTTACCTTCAACTCTCAATTTAACATGAGATATTTAAAACATAAGGGATTTATTAAAATCATGCCAATGAAAACATAACTAGGATCTAAACATAATTGATAAACACGGATGATTACATATGAAAAAAAATTCTAACACATCACCCAAATATTTTTGTTAAAAGGGACTAAGGAAACTACATGCCAAAGAAAGGCATATTCAACCGCCTAAACGCAATGGAATATAACGCGCAAGCTATGATCTCCACCACCGAGATCAACAATCGCCAACGGCTACTCTGAAAAGTTGGGAAGGAGGGGTGAGCTACCACGCGCTCAGTGAATGGACCTTTACATCCTAATAATAATTGATATCGCAAAATAATATTCCTCAATAAGATATCGCAAGAAAAAAAATTGCAAGATACAATAAAGTGATATTTACAAATACAATAAATTTCCAATAAAATCAAACTTAATAGAAATCTCATTTGAAGATGCATGTCTCAAGATCAAGTCAAATATGTAATGCGTATGAATGCGATGGACACACATGCCCGTATCTCATGGCACCTGGCCATCTACAGTATCTAACCATAAGGATTTCACACAGGAAATCGTATCACCTAGACACATGTCACCTAGACATAAGTCACCTAGACTTGGGTCCATTCTAAACCTTAGTCACCACCTATGCTACGTCACCTAGACGAATGCGATGCATGCATGGTCAACACATATTTTCATTTCAGAATACGCATGCAAAAGTTTTAAAATATTAACATTTATAGTACAATACATAATAAGGCATTAGCCTATATAAGATGACATGCTCGAGTTTATACATAAAATAACATTTCAAAGTCATTGATAAAATCTTTCAAAACTACATAGGAGACGAGACCCACTCACCTTAGGTCCAACCACAATTCGAAACAAACTCTAGCAGGTCTAAGGCAATCTAACCCGACTAGAAATGATACAAATCGGTCACAAAATGCGCAAACAGTACGGGACCTTGTGGTACCCGTACCCACAGGATCCGAAGGCTCTTGGTAGTGCCGTCACGATAAAGGCCGATAGCTCCTCCTGGGGCCGTCCGAAACAATCCCGACGGCTCCTACTGGGGCCGTCCTGGGCAGAAACACAAAACCCTAATTTATTTTTTATAAAAATACTTTAAATCTTTTACCTTTGAAAACAAAGACATCAGTCGTTTTAAACCATTTGTTAAACATAAAAGAATCAACATCGAATCAAGTAATACGTATGAACTCCGATTAAAACAAATCAAAAGATACTTAATTTAATATTTTTGAAAGCCCTAGGTTTGTCGTAGGCATGATAACTAATAGGGATCTACCTTATACTTATTTAGAAAACCATGAAAAACATGAATATGCATGGATCTATGCATGTAGGGTTCAAAACAAGTTTTTTAAAGATCAAAAACACGATTTCTACTAAGACTATTAAATCTAAACATGATGTATACGTAAACAAATTCATTCTAAATCATGAAAGTCTCATAAATCATCAAAATCTCATAATAGCTATACATCAAATCCAAAATCATTTAAATCATATTTAAAGATCATGAAATAAAAGAAAATTCCAACAAGAAAGCTTAAGAAATCGAAAGTCGCAATTCTATACATCTGAGATTAAATACAAACAATCAAAACTTGCGAAACATCACGAAATCATCATCATATCCTTGTTAAAATATGGGGATCCGAATCATGCAAAACATTCGAGAAGAAAACATTGTCTTCGTTCGGAAAAGCAAGAAAATAAGATCATATGCAAATAACTTCAAAGGGGCTCATTGTGAGTAAGAAAAACTCTTAAATTATTTAGAATACTCACCCAAACCCATACTTAAACACCCTTCCCGTGCTCCTCAATACAGTGGCCGAAGGGAAGAAGAAAGAAAAAATAAAATTTTAGGGTTTAGGTCTCAATGAAAAAGGGAGAGAGAAAAAAGAGATTAAATACCGAAAACACATGGGGGATAAATTTACGACACCATCAAACCTGAATAACCACAATTAATGCATTTGTTCCTTCCAAAAATGATCAACTTTCGAATTCAAAATTCACCCAAATCGACGGCTCTTACTGAGTCCGTCGCACGAGTACCAAACGGCTCCTCTAGGATCTATCGCCTAATCACCCGATGGCTCCTTCTGTAGCCGTTGCCAGGTGCCCGACGGCACCTATAGGATCCGTCAGACGCAGTCTGACACCCTGCTATGGTTTATACCATAACTTGACTTATACGCATCCAATTTATGATCTGTAAGAAGCATTAGAAAGCTAATAGAATGAAGATTCCAACCATGCCAAATTACCAGAATTTGGAGCACAAAACACACCAAAAAAGTAGATTAATTATATCATAAAAGTCACAGTCGTTACATCATTTTTCCCTTAAAGGAATTTAGTCCCTAAATTCAAGGCCTGCCTGGGGAAGATACAAACAACGTCGGAAACTTTTCTTACATCTCCTCTTTGAATTCCCAAGTCATGTCAGGCATTCTCGAATGGTACTGCCACTACACTTTGACCAACGAAATGGTCTTGTTGCGTAAGACTTGTTCCTTTCGATCAAAGATCTTCACCAGCTGCTCGACAATAGAGAGGTCCTCTTGCACTTGTACTAAGTCCGGTTGAATGACATGAGAAGGATCTTAGCATCGATACGTGAAATACATTGTGCACACGATCCAACTGCGGCAGTAATGCCAAGCGATATGGTACTGGTCCAACTCTCCCCAAAACTTTGAACAGTCCGATGAAACGTGGATTCAGTTTTCCCCGTTGTCCAAAACGAACCACACCCTTTGATAGAGATACTTTCAAGAACACATGGTCTCCCACCGTGAACGCCAACTCCCACCTTCGGTTATCGGCATAGCTTTTCTGTATACTCTGCGGTGTTAAAAGTCGATCACGAACCAGTTTCACCTTGTCGGTCGTATCATGTACGATTTCTGGCCCAGCAAGACTTCTCTCACCAACTTTATCCCAGCACAGAGGTATGCGGCAATTCCTCCCATACAACGCTTTGAAAGGTGATATTTGAATGCTCGTTTGGAAACTATTGTTGTATGCAAACTCGGCCAAGGCTAAATGATCTTCCCAACTTCCGCCGAAGTCAATCACACAAGCCCTCAACATATCCTTCAAAATCTGAATAGTCCTTTCAGACTGTCCATCCGATTGAGGATGAAATTCTGTGCTGAAATTTAGCCGTGTCCCCAATGCCAATTGGAGAGCATTCCAAAAACGTGAGATGAAACGCGAATCTCAATTCGAAACAATACTAACCAGTGTTCCATGAAGACGAATAATTTCTTGGATATATAACTTTGCCAGCGTCTCTTGTGAATCATTCACGCGCATCGCCAGAAAATGTGCAGACTTCGTCAATCGGTCTACTACAACCCAAACAGTGTCATGCCCCTTCTTTGACTTTGGTAGACCAGTCACAAAGTCCATGGTGACATGCTCCCAATTTCATTATGGGATCTCTAATGCTTGCAGTTTTCTAGTAGGACTTCGGTGTTCCACCTTAACTCTCTGGCACACTAAACATTTTGACACAAACTCTGCAATGTCATTCTTCATTCCATTCTACCATAAATTCTGTTTAAGATTCCGATACATTTTCGTACCACCAGGATGTACAGTGTACCGAGATCTATGTGCCTCATCAAGGATCTTCTTTTTCAACACGGCATTCGCAGGAACGCAAACACGACCTCCATAGCAAAGGACTCCATCGTCCCGGATAGCAAAGTCCGCCTTCAATCCTTGAGCATTTTCAGACGAGACCTTCTTCAACTCTTCATCCACCAAATGTGCCTTCTTTATTTCATCGATGAGATCTGTCTTGACAACAAGCCATGCAATGAAACCCTTTTCTGACGGACGTATCACACTAAAAGGATCGGCCGCTTCATTAAAGAGCTTCCATTGACCAACCATCATGTGCGACAAAATTTTCGAAGGTACGACTTAGTGCATCCGTGACCACGTTTGCCTTGCTGGGGTGATACTGGATTTTACAATCGTAGTCCTTTATAAATTCAACCCATCGCATCTTACAATTATTCAAATCTGGCTGAGATTGCAAATATGTCAGACTTTTATGGTCAGTGAAGACTTCAAATTCCTCGCCGTAGAGATAATGCCTCTAGATTTTTAGAGCAAAGATCACTGCCGCCAACTCCAAGTCGTGTGTGGGATAATTCACTTCACGTACCTTCAACTGATGAGATGCATATGCAATCACTTTCCCGTGTTGCATAAACACACCATCTAAGCCTCAATGAGAAGCATCGCATTACACCACGTATCCACCGGGACCAGATGGAATGGTCAAAATAGGAGCAGACATAAGTCTCCGCTTCAGTTCTTGAAAACTTTTCTCACACAGCTCCGACCAAACATATTTGACATTCTTCTGGGTTAGACGGGTCAATGGAACTGCAATCTTCAAGAAATTCTGAATGAACCTCTGGTAGTAACCCACTAAGCCCAGAAAACTCTGAATTTCTGTAGCATTCATCGGTTGCTTCCACTTTATCACTGCCTTGATCTTCGAGGGGTCGATAGAAATTCCATTTTCAGAGATAACGTGACCAAGAAACATCACGCTTTCCAACCAGAACTCACACTTGCTGAACTTTGCGTAGAGTTGATGCTCTTCAGTTTTCAAAGTACCAAACGAAGATGTTCAGCATGATCTTCCTTGTTCTTCGAATATATCAGGATGTCATCGATGAAGACAACAATGAACTCGTCAAGGAAAAGTTTGAAAACCCGATTCATCATGTCCATAAACGCCGCAGGGGCATTTGTCAGACCAAATGGCATGACCAGAAATTCATAATGCCCATAGCGAGTGAGAAAAGCCGTGTTCGGAATATCCTCCTACTTCATCTTTAGATGATAATAGCCCGACCTTAAATCGATCTTTGAGAAGACCGTAGCTCCCTGAAGTTGATCGAACAAGTCATTTATTCTCGGAAGAGGATATCTATTCTTGATCGTCTTTTGATTCAGCTGACGGAAATCAATGCATAGGCGCAATGAACCGTCCTTCTTTCTAACGAACAACATCGACGCACCCCAAGGTGACATGCTCGGCCTCGCAAATCCTCTGTCCAGCAGTTCTTCCAATTGAGCCTTCAACTCTGCCAATTCCGCAGGTACCATATGATAAGGAGCTTTTGATATCGGTTCTGTACCAGGGATTAGATCGATAAAAAATTCAATTTCACAATCAGGCGGCAATCCCGGCAGGTCATCTGGAAAAACTTCTAAAAATTCAGCGACCACCGACATATCTTCGATACTTGCCTTTTCTGCCTTAGTGTCTACAATACTTGCTATGTACCCCATGCACCCGCTTTCCAGAAGGTGTTGCGCTTGCAATGCTGAAATAAGGCCAAATGGTCCGACACCTCCATCACCGACAAAGCGAATAGTTCGCAACCCTGGAATCTTGAATGACACGGTCTTCGAAAACCAGTCCACGCTAGCATGGACACCGAGAACCAATCCATGCCAAGGATGACATCGAACTTCTGAATCTCCAACAACAACAGGTTTGTGATAAGACACTGATCTTCTATCCGGACCATACATCCACGATAGACCGATCGAATGGCGATCAATTCGCCGGTAGGGGTTGCAACAATAAAGGGCTTCTCTATAGGACTAGCAACTAAGCATGCTTTTTTTTATATAATCAAGAGATACAAAAGAATGCGAAGCTCCAGAATCAAATAATATGAAAGTATCATGTTCGGCAATCAAAATCGTACCTTGGACGACTACATTAGTCGCGCGAACATCTCCCATGGATAAAGCATGGACTTGTGCACGCTGCTTTGGCTGAGCTGGCTGACCATGCGAACCTAACGCTCTTTGTCCACCTCCAGCGGACTCACCATTGTGTGCTTGTGGATTTCTATTTCACGGCACTCGGCTATGCGATGCCCCGGTTTTTCGCAGTTGTAACATGCACGAGGATCAGTTTGTTTCTTAGGACAAAAATTTGATTTGTGTCCCGCTTCCCTGTAGAAATAGCAGATGACCTTGCTACGAACCTCTGATTACCACCGGGACGAGCATCATTCCTATTCTTCGCACGGGCTTCATTCTCCTTTTTCTATTCCGTACTAACCGCTCTATTAAGAGCCATCCAGAGGTAAATCGACGGCTTCTATAGGGGCCGACCATGACAAAATCGATGGCTCCTCTGGGAGCCAGCCAAAAACATGCCTGACGGCTCTTAACAGAGCTGTCTCGAGGCAGAAAGCAAAAACTCCATTTTTTTTATAAAGATCCATAAAAGAAATCAACACGAAAAACCTAGATCTATTCATATCATAAAATCAATTTATAAAGTAAAACGATACAAAAACGTTTAAGAGATAGTTAAGAAAGATAATATAAAGGAAAAATCGATTTGAAACCCTAACGTATGGAAAAATGAAAAAATACCGATGAAACGTCAAAAACACGGTATATATAAGGATCTAAATTTACTCAATAAAAATCTTTTTTAAAAATCCGTGAGAGATAATATATCATTATACCTAGCATGATATCCTTTTACATTTAACCCTAGACCTTCAAGGATTATAAAACATACATAAGAAACCATTAAAACATATTCCCAAAATCCTTGAAAACCATAGATCTATTACATGCAGAAGACAACTAACATGGATCTCATATAAAACTCCAAAATAATCATGAAAACATGTATAGGTAAACAATTATAAAATGCTTTCTACCCTTAATAAACAACCCTAGACATGATATATACATATCCCTTTTCTTTTGACATGAAAGATTTAAAAAATACCTTTAAAATACCTTGATTTCATGGCTATAACATAAGGGTCCGAAAATCATATAAACTTCATCAAGATCTTTGGAAGCTCAAAAAGAAAAACTCAAGATATTAAAAATCCAGAAATACATGCGAGGCCTAGCTAATAGCATTATCTAAAACTTTGTAAAACATCACAAAATATTATGATTTCATAGCTATTTTATAAGGACCCGAAATCATACAAAAATATTCCAAAATCATGAAGAAAACCAATTCTTTCCATTGAAAAACCTCAAAAACTGAAATACATATGAAGGGCTTCCAAGAGGAACATTATCAATAAAAAAAATACCTTGAAAAATAAAGACGGATACTTACCAAACAACTCCCTTCCTTGGGATCCTATCAATGGAGTCCCAAAACAAGGGAAAAGATATAGAAGCCTTTAGGGTTTTAGGGTTTTCAATGAGAGAGAGAGAGAGAGAGAGAGAGAGTATATATAAGCTTATACACGTGGGGATAACAAATCGACATCAATCAATCAAATAAATCACATTAAAAACTTCTAAAAATTGAAATATTCGAATTTGAAACCTTTTCCAGATCAATGACTCCTATTGGATCTGTCAAAAAAATCGACGGCTCACCCTGGAGCCATTGCTATTTCTCTGCCTGACCTCTAGACACAGTTTGGCCTGTAATTTGATCGATACTCATTCTATTCACGGTCCATAAAAAAAATGTTGGAAAGTTAACAGAATAGGGATTCCAACCATACCTTAACTTCTAAAATTGGAGACATATAAATCTTTCAAAACCCAATAGGAATATGACCCAATGCATAAAATCAAGAAACTACTAGGAAAACCATAGTCGTTACACTTCAACCTCGAAGAGAAGATCGAGAAATATGAAAAAGATTAGTATAATTGTTGGCACTATCTCTTGAATTGTCTTGCAGATCACTTTTATGATTATTATGATTCCACTTATACTTCTGCAAAGAAAATTTGGAAAGCCTTGCAGAGTAAATATGATACTGAAGAGGCAGGGGCTAAAAAATATGTCTCTAGCTGTTTTTTCTGCTACCAAATGGTGGATGAAAAATCTGTAGTGGAGCAAGTTCAAGACTTCCAAATGATCGTAGTAGAACTAACTTCTGAAGGCAACAAGATTGATGACAATCTTGTTGTAGCCGGCATCATCGATAAACTACCATCATCTTGGAGAGAATTCCAAAAGAGAATGCACCACAAACAAAAGGAGATGTCCTTGGAGACCTTGATCACTCGCATTCGAGTCGAGGAAGAGGCAAGAGAACAAGTTGCATTTATGCAAGAGAGTAATGGTGATGCTACCAAGGTAAATCTTGTCTCTGCAAATAATAACTTGCCCAATGGTCAATCTCCTAAGAATGCTCAATTAAAGCCTAAAAAGAATAACTTGAAAAAATTTGGTAAACATCATCAATATGGTAAAGGAAATCCAAACCACATGAAAAATAACCAATCTCCTTCTTCACAGAACCAACAATACATTAAAATGTGTTATGTGTGTGGCAAAAAGGGGCATGTTGCTCGAATTTGTAGATACCGAAAATGTGAACCTATTCCACAGGCTAACGTTACCGAAGAGCCCCTTGTTGCTATGATAACTGATATAAATATGGTTCAATGTTTTGAAGGATGGTGGGCAGATTTTGGGGCTAACAAGCACATCTGCTATGATAAAGATTGGTTCCAAAAATATACTCCTTTTGAGGATCCTAAAACAATTATGCTTGGTGATTCCCACACTATCAAGTGCTTGGAAGTGGTGAAGTTGAACTTAAATCACTTCTGGAAGGGTATTAACTTTGAAAGATGTTCTTCATACCCCTTCCAAGAGGAATAATTTAATGTCAAGTTTTCTTCTTAATAAGGCTGGTTTTAAGCAAACTATGGAATTTGACCAATATGTGATTACAAAAAAGGGAATATTTGTGGGCAAGGGTTATGCATGTGATGGTATATTCAAATTAAATATTGAGAATAATAAAGCATCTACTGTTTCTGTTTACATGCTCTCTTCTTTTAATTTTTGGCATGCTCATTTATGTCATATAGCAGTAGATATGTGGGAATCATGAGTAGTTTGAAACTAATGCCAAATGTGACAAAGGATTTTAAAAAATGTGAAACATGTAGTAAGGCTAAAATCACAAAAAGACCTCATAAAAATGTTGAGAGAAATACCGAATTGTTAGAATTAATTCATACAAATTTATCATTTATATGAATTTGAAGAGATTCTAACTCGTGGAGGAAATATATATTTCATTATTTTTATTGATGATTTTTCAAAGTTTACTAAAATTTATCTTTTGAAAAAAAAAAGTGATGCTTTTGAAAAATTTAAACTTTTCCTCCTAGAAGTTGAGAATCAATTATGTAAAAAACTTAAGAGGCTTAGAAGTGATAGATGCCGCTAGTATGAATCATTTGAATTCAACTCTTATCTTCAATCATTGGGAATTATTCATGAAACTACTCCCCCATATTCACCTGCTTCAAATGGTGTGGCAGAGAGGAAGAATTGAATAGTGATTGACTTAACAAATGCCATGCTTATTGATTCAAATGCTCCTTCTAATCTATGGGGTGAAGCAGTTTTAACTGCTTGTCATGTGTTAAATAGGGTGCCACATAAAAAATCAAAATTCACACCTTCTGAGTTGTGGAAGGGACATAAAAGAACTCTGGGATATTTTAGAGTTTGGGGTTGATTAGCCTTTGTGAGCCTTGGTGTTAAACTGACACGCCCCAGGGCGGCCGTCCCCCAGACGTGGCAATAATATATAGTATCATCTATCAATACAAGAGGTAGACAATGACTCTAATAAATAATACACAAGGCTCACAAGCAATGATAACTGATAACTCAACTGAAATGCGGACGCATAAAATATCAACAATGTCTGTAAATCAAAAATATTATTACAGACTTGGATACACAATAAATGTCCTGTGAGAGCTAAGTCTAGTGAAAATAAATACAACCAGTGCCACACGCACGATTTACAAATACATGACTCTAGGACTGCTGACAGTCTCACACTCGTCAATCTGCCGGACGGGACTCTTCCACGCATGCAAGACCACGCCATAGGGAAGCTCCAGCTCCACGCCCAATAACGCCTCTGTAAAAAAATAGTATGCGAGGGATGAGCTACAAGCTCAGTGAGTGGTTGGAAACCAAACATCAGTACAATAATTCAACACTACGGCAATTTCCTTTCAAGGAAAAACATAGGTAGAAACCCACCGGATAACATGATCACGCGGCGGTGCAACCAACCTTGCCCTCACCCTCACTCCTGGAGGGAAACTTTTGGGACTCTTGGGGAGAGACCATATCGTTTGTCTAAGAGACGCGGAATTACTGGTCCACACAACGCTACTGGATTATCTACTATAGATAACTACATACTGATGTCTATCAACATCAATACCCAACCGGACCCAACAATTATGGGAACGGATGAACAAACAAATGGGTCACATAACGACGTGACTTCAACTCATCCTCACCCTAGCCCCCCCCCCTCCCGGAGGGGTGACCCTAGGGACTTTTGGGACAAACTATTTTGCTCTATACCCTTCGTCAACTGGTAGCCGTCTACCGAGTAGCCTCTCTGGTATACTCCAATGATCAGTCAATCTGCAGAATGCATCGGTAGTACCTATAGGTGGGAGCCCTCTATCAGGACAACTTCAATGCCAGACAGCTTCATCACGGATCCAACGAAGGGGAGAACAACTCCGTGCTCGCAATATCACTCGGTAGCCCTCTCCCGCGCAGCCTCTATCTGTCGGTCTTCAATGATCGGTACATCCACCAGATGTGTATCGTGATACGCATCGGTAGCACCTACAAGTGGTGGCACCATACAGGACAGCTACAATGTCAGGTAGCTTCGACACACGACTATTGTCAGGAGGAAACACCCTGCGTGAACCCTATGGAAAAGTTAACTACCCAAACTGATGGGTCAAGTATTAACCTGAACCCATAACACCCATACCCTCACCCTCACAGGGTGACATAGGACTATTGGGAGAGATCAGACTGCTCTACACCCTTGGTTCACCGGTAGCCCTCTCTTAGGTAGCCTCTACCTGGTATACTCCCACGATCAATACATCAGTCGAACGCATCGGTAGTACCTACAGATAGAATCCCTCTGTCAGGACAGCTTTTCCAACGCCGGGTAGCTTCAACACGGATCCAACGAAGGGGAGATCAAAATCTACTCTCGTGGATACAATCCTCTTGGATCCGTCGTCACCGGTTACTAAACATCGATAAGGTAATGAATTCTCATGAATTCCCTCCAGGGCGCATAACTCAGATGCGGGAAAGACATATTATTCATAGTGTCGATGCCATGGTATGACCCCATAAGAGGTCATACACTTGTCTAAATTCATTAGGCAATGTTCATGGCTTAATATAAGCATATATAAAATATACAACATGCAATTAATTATACAAGGAATGGCCTACTTAAACATGTATACAAGGGCACAATAATCAATAAATCATACAAAGTGTGACACAAGCATGCGTTGGATATCACCAACTTAAGAGGGAAGGGTCAAGTGCGATCTCGCGCACTAACAGGTGCGTGCCAATATTCCCAAACGAACCTGAGTCTAGTAGGAACCACATCTACTTACTCAGTTTACGCAAAAGGGAGAGCGAGAGAGAGGGAAAGCCGCATCCTCTCTAGAAGCTGGTCATAGCTTTGCCCCAACAAGATTGGTGCAACAACTATATCATGTCCTCCAGTCTTATGACCAAGGAATATTAAGTATGCAACCGGTTATTAACCCAGGCTTAATCATGTTAGATATTACTAACATAGGAAGGTAGTACTATAAATAGGGACTACCTAAGACATGCCATATTCTATACATCCATATAAACACACATCACACATGCCCATACATGATCATTCATACATGAATACAATACATAAGCAAGTACATGGTAGAATAGGGGTTCTACGCAATATATGAGCTATACTAACCTAGCATGCAAATATCTAGCATATCTTGGGTTAGACATGAACATACTACTCATCTAAAGAAGTAGTATGATTTAGGTGTCCAACGGATCCGTGACGCACGACTACGTGCATCCAACGCTTCCCGAAGAGTTGGATCGAACCACTCACCTAACGAGCGCACGGCTCGCGATACACAAGAGGGCGACAACTTGAATCCAAAAAAAGAACTAATCCGCCAAGAATCGTCCTCTGGATGCATTAGGCTATAACAAGGTACTCGATATCTTGAAGCACACTTCGAATGCGTCTGAGCACCGTTAGTACACCCCCCAAGCACTCCGCGCACGCTGCCCACGCACTCTGCATGCATATGAGAACGCCAAGCACGCCCTCGAGCACCTTGTGCACGCTGCCCACGCACTCCTCTCATGTGATCTCGAGTATACGATGGACCAACCCTACACCCCTTGAGCACATAAACACAAGTACAAGTAATGTATGAGGAAAACCATTGTAAGGAGGATAAGAATGGCATACAAGGTTCACTCACACATACTCACAAACAGGTGGCGTGCACATACACACAACAAATAACACATAGACATGGGCTTCTCCCCCTCATCCTATTCACTTCTAAGCACACACAACAACAATCGCAAGGCAATGGAGCCTCCACACATGCACTCCAAGGCTACAAGCGGACCCGACTACCCCGAGCACTTGCTCCATCCGTTGACACACTCGGAGCCGCTACGCTCCCCTTCCACAAGCATGAACCTCTCCACCCTCCTTGGGGGAAGAAGAAGAAGACCTGAACATGCTCAAACACACTCAACCTTTCTCTTTTTATTTATTTCTTTCTCTGCATTCCTCCTCGTCGATGCCGTCCCGAGAGAGAACGAGTGAGAATAAGAAGAAGTCGATGCCAAAGAAGAAAGAGAGCATTTAATTCAATTAAAGGGGGTTGGTGGCTAAGTCACGTGCACCATTAAATCTCACCAAACAACCCAGTCAATGAAAACCCGGATACAATTTGGAACTGCATATATTTCCAAACGATATCAGAATTCGATGAAATTTTTATAGGTAGTACAAAACAGTACCAAGACCTATAATATGCAATCAGATTTTTAATCGGAGTACTTAATCTCCTGCAGGTAGCTAAAAATCAAAATTTTAGCGACTTCGATCGAAAAATAAGGCTCCAAATGACATAGGCTTAACATTAACTACCACTTGTGTTTTTCTTGGATATGCAATAACTATACAACCCATAGATTCTTGGACATTAAATATAACAAAATATTTGAATCAAGTGATGCCGTTTTTCATGAAGAAAATTTTCCTTTCAAATAAAAAAATAGTGGTCAAGTACTTGGACAAAATATTTTATCAGAGTCTAGTTCTTCTACTCCTCGATTGCATAGTGATGAAAATTTTGAAAAGGAAAATGATTCACAAGCCCCAATTCATAGGCCCCTCGGAAGCCCCATGACATGGCATGGTTTGAAATACCTTTAATACCCCTGGAGTCTTTTGTTAGAGTTAACCGTAATTAATGGGCCGGTTAGAAAAAATAGCATGGTAATTACTTGGAAAATCACACTAGGACATTAAATTCTGTTTTTTTCCTTTTTTGTAGAACCACTTTTGAATCGTCAATTCATAGTCGTGGGTTTTTTTTTTCAAACCGTTCAGAATCATCATTTCATACTCTGATTGTGATAATATCATTGAAATATTTAGGATATCATTTGAAATGTATGGGATTCAGGTTTGGTGCTTTTTATTTGTATTTTTTGAATTTTTAAAAATTTTTTAGATTTATATGTTAATTACGGTTTTTTTACGTGAAATGTGGTTCTCAACGTGGTACATGAGTTGTTTAACTTGTGGAATGTCAGTTACATATATATCTCTTTTTTGGTCTTTCCTTTCCATATTTTTTATTTATTTTTGTCACATTTTTTTGCAAATGTAACTACCTTATTAAATGTTTTTGAATATAAGCGAAATAAGTTACATTGACAATGTAACTAACTTTCAGAACAATGTAATTGTGAAAGAAAACTGCACTCCAAATATGAATGACTTTTAAAATGATCTTTAGTGAAACTATTAGTCTTATAATTCGTTTTTAAATTTTTATGTTTATTTGATTTCTTGTCATTATTACAATATTTTATTTTTATTTTATAATTTTTTGCATTTCAATGTAGGAAATATAGTGGACTCAGTTACATTGTCAATCAAGTTACATTCTGAAAGTGACAATATCGTTACACAACTCAACACAGATAGTTCTTTGTAATAGTTAGTTACATTTTCTGAAGAGTTAATGTCAGTCTTTTACATTAGAAATACAGTCACCTCAACATAGTATTAATAGTAAACAAACTGAAAAAAAATCATTTACATTGAGCAATACGTTGTTATAGTTAGTTACATTTTTATGATCACCATTACACAGTACTAACTCCTTAAAGTTAATTACATTCATTAGACGTTTACATTACCCATATGAACTATTACCAAAATGAAAGAACATGTAACTAAAATAAAGAAACATGTTAATCTACTTGCCTTGACCCTACAAAAATAACATATCGTGTGCTATATGGACTATGGTCACCATTAGTAACCATTAGTAGTATAGGGGGAAAAATTACGTTGTCATTGTTAGTTACATTTGCTGATAGTTACATTTTTGATATCAATTATTAACCAAAATCTAAAATCTGTTTATAGTAATTTTTTTCTGAGATACATTTCCATAACAAACAAAAACAAAAATTGGACATACATTTTAGTTTTCTCTAAAAAAAGTTGCTTTTTGTATCTATTAAAAAAAATACACTAGAAAAAAAAACATCATATTCATGTAATTATAAGATCTTGAAATATAACAAAGAGGTTTTTTAAATACCAATAAATGATTGCGTACCCATTTTATGGCTGGTGTTGAATCCTCGTGATGAACATTTTATTTTAAACTGATTCTACAAAAAATCTTAGGTTATCTTTGTCGTTTTAGACAAAACGGAGATTCTTTGTTGGTTTGATTTTGATTTTGATTCAGATTTCTGTTTTTGTTTTTGAAAACCCTAAAAAGAAATCGTTTGAATTGTTGAGAATGACATAGAGACGAGTGAGCGAAAACGAAAAAAGAGAGAAATAAGGAAGTGGATTTTAATGAGGGGTACTTTGGTACTTAGCTTTTTTGTCCTTTTGTAAAAGTCAACAAGATAGCCAATGACATCTTGACAACTCATGGGGCCTGTGGGAGGGGCCTATGTAGCAAAGCTCTTTTGAAAATGAGCCTCGGAGGAGTAAAAAGGATAGAGTTGAAAAAGATTTTGGCCCAGACTATTATGTGTATAACATTGAGGAAATTCCAATTTCTTTAAATGAGATTCTTTCTTCACCTGATTCAATATTTTAAGAAGAGGCTGTAAATGATGAAATGAAATCACTAATTTCTAATAAAACTTGGAAGTTAGTAGACTTACCATCGGGCTGTAAAACCATAAGGTGTAAATGGGTCCTTAGAAAGAAATTCAAACCGGATGGAAGTATTGATAAATATAAAGCAAAACTTGTTGCAAAAGACTTTAAACAAAAAGCTGATCTAGACTTTTTTTATACTCTTTCTCCGGTTACTAGAGTGACATCCATTAGATTGTTAATTGCTATTGCAGCGATTCACGATTTGATAATTCATCAAATGGATGTAAAAATAGCATTTTTAAATGGGGACCTAGAAAAAGAAATATATATGGACCAATCCGAAGGTTTTATGGATCCCGGTCAAGAAAGCAAAGTGTGTAAGCTTACTAAATCCCTTTATGGTTTAAAACAGGCCCCTAAATAATGGCATGAAAAATCTGACACTTGCATGATTGAAAGTGGTTTTAAATCAAATGAAAGTGATAAATGCATTTATTATATGTCTTGGAAAAATGCACATGTTATTATTAGCCTCTATGTGGATGACTTGTTAATTTTTTACTCAAATTTACTTGTCATCAATGAAACAAATAATATGTTTATGAATAATTTTTATATGAAAGATCTTGGTGAGGCTAATGTTATGATGGGCATGAAAATTACAAAAACATGTGATGACATTTTTCTTGATTAGTCGCATTATATTGAGAAAATCTTGAAAAAATATAACTATATAAATTGCAAGCATGTATCTACTCCTTTTGATTCTAGTGTTCACTTATTTTCCATTGAAAGTGGAAATGATATAATTAATCAAAAAGAATATGCTAGTATAATTGGGAGCTTGCATTATGCGACTGACTGTACCAGACCTGATATTGCATATGCAATAGGGGTACTTAGCAGATTTACAAGTAAGCCAGGTAGAGATCATTGGCATGCCATTGAGAGAGTAATGAAAAACTTGCTTGGCACAAAAAATTATGGCTTATTTTATAGTAAATATACTACTGTGATTGAAGGTTATTGTGATGCTGATTGGAATACTTTGTCAGGTGATTCTCTATCAACATCTGGTTATATTTTTACATTGGGTGGCTGTGCTATTTGTTGGAAATCTAAAAGCAAACAATTATTGCTAATTCAACCATGGAAGCTGAACTTATTACTTGGCTTCAGCCACTGAAAAAGCAAATTGGTTGAGAGATTTGTTACATGAAATCTCTATTTGGGAAAAACCAATACCACCCATATTAATTAATTATCATAGCACTGCTGCAATTTGTAGAGTGAATAACCATTATTGCAATGGTAAATCCAGACCCATAAGGAGAAAACACAATTCTGTGAGATTTTATTTGAGTAATGCTACCATTAACGTGAATTATATTGAATCTTGTGAAAATCTTGCAGATCCATTAACCAAAGCCTTGACAAGAGAAAGGGTTTGGAACACATTGAGGGGGATGGGATTAAAGCTCGTACAATCATGAACCACATATGAGGACACCTAACCTGGTGATCAAAGATCCTGGGAACTGGGTTCAATTGAAAAAACGAATCATAAGATGGTCGTAAGATATGCACTAATTTTTTCCCTCATCCCTATGGTGTAAGTGCATATATCCAGTAACGTTTGGGAGGTTGAGTTTTAATAAAACTCTTAATAAAATTTGTAGCTCGTATGAATGGGATGTTAAAGTTACAGGTGCATCCGTGACAGATTTTACCTATATGAGTATAAGAGTGGGGCCGCTCTTTATGAGAATTGAGCTTGTTCTCAAAAATACTGATCAAAACTGGGATCAGCACAAGGTCGAATGTGCTAGTCAATAAAGCTCATGTTAACACCTAGACTATTATGTGTGAGAAGTAGGTTTTTATTTCCTCTAAGCAGTTATAGTTCAAGTCTGAGACCACTACTAACTCTGGAGTCGAGATTATTATTTCACTAGTGAAGGTTCAATGCAGAGTCACACCTTCATGATGCATATTGATCCATCTTGGCTGGTAAATTCTCACCTAACTATAAAATGAGTGGGGGAATGTTGAAGCATTTTAATATTAATTAATTTTTTAAGTAATCTTTTCATTCATGCACATTTATGTATTTAAGAGAATCATTTAATGTATTTATGTGTCTCTTTGAAGAATGTGTAAATTATTAATTTCAAATACATGAATGAATCTTGTAATGAATGTATATACATTGGATGAATGCATGTATACACATGAAGAAACCTTGTAATGCATGCACAATATTTATTGGATTAATCTTTCATAAATGGTGTACATAGGAATGCATGGACATGCCCCAAATTGAGTTTATTACATGCATGTATCTAAGGGGGTCTAATGAGACTATATATACCGGTCTAATGAGACTATATATACCACCCTTTCATCCGATATCAATCAAGCATAACATTAATCCATCAAAAGAGAGACAGAGAGTGTGTGTGAGAATTTCTTGGTCAACAAAGGTATTTCTTTTTTGGAGCTTTGAGCTCATCCACTTGTGCAGATTAGTGTGAGCTATACAACATTTCAATTGGGTTGTTGTCCTGGAGGGAACAAGCCAACCGGTTCGTGGATTGTCCAACCGCAAAGGGCTTGAATCTCCTTAAAGAGAGCGAGATACAACGCCTCAGCCTTATCATTTCATTTGCTTCTCAAAATTATTTGAAATATTTTTCTATATATTACAATTTTGACTAACATAGCCTTTAGGTGAAATAAAGGAAAAAGACACATCTAACCCCTATTGTAGCCTCAATTGTAGTCCATATCGTTTTTCTTTTTTTTTAATTATACTCTTCCTGTGAAGTGTGTGTTGTTATATAAAATGATGTATATACTGATATATAATAGTGTTTTTTTTTTAAGTTGAAAAAATGATAAAAAAAACCATATCATACACTATGATAGCGTATCGAGCTGCAAACGGGGCTGTGTGTATCAACGCTCATAGAATAAAATATCATCATTTTATTTTTAAAATTGATACAATTGTTCCCACTTTATTCTGATTACTTTTATAAATATTGAATAATTTTTATCCAGTTAGTTTTCCCCAAACTTAATCTTTTATTCCACAAATCTTATTGTCAAATCACCCCTTAGATAATTATATATAAATCTAAGAATAATTTTTAATAAGATTAAATTTGTTATAATTCAGGTGTAATATTAATCCTTTTTCAAGAACTCTTATATTACTTAAACATGGTAAAAGACACCCAAAATAATTTCTAGATTCAATAATATGTTTTTTTTTATGTATATTTTCTATATGTATATTTGTTAATTCAAAGGTTCATCTCGAGACTTTTAATTGTAGTACAATGGTCGACAAGGGTAATTGTAAACTAGAAATAATGAATTCAAGTCCCCAAATTTAGTTAGAAAAATTAATATCAGGATTCCAAATTAAAAGCAGACGTCACAAATATCTACTCCTACTCATTCTTTTTCTAGCTTCAATTCTTGTTCTACTTACCTTGTTTGTGTCAGCACTCATAAGAACCTTGTTATAAATTTTTTACATTTTCTATCTATGAATGGATCCATGCAAATATATATTCATTAAAGTGTATATTCATAGAACAAATAATAGTGGCCCTCAAAAGAATACATAATCACCGTCCCGTGTGAACACAAGTCATAATTACAAATATAGCCTAATATATACTAACAACAGCAAAACACTTGGTATGGAAAATAACAGGAAGCTGACAAGCTCACCAAAACGATGAGAGGTCCACAACACCTTCAACAACACCCAGCCTGCCGATCCTACGCAACACCTGGATGAAACCCATAAAAATAGGGTGTAAGCCGATGAAGGCCTAGTGAATGAACCTAACCACATGGCACCTCACAATACAATTCCAATACATCCATAAAATCCACATAAATAACTATCAAGTATAAGCCGACCAGCCTTAGGTACCATCATCATAGGAGGCCAACTCACACTAACCTCGCTATGTCCCCAGCATAAAGACAGATCCGTCTGCGTCCCATACAACAGGGGGTCCATCTCATGCTAGCAACGCTATAACACACCTCGCTATCTCTCCAGCATAAAGACAGATCCGTCTGCGTCCCATACCACAGGTGATCCATCTCATGCTAGCAACGTTATAAATATATAAATATAAATCTTAGTGACTGAAACGTTACTACACACAAATGCCGCGCAGTGACTTCTCTTAGGCGACCCATTTTGCAAATGCATCGGCTTTGCCAATACAGGGAGTATCACTCCACCCGTCAAGTCCACCAAAGCCCAACTGCATCACAAACCGCATCAATGGACTCTGCCCTAGACTCCATCACTTTGCGAACAGTGCCGATAAACCCAGTATCTTGGCTAAGACTCTCTGTCATCCAACCACTCTTTTGCATAGCCAATTTGAACTACCGGATACCGTGGGCATCCAAGATGAACCTTCAAAACGTTTCCCTCGTAAAGGACACCCAGAGTTTACCCTCACCTCAATTGACCCAAACGAAACATCTAAATGCAAAATTAAACCGTCAAACCTAGTATTTTGGCTAAGGCTCTCCGTCATCCAACCACTCTGATGCGCAGCTGATTTGAAGTATCGGATACCATGGGCGTCTAGGATGAACCTTGAAAACGCTCCCTTGTGAAGGACACCCAGAGTTTACCCTCACCTCAACTGCAGGTTCGCACTCATGATTTACAAGAACTATCATAATCAACCCACCTCGAACAGACTCGACATAGACCGGTCGAGGACTTACGAGGTAAACCACAACAGGAAACCAGATCTGACCCATATGATCAGATCCCCCTATCCCTAACGATGTCTCTAACCAGATCTTTGCGCAAAGATCTATAAATCATGATGACTATATATATAGCAGCCATTAACAAGGCTAGACATGATAGACAACCATTAACAAGGCTAGACAGCCATTAACAAGATAGACAATCATTAATAAGGCTATATATAGAACATAATATGTAGCTATTTACAAGGATAGATTATGAGCATGCATTCTAGATGATAATATTAAATCATCCATTCAACTACACATTTCCAGGTTTACTAATGTATTAGCTATTGATGATGTAATATAAATATATATATGACAAGTAATCATGCAATCTTAATTATAATCTACTTAACCATGTCATGTTATCATTTAAAGATGCCACCATAGTCATGCATACATGATTAATATCATACCATAAACATGACTTAGCATGGAACTATATTATCAGAATGCCAAGTTAGATCCACTCACAGATACAAGTATTTCATCCTGCGAAAAATCACGCGCCTCGGACATTCCAACGGTAACATGATCGCTACTGAACTCGTGGGAGTATAGCCATTCCCACCATAAGCGAAAACAAAAGACCACCACCTTCCTCACATTGAGGAGACCCCTCTAGCAAACAAACATCGCCAACTTAGCCAAGGAAATAAAGCATTCATGCATAAAAGAAAATACAAACATATCCTAAGATCATAGCCAAAAAAATGCAAAACACCCTATACCTCCAACAATCAAACCAATTATTCTACACCATCAAGCCACTCATCCATAGGCCATCATGCAATTGAATCACCTATAAATCAGCAAGAAAACATCACACCTTCACCACAAACAAATTTGGGCAGCCACTATAAATCTGGGCAGCAACTACAGAAATCTGGATAGCAATAAACTTTTATCTCCACAGCAACAAATACTCATTCAAAAATTCTAAAATACATCATACATATTCATTGATATGCTGGGATCATAATCCATGAAGATATCATAATCTGATTCAATTTCTAATTGCCCGAAATAAAAATAAATGCAGAAACTGATCAATTCTACTCGAATCTGGACAACCCTTATCAAACAGATCATAACTTACAACACAGGTAATATAATGTCACCAAATTTCATACATAAGATCTACACACATAGATGATTATATAATATGAAGGCATAATCCTCAAAATATGTATCTAAGTATCACATTCACAAGCATCTTCACGAGACAGAAATCTGTCTAACCTCTCTTAGCACCATCCAGGCCTCCCCACACTATCATCACTTCTTCCTCAGCCCAGCCACTGCTGGTCCACACAAAGGAGAGCAAAATCAAAGAGGGAGGAAGGGTTAGTAAGGTGAGCAATGTAAAAACACACACAAGTCATCCCACATACATAAACAATCTTCTCACCACTTCTCCAACAAAGATTCACCAAGATCCCACAAACATATCAAGGATTGATTCCCCAAAAATCAAATCTTAAATGATCATGAGAGAAAGAAAGAGAGCAGCAGCAACAACAATAATTGGAAGAGAAGAAAGTATATTAATATGAATTCCCTCACCTTTAACAATCAAACCTCATATTCTCTTCAATCTCTCCTCCCCCTCTCCTCCCCTTCTCTTATTCTCTCCTTCTCTATTTCACTTTAAAGAAAATAAATCTCATCTGACTCTCTCACTCTCTCACACCATATACACCACCGATTGCACCTATTCAATGGAATTAATAAATCCACCCAAATTACTAAATTGCGCTCCTTTAAAATAATTATGCGCAGCCTCGTCTCAAACTGTCAAAACTTTCACAATCTAGCTCCAAATCATGCAAATTCAAAGTCCATTAGAAAATCAAGAAGTTTATCTACACATTTTGTGTTTATACCAAGATCCAATAACCCCTCTAACCATTCCGAATTATACAATTAACATCAAACAGGGTTGCTGCCACACCTTTTCCATCCCCATGGTATAATTAGAAAAACACTTATAACTTTTGCTACATGAATCTAGATGATCTAATTCCACTTTTGTATGAAAGCTAACTCAAAACTGAATGCCCCATTAAAAATTCAAATTTAAACTACATCATCTTGGGCATTAACAAAAATTAAATCCGAATCATTCCAAACTTGTAACTTAGGATATAACTTAAGCATGCATGAATCTAATGTACCCCAAATGAATAATAATGTGAAATCACATATAATTGTGTTGTCCATCAATCCAAACATATAAAATAATAACATAAGTCTAAATAGACGATCGGGTTCTTACAGTCATACACTCGCATTAACACAGTATGTATCTCGTACTACGCATTTCATTAACATAATTTTTACAAAACTCTGTACTATTTTACATTTCATTAACATAATTTCTACAAAACTCAGTACTATGCACGAAGTGCGTACATTAAACTAGTATACCTATAAGAGCGAGGGAAGCCGACAAATGTTTTCCCTCAGACACTCACGTTAACGAATCACTACCGTGGAACATTTTAATCGGTCATTATAGATAGGCCCCCGTATCCCTCTTATTTATAAACAGGTCCCTAAAAAAATCGGCCAAATTTGTCCGCTCTGTGGTTATTGTAAATGGTCCTCAGATCTGGGCATTTGTAGACACGCCCCTGGGTCCATTTGATTTATAAACAGGTCCCCAGGTCCTTGTCAATCACCTTGTCCTATTATGTGGTTATTTGGAGATAGGGCCCCAGGTCCCTCATATTTGTTATTAGGTCTCTAACAACCCTTTCTGGGAGATCTTTGAAGTTCCACCTTTAGTTTGTACCAGTTTTATAATTAGACTCATATCTATGTTACAAAGAGATACCTTATTCAGATTTTAAGATTTATAATGAGGCCTCTCATCTCAAAACATGACCCGCCAAAATTTAAAATTTTTTTAGACTATTAAAATACATATGAAATTATATAATAAACCTTTTAGTTTCATTATTTGAGGCCATAAAGTTATTTATGGCAAGTCTCTACTATATTTTCAGCTTTCATTTTCATATTTATGTTTATATTTGTGGTGGGCGAATTTCCTTGTTCGTCCTCCTGGGCCGGATCCTGGTCGATCCGGGCTTTTGAGTTGGTTCCGGAGAGATGGTGCGGGTCTGAGCTTCCGACTTCACCGATCCGGTTAGCCCTGCAGATCCTCCTCGCTGTTTGCAAGTCAGACAGCTCCTCGTCAGCTTCGGTCCTCAGGTACCTACAACTCACACCAGTGTGGTGCCGGCTAACGCCCCTCCGACGCTCAAGTCAGTGATCCTTCTTGTTAGAAGAACCTTCAACCCAAAGAGGGAAAGAACGAGAGAGAGTGGAGTGTGTTGCGCATATCTTAGGAGGGCGGGGTAGCCTCCTTTTTATACTGGATTGGGGCGTGCCGATTGGACCTCGGGGGGTACCCATAACGTGATGTGGTACCCCCTGTATGGCCTACCGATTCGGGACACGTGGCACCTAGGGATCATCATTCGCCTGTAACGGTTTCCCTGACGCACTGTCCTTTAAGATGTCAGAGAATATTCCTCTGATAACTGTTTTGCTCTTAGTGAAGGGGTTCATGTCCGTCCAGCCGTTCAATCGTGAACACCGTTGTGCCCTTTGAACGAGGTGGGCTACCACGATTTTGACCGCCCTTGTGGCTACACGAATTAAACCTTCAGCACTCTGTTCGGGCAGTCTTACCCGTGTTGAGCCGTACTCGGGCATATGTCCTGCCCGTCCTGACTCTCCTTTGTTACATCTGGGCTTGTCAGGCCCATACACTTCGCGGGCAGTGGTGTCCCATCCTGGTACTGCCTAATGGGCCTGAACTCATGGTTTGGCTTGTGGGCTCATCGGTTGAGAGATGGGCCCGGCTGTGTTTTGTTTCCCGTTCTTTGTCTCGGTTAAATTCGCCTCCTACAAATGCCCCCTTCTTTTGGGCTTCCAGGGTCTCGGGAGTCTGAAAGAACTGACCAGAGGAGGCTCGTTCGACAGGGGTGCCGTGTTCCGTCAGCTTTCACCTTGTCATGACCGGCGAGTCTGTCGACATCTCTCAAAGCCACTTGTCACTTATCCGTACGCTTTCCTCATTAATGTTACGCAGGCGCAGATTTCAAAGACTTTTGCCGCCTCGCCCTTTTTTCGAATCGCCGCGACGGTTGAGGATACGAAAAATCGGATTCTTATTATACGCTCGGACTGTTCGTGTGATTCCCGTACCTGTCACTAAATCAAACCCGTTTCGAGTCTCGACTGTCTTCCTGTTCTTCGTCTTCATCTCCTTTATCCGATGGCGCAGTTACCTGGGGTCATCATAGTAGAAGAGTACAGGGGGAGATGCCCCCTCCACGCGATCCTTCGTCGCTATGGGTTTACTCCGGCCAGGTGGAGGCCGGAAGGATTCTATTCCCTCTGTCCGTGCTGATAGTCGAGTTTTTGAGTTTTTTCGATCTTCACCCCCTCCAGCTTGTTCCGAGCGCGTTCCGTATCCTAGCGGCCGTCGCCGCTCTTAATCGCGCCCTCGGCATCCATCTTGGGCTTAACGAGGTGAGGAGCTTCTATATCTTGAAGCCCCTGACTGGAGGATGCCCCCTCTTTTATCTGTCCCGGAGACCCGCCTCAGGAACACTGATCTTGGACGCTAACGAGTTTATCTACGACTGGCGCTCGAAGGTCCTTCGTGTCCGGGGTCCCTGGTTTCCGGAAGACTGCCCTTTCCGCATTCCGACCAGGATGAGGGGGCCATACTTAGGCTCGGGTAAGTTCCCTTGCCCTTGTATCGGACTCAACTTAGTTCATCTCATGAAATGTAGTCTTTGGCTTACGACTTTCTCGCGTTTGTTTCAGGTGCATCTTCTCTGAACGCCTGCCCCCCGCCAGGGGTCCTGCGATCGGAGGACGTAGAACGGGCCCTGGCCTTTGAAGGTAGGAGCTGGAAGACCCTACTCGGTGCGGTTTCTTCGAGCTCCGTCGCTCGCCCTTTGCCGGTAGCTCCTCATCCACCCATGAGCCGGCCCTCGAATCGGCGTCCTCCGTCCGCCTCGTCTTCCGGCGGCGTCTCTGGTTCCTCTTCTAATCCCGGGGAGGCGTTGAGGCGGTCGAGTCGTCGGCCCCAGTTTGCGGTCCGGTCATCTGTGCCCTATGACCGCCCCATCGTTATCGCCGAGGACGAAAATAGCGACGAGGAGACCTTCCCCATGGGTGGTCATTCTCGGACCCCCCTCCGGCCTCGTCATCCGTCCAACGGAATAGGGTGGAGGAAGAGAGATCGGGCAGTCCTCGGCCCTTCATTGGCTCGCCCCCCAGGACTTTCGAAGAAGGTGTGGGTGAGTTCGGTGGTGGAAGCTCTCCTTTAGCTCATCCGGCATCGCCCTCCCCGCCTCCTGTAACTCCTGCGGAGCGCTTCTCCCAGGAGAGGGAACCTGTCGAGCCTCAACGGTCATCCCCTACGGCCGAGAGGGGGCCCCGGGCTTCGATGTCCCCTCCCATATCTCCGTCTCGGGTGCCTCAGTATGTGTACTATGTTAGCCCTACCCGAGTTGGAGCCATGGGCAAGTATTCCATGCCCCCGGCCCTTTCCCGCAAGGCCAGCCTTGTGGCGTGTGGCTATGTCGGCGCCGTGTGCAGGGAGGTGGAGAGGCTGAAGCACTTGATCGAGGAGGAGGAGAGCGAGCGCTTCAAGGACTTCTGTGCTGGCTTTAGCACGGGCTACTCGGCTAGACAAGATGGCCAGGCCTTCCCTTCGGAGACTAAACTGAAGGAGATGTATCATCTCTCTCTTTTTGAAAGGAAGTGCGGTCCTTTCGCGGAGGAGGATCCGGGGACATCAACTCGGCCGACTACTTCCACCTCTCGCCCTGGACGCCAGGAGTAAAGCCGGTGCCAATGCCTCATGCTCTCTGCCTCTTTTGATTTTGTTTCTTTTGTACTTTTCCCTTTTGCAAACATCTTCCCGGCGAAGACCGGGTGTTTTGTCCGGGCTGCGTCCCGAGTTTAATGATTATTTTGCGTGCTAAGTCTTTTGATTCTTTGAAGTTCGTGCGTGGTAACTAATTGTGCCCTTTAATGGCTGTGTTGATTGCTTCGACGGAGGGGTTGTCTCTATCGTTCCATCGGTAAACGGGCGTGGCCCATTATTACATGAGCGCCTCTTCGTATCCCCGTCTAATGTTTGACTCATCTTCCCGTAGCGATGTCGGGACTTTGAATTTGCATTGAATGCATGTTCGTTCTTCTTCACGTATATAATCGGCTTGTGGTAGATGTGTTGCTCACTTCTTCATTTTTTTTTAAAGTCTTCTCGCATTGTTCTTGTTTTGGTCAGAATGCCTACCATTTCTGACGATATTACGGTCGTTCCTTACGAGGGCGAGGCGCCCCCTCTTCCGGACCAGAATTCATGCATATTCTATTTTTCACAGATAGAGATAGGGAGACTATTCTTTCCCCTTCCTGACCTCATAGGGTTTTTCCTGATGTGGTACGGTATCCATCCGCTTCAGTTGACCCCTGATAGCTATCTGATTCTCTCTAGTGTGGTCGCCCTCTGTCATGCGGCCAAGGTGCGATTTAGGCTGAAGGAGCTTTCGAAGTTCTATCAGCTTAAACCGTCACAGGGGGGGGACGGCAGCTATGGCCTGACCAGGCGCTCGGGTGTCCCTCCCCTGATCTTGGACGTGGATGACAACTTCATAGTAGGGTGGAAGACTCATCCTCTAAGGATTTCAGGGATGTGGAAATCAGCGGACTCCTCATGGCAGCTTCCATCCGTGTTTAGGTCCTCTTCTCTTGGTAAATAATCTCTACCTGTTCCGGCATTGTAATCAGCATCTTTTATGGGATTTGTTTCCTATTGAGCTCTTCTTTGCAGCAGGGGACTTGGACTGTCCTTCGGACAGAGAGCTCAGGCTGGAGGATATTGCCAAGGCGCTGGCCTTTCGGGAGCAGAGCTGGGTTAGCTTACTCGGGGATGCTTCCCGTCGTGTCGAACTAACCGTGGCTCTTCATGTCAGACCATTCCCACTGGCGGCTTATCGCGCCAGGGGTGACGTGAGGACAGCATCCCGTGCCTTCCCTTATTTTGTTCCCGCGGGTAGGTCCTCATTGTCAAGGCGATCATGTCCCGGGGAACGAGGGGATTCTGGCTCCCGTCGGATGAGGAGGAATGATCCCATCCCGATTTTTCCCTTGCCGCCGAGGTTATCTTTTGCGCAACGGGAGGTGGCCGGACGGCCTTCGTCTTTCGCAGAGGTACCGAGGGGACTCTCCGTCCTCAACCCGGAAGAGGAGAGGTTGGAGGATTATGTTTCTGGGTACCGAGCTGGTTTTCAAGACGGGTCGTCCGGTAATGCGTACCCCTCCGTCCGCGAGCTGGATGAGTCATTCCGCTTGCTGCTAAGGCGCCGACGAGCCGGGACTCGTGTTCGGGGGGAGGGACCAACCGCGTCCTGATCCGGTGTTGCGGCCCTCTCCTCCGGTTTTGGCGGTCTTGTCTCCCATTGAGACGTTTTCATGCTGCCTATCTATGGCCCTCTCTTTCTTTTTAGCTATTGTATGAACAATAAATTTCTATTCGGAAGGGACCGTGGGAAATTCGTCATTCCTTTGTCTTTTACTATTTTCGTTTCTGCATGCCACTGTTTTAATGCTCATGCTTTTTGGCTCGGTCGACGGGTGAGAACGGGCAGTTTCGCTAAGTCGGGCAAGGGTCCTTCCTGCTCCGAGGGAATTCTTCGCGATTTTACCCCTGCCCTTACACTTTTTTGGTCAAATCGGTCCATCCGCGGTTCCATCTGCCGAGTTTCGTCAGTACCGTTCGATTTTCCAGATTGGATGGATGATCTGCCGTTGGTGACCACGAAAAACCTGGGCTTCGCGATCGCGCGTATCTTCGGATGTCAGAGACTTGGGCAGGCTTTACACGTGGCCCATTTGGGCGGGATTTTTAAGGCGTTCGAATCATCTTCCATGATTAGGGCTGCCGCACTTCTCGCCTTCCAAGACCATTCGTCGTTCGTTGGTCATCCGAAAAGACACACTGCCTTTCTGGCAGGTCCGTCGTTTTTTAAAACAGGGATTTTATATTCGTTTTTAGCGATCACCGCTTCATTTGCCCAAGTCAAAGGTATTTCTTCTTCTTCTTAAACCTGTCTACTCGGTTTTCTTCGTCTCTGTCTGTCGTAGGGTTTATGCGTTAGGAGAGCTTTGTCCGTTACATTTGCCCTTCTATCTAAGCGTTCCTTTTGTTGCACTCGTTCTTCCTCTTTGAGGATGTCGATCTTAAAGTCGTTGGCTGGTCTTAGGGGTATGTTTGACATCCCCGAGTCGGTAGGAATGGAATGGTCACCTTACGAATCCTTCCCCATTCCATTAGAGCGCTTAGACCACTCGAGTATGTATGTGTACCCTTCGCAGATCGCGAGGGGTGGTTTAATGCTGCCCTTTCCCCCTCTCGTTAGGAGGTTTTTGTCGACGTTTGACCTTCACCCTACTCAGTGCAATCCCAATTTCTTCAGGGTTTTAATGTGCTATGTTGCCATGAATAGGGATTATGACCTTGATTTGGGAGTCCCCGAGATCATGCACACATACGAGCTTCGAAAGTCCGGTAGGGGTTACCATTTTAGGGCTAGGGACTCTAGACGGAAGCTCGTAGACGAGCTTCCAGATTCCGACAAAGGTTGGGCCGAGAGTAAGTTAATAATCCTGTCCGGGAACTGGGAATTTGGCAATGCCCCCGAAGATATCTGGAGGGTGCCACGCTCTATCTTAATGGGCGCGATAGGTCGGGCAGTCATTTTCGTTATTCGCTTGCGGCTGAACATCTAATTTCACTTTAACTGATCCTTCTTTTGTTCGGCTCCAGCTCCCTGTGCTAACTCCCGCCCTTCCGAGAGTTCCGTGAAGCTGGAGCACGTGAACGCCGCATTTCGAATAAACGACCGAGCTTTCTTCAGGCTTCTGGGCTGGGATAACCCGAATCCTAGCAGCACTCGTCGGCTGAGACCGCGTCTGACCGAGATCTTCGAAGATCCCCCTCACTCGTCTCCAGTTGCGTCCCCAGCCGCTCAGGAGGTTCGCTCTCATACGTCCGAAGGAGACTCCGAGGAAGAGCTGCGGCCGCTGTATAAGCTCGGCTTTGGTGACCCAATGGTGACCGAAAGCTCATCTGGCGGTGCTCGGCATGGCTCTCGTTTGCGGAGAGGCCTGAGAGGAAGCCCCAGATCGGGGAAAAGTCTGGCTCTCATTCCGCTGGGAAGTCAGCGACGAGTTCGGAGAAGAGGGGTAGCCGTCCTCAGCTCGGGATGTCTTCAACTGATGCCCGCCCAGAGGATAGGCCGGGCCCTATCGCATCCGGTTCTCGCTCCAGTGACAAGAGGGGTCTCGTCCCGGAGGTGGGTTCTGCTCAGCCCGGCATCGTGAAGGAGAAGGGGTCTGCGGCAGTGGATCCTCTTGCTCCCTCCCTTCCAATAGACAGGTCGGGCACCGATCCTGTTGTGGGGTCGAAGACCCCTTCCAGCGAGGAGAAGATGGCCAGGCTGGCGGCGCTTCGAGCTGAGGTGGACGCTCAGTCGGGGAGAATCGGTCAGCTCCCCGGCTCAGAGAAGAAGCGACTATCCTCCGCGTCGCAGGCCTCCACCCTTCCTTCCAAAAAGAGCAAGGTTGCTGTGGCTAGCCCGATTACTTTGTCACCTCAACCGAGGCCATCTTTAACTGACACCCTTGCTAGCAAAGGCAAGGAAGCTGCTTCGGCCCTTCGGCTGCCACCTCCACCGCTCGCCATCAGGGACTCCGGGGCCCGTCCCTTCGTTCCTGCTCCCCGGGCAACATCTCGCCCCGTTCAGACTACCGACTCTGGTCTGAAGGATCGGGATGTAGCCCTTGGCCTGATCCGATCAGTCGTATTGGAGAAGGACAGGGCCCTGGCCGGCGCCATCTCCATTCCAGAGATCGGCTCCATTCTTCAGAGCATAGCATATCAGGTAATATTAGTTTCTGCGTTCCGGCGAGGGAGGGGTCGAAAATTTTTAAATTCGTGCTTATTTCATCAGCTTCATTTTCTTTCTGCGCTGTAGCTTGGTGTTTACGCGGGTGCAGTAGGCCCGTCCTACGAACAAGTTGTTGCGGACGTTGCCCGGGCTCATCGGGCTTGCGAAGAAGAGCGCATCACTCGAGAGAAGGTCGAGGCCAATCTGAGAGCTGCAGAGGAAGAACATTCCCGAGTCGTCGGACGACTCAAGAGGGAATGCCTCGAGTTGTCCCAGGCGCTGGACAAGGAACGAGCCGAAAGGGCCCAGGCCGTGTTGGAGTTTGAACGCCATAGTAGGGAGGTCGCGTTGGATTTCGAGATCAATGTCCTCCAAACTGTAAAGGATCGCCTGGATCCAATTGAAGAGAAGTCCAGGGAGGCTGCTCTGGATGCTTACGATCAGGGGTACCGCAGGGGCTTTCAGGATGGCCAGGAGGGGGTCTCCGCTCCTGGCGGCGAGCGAGTCACTCGACCTTCGAGCCCGTCCGTCCCCGATCCTGTGGGCGAGGACGCAGGTGATGATCCTGTGAATCTTACCACACTCCCCGAGCACGGAGGGATCCCTGAACAGGTAACCAGTTTCCTTGGTTGTGATTTAACCAACATAATGGATGTCGATGACTTTCCTTCTCCTGGTTGCCGAGATAACCCGGCTGCACAAAAGCCCTTAGCTACCAGTGTTGTAGGGGTAAAGAGTGAATCCTCTGAGGTCATTGCTGGACCGGAGAGTCGATGTTTGCAAAGTGACGCCCTACAGACCACGATTGGTGTGAAGGAAACCCCAGCCGTGTCGGCTCATTACCCAGAAGGCCCTTCGAATGCTTTGGAAGACTGCGCTCCCTCGATTAATCGCACTTCGTCAAGCCATGTTGCTCGAGAAAGTTAGGGCGCTCCGATCTCCTGTAGTGCTGTTTGGGATGGCGGTGCCCCCCCTTTTTTTTTTTTTTTTTTTACGTTTCGTTGTATTCTTAAAGGACATTGGACTACCCTTGTTTTCTTTGTAATGAGTTGAATGCTTGTGTTGTATTAAAATGGTTTTGCGCCTCGATCCTACCCTTTTTTTTAATGATATTGCTGGCACGTTTATCCGTATGGGGGTCAATATGCGGGCTCCGTTTTGCCGTTCCTCTCGACGTATGATTGATCGGGTTGAGTCGAGCTTGAACTTTGCCCGTTGAGTGCCCAGCGCCCGTTGAGCTAGACTTAGGGTGCCATTCGGTTGGTGCGTGCTGCGAGGGCTGAGTGGTATCGAGTACTGAAAGCGACCCCGATCAGACCCAGCCCGTTGAGCGCGGCTTAGGGGGCCATTCGGCTAGTGCGTGCTGCGAGGGCTGAGTGGTATCGGGTGCTAAAAGCGACCCCGATCAGACCCAGCCCGTTGAGCGCGGCTTAGGGGGCCATTCGGCTAGTGCGTGCTGCGAGGGCTGAGTGGTATCGGGTGCTAAAAGCGACCCCGATCAGACCCAGCCCGTTGAGCGCGGCTTAGGGGGCCATTCGGCTAGTGCGTGCTGCGAGGGCTGAGTGGTATCGGGTGCTAAAAGCGACCCCGATCAGACCCAGCCCGTTGAGCGCGGCTTAGGGGGCCATTCGGCTAGTGCGTGCTGCGAGGGCTGAGTGGTATCGGGTGCTAAAAGCGACCCCGATCAGACCCAGCCCGTTGAGCGCGGCTTAGGGGGCCATTCGGCTAGTGCGTGCTGCGAGGGCTGAGTGGTATCGGGTGCTAAAAGCGACCCCGATCAGACCCAGCCCGTTGAGCGCGTCTTTTATTGTCGTGTTGTTCCGTGCTTAGAAGATTTAATGGAAGAAACAAGAAACTTCTCATTTAATGATAATATTTCTTCAAATGGATTACATTCCAAGGGCGAGGGACCTCGAACCCTCCCATTGTTTCTAGGTGGTAAGCCCCGTTTGGTCCAACTTTGGTGACTTTAAAAGGGCCCTCCCAATTTGGACCTAGCTTGCCTTCATTTTGTTCTTGGTTTCTGGGAAGATTTCTCTAAGGACCAGGTCTCCGGCTCTGAAGCTTCTGCCTGCTACTCGCCGGTTGTAGTATCTGGATATTTGATTCTGGTAGTCCATGTTTCTGATGGCTGCAATTTCTCTTACTTCGTCCCGAAGTTCTAGGTCTTGCATTAGTTGCTCATCGTTCGCTGCTCCGTCGAAGTTTCGGTTCTGTGTGTGGCCACTTCGGTCTCAACCGGCAAGACGGCTTCAACCCCGAATGCTAGTGAAAAAGGTGTTTCGCCGGTGGACCTTCTTGAGGTAGTTCGATAGGCCCATAGGACCGATGGTAGTTCATCGACCCACTTCCCTTTCGCGCTATCTAGCCTCTTTTCAAGCCGTCCAGAATAGTCCGATTAGTAATCTCTGCTTGCCCATTACTCTGTGGGTACCGTGGGGTAGAGAAGTGGTGTTGTATTTTCAATTCCTCGCAGAAATTCTTTATCAGTTTACTGTCGAACTGTTTTCCGTTGTCTGAAATGATGGTTTGCGGGACTCCGAATCGGCATACTATGTCTTTCCAAAGGAATGATTTGACCTCTATATCTCTGATCCTTGCCAGGGGTACCGCCTCTACCCACTTGGTGAAATAGTCGGTGGCTACTAGCAGGAAGCGTTTTTGCCGTGGAGCCGTAGGCATGGGTCCGACAATATCTAAACCCCACTGCGCGAACGGCCATGGACTTTACATAGGAACCATTTCCGTTGCCGGCTGGTGAATAAGATTCCAAACCGCTGACAGTTCTCACACTTCTGGACCAACTCGGCAGAATCTCTCTTCATGCTTGGCCAGAAATAACCGATTGACATGGCCCGCAGGGCTAGTGATCGGGAACCCACATGTCCTCCACACAGGCCAGAGTGTAATGTGTTGAGGACTCGCTGTGCCTCCCGGGGTCCAATGCATCTGAGGTATGGACCTTGAAAGTTTCTTTTATAGAGGATTCCCATGGATGAAACCCAATACCTGGCTGCCCTTTGTCTCAGCTTTCTCGCCTCGATTTTGCTCTCTGGCAAGGTTCCTTCCGATAGGTACTTTTTGATATCGGTCATCCAATTGGGGGAGTCCTCCACGCAGGAGATTGTTAAAATTTCGCCGAGCCTTTCGATACTTGGGGATTTCAGGTAGCCAAGTTGGATACTTCTGGCTGGCTTCCCGCTGACAGATGACGCCAAGGTTGCTAGAGCATCGGCTTGAGTGTTGAGCTCTCTTTCTACCTGATGTACTTTGGCGGATTCAAACTGGGAGAGCAATGATTGCACCTTTTGTTGATACGATGTCATCCTCTCGTCTCTGGTCTCATATTCGCCGGTGCTTTGGAACACCACCAGCTGCGAGTCGCTGTAGACATCGATGACTCGTATTCCCAAATGAGCGGCGAGATCCAGTCCTGCGATGAGAGCTTCGTATTCGGCCTCATTGTTGGATGCCCGAAAACCCAGCTTGATGGCATGTTCAAATAAGAGCCCGTCGCTGTTTTTTAAAACCAATCCCGCGCCCGCGCCCCTTCGATTAGAGGCTCCGTCGACGTTTAAGGTCCACTTTGGGCCGGACCCCTCTTCTTGATTCTCTATCGTCAAAATTTCGCCAGAAGGTGGTGTCAGATCGGCCAGAATGTCGGCAATGACTTGCCCCTTAATGGCGTTTCTCGGTACGTAATACAGATCGAAGGGAGAGAGTTCGATCGCCCATTTGAGCATACGCCCTGTGATGTTTGCTTTTTTCAAAATGGGTTTCAAGGGATAGTCGGTTACGACGTTGATTGAATGAGCCACGAAGTAGTGTCTGAGTTTCCGAGATGAAACGAGCAAGGCGTAGACTACTTTCTCCACGTATAAGTATCGGGACTCTGGTCCGTGAAGAGACTTGCTAACGTAATAAACGGGCCTTTGAACTCCTTCGTAGTCCTTTACTATGACGGAACTAACCGCATGATCGGATGCCGCCAAGTAAATGTAAAGTGGCTCACCGAGGTTAGGTTTCATCAGGAGCGGAGGTGACGAGAGGTATCTCTTTAGCTCTTCGAAGGCCAGCTGACACTCGGGAGTCCAATCGAACTTTTCAGTCTTCCTGAGCAATTTGAAGAAAGGAAGGTTCCTTTCTGTTGCTTTGGAGATGAATCGATTCAGGGCGGCCAATCTCCCGGTCAGCTACCGAACTTCCTTCCGATTCCTTGGCGGATCCATTTCAAGCACCGCTTTAATCTGATCGGGGTTGGCCTCAATTCCTCGGTGAGTGGTTAGAAAACCAAGAAATTTTCCGGACTCCACTCCGAAGGAGCATTTAGCTGCATTCAGCTTCATGCGATAACTTCGAAGTACTTCAAAGGCCTCTTTTAGGTGCCCGAGGTGATCCTGCTTCCGAACGCTTCGCACCAGCATGTCGTCGATGTACACCTCCACGGTCTTGCCGATTTGGTGCTCGAACATTTTCGTGACCAGTCTTTGGTAGGTTGCGCTTGCGTTCTTTAACCCGAAGGGCATTACTTTGTAGCAATAGGTTCCTACGGGAGTGATGAAGGCCGTTTTTTCGACGTCATGCTTGTTCATCGGAATTTGATGGTATCCCGAGTATGCATCCATGAAACTCATCAGCTCATTACCCGATGAAGCGTCCACCAGCTGGTCTATTTTTGGGAGGGGAAAGCTGTCTTTCGGACAGGCACTGTTCAAATCGGTGAAATCAACGCAGACGCGCCATTTTTTATTCTTCTTCGGCACAACCACTGTGTTGGCTAGCCAGTCTGGGTATCGAATTTCCCGTATAAATCCGGCCTCCAATAGCTTTCCCACTTCCTCCTTTATGGCCTCTGTGTGGACGGGAGCCACTCTCCGTTGTCTCTGCTTAACGGGACGGACCGTCGGGGAGATGTGCAACCGGTGGGATATTACCTCTGGATCAATACCTGGCATTTCGGACGGTGTCCAAGCAAACACATCCCTGTACTGACTGAGTAACTCTATTATTCTCTCCCTCTCGAGGTGGACGGTCTCAACCGGTGGGTTTAACGCGGTCCCGATAAGGAAGTATTTCTCCGGATTTTGTGGGTCGATGATTATTTTTTCCAAATCCTCCACGACCCGCTGAGCGGGATCAGGTCGGGCATCATCTGCCCGTACCCGATCCTTCAATAATTGCTATCTTTTAGAGTGAATGTCACCCTCCTCTCCGGCCTCCACCTCGAGTCTGGCTTTCCCAGAGGTTGCTATGGTATAACACCGTCTTGCAGCAAGTTGGTCTCCGTGTATCTGCATAATTCCCTGAGCGGACGGGAAGCGCAGTTTCTGATGGTAGGTAGACGAAATGGCTCTCATCGCGCCTAACCACGTGCGCCCCATAATTGCATTATAAGGTGAACGCAGGTCCATGACTATGAACTCTGTCATGACCGTTTCGTCTCCTGCCCTGACCGGCAGGGTTATGCGCCCGGACGGTACTGCCTGACTGCCGTTGAAAGCTATCAACGGCTCTCTCATTGGTTCCAAGCTTGAAGGCCTCAGCCCCATCTTGAGGTATGGCTGCATAAACAGTATGTCAGCCGAACTCCCAGTGTCGATGAGTATGCGCTTAACATCGAAGTTTGCGATCCGCAACGTGATGACCAGGGCGTCGCTGTGCGGTACAATGATTCCGGTGAGGTCTTCGTCAGAGAATGTGATCACCCCAGGGTCGTCGGCCCTTGCTTTCTTCGGTGCCAGCTTCGCTTCTTGATCGATTTGCAGAATCTCAAGGTGTTTCGAGTTGCGCTTGGCTATCCTTGCGTATGACTTGGATTCTGTCATTTGCGGTAGTCCCCCACATATTACATCGATGACCCCCGCAGCATGCGAGGGCCCCACGACCACCACGTGCTTCTCCGGCTTGTTCCCTTCCCTGGATTCAATGAACTCTCGGAGTTTCCCTTTGCGAACCCGGGATTCCAAGAACCCTTCCAAGGTTCGGCAGCCTTCGGTTTGATGCCCGAAATCTCTGTGGTACTCGCATTTCAATCCCTTGTCCCGAGTGGCTGGATCACCTCTCATGGGAGGCGCCCACTGAAAAATGGTGCGTGCTTGATTTTTTCCAGAATCTGCACCAGGGGCAGAGTAAACTTCGTGTCCGTCCTTTCCCGGACCTCGTTGGCGGTCGGGCCATTTTTCTGATCGCATGTGACTTTCGCCCCTTGTCCTCCCTTGGTGTTGGGTTTTTTGCAACCGCAGCCACGGCTTGGGGTCGCGAAAAGATGGCCTCGTCCTCAACTTTGGCATACTTCTCCGCCCTACACATGAGCTCACTAAGGGACTCTGGGACCTTCTTCACCAAGGAATTACGCAAGTGATGCTTCGGCGGCAAGCCGTTTCTGAATGCCATTACCGCGGCGTTTGAATCGCACCGATCTACCTCGAACATAAGGAGACGGAACCGGTCTACATACGTCCGAATCGACTCTCCCGTCTGCATCTGGACCTTCATAAGGTCGCCAAGGTCCTTCTGTTGTTTTCTGCTGCAATGAAGTGTTCTGCAAACAAAGTTCCGAGTTCTTCGAAGCAGCGGATCGATCCTCCAGGGAGCTGGTGGAACCAGCTCAGAGCTGCCCCTTCGAGGCTGGACGGGAACATGCGGCACATGAGCTCATCGTGTTGTTCGTAAAGTGCCATAGCATGTCGGAAGCCCAGCACGTGGTCGAAGGGGTCGGTCGTCCCATTGTAAAGTCTGAACTTTGGCTGTACGAACTTCCTAGGAGGTGCGCTGTGCAGGATGCGGTGGACGAAGGGCGATTCGAATCCCTTCAGAGCTCTTGTAACAAACTCCCGATCACGCGTGCTGGTCATCTCGCTCCTGTAAGTCCTCCTTGCACGCCCCTGATGCTCCTGTTCATAGCCGTCGTCAGACGAGGCCGAGTATCGGTCTGGACTCTGGTAGCGTTCTCGCCTGCCCGTATGGCGAGTGTTGGTTCGCTTCCTTCGTCTCTCTTGGTGCGGCGAATGGTCGCGCTGCTCACCGCGATCCTCTTTCGTGCGATTCCCTTCGGGGGGGACGTCGGGTATGCCCTGCTTGTCGCCACGACGGTGTCCTCCACCGGATGAGTAGACCGACTCATGGCTTCGCACATTCGCCTTTCTGCTCTGACGATCACGATCACGCGGTTCCTCGCCTGCTCTGAATGAATTCGGCTGGTCCCGAGCCTCTGGTGGGGGCGGCGGTGGTGTCTTTTCTCCGCGCTTCAAGAACTGCAGCATCAGTCCCTCCATATGTTCGAAGCGTTGGCTCATAAGTTCCATCTCCTTCGCAAGATCGCGCCCGGCCTCGGTGGTTGGGCCTTGGGAGGATGATCCGACTTGTGCTTTACCTTTCTGCGGAGGGGGATCGTCGGGCGTCACCCTTCCTTCCTCCACATCATGTTCGTGGACCGTGGATCGAGTCCTTGCCACCATCTTTTCCGGTAGATTTTCTGGGACGGCCTTTTGTTCAAGAGCGTCCCACAGACGGCGCCAAATGTGGTGGGCGAATTTCCTTGTTCGTCCTCCTGGGCCGGATCCTGGTCGATCCGGGCTTTTGAGTTGGTTCCGGAGAGATGGTGCGGGTCTGAGCTTCCGACTTCGCCGATCCGGTTAGCCCTGCAGATCCTCCTCGCTGTTTGCAAGTCAGATAGCTCCTCGTCGGCTTCTGTAACGTTTCGGTATTTTTCGGCCTTATATATTTATTTTAAATATATAATGGAAATTTTAAAATTTGATTTTTTATATTTCATTTTTTCAGATTTGGAGGTGGGCCCAAATGGGTCCAATTTGATTTATAATTATGATAATTATAAATTGATGTTGAAATAATTATTTTACATTTTTCTGTAGATTTTTATAGTGTTAAGATACTTTGGTTGAAATTTGGTGAGATTCAGAGTTCGGAAAATTTGATTTTTAGGCTTAGTGTCAAGTTATTGGGCCTAGGGATCTAGTTGCGAATCCAGAATACATTTTTATAGCCTTCTGGGACATTTCTGTAAATCGGATAGGGATCTGTTTGTAAATCGGGTAGGGATGTCATTGTAAACTAGAAACACTTCAGGGGTCGTTTTGTAATTTCGGTAAACCCCTTTAAATAACATGTTTGGGTTAGGGTTTTTCATCCAAATCTCAGAAGTTATGAAGGGTTGTGATGATCTAACCCTAGATGGAGATGGTGGGTGGTGTAATCGGATCTAAGGTGAGATATCATTCCCTATTGATTTTGTTAGTTTAATTTATTTTTGTTAGGATATGATTACGTCAAGTAATTGTTTGGGGAAGAAGTTTGATGGATTAGGGTTAGGGTTTGATTGATTTAATTTAATGATTATTTGATTTGGTTTTTATGGATCTCAAAGGAATTCTTAAGATCAAATTAGATTTATTAGTTTTGGGGATTTAATGGCAATTTTCGGGTTGATTTTATGCTTGGACGTAAATCGTGTTTTTGACTATGATAGATTCATTTTGGAAAAAATGTATTTGACAAACAGAAATAGGATTTGAAAACAACTTTCCAACGAATCATTAATCGTCCAATTCGGAGTTACGGATAGAAAGTTATGGTTTTTGGAAGATTTCTGTGCAGTTTATTGAAATTCAAATACTTAACTTGATGACCAAGTTTGATGAATGTTAGAGATTTAGATGATCCCAAATTTGATGTTTAATGAAGTATAGTTTGTTTTGCGGGTTTTGATGATTTTATTGATCTTGAGAACTTAAATAGAATCTTAAATCGATAATTTGGTTTAGTGGGATCAATGAATATTGATTGGATATTGTTGTTATTTGGATGTAAATTGATTGGATTTGAGTTACTCGATCATGGAATTATAGTTGAGCCTTATTGGATTTGTTCAAATATTTTATTCGAGGATTGATCGATCATATGAGTCTTATGGAATAAATGGATATTGATTATCGGATCGGATCATTGTGAGTATATGAGTATTCTAATATTTATTCGAAGTTGGGATTTTCATTAGGACTTTGAAGTGAGTTGTTGATTGTAGGTCTATAAGATATCGGCTTTTGGGATTATTGGACATAATGCTGTTATAAGTTGGTTGTCAGTTGTTTGGGTCGTGATTGATTGTTTCTGATCTATTATTGTATAATTGTTATGCTAGGTTATCAACGTGCGAGTGTGTATCGTTGATGCTTGTGTGGACCGAAGGTGAGTAGGCCTATCGATTTATTTCATGTGAGCTTTTGCTCTATAACATTGAATTTCATATGCCAATCATATTTGTGTGATATTATGTGTCATCCATGCATTTATATTTTGATAAATTTGCATGATTTGGATATTTTCTTCATATTGATCAAATTGCATTTTCGTTGAATGAAGTTGCATGATTTAATTCATTCATCATGTCATTAAAATAGCATGAATTATGCTATTCATGTTTCAAGAATTAACATAATATTATTCTGATGCTTATGCTTTCGAAATAATATTTGGATTAAAGATTTTCATTTCGAGAGTTTTGGAAAAATTTAGGACTAGTGGAGACAACCTAGTCCTAGGAGATTTTATCAAGATGCATATCATGACATATTTTCTGGAATAAATCCCCCCGTAGTATTTCGCCTTTGGGGAGGAAGGTCTAGGACTCGAAGAGTCCCAAGATCGGTGAGGGGTGTGGTAAAGCATTCCTTGCAGCGGCGGATTCCTTTGTTTGGAGTCTGCAGCAACCGGGGCATCCTGTGCTGGTGTTCTCGTAGTGATGGCAGCGGCGACCCATCAGCGTCTTCTAGATCCGACGTCTCCTCGAGGGAGCTTTTTGAGCGATTTAGTCGCTTGGGGCTTGGCACACCTGTTTTGGGAAACGGTTCTTCCGATTGAGAACCCTACCCGGTCATATCATTTAAGCTGAATGATTTCTATGACGTGGACAAAGGATTGGGCCACGTGATGCATTAAAATTATATTTTATTAAGCTCATGCATTTAAATTGATTTAGTAAAGAAAATTCTTGTTTTGTTTTTATATATAACTTTATATATATATATGTTGGTATCATTTAACTCTCATGATTTCTCTAATGTGGGCCAAGGATTGGGCCACGTGCGCATTAAAATATTTTTTTAAAGTACATGATTTTAAATTGATTTAAAATAAAAGATTTATTAAATGAAATTCTGATTTTCATAAACCTTTATTTTTATATATACTGTCACGTGAGGTAATTTGTCAGTGGGCTTATTCACTGAGTTAATCACTCACCCTTTTCGATATGGGCTGGTTGTTTCATAACCAGGTAGCTCATCTTTTGAGGACCAAGACAAAGCTTGAACTTTTCATGTGCTTCAGGGATCTCGTCGAGGTAGCAGTACTGGAGAATAAATAATAGTCACGGTCAATTATTTGGATTTACTTTAGTTTAGATGGCTCCCACAGGGGTGGTTTAGTATGTCTTCCCATTCGAATATTTTATTTCTGTTAAACTCTGATATTTTGTAAGACAATTGGTGATTTAAAACCCTTTGATATTATTTACTTTATTGCCATCGTTTTTTTTAATTATATTTATATTATATTGGTATCATTCATTTAAAAAAAAAAAAAAGAGTTGCAAATTTTGGTCTTGTAATTGGATTAAGTTTAGTAGCGACCCGTTTACCGTCCGATAAGCGGTTAGGTAAATGCGGGGCGTTACAGCTTCGGTCCTCAGGTACCTACAACTCACACCAGTGTGGTGCCGGCTAACGCCCCTCCGACGCTCAAGTCAGTGATCCTTCTTGTTAGAAGAACCTTCAATCCAAAGAGGGAAAGAACGAGAGAGAGTGGAGTGTGTTGCGCATACCTTAGGAGGGCGGGGTAGCCTCCTTTTTATACTGGATTGGAGCGTGCCGATTGGACCTCGGGGGGGGGGTACCCATAACGTGATGTGGTACCCCCTGTATGGCCTACCGATTCGGGACACGTGGCACCTAGGGATCATCATTCGCCTGTAACGGTTTCCCTGACGCACTGTCCTTTAAGATGTCAGAGAATATTCCCTCTGATAACTGTTTTGCTCTTAGTGAAGGGGTTCATGTCCGTCCAGCCGTTCAATCGTGAACACCGTTGTGCCCTTTGAACGAGGTGGGCTGCCACGATTTTGACCGCCCTTGTGGCTACACGAATTAAACCTTCAGCACTCTGTTCGGGCAGTCTTACCCGTGTTGAGCCGTACTCGTCCATATGTCCTGCCCGTCCTGACTCTCCTTTGTTACATCTGGGCTTGTCAGGCCCATACACTTCGCGGGCAGTGGTGTCCCATCCTGGTACTGCCTAATGGGCCTGAACTCATGGTTTGGCTTGTGGGCTCATCGGTTGAGAGATGGGCCCGGCTGTGTTTTGTTTCCCGTTCTTTGTCTCGGTTAAATTCGTCTCCTACAATATTAATGATCATAAAACTAACTATTTCATAAAATTTCATAAATTTTGTATAATAATATAATATTAGATACTTTATCGTTGATGCTATTAAGAAATTATATAGAAACATGATAAGAAATGATATTACATAACTTATTATATAAATACATTTTAATGATATGCATTTGAAATCATGGTAATTAATTAATATTTTAAGGACTATAATTCGGCATATAAGATGAATAAATTACACATTCGTTATTAAAGTATTTTAAATACATTCCCTAAAAATCAAATATCTATTTCTATAAATTAATGATTTGCTCAATTTATTAATTCATATAAAAATAATATCATTTGTCTATGCCTTTGAGAGTTTGATATCCTCATATACTTTGAAGTCTAAGAAATATAAAATTCATTTGAATTAGGACATTCTCCATAATTTAGTCATTTGTATAAAAAATAACATCATCTATTGATGCATTTGACACTTTAATATATACTTTAAAGTTAAAAAAATAAAATAGACTTCATTTGTCATATTAGAAATGCTTTAATTGATAATGTGATAGAATGATCATTAGTCTAATTGAGAAAATACATAGTTTTATATGAGCAACACAGTATTCTTTGTGTTTTTTTTGCATCTAAGTTATCACCATGAAGACTCAAGTCTTAAATCCCCCGTTTGGGAAACGGAATAAGTGACTATAAGGCTAGTATAGGAGTGGTATAAGAATGGATAGGAAAAATTATTGTTTGTTTGCAGGGTATAACTTGGTATTACTAAGCTAGTTTAAACGAGTATAGGAGAGTATAACAATTCTAAGTAACCCCAATGATAAGCTATACTCACTTTATCTATTCCAATAGATCCACATGTCAAATCAACTTTTTACATCTTATCACATCAAATCACTTATCAACACCTCTTATACATCAAAGGGTCCACATGTCAAATCAACTTTTTTACACTTTATTTATATTTTATTCTTTATCAACCAAACAACTCAACCTTTATTCTTACGTTTTCCAATGAGAATAAAAAAACACAACCAAACATAAAATCTCTTATTCATGTAGATTTATTATCTATACTAGCATAGTTATCTATCCAGAATAACTCAATTCCGCTATCCAAACGGGGACAAAGAGAATTAAAAGCATATTTATAGTTGTAATTCTTTTTTTTTACCTAGGTTTAAGGGACTTTAGTCAATTATTTATATGGGTCAATAACAAACTGAGATCATTGGTGTAGTCAAACTTCTTCATTTGTATAAACAGTTTTCATTGTGTTGCATCTAAGTTATCACCATGAAGACTTAGGTCTTAAAGAGAATTAAAAGCATATTTATAGTTGTAATTCGTTTTTTTTACCTAGGTTTAAACGACCTTAGTCAATTATTTATATGGGTCAATGACAAACTGAGATCATTGGTGTAGTCAAACTTCTTCATTTGTATAAACAAATTTTCATTGTGTTGCATCTAAGTCATCACCATAAAGACTTAGGTCTTAAAGAGAATTAAAAGCATATTTATAGTTGTTATTCTTTTTTTTACCTAGGTTTAAGGGACCTTAGTCAATTATTTATATGGGTAAATGACAAACTTCTTCATTTGTGTAGTCAAACTTCTTCATGTGTATAAATAGTTTTGCATGTTTCTCTTTCATGTTTCACATCAAATGGAGATTTAAGCATCTTTCAGCACCACTACATTTATTGTTTAATCACTTGTTTGTACAAGTTTTTCTTCTTCTCGTGCATGTCTTATGAGCATGGATTTGAACACCTATAAATGTTTCCACATCTTCATTTGTGTAGTCAAACTTCTTCATTTGTATAAACAGTTTTTCATTGTGTTGCATCTAAGTTATCACCATAAAGACTTAGGTCTTAAAGAGAATTAAAAGCATATTTATAATTGTAATTCTTTTGTTTTTTTACCTAGGTTTAAGGGACCTTATAGTCAATTATTTATATGGGTCAATGACAAACTTCTTCATTCGTATAAACAGTTTTTCATGTTTCTCTTTCATGTTTGACAGCAAATGGAGATTTAAGCACCTTCAGCACCACTACATTTATTGTTTAATCACTTGTTTGTACAAGTTTTCTTCTTCTCATGCATATCTTATGAACATGGATTTGAACACCTATAAATGTTTCCACATATTACCAAATTTATATGTTTTTATTCATATTAGATGTACATTTTATTAACTCGTGCGGATGCGTGTACATGAAAACTAGTATGTTAAATACATCAACTCCACTCAATAAGAAAGACTGGTAATCTATGCCAAACATCAATCTCCCATGTCTTATTTATGTTAAATACATCAGTAAGATAAGCCACTACAACTAAATTTAGAACATGCATGGATAAGAAGAAAAATAAATATAGTACTCAAGAGAAAATTATGATAGAATGATAACCCATATATACACATCCTCAATGTTTTTTTGAGCGAATTGTGGACATTTTTCATTTGAATTTTTTTTCAAAATAGACAATGTCGGAATTGGATATGAGAAAGAATAGATTAAAGAAAAATACAAGAAAAGATAGAAACTACTCATAGGAACAAAGGAGAGATGTAAAAAAGGTTTATACACATCATCAATGTTGTAACACACTTATGAACAACCATATGAAATCTTCAATGATTTAAATGCAGATTCTGAACTCCAAGATCACCCTGAACTTATCAAGAAATCCTCACTGGATGCACTGAAGGGCTTCCCCCAGGAATTAATCGACACGGTGAAGCAATACAATCCCGAATCCCTCTATCTGACTCGGGTAAAATATCGCGCCCCCTGGGACCTGTTCTTCATTGGCTTTCGCAATGGGACCATCATAGTCGCAGGAGACGCAATGCACGCGATGGGTCCATTCCAAGGCCAAGGAGCTGGCTCCAGCCTAGAAGACGCGATCGTGCTGGCGAGATGCATAGCGAGGGAAATGTGCAAGGCCACTAAGTCCGAAGGTGGAATTGGCATTAATCGCGAGCTTCAACAGAGGATCAATACGTGAAGGAGAGGAGGCTGAGGATAATTAGGTGTTCTCTGCAGACATATATTGTTGGAATGTTGTTGGAGGCTTCATCAATGGTAAGAAGTTGTTAGTCGTGGCAGTCTACATTATTTTCTTTAGTGGCACTTCACTAACAAGCCTTGCTGGATTTGATTGTGGTAGCCTCTGATGAGAGACCAATTAAGAAGTTTAAATAAATTGAAATGTGGAACTTCATGTAGAGGTTTATATTATGGTGCTTCTAATAGTTTAAAAATGGTCCAACTAATATTTTTAAACTATTAGAGGCACTTGATTTCGCTCCCTGGCTTAATTATGCTTCCACTCAAATACATTTCCATGCATCATTTGTTTTCATTTCATGATGGGTTCTAAAATCCATGGACTTCTAATATCCAAGAATAGAATCAAGTGCTTAAATGTTTGACAGCTGCCTCATCACTAATCCACTCTACTCTCGTTGAAGTGGGTGTCCTTGAACAAGTCCACCGGCCCTTGTAGTTGTCCAAGCGACAATTATAACTCAAAGAGTGTTTTGAATTTATATGTGTGTTTATAGGGCGTTATATGGATATATGAAAAAGTCAAAGGGTTATGTAATCAGGGTTATATGGATTTTTTACTTTTTTTTAAATATCCCTTTCATCACCTATCAGCATAACACTGGCCATTCGAATGGCTTCGGTCTAAAGCCCTTTTTTCACTTTCAACCCAGCCAAACCCCATTTTCACCCGAATTTGAAAACATATCCATTCCACAGGTGTTGAGAGCACTTCATCCTGCAAGGTTTTTCTTCAAAAAAAAACTTATTTTATCTTTCAATCAAGAGGATTAGAAGATGTATCTTGCGTTATTCTACATATTGGGTATGATTTTCTTCCTTTTTCAAGGTCAATCAGATTCTTATGTGATTTAATTGATTTATATCAATTACAATTTGTTGTGTTTGTGTGTGTATTTCATTATTTTGCAGATATTTTTCATTTCCATTGTATTTTACTTCTCTCATTACCCTAGATTTCCCCTCAAACCCTAGGTCACCATTGAATTTCCAAATCTTATACATCATGAATCTGTTGAAGATTTTCCTGTCTTTTGATTTTTTAATCTTTGGTGAGGGTGAAAGATCCAGACACAAAATCTATAGCTCAGTACTTCTAGGCCGCAACCTTGACCTTCAAAGAAAAAAAAATTATGTGAAGATAAGGTTTTTGTTGATATAAAAACCAAGAAGAATCAACATGAGAGAACCTTATCCGGTCACCCCATTCTTCTTGAGCGACAAATAACCATTGATTATTTTAGAGACATGCCATATTTCAAAGTACCAAGAAAGTTTTGTTCTCATCAATGGTTCAAAATCACTCATTTAGGAGGTGAATTATATCTAAGATTTGTTTGTTGGTTGTATTCCAATATTCATGACTTGGATAAAAAAAATATCTTTAATACATTCATTTGGGGTGTTGAAATTGTAGTATCCGCGGACATCCTTGCACAATTCCTCAATGTCCCTCGTCTACCTAAAGCTAAAAGTTATTGGGCTTATGATGATTCCAAACTAACTCTATATCAGAGTTGTGTCGTATACCATTCTAAAACGAGCTAGTCCTCCTGTGACAATATATTCATTACATAATAAATATTTAATCCACTTTTTGTCGGCTCGATTAGCATATTGTCCATATTTCTAACATGGGTCTATATTGTTGGAAAATAAAGCTATTAGGCCCCGTTTGGTTTGTGTCAATCTGGGATGAAATTTGATTCTATTTGAGATTAACAAGAAATTGTGTAAAATCCAATGTTCAGTAAGTGGTGATCTTGATGGTAATTGTGGGCCCCATTGGAATTAAAATCCATGTATGTGAGAAAATATAGTTAAATCAGATTCCCACACTTTGTGGTGCTAAATCTCAAATTTCATCTGGAATATTAAATTAGATTACTATTATACCACTTACAAATTAATTAAATTATTATTTACTTTCCTTCTAAAATAAATAGCCTCCTTTTTTTTAACCCACCTCCTCCTCTCTTTTTTTAGGGGAGTTCATAATATTCAATTAATTTTAGAAAAATTACTATTATTATGTGTTTAATTATATAATCAATTTTTTTATTTATTTGCATTTGTTAAATGTTTATAAAAATATTTATAAATAAATTACTCGTGTTTTATAATTATGATATGGATAAAGAAATAAATTTTACAAGTAAATGTATAATACTAAGGGTATTTTAGACATTTGAATTAAATTCCTTGCAGAAATCCATGTGTGAATCAAACACTCGAAAATGATTACTTGCAGAAATCCATTAGTGAAGCAAACAATCTGATGGAATCTAGATTCCTGATAAAATGATTCCTTGTAAAATAATTTCTAGTAAAGTAAATCCATAAAAAAATGACAGAATCCAAACGGGGTCTTAGTTTTCAATTTCAACATTTATGACATGGCTAGGACGTGCTATCATTTGACTCGGGAAAATAGGCCCTATAATTTCCCAAATGGGAAGTTACTGTAAGGGTGCAGTTATTACCACCCCCCATTTATGACAACCCACCCCTTTGAACTAAACCCACCCAGCCAATTTTTTGTGAAACTCAAAGCCACCCCTATATATATTCCCAATTGGGAAAGTGCATACCCACCACCCCATAGGTTTTCATTTGTTTTGTTCCTTCCCCTCCCTCTCCACCGTTTTCTTCTCTCCCTCCCTGTCCGACATTTTCTCCCTCCGGCATCTGTGAAACAACCCCCAGCGGTCTTCACTTCTCCCGGCGGTCTTCATCTCTTCTCCCCTTGCCACCTATCCCGATTTCACATATTTGGGCTTCATTTCCTCACTCTCCTGAATCCAAGTGAAAGGTTAGGCCCCTTCTTTTTATTTTTTTTCCATGTTTTATTCATTGTTGGAAGGCTACATTTGTATTATATTTGTTTGTATATTTTTCTTATCTTAGAAACCCTAGTTTTTTTTTAACCATAACCTTTTTTTTAGGTTTGTTGGTAAAACAATTATTTGGTAATGGTTTTCTGAAAGAAATCTAATGTTTATTAGTTGATGGAATGACTGGCATTGGTTGATTGGAGAAATTTGGTCTAGTTTTTTTTTTCTAACCTAACCCTATTATTAGGTTTGTTGGTGAAATGATTGTTTGGAAATGATTTTTTAAAGAAATGTAATGTTTATTGGTTGGTTGATGGAATGAGTGGCAATGGTTGATTGAAGGAAAATTTGTCCTCTTTTTTTTAACATAACACTATTTTTAGGTTTGTTGGTGAAATGGTTTTGGGTGCGGCTATAGCCACCCCACAAGTTATCCAATCCACCCCATAAAAAATTGATTTATTTCATATCTAACCCACCACACGAGTTCAACATAGACGATGTCTTCTGTGTTTAAGATTGTTCGACATAGACGATGTCTTCTGTGTTTAAAATTGTTCGATATAGATGATGTTTTCTGTGTTTAAGTTGGTTCAACATGGATCATGTTGAATAGAGACCAAAAATTTCTGATATGTGTCGATTAGGAACCAGAAACTTTATTTCCAGTTCGACATAGACGATGTCTTTTATATTTAAGGTGATTCGACATGGATTATGTCGATCGTGAATGATAATGTACGTATGATGTAATTTTTTTTTTGCTCTACCTACTTTAATACGCATGTATATGATAACCTATATCCATTTAGGTGTACGGTGATTGTTTTTTGCGGTGTCGTCAACCGATAAAAACATTGGAAGGCTGGAATGTGTTGAACAAATCATTGACCTTCATGAACAAAATCAAGCAAAGTGATATGTGGTCATTGGTTATAATATATCAATCACAAACAATGTGTATCCCACTTTTATTTTCTAGATTCATGAGATAAACATGTTGGTGATTGTATCATAAACTTTATAATTCAATAAGATTTGATTACATCAAATATTTTAACACTTTATTATCAAAATAAATATAAGTTATCAATATAAGAGTTAACCTGGTATCAATTTATCAATAGTAACTATGTTGATCACATATCATAAATTTTTTATCTCTGTTTGACATGATACATGTCAAACCAACTTAAACAGAATACATCATCTATGTCGAACAATTTTAAACACAGAAGACATCGTCTATGTCGAACAAATTTAAACACAGAAGACATCGTCTATATCGAACTCGTGGGGTGGGTTAGATATGAACTAAATCAATTTATGTATGGGGTGAGTAGGATAACTTGTGGGGTGGCTATAGCCGCGCCCAATGGTTTTTTGAAATAAATGTAATGTTTATTGGTTGATTGAAGGAGAATTTTGGCATAGTTTTTTTTTTAGGACGATTTAGTATGAGGCATTGTTTTCTCTTATTAGTTTTAATTGAAAGATGTGTGTATAATCATTATGGTTGGAGGAGTAATGAATATAAACCTTGATGCATGATGGTTGATTGAAAGTGTTGATTGGTTGATTGAATCTTGTTTGATAATTCAATGTTGGCTCTATGAGAAATGTTTCATTAATGTTCTTGTAAATTTGGTGATCGAATGAGAACATTTTTTCTCTATTTCTCTCAACACGTATATGCATGAGTACCAACTTTACTTTTCAATGCAGTATGGCTCCTAAGGAACACTTTCAACCTATAGCTTCCAATCGAAAGATGTGCCTTCAAGTTATCAAATGTTGTTGGGGATCTGCAAGAAGTGTTAGTCAATGAGAGGGAATGATCAATGATCAGCCCTCACAACACTAGTTTCGTCCACGTGTAAAATGATTTAATATAACCCTTGTATCTTTTTTTATTCAAACTTCTCTCCACTCGCAGATGTTTTGAAGTGTATGGAACTATGTTCATCAAATGTCTATACTGTTTTCATTTTTTTTTAAAAATCATCGAATGTCTTGCAGAATGTGGTTGGAATGTATGGTTTAATGTGGCTATGCAAATGTGTTTTGAATGGCTTTATCACATGTGTTTTATGAAATGCTTGTTAAATGTGTTTTGAATTGCATAGTCCAATGAAAGCGAGAGTGTGGAAAGGATGAAAGATGTCATGTGTTCACTGTCCTGAAAGGTTTGACACTTACATTGTCGACCAAAGCAGACAGTGTCGACATATACATAGTTGATGGGTCCTGAATCTATTTACATGCATAGTACTGCAGGTATCAACACTATTAATGTCAATCGTGATTTGATCTATCAACACTCACTATGTCGATGAGAATTCAATAAACGATATCATTTCTGCACGATTCTAAACTGCTTTGGTCGATCAACTTAAGTACACTCGACACCAATCATGTCAACCTTACCATCCTCAAATCGACACCACTATTGTCGAACATTCTTACAGTAGATCTCTTATTACTGTCGACACCAAGTTGGTGGACCGTCCCATCATTCATCAACACTCCACTTGTTGAAGTGCGTAAAAAGTGTATTTGAGTGCAGGTGGGGTTTTGATTAACAACAGATTTTGGGGGTGGGGAAGCGTAGGGGTGGGTTAGGTATTTATGGGGTGGGAGGGGATGGGGTGGTGTTGATTTCTTTTCTAAACACTAAAAATAGTTTTTTAAGGGGTGGTGTGAATACCTGATGGAGTGGTAATAACCGCATCCTTACTATAAATCAAGAAGCTCTTATTTTGTTCTGTTACAAATAAGTGATTTGATTAATGAAATTGGAAAAACATAGAAGCCTCAATTAGACAGACATGAGCCATTGATAATATATTGACCACTGAGTTTTCAAAATTTCAAGGGATGACTAATGACTGCAATACTTGTACTCACTTTTTCCAACCAAGTTACCATTAGAACACCTAAACCAAAATGAAGCAAAACAAACAGAACCCACAAAAACATGAACCCTAATAGTGTATAATAATAATTAAGCTGAAATAGCCCCCAGCAATCAGCCCACTTTATTCCCAACAAATCAAGTGTTCAAATAGACACCAACAAATATACATATACACTTTGATCAACCCATAATTTACTAAGTCAATTTTCCAAATTCATATAAAATCAAACCTCCAAAAAAAAAATACTACTTCCCATAACTCCAAAGATCCATCTCTCCACGGATCGATAAGGGGTTAATCGGCTGCACTGATGTGCCGGCGGCGTCCCCGAACCTCGGTCCGCCCATGACTGACGAGTCCTCTTGCCCACCACCAATCCGGCTAGTCACAAACCGGTCCAACATTGCCCAGTCGTTAGGACTCCCGTTCGCCTCTCGGCCCCCTTGCATGGGCCGGCCCAGGCCAGTTTCCCCGGCCGCCTGGTTGGGGAGGACCACAGAGAAGTCATAGCTAGGCGGAACGTGGGGGTGGTAGTGGGCGGCCACAGGAAGCACGTGTGGGTAGTGGAGGCCCAGTTCTGGGCTGTACGTGCTCGAACTCAAAGGGTTGTTGTACTGAGTGTCGTCTCGTAGGGCGTGGTGGTCGGCGGTGATGGTGGTGTTAGGGTTTGTTTGGTTGTCGACGCTTAGGCCTGAGGTCGCTTCGTTGCTCAATTTGAAGAAATGTTTCTTCTTGAACACTCGACATACTACCCAACCGTCCTCCTGTATCAGTAAAATAAAAAGAGCGTTGTCACACTCAATTATTTTTACAGTCTTAAATGCAGTCGTATATACCTCATTAGCTCATCTAACTTACTATAACGAGATATATACCTCGTTAGAATTTGTAGGTTTGTGCAATTCTAAGCCTCTTTCCAAAAACCATCGTTTTCATAAGTGCATTGACTAATTTTAAAATTTATCTATATACTAACGGGAAGTGTTTAAATTTTCAGCTTTGTTTCTTTGTAAAATTTTCATTTCCAATTTTACACTTAATTTTATATGATCCTTACTATTTGGATTAAGGGTAATAATAGAAAAAAATATCAATACATTTAAAGGATAATATGAAATCTATATTTTTACACTTAATCTATATTTTTGAATTTTTAAAATCCTTAATTTCAAAAATATATTTTAATAAATATATGATTTTAAATATAACATATTGCACCAAATATCATATTTTACATATAAGATTACAAATTAATATTATTACAAACTATGTAAAAATTTGTTTGGTGAAGTTTATTTTTTTCAAATTGGTTATATTGGATCAGATTGAATAATTACAATATTCATAAATCTATACAAAGATTAAAATTCTCTCAACTTGATCACTTTTTATTGGATTATGTATTGACAGGTTTAGAGGGGGTTTAAAAAAAGATAGGCCTTTTTAAGATATATGTTATTTTTAATTTATACGCACATCGTGCGTGAGAAAAACTAGTTGTATTCAAATTACAGTAGATTTTGAGGGTCAACTAGACCTAACCACAGTTAAACTAGTCAAACCACGATTAGGATCTGTGAGCATAAATTCACACAAATAAATAAGGTGAAACTCTATATAATTAGTAAACAAAAGCCTTGGACAAAAAAATGTTTTTTTACTGCATCAATACAAGAAATGTTTTTTTTTTTTTGTGAGGGAAATCAAAACAAAAAACTTAATTATATATTTTATCCTATCCTTTGAGATTTTCTGTAAACCCAAAAGTCCCACCAAAATCTAACAATCTGGTAGTTGTTACAGCTAGCAAATTAAACCAATGGACTCTTTTTAATTATAAAACAAAACTTATAGTCAAACCTTGAAGAAAGCTTCAAGAAACCTTGTGTAATCCCAAACATGCGTGTTCAATCGCATGCATGCACTAGATATATAGAGATAGAAATAAGGATATTTTGCATATATATACCATCAGAAGATATGTGAATTATTTTCATACAATTACAAAAAATACATTTAATTTTATACCATTTAATTTAAAATTTTATGCACATTTAAATTTTTCTCCTGTTTTTAAATATGTTCATTAATACGGTTAAATCATTTTAAAAAACCAAAATATATACCCTTATTTTTTTATACTATAAATTACTTTCAAAAGAGGCAATATTAATTTTATAATATCAAAACACTATATTTGTTTCCCATATTATGAAGAATATATAATTTCAAGCGTAATTTAATTCTACCAAAATCAATAATATATATATATGTTAACCATCAAAGTGTTTTCTTTATATATTGATTATATTGATGTAACTCAACAAATTTAATTATTTTACATAAATACTAATCATATATGAACTATAAATGACAAAGTTATAGAAAATTTAAATATATTTATGTAATTTAAAATGAATATGGAAATAGGGAAAATAATAATCAATTATATTATTAAAAGTTAAATTATCATTATAAATATTAGGTTAAGGTTATCATAATAAGTGATCAAATGGCATATTTTTCCATTAAATAAGATTTCAACGGTATATAAAATTAAATATGTTATTTCTAGTGAAATAAAAACTTGACATATATTCAAGATAATATATATGCAAAAAAAAACCCTAGAAATAAAAAACCCTAGAAAAAAGGAGAAAGCTTACGGTTGCATTAAAGGCATTGGGGTCCTCAGAATCCTCGAGTCGGTACTCATGCATGATCCAATCAGTCTTCTGACCGTGGGGAGCGCGGCCTCGATAGAAAACTAGGGTCTTGCGCATGCCGATCTTCTTGTATGTGTTGCGGATGCACTTGTCCCTCCCTGTGGCCTTCCAAAAGCCCGCGTTGGTTGCACGGTTCGTCCGCGAACCCGTTGGGTACTTCCTATCCTTCTGGTTGAAGAAGTACCACTCGTTTTGCGGGGTTGACCCTATCCTGCACCTCTCTGCATGCACATAGAGGGGGAATATTTTTCATTAGTGAAAAAAAAAATTGCATGTTCATTAGAACTCATGTGCATGAATGTGTTGAATTATGGATGATTGTTGAAAGAGTGTGACAAAGTATGTATTGTAGATTTGTAGTAGAAAAGCCAAGTTTGATCTATACTTGTGTCATGTATATCAACAATATTAGCTATAGATCATGGAAACACAAGAATTAATCAATAATCATTTTTTTTTCATAAAAGAAAATGAAGATTGGTTTTGTTTTATAGTTTCTCACACTTTATTTATGGAGTAATTATGACATGATGGGTACACTTTTTTTAACAAGGATCCGGTCAATATTAAAAAAATATTGAATGAGAAAAATAAATGAAAAAGAGAAGAATTGATTAAAAAAAAGCTACCTTAACGTGTTTGTAGAATAGAAGGAGAATAAATTGCCCAGAACTTGCACCAAAAATAAATAACACCAAAAAAAAAAAGTTTGCCAAGAGCACTTTTTAATAGTTGGACCATTAATTATTTGACATAAACAATTCAAATAGTTGGACAATTAAATGCGAAATAATTTCCCAAGTTTCAGCACCTCATATATATGATTTCCTGAATTTATATATGTAATTGAAGAAATTGCATGGCTCTCAAACATGGAAAATATACAACAAATTTGGCAAAAACAATTCATGAGAGAATTTTAAACATAAACAAAAAAAATGGACTTCGAAAATTTCGTTAAAAACTAGCAGAATAATTTTCTTTTTATATTGGTGCCCCCTTGGTTCGATCTTATGACCTTCTTTACAGAGAAGGGTACTAGCTATCCAACTTAATATAAAAAAAATAACATAATAATTAAATTAAACCTCCCATGCAACTATATATATTAAGCTACAAATTTGACTAAAAAGTAAAAACCAATTATACCCACCAAAAAAAATATATACACAACCACCAAGTATACATATTGCAACTCCCATGGCTCTCAAACTTGGAAATATACAACAAAATTATCATAAACAACACATGAAACTATAAACATAAATACACAAACAACTTAACTTCAAAATTCCCTTAACAAAACTAGCAAAATACTTAAATGAATTATAAACCTCCCATGCATGCAAATACATATCAATTATCAAACCAATTATATATATAAACAACCTTGCAACTCCCATGGCTCCATCTTGTTCAAGTCAACCTCTCTTATGACATCAAGATCAAACTTCTCAAATGAAACCTTCTTCTTCAAATAGTAATGTAGGAGCTCTTCGTCCGTCGGGTGGAACCGAAACCCCGGCGGGACTCCACCGCTTGACGAACCCATCAAAACAAAGACAAACACAAAACACAGAAAACCTTCAGTAATAGATCTATCACAGTTATCTTTGTTAATGGAGTTTGTGGTGGTGGGAGAGACTAAAAAACCTTTGTGAATTTGGGGGGGGCACACATTTATATATAATTGAAAAGATTTGGAAAGTAAAGTTGACGCCGGAGACTGCGCCGGTGGGATTGGGGGGGGTGATGGGAATTATTAAAAGGTTGTGGAGTAGAAAGGAAGTCAAGTGCACGAGACCATGGAGAGAATTTTAGGTCACTTCGTTCATTCCCCCCTACTATTAAATATTGTATGGGGGGACAATGACATAGAACCCCCTGATCATAATACGAGTTTAAAGGGGTGAATCCTTTGGTGGTCCTCCACTTGGTTTTGACAAGGAAACAAAATTAAAAAATGATATGTCCAGACCCCGGTTGCACTCCTATCTATAGTCTCTGATTGTATGTTTTGAGTTTTCTTAAATTATATGTTCTTCTTGTGAAGCATATGCTATTAAGAAAAGTGAAATATATACTAGATAAATTAGTAAATATTTTATCTTTCTAAAAAAATTAAAAGTATTTTAATCGTGCATACACTACACTAGTGGAGTGTATATTGTATTAGGACAGTATAAATTCATCTAGTAGTGCAATATATACTCCACGTACGATTGGGTGATTGTCTCTGGACTTCAGATGGAGCTACAAACAAGACCGAGGGTATCAAAACTCAAAAATATTATCTATTTAGAGAAATTGGACCAGCTCTTTAATCACCATTTTTTTTTTTTGGTAGGGTTTGTTATCCTATTTTTTAACTTTTTGGTGAATTTTTGTGTATCATTTTTTTTTCCAATGAATAATCTGAGTGTGGTTTATAGATAGTTAGATTCAAAGGAAAGGACATTGGTTAGATCCCATCATGTCTCGTCAATCTCCATGTATCACCTCACATGTTAAAATGTGAGATTTGTATAACTTTCAGTCATACGTCAAATCTCACATTTGGTACCGCTGAGATCCAGAAATGTTCTCTGACTGAATCTCATCTACTCAGAATTAGATATGTTATGAATCTAATCATTAAACTGGGACTACTTCAATCACACCATGGGAGCTCCCTATAGCAGCAAAGGCATAATAAACACTAGGAAGAGAAAAGATTGAAAATGATATGATGATCAAATTAAACACATGCACACCATCAACGTGCCCACCTGAAAGTGAACATCAAGTCATCAAACAAGAATTCAAAAATTAAAATAAGACAGATATGAAAATTAAATTAAAATTGATGGTAAATCTCAGACAACTTTGTGGGAAGGAAAATGATACACTCAGTTACATTCACTAACTAAAACTCATACCTCATGTTTTCATTTTTTTTAAAATAGTGTGAAGGTAAAAATCTGCGCTAGTACATGTGTCACGACGAGACGGACATGTGCCATCTGATTTAGGGCCCACAAGACCCGGTCCAAGATGGGTGACCTCATGATGACATCATCAGGCGTGTAGACACGATTAGACTGAAGGATCTAGTCGGACGGTCAAACACCTCGTGAGTAAATGTCACCTCGAGTAGTCTAAGGCACGATCAGACACCAAGTCTGGTCGGTCGACCTTACTCCTCAGTAATGAGCAGTCTAAGGCACGACCAGACACCAGGTCTAGTCAGTCGACCTTACTCCTCACAGACATACTCGAAAATGTAACGCACGGGTGAGTACACCAAGGGACACCGAGCAGATGGAGAAATGGTCAGAAGACCACTAACACATGTAACCGCCACATTGGAACTTAAGGCCCACTATCAGCGGAACGTAGGTAATCAAGGGTCAACGTGAATAATAATTACTAGGGACATTTCCCTAGAAAAAAAGCCCACTAACACTTAGTGGCAAAATGGTTACAAGGATATTTCTGAAACTACGTGTGGCTTGATCCCTCAAGGGTACGTAGGTAGCCTATAAAGAGGTCACGTGCAAGCATTGATCTAACAACACAGTCAAGCATCGTCCAAGTTTCACTTTTACCACCTAAAAATCCTTACCCAAATCTCTACAAAAAATCCTTTGAAGTTTCAGTCTCAAATTACAAATTTAACTAAAGGGAGAAAATATCCACCTCAGTTTGGTGCCGTCTGTGGGATATTCTGGAACAAAAGGCCAGTGTACGCAATGTCTGATCCAAATAACATTAATACGCAGGGGCAACAGGAAGAGACATCCTCCCAACAGATGTTGGCAATGGCTCACCGGGAACCCTGGCAAGCCAAGTTCAAGACTTCAGGCGGGCAATGGAGTCTTCACAAGAAACTCTTTTCATCTGTCTTCGGGGGTCAATACAACAAATGATCGAAGCTTCGATGCAACAGTTCTATACGAACAGACATCAACAATAGCCAGCTCAGGAGGGAGTTCTGTTAGGCCTGTGTCATTTAGAGTCCTATTTTCGATCGGAGTCGCTAAAATTTTGGTTTTTAGCTACCTGCTGGGACTGGAGGACTCTAATTGAAGATATAACTGCATATTATGGGTCTTGGTACAGTTTAATACTGCCCATAAAATTTTCGTTTAATTCCGATAAAGTTTTTGGAATTATACACTTTCGGATTGATATTTGGATTTGATTTTGTTAAAATCCAAGACGAAGAGATAAAAATCCGATATTATTATGAGATGTTAAGTTTGGTGATAGCTTCCATATAGAAGTGGAATTGGATCAACTGGATTCGTATATTAAAAGTTATGGGTATTTTTCCGAGTATACCCCGAAGTTGAGAAATCTAGGCAGCAGCCCTGTAAGATGTTTAGCCTAGATTTTGGAATAGCTGGAGAGGTTATTTGATCTGGGTGTAAACATGAAAGTTGTAGATAATCGTCTTATCTTTCAAATGCCACTGGAATCGTGCAATTCTGAGCTGTATTGAGGAAGTTATGGCCGTTTAAGTGAAGGCTGCGCAGAGGTTTTAAGTCCGAGGATGACTTGGTCATTTACTCGACCTTTGCTTATTTAATCCCCAAATGTGCACGACTTTGGGTCTCTCCTCCTCTCTTTTCTGGTCCAGCCCCCCTTTTGTATGTGTTTTGGGTGGAGGAGGTGATGGTGGTGGAGAAGAAGATCAAAAAGGAGTGGAAAAGATGTGTTTATGTTGTTGTTGTGCTTTGTTATCCTCCCTTCTTAATCCATCTTCCTCAAGCTCCCCCTCATTGTTTTCCCCTCCCCTTTGGACAGCAGCCCCCCATGTGTTTGTTGTAATGCCACATTGAAGAAGAAGAGCAAGGAAGAGGCGGTGGTTGCGGTGGTTGCGGTTGGGGTGGCCGAGGGTGCGCTTGCGAGCCCCTACGCCCCCCTTTCCTTTCCTTTTCCCCCCTCTCCTTTGGTGAGTTTTCCCTCTTCTTTTTGTGGTTCTTATGCATATAAGGAGTGCTTGGTTGTTGGTGGAGGTGGTGATGAAGTCTCCTCTTCCAATGTATTTGAAGGTGTGTTGTTTGTAAGGAGGTGCGGGGCGTCGGGGGTGTTGGCGGTGGAGCAGCGGTGTGCGGGCATGCCGGAGCCACGTATGGACCTCCCGCTCTCCTCGGTTGGGTTCAGCCATCTCTTTTGTAGCTGGTGAGAAGGGGTAGAGCTCCATTGCCTTGTGTTGTTGTTGTGTGTGCATGGAATTGAAAGGGCTGAAGAGGGAGAAGCACATGCTCAAGTTTTATGTGTTGTGTAGGCGTGCATGAGGTGCTCGCATGCGTGCGGAGTGCGCGGGAAGCGTGCATGAGGTGCTCGCATGCGTGCGGAGTGCGCGGGAAGCGTGCATGAGGTGCTCGCATGCGTGCGGAGTGCGCGGGAAGCGTGCATGAGGTGCTCGCATGCGTGCGGAGTGCGCGGGAAGCGTGCATGAGGTGCTCGAGGGTGTGCTTGACGTTGTTCGATGCGTGCGGAGTGTGCGGGCAGCATGCACGAGGTGCTCAAGGGCGTGCTTAGCCTTGCCCAATGCGTGCGGAGTGCGTGGGAAGCATGCACGAGGTGCTCGAGGACGTGCTTGACGTTGTTTGATGCGTGCAGGGTGCATGGGCAGCGTGCACGGGGTACTCGAGGGCGTGCTTGCGGTGCTCAGACGCGTTCGGAGTGCTTCGTGGTGTCGAGCAGCTTGTTATAGCCAAATGCAACCATGGGATGATCCTTGGCGGATTGATTTCAGGCTTCGGATTCAACTCGTCGCTCTCTTGCATTTCACGAGCCGTGCACTCGTTAGGTGAGTGGTTCGATCCAACACTTCGGGACGCGCTCGATGCACGTAGTCGTGCACCGCACGTCCTTGGGGCATCTTAACCCCTAAATATGCTAGATATTTGCATGTTAGGGTGGTATAGCTCGTATACTGCGTAGAACCCCTATTCTACCCTATACTTGCTTATATATGCATTCATGTTTGAATAAATGTGTTTTCATGTGCCCCTTGTGTTTTGGGCATATATTTTCGAATGAGTGTATGGATGTATAGAATATGCATGCCTTAGGTAGTATTGTAATACTCCTCCCCCTATATGAGTAATATCCAGCATGTTAAACCTTGGGTTAATAACCGAATGCATGCTAATATTTTTCCCTTATGATTAGACTGGAGGAATGGTGTAGTTGTTGCACCCATCTGTTGGGGCAAAACTATGACCAGCCTTTCCGGAGAGGATGAGACTTTCCCTCTCTCTCGCCCTCCCTCTTTGCGCAAACTGAGTAAGTAGATGTAGTTCCTACTAGACTCAGGTGCGCTTGAGAAAATTAGCATGCACCGATTAGTGCGCGAGATCGCGCTTGACCCTTTCCTCTCAAGTTGGTGATAACCAACGAATGCTATGATGTATTTTGTGTGATTGTATGATTATGGCCTTATAAGCATGTTTAAGTGGGTCATACCTTGTATGCATATTGTATGATTTGTTGTTTATGATGTAAATCCATGTTAGGGAGTACCCCTATAATTATATATATATATATTATTGTGCATGTGGCACATATTATCATGTTATGATTCTCCTTATATATATATATATATATATATGTGCATGTTAACTAATTTGTCCTATTCGTAATAGGCGAGGGTATGACCCGCGGTCGGGTCGTACCCTATTAGTTAAAGCGCTAGCGATGTAATCACCCTTGCATCCGAGTGATGCATTCGTATCGAATTCTGAAGAATTCATCGAGGCCTCGGTTTTGTTAAACCGATGGCTACGATAGTAACTTGGGCCTACCCGTGCCAGGCGTGTGTCTGAACCGCCTATTGGGTTATGCCCCTGGCTTTTCTACACGAGTGTAGAGATAGTCCTCGCGTTCGAGTGACGCCTCCATGTGGGAATACAAGAGTATTCGATATCATCGATATATGTGTGTAAGTACCAAGGGTAGTTGGCTTTCCCATAGGGTTCGCATTGCGAACGCAAGGTGCTTCCTCCTGACATCGTCATGAGTCGAAGCTACCCGACATAGAAGCTGTCCTGTAGGGTGCCACCACTTGTAGGTGCTACCGATGCGTACCGCGGTACACATCTAGGGAATGTACTGATCGTGGAAGGCCGACAGGTAGAGGCTGCACGGGAGAGAGCTACCAAGTGATATTTCGGGCTTCAAGTCGTTCTCCCCTTCGTCGGATCCGTGTTGAAGCTGCCCGGCTCGTAGTTGTCCTGTGGGGTGCTCCCAGACGTATTTATGACACCTATTGGTGCGCCCATATGGTAGAGATAGCGGTCATGGAGAGGCTACCAGGTAGAGGCTCCCCGGGAGAGGGCTACCGGATGACGATGGGTGTAGAGCAACTGAGTTCGTTTCAAAAGTCCCTAGTCACCCCTCCGGGGCCTAGGGTGAGGATGAGTTGTTGTCACGTCGCCACGTGACCCAAATACCCATCGAGTATACTCTGGGTTTGTTACTTCTGACGCTTGAGGTATCGAAGTATATCTCTACCTCGTAGCAGATGGATGCGTTGTGTCTCGTTAACCAGTAACACGTGGTGTTATGGTTAACCCTCGTTTGTCCCCGGGTCTCTTTGGAGCTCCCCTTCGGGGTCGGGGCGATGAATGTGTTAAGTCACGTCGCTACGTGACCCATTGGTTTGTTCACCCGTTCCCATATTGGTTGGGTCTGGTTAAGTATCGATGTTGAGAGATATCGAAAACAACTATCTCTATGTAGATGATCACAATAGTGTTGTTTAGACCAGTAATTCCGCGTCTCCTTGACAAACGGTATGGTCTCTCCCCAAGAGTCCCAAGAGTCTCCCTTCGGGAGTGAGGGTGTGGGTGAGACGGGTTGCACCGCCGTGTGACCCTACTATTCATTGGGTTTCAACCCATGTCTTTCCTTGAAAGGAAATTGCCTTAACAATAAATTGTTATAGTGGTGTTCGGTTTCCGACCACTCACTGAGCTTGTAGCTCACCCCTCGCATACTGTTTCTTTTACAGGGGCGTTGTTGGGCGTGGAGCTGGAGTTTCCCTTTGGCGTGGTCTTGCGTGAGTGGAAACATTCTGTCCGGCGGATTGGCGAGTGCGAGGCTGTCAGCAGTCCTAGAGTCTTGTGTATTGGTAATTCGTGCGTGTGGCACTTGTTATATTTTATTGGCTAGACTTGGCTCTCACAGGACAGTGATTGTGTATTCGAGTCTGTAATAATATTTTCGGTTTACAGACTTATTGATAGTTTATGCTTCCGCTTTTCAGTTGTATTATCAGTTGTCATTGCTTCATTAGCCTTGTGTGTTGTTTATTGGAGTCGTTGTTGACCTCTTGTTTATGATAGCTGATATTATATTATTGTCACGTCTCGGGGACGGCCGCCCTGGGGCGTGACAAAAGTTGGTATCAGAGCCTGGTCCTGTCAGAGCCTAAGTCGAGTCATATAGATGAGTCGTAGGATTGTTATCCGAGTACTCTGGTTTTAGAAGTTTTCTTAGGTTGCTGACATGCCTCCTCGCATCCGTGGACGTGGACGTGGCCACCCCTGGACTCCCCTTAAGTTGTCGACTTGGTCGACTGATCAGGGTCAATGTTGGGTTCCTTGTTGTGGGACTAAGGCTTGGGAAGGAGTTTCCCGCCCAGTTGTGTCGTTTTGATGGATCGTTGAAATTTCTGAGGTTGGATCGCGTCTCGACTATGGAGCTTCGTTCCCGGACATCGTTATTGCTATTAACCATGGAGTTCGCGTGATGCACCAGTTTCAAGTGTTGAGGATGTGGTGTGTTGCTCATTAAGGAGTGATGTCTTCTTTCAGTCTTCCTACTCAGGATAAGGGGCCTTGCAGGGTCAGCGTTGAGACCCGGGCTAGGGTACTCCGTGTTCCTTGTTTGGTTGTCGGGATATCCTATATCGGGACCTCATGGAGCCCTCCCAAGGTTCTTTTCCCAGCTAAGGAATACCATTGAAGCATCAAATTGATGATGGATTTTTCCTCACTTGGAAGGTGCGAGAGCGAGTGGTGAAGCATACGATCGGGATTGAATGCGTCCTTTTGCAGCTTAGTGGGCGATAGCTTATGGACTAGGGTTCCATAGCCATATCCGGAGTCGCTTCGATATATCATCGTGCGTTGTAGCGGTCCGGTAGAGGTCAGAGTCCTGTGAGGTGCTCCCTGGGACTATCCACGACGCTTGTTGGTGTGCCCATATAGCAGAGATAGTGGACATGGGAGGCTACCAGGTAAGGGCCACACCGGAAGAGTGCTACTGGATGACGTCGAGAGCTTGGACTCCCCGTGATGAATCTGCCCATTGAGTGCATGATGCTGGAGTTCCAATGAGTATAGTTGGGCGACCTATCGGTGACGGCATGTGAAGCACAGTTCGCGGTACTGTCGCGTTTTGCCCACATGGGTCGTAAATGAGGAGACGCGACGCTAAGCGTTCGTGATGGGACTCAACCGCCATATCAGGTAGATGACGTCGCTTAGGCGTTGTCGGGAATCGACGACCTCCTATTGCGTGTCTTGCGGATTAAGTGCGGTCGAGCGGCTTACCCAGCGTGTAAGGGTCATCATGAGCGTCAGCCATGCTCAAGGAGCAGAATTTGGACTTAATCGCCCAAGGAATTATTTTGATCTCCCCTTTGGGGTTGAAGATCATGTACCGCCTCTTCCCCTCCAGCCTGGAAGGGGCCGCACTGACCTGGTTTCTCTCCTTCTGCTAGCAACAATGAAAACTTTTGAAGAGCTCGGTACCATGTTTGTTGAGCACTTCATCTGCAGCCGACGAAGGAAGAAATATCTTGGGGATCTAATGAAGATCCAAATGCAGTCAGGAGAAACGATTCGGAAGTACGTCGATCGCTTCCGCATCCTAAAATTCAAAGTTGAAGACTGCAATGAGGATGCTGCAATCATGGCTTTCAATAATAGCCTGCCATCTGGAAACGGTCTCAAGAAGTCGCTTATCAAGCGCACTCCTTCCGACTTACGTGATCTGATGGGGCATGCTGAGAAGTATGCCAAGGTGGAAGAGGAGTCCTGGCTCCTAAAGCAGGCGATGGCTGCACCCAAGTCATCACCGACGACGGCCACTTAGGCACCAGCAACAAAACACCCGCAGGAGCCACGTCAGAAGGATCAGCGAGACGAGAAAGGCAAGAAGTCTGGTACTTCTTATCCAAGATCCAGGGGCAGCCATGGTTCAGATGGCCGGCACCCATGAAGAGCGACGAGTCGAAGCGGGATCAAAATCTCCATTGCGACTACCACAAGGGTGTGGGCCACACCACAGACTAATTGCGCATCCTCCGAACATTCTTGGAGAACCATATCCGAAAGGGTCACCTAAAGGAATATGCTCCTATGAAAAATACTCCTGCTCCCGACGAGCAGCATGTGACGAATATTGACCCCAACACTTCATCGGGGGTTATTGACGTCATATTCTGGGGGATACCACATTTCACCACATCAAAAAGTACCCGACGGGACTCGAAGAAGATGCAGGTCTCCTTCGAGATGATGCAGACTGTCTAGGAGCCAAAGCTGGTCATAAAAATGTTAAGACTGTGTCACTTTTAAATGTCAAATATCGCGTTTTATTTATTTTAATAGTTCGGGCATTCAGTTTCAAATCAAATTGCATATTTGTGGTTCTGGTGTTCACTTGGGCTTACATGGAAGTTTTTTGTAGCATTTTGAGGTCTTTTAGAAATTATGCAGTTTCGATTGGTATTTGGATTTAATTTTGTTAATGACCAAGATGAAGTAGTAAAAATCTAGTTTTATCATGAGATGTTCAGTATTAAGTTAGCTTTCATACAAAAGTGGAATTAGATCAACTGGATTCATGTATCAAAAGTTATGGGTGTTTTTCCAATTATACCCTGGGGATATGAAATCCAGGCAGCAGCCCTGTATGATGTTTAGCCTAGATTTCGAAATAGCTGAAGAGGTTATTTGATCTGGGTGTAAACATGAAAGCTGTAGATAATCTTCTTAGCTTTCCAATGCCACTGGAATCATGCAATTCCGAGCTGTATTGAGGAAGTTATGGCCTTTTAAGTGAAGGCTGTACAGAGGTTTTAGTCCGAGGACAGCTCGGACATTCAGTCCGACCTTGCCCATTAAATCCCCTCTATATGTTACGACTTCAGCCCTCTCTCACCCTCTCATAGAGCTCTCTCTCCCTCTATTTGGTCTCTCTTTTCCCCCCCTTTGTGTGTGTAAAGGAGGAGAGGAAGTTGAAGGAGATCAAGGTGAAGAGGAAAATCAAGGGAAGGAGCCTTGTGTTTGCTTGATCTCTATCTTTCAAGCTCTCTCTTTGATCCCTCTTTGTGTTGGGTCAGCTAGGGATGGTGGTGAAGATGAGGTGCTTGTGTTTATGCAACAACAAGAAGAAGTGGAAGAGAGAAAGGTGTGTGAGCTTGTGTTTATTGTTGGTTGTTGTTGTTGTTTCTCTCCCTCTCTAAATCAGCCCCCCCCCCATGTGTTTGGTTTTATGCATCTATGAAGGGTGTATGTGAGATGGCTGATTTGGTGGTGGTTGTGGCTGTGCTATGTGGCATGTGTGATGGTGGTTGTTTGTGGTGATGGTGGTGGAACTCCTTATGTGCACCATCTCCTCTTCTTCCCAAGGTATATTCACTTCCCCTTTGTGCCTTGTATGTGTTTGTGTTTATGCTTGTATGAGTGTGTATTATTGAATTTTGGTGCTGTTGGAAGAGTGTAATGTGTAATTGCTACTGCACATGAGATGGTTGCATTAATGCATGAATGGGGTGGTTTTATGTTGTAAGGCAGATTTTCTGTCTCTTTAAGATCCTTGTGTTTGAGGTATTTGGAGGCATATTTTGAGGCTTGTGTCTTCATTTCATATGATCATCTATGTGTCTAGATGCTATATATCAAATTTGGTGTCATTTGGTTACCTGTATTGAAAGATATAGCCTAATGTTCATGGTCTGTCCGGATTCGCGCAGAAATTAACCAGTTTCGGAAAATAATTTATTTCGGGCATTTAGGGATCTTATCAAGTTATTATGTCTTCATGGAATATTATCCTAACATATCATAGAATGTGTGTGATTTATTTCAGTATTTTTGGATGTGTATTTTGTGCTGTGGAGACTAATGTTTGGGGCTGGTTGTAGTAGATGGTCTAATCTTGTATAAATATGTGTCAAAGAGTTATTATGCATGGTGTGGGCAATACCAGGAGTTGATGTTTTCATGAAAAAGGCTTGTATATGTGTCGAGATGATTTATATTTAATGGAGCATCATTGGTTGTTCTTGCAGATCTCGTAGACCGGACGCGAGGCGATCCAAGTACTAGTGAGTGGTTCGATCCACCCCTTTTGGGAAGCGCTCGATGCATGTAGTCATGCATCGCGTATCCCTGGGGCCTTATAACTATATTCAATCTTTATTTCTAAAAGAGTATTGCTATACTAAATCGATATTGTGCTAGTTAACCTGTATATTTAGTTTATATGTGATATTATCTCGATGCGTAGTCATACTTAGCACTATTGATCACTAATTGATTCGTATGCTTCATTTATTACTGTCTTGTGGAATGCAGGCTAGCCTATGACTTGTGTTGTTTGACTTCCATTCTATTCATTAGTTCTATGTGAGAGGTTTGGAAGCCTAGAGTGAACTGTATTTTTGCTTGTATATTCAATTAATTGAACTCGTATATGTGTATATGTGAATGCACATGGTTTAATCACATGTTATTTGGACATGTGGTCCATATATCTCTTTTATGACAGAATTCTTCTTGTTGGATTGTATAAAGTGTGCATATATGTGTATATATATGGTTTAATCACAGGTTATTTGGACATGTGGTCCATATATCTCTTTTATGACAGAATTCTTCTTGTTGGATTGTATAAAGTGTGCATATATGTGTATATATATGGTTTAATCACAGGTTATTTGGACATGTGGTCCATATACCTCTTTTATGATAGAGTTTCTCTTGTAATAATTGTGTGTGTGTTTAATTAGTCAGGCATAACTGTGATAGACATATGTGCGATCCATGGTTAGGATCATATTTTATTTTACTATGCAAATGTAGCAGGTTATCTACCCTGCATCCATGCGATGCTCTCATATAAGAATTCAGAAGAATTCATTTATTGTATTCGTTAACCGATATCTATGATAGTATGTTTGGTCTATCTGTAATAGGCGTGTGGATGACCCATCTTTAGGGTCTTGCCATCGTATTGTTAAGTGCGAGAACTTAACTGTTTTTCCTCACGTCCGAGTGATGCATCTGTATAGCAATTCAAGAGAATTCATTAGCATTGTTATTTGCTAGATGATTATAGTTGATCCTTGAGGATCGTATTGTGAGCATGGAATGCTTCTCCCTTACCTCGTATCCGCGTTGAAGCTACCCGGCGTTGGAGCTATCCTGGATTCGGCTCCTACATCATAGGAGGCCCAATGTGTATTTCGATACCCTTGTGGCTTCGTACCTATCTTGGAAGGCCGTCAGGAAGAGGGCTACCCGGGAGAGGGCTACCGGAAGGTTAAGGGAGTTAGCGGGTTGATTTCCTTTCTAATAGTCCCATGTCACCCTAGGGGTGAAGATGGGGACGAGGTTGGAGTGCTTCCTCCCGCATCGTCGTGCGTCGAAGTTTCCGAGCGTTGAATGCTTCTCCCCTACCTCGTATCCGCGTTGAAGCTACCCGGTGTTGAAGCTATCCTGGACTATGCCTCCACATCGTAGGATGCCCAAGGTGTATTTTAACACTGTTTTGGCATCGGACCTACCATGGATGGTTGCTAGGAAGAGGGCTACCCGGGAGAGGGCTACCGGAAGGTTAAAGGAGTTAGCGAGTTGGCTTCTGATTTCAATAGTCCCATTTCACCCCCTAGAGGTGAGGGTTAGGGTAAGTTTGGGTCACGTTGTCGCGTGACATTTATATTGGGAATGCCCAAAGTATAATACATCTGCTGAATGGTGTGAGGCATTGCGATTAGACTTAAGGTACTATGTTATCTAATAATGATATTCATTATGGTTAACCGTTTGGTTCCTCTCCAAGAGTTCTAAGAGATTCCCCCCTACGGGTCGAGGGTTAGGGTGAGGTGAGATCGCGCCTTCACGTGACATTTATATATGTTGAGTTTCATCCCATATTCTTTTTTCTTAGAAAGAAAAACAAAGATGATGAACTAATATCATATGATTATTATAGAGCTTGGATCCTTGCCACTCACTGAGCTTGTAGCTCACCCCTCGTGTGTTATTTTTTTCACCAGGGATTGGGTTGGCGTGGAGCTAGAGCATCTATCTGGCGTGGTTCGTGCGTGGAGTGTCCCATCTTTCAGTTGGCGAGTGCGAGGCTGTCAGCAATCCTATTTTCTTGTATATGTATTAGTAATCGTGCGTGTTGCACATATGGCTGTATTGGACTAGACTTGGACTCTCACAGGACAGTGTTTGTGTATTCAGGTCTGTAATAATGTTTTTGATTTACAGACTTATTTATACTTTATACTTCCGCATTTTTTTTTATTGGCTATCGCTTCCATGTAGCCTTGTTACCTTATTCGATCCTTGTCAGTTTTTGTGTGATTGGTATGTTCTCGGGGCGTAACAAAGATGGTATCAGAGCCTGGTCCTGTCAAAGCCTAAGTCTAGTCGTGTAGATGAGTCGTAGGATTTCTATCCAATTACTCTGATCTTAGTTCTCCGCCTTAGGTTGCTGACATGCCTCCTCACTTCCGTTGACGTGGTCGTGATTGCTCTTGTGCTCCGTGAGATTGCCGACTTGGTCGGCGGAGTAGGGTCAGTTGTTGGGTCCCCTGTTGTGGGACCAAGGCCTAGATAGGAGTCTAGACTTAGCATTCCATATTGATAGACTTATATTGACCGTTTGCGTATGGATCACGCTTCGATTAGGGAATTTATTCCCCTGCATCGGTATTGCTTGTAACTACGGAGTCCGCGTATGCCGCTGACTTCTAGTGTTTGAGTGTAAGGTGTGTGCCATCACTTTAATGTGATGTCTTCTTTCATTCTTTTCCTCTCTCGGGGTTAAGGGGCCTTGCGGGGTCATCGTTGAGACCCGAGCTAGGGTGCTCCGTGTTCCTTGTTTGGTTGTCGGGATATCCTATATCGGGACCTCATGGTGCCCTCCCAAGGGGTTCTTTTCCCCAGTTAGGGAATATATTTAAAACATTTGTTTGATGATTGCCTTTCCCTCTCACTTGGAAAGTGCTGTAGCGAGTGGTGATGCGTACGATCGAGATTGGGTGCGTCCTTTAGCAGTTTGGTGGGCGATTTCTTATGGACTGGGTTCCATAGCCACATCTGGGGTCGCTTCGACATATCATCGTGCGTTGAAGCTACCCGGTAGAGGCCAGAGCTCCGTGAGGTGCTCCCAGGTACTATCCAGGACGCTTGTTGGTGTGCCCATATGGCAGAGATAGTGGGTATGGGAGGTTACCAGGAAGAGGCCACACCGGGAGAGGGCTACCGGATGATGTCGAGAGCGTGGACTCCCCGCGATGAATCTGCCCATTGAGTGCAGGATGATGGAGTTCCAATTGTTGTAGTTGGGCGATCTGTCAGTGGCGGCATGTGGAGCACAGTTGTTGATACTGTCACATTTTACCCCCACATTGGTCGTAAATGAACAGACGTGATGCAAGCGTTCATGATGGGACTTAACTGCCGTATCTGGTAGATGACGTCGCATAGGCATTGTCGGGGTTCAACGACCTCCTATTGCGCGTCTTACGGATTAAGTGCGGTTGTGTAGCTTACCCAGCGTGTCAGGGTCATCATGAGCGCCAGGCTGAGGATCATCAAGATGCCGAGGAGAAGAAATTGGACTTAATAGTTCGAAGAGTTGTTCTAATCTCCCCTTGGGGGGGGGGGTTGAAGATAAAGTACCCCTTATCGCGAATTGATGATCTGTTTGACCAGCTCTGGGAGCGAGTGTCTTCTCTTAGATCGATCCTCGCAGGGTACCACCAATTGGAGATCCGGGAGTTGGACGTCCTATAGATGGCATTTCGTGACCGTTTTGGGCATTACGAGTCTTAAGTAATGTCGTCAAGGTTAACGAATGTGTCGAATGCCTTTAAGGATCTCATAAGTTTTATTGGATCTCCTTGGACTAATTTAAGGTAGTCTTCATCGAGGTTGCTAATGGCGTGATGTAAAGGCGACATGGGTGATTTTGTTTCTCCATGTGGCATGCCTCAAGCAAAGTTTGAGAATCATCATCGCATTGGGAAGCGTCAGTCCATCGGGATTCCTCAGTGGAAGTGGTAGTGGGTTATCATGGATTTCATTGCGGGCTTGCTAAAGTCGTGTTAGGGTCCGATGCCGACTAGGTGATCATTGATCAATTGATTATGTTCGCACTCCCCTCCCTATCCGACTGACTGAGTCTCTGGACGATTTGACGCGGATATTCGCCTCCGTGATTATTAGTCTTTATGGCACTCCGGTCGATAATCATTCAGGCTGAGACACGAGGTTTACTTTGGGGTGTTTGTGTAGCCTTCAGTAGGCTTTGGCAGAAGCATCCAGTTAAGTATAGTGTTCATCGCCAACGGACAGCCAGGCAATGAGAACGATTTAGACCTTGAAGGACAGGCTAAGTGTCTGCGTGTTCGACTGTGGGGCAGTTGGAGAAGCATCATCCATTTGGAGGCGGCTTGTCATGTAGCCTTGCCTCCACAGCTGGCTCATGCCCACACCGTCGTCCTTGTCTCATATTTGAAATGTTATGCCCACAATCCTGCTCAGGTCATTTCGTTTGAGCGACTCATCCTCAAGCTGGATCTGTCGTTCGTGGAGCAGTAGATCGAGATAATGGATCAACGTGAGAAGAGACTCCACACCAAGACCGTTCCTTGGGATAAAGTGAGTCCGTGGCACCAGTCTGGTGCCTAGGCCACTTGGGAGTAAAAAGGATACCATTCGTGATGCATAACCCTATCTTTCCCCACTAAGATTCTTAAATTTCGAGGACGAAATTTTTCGAAGGAGGAAATGATGTTAAGACTGTGTCACTTTTAAAGGTCAAATATCGCGTTTTATTTATTTTAATAGTTCGGGCATTCAGTTTCAAATCAAATTGCATATTTGTGGTTCTGGTGTTCACTTGGGCTTACATGGAAGTTTTTGTAGCATTTTGAGGTCTTTTAGAAATTATGCAGTTTCGATTGGTATTTGGATTTAATTTTGTTAATGACCAAGATGAAGTAGTAAAAATCTAGTTTTATCATGAGATGTTCAGTATTAAGTTAGCTTTCATACAAAAGTGGAATTAGATCAACTGGATTCATGTATCAAAAGTTATGGGTGTTTTTCCAATTATACCCTGGGGATATGAAATCCAGGCAGCAGCCCTGTATGATGTTTAGCCTAGATTTCGAAATAGCTGAAGAGGTTATTTGATCTGGGTGTAAACATGAAAGCTGTAGATAATCTTCTTAGCTTTCCAATGCCACTGGAATCATGCAATTCCGAGCTGTATTGAGGAAGTTATGGCCTTTTAAGTGAAGGCTGTACAGAGGTTTTAGTCCGAGGACAGCTCGGACATTCAGTCCGACCTTGCCCATTAAATCCCCTCTATATGTTACGACTTCAGCCCTCTCTCACCCTCTCATAGAGCTCTCTCTCCCTCTATTTGGTCTCTCTTTTCCCCCCTTTGTGTGTGTAAAGGAGGAGAGGAAGTTGAAGGAGATCAAGGTGAAGAGGAAAATCAAGGGAAGGAGCCTTGTGTTTGCTTGATCTCTATCTTTCAAGCTCTCTCTTTGATCCCTCTTTGTGTTGGGTCAGCTAGGGATGGTGGTGAAGATGAGGTGCTTGTGTTTATGCAACAACAAGAAGAAGTGGAAGAGAGAAAGGTGTGTGAGCTTGTGTTTATTGTTGGTTGTTGTTGTTGTTTCTCTCCCTCTCTAAATCAGCCCCCCCCCCCATGTGTTTGGTTTTATGCATCTATGAAGGGTGTATGTGAGATGGCTGATTTGGTGGTGGTTGTGGCTGTGCTATGTGGCATGTGTGATGGTGGTTGTTTGTGGTGATGGTGGTGGAACTCCTTATGTGCACCATCTCCTCTTCTTCCCAAGGTATATTCACTTCCCCTTTGTGCCTTGTATGTGTTTGTGTTTATGCTTGTATGAGTGTGTATTATTGAATTTTGGTGCTGTTGGAAGAGTGTAATGTGTAATTGCTACTGCACATGAGATGGTTGCATTAATGCATGAATGGGGTGGTTTTATGTTGTAAGGCAGATTTTCTGTCTCTTTAAGATCCTTGTGTTTGAGGTATTTGGAGGCATATTTTGAGGCTTGTGTCTTCATTTCATATGATCATCTATGTGTCTAGATGCTATATATCAAATTTGGTGTCATTTGGTTACCTGTATTGAAAGATATAGCCTAATGTTCATGGTCTGTCCGGATTCGCGCAGAAATTAACCAGTTTCGGAAAATAATTTATTTCGGGCATTTAGGGATCTTATCAAGTTATTATGTCTTCATGGAATATGATCCTAACATATCATAGAATGTGTGTGATTTATTTCAGTATTTTTGGATGTGTATTTTGTGCTGTGGAGACTAATGTTTGGGGCTGGTTGTAGTAGATGGTCTAATCTTGTATAAATATGTGTCAAAGAGTTATTATGCATGGTGTGGGCAATACCAGGAGTTGATGTTTTCATGAAAAAGGCTTGTATATGTGTCGAGATGATTTATATTTAATGGAGCATCATTGGTTGTTCTTGCAGATCTCGTAGACCGGACGCGAGGCGATCCAAGTACTAGTGAGTGGTTCGATCCACCCCTTTTGGGAAGCGCTCGATGCATGTAGTCATGCATCGCGTATCCCTGGGGCCTTATAACTATATTCAATCTTTATTTCTAAAAGAGTATTGCTATACTAAATCGATATTGTGCTAGTTAACCTGTATATTTAGTTTATATGTGATATTATCTCGATGCGTAGTCATACTTAGCACTATTGATCACTAATTGATTCGTATGCTTCATTTATTACTGTCTTGTGGAATGCAGGCTAGTCTATGACTTGTGTTGTTTGACTTCCATTCTATTCATTAGTTCTATGTGAGAGGTTTGGAAGCCTAGAGTGAACTGTATTTTTGCTTGTATATTCAATTAATTGAACTCGTATATGTGTATATGTGAATGCACATGGTTTAATCACAGGTTATTTGGACATGTGGTCCATATATCTCTTTTATGACAGAATTCTTCTTGTTGGATTGTATAAAGTGTGCATATATGTGTATATATATGGTTTAATCACAGGTTATTTGGACATGTGGTCCATATATCTCTTTTATGACAGAATTCTTCTTGTTGGATTGTATAAAGTGTGCATATATGTGTATATATATGGTTTAATCACAGGTTATTTGGACATGTGGTCCATATACCTCTTTTATGATAGAGTTTCTCTTGTAATAATTGTGTGTGTGTTTAATTAGTCAGGCATAACTGTGATAGACATATGTGCGATCCATGGTTAGGATCATATTTTATTTTACTATGCAAATGTAGCAGGTTATCTACCCTGCATCCATGCGATGCTCTCATATAAGAATTCAGAAGAATTCATTTATTGTATTCGTTAACCGATATCTATGATAGTATGTTTGGTCTATCTGTAATAGGCGTGTGGATGACCCATCTTTAGGGTCTTGCCATCGTATTGTTAAGTGCGAGAACTTAACTGTTTTTCCTCACGTCCGAGTGATGCATCTGTATAGCAATTCAAGAGAATTCATTAGCATTGTTATTTGCTAGATGATTATAGTTGATCCTTGAGGATCGTATTGTGAGCATGGAATGCTTCTCCCTTACTTCGTATCCGCGTTGAAGCTACCCGGCGTTGGAGCTATCCTGGATTCGGCTCCTACATCATAGGAGGCCCAATGTGTATTTCGATACCCTTGTGGCTTCGTACCTATCTTGGAAGGCCGTCAGGAAGAGGGCTACCCGGGAGAGGGCTACCGGAAGGTTAAGGGAGTTAGCGGGTTGATTTCCTTTCTAATAGTCCCATGTCACCCTAGGGGTGAAGATGGGGACGAGGTTGGAGTGCTTCCTCCCGCATCGTCGTGCGTCGAAGTTTCCGAGCGTTGAATGCTTCTCCCCTACCTCGTATCCGCGTTGAAGCTACCCGGTGTTGAAGCTATCCTGGACTATGCCTCCACATCGTAGGATGCCCAAGGTGTATTTTAACACTGTTTTGGCATCGGACATACCATGGATGGTTGCTAGGAAGAGGGCTACCCGGGAGAGGGCTACCGGAAGGTTAAAGGAGTTAGCGAGTTGGCTTCTGATTTCAATAGTCCCATTTCACCCCCTAGAGGTGAGGGTTAGGGTAAGTTTGGGTCACGTTGTCGCGTGACATTTATATTGGGAATGCCCAAAGTATAATACATCTGCTGAATGGTGTGAGGCATTGCGATTAGACTTAAGGTACTATGTTATCTAATAATGATATTCATTATGGTTAACCGTTTGGTTCCTCTCCAAGAGTTCTAAGAGATTCCCCCCTACGGGTCGAGGGTTAGGGTGAGGTGAGATCGCGCCTTCACGTGACATTTATATATGTTGAGTTTCATCCCATATTCTTTTTTTCTTAGAAAGAAAAACAAAGATGATGAACTAATATCATATGATTATTATAGAGCTTGGATCCTTGCCACTCACTGAGCTTGTAGCTCACCCCTCGTGTGTTATTTTTTTTCACCAGGGATTGGGTTGGCGTGGAGCTAGAGCATCTATCTGGCGTGGTTCGTGCGTGGAGTGTCCCATCTTTCAGTTGGCGAGTGCGAGGCTGTCAGCAATCCTATTTTCTTGTATATGTATTAGTAATCGTGCGTGTTGCACATATGGCTGTATTGGACTAGACTTGGACTCTCACAGGACAGTGTTTGTGTATTCAGGTCTGTAATAATGTTTTTGATTTACAGACTTATTTATACTTTATACTTCCGCATTTTTTTTTTTTTTATTATTGGCTATCGCTTCCATGTAGCCTTGTTACCTTATTCGATCCTTGTCAGTTTTTGTGTGATTGGTATGTTCTCGGGGCGTAACAAAAAAGACCAAGAAGTGATGATGATGGTGTCATCACTTTCTCTGTCGCAAACCTGGAAGGAGTCCAGGCCCCGCACTCAGATGCACTGGTAATCACCTTGCGCATCTCTAATTTTGACGTAAAGAGAATTCTTGTAGACACAGGAAGCTCGTTGGACATCCTCTTCATGAAGCCCTTCCTTTGGATCAGGCTAAGAGCCACCGATCGATGCCAGCCATTCTTTCAGCTGCTAAGAAAAGCTCCGCAGTTCAAATGGACGTCAGAATGTCAGAAAGCATTCGAGGAAATCAAAAAGTACCTTAGGACGTCAAAATTATCTTTCACATTATATACAGTATAAAACATCAAACCCCTAGCTGCTAATTATATATAACTTGATATGATTTCACATTCAAATTCTTAAATATATATAATATAGATATTTATTAAAAAACTTCAATATGTTACACCAAAATACAGTCCTATGTATCTCATTACAAATTCATTAAAGCATAAACATAATTAGATGATGTATATATCTCTTTAAATTTTTTCATACACTTATTTAAAATGTGTTCATTCAACTCAATATAGATCGATATACACTTTTAATTAAAGTATATATCTCATTAGGTGATGTTTACTATTTTAAAAAAATAAAAGCATATGTGGTCTGAATTTTGGTTAGTAAAAATGACTGAATTTAACATTTTCCTTTTATATATTGGTGTTATTCCATTAACAACTCCAAGGAATGGGGGTGGGGCAAATAAAATTATTGCCAGATATATGTTCAAGGAAGGAATGAATCAAGTGTTATATAACATAATTTTCACAAGGGATTTATATGGCATACAAAACCATGATTTTATACTTCCATTTAATTAACAAATACAGAGGGACGTATTTGTAAATTGGAATGAACTGACGAGTACTAACGTCATTCACATTTATTTAAGTTAGTAAACGATCCCGAGAAATAAAAAAACTAGTATAATTATTGGCATAACTTTCATCAATTTATCTAATTTGATTTGTTCCCAAAGCAAAGCCTAGCTAACAACAATTAATTTTACATGGGGGTTTTCGCTTGGGGAAGGCTTTCAAATCCACATGAAAAAAAATTAAAGTAAAGTAAAATAAAATAAACACTAATCCATTTGTTTATTCATGTTATATGATGGATAAATATTAGTATAATTAAGCTTTGAGCCCCCGTTTAGAGAGAATTAAGTTTTTATGAGGTTTATGACTATTCTAGTATTAATAAGGATAGAATGATTTTTTGTTTGGTTGTGTTTTGAATTATTCTAGTTGGAAAACGTAATAAAAAGGTTTTTGTTGTTTAGATAAAATGTGAATAAGATGTGCATAAAGATTTATAAAAAGTGAAAAATAATGATAGTTGTATTGACAGTGGGTCCCACATATTCTTTTCGATTGAATAATCTAAAATAATTTAATTACAGGGCTTATCTGAAATCCATATATCACTTTGTTTACTCATGTTTTATGGTGGATAAAAAATAGTATAATTAAGCTTTGAATGAATGGGTTCTTCCGAAAGATTCACAAAGCCGTTCAACCTTTCGTCGACGACTCTGATTTTTGCAAATTATAATGGAGGAAAATGATATGTTCAGAATTGTATGCAGTCTATCTGCAGTTCAAAGTGACTTTCAAAAAGACAAAATGTTACATTCGATCCATTTTATCGTTCAAAACGCAGATTACATAAGTTTTCATTTTTTTAAAATCACATATCTCATTTAATAAAATATATACTTTTACAAAAAGTATAATATATATTTCAATGCGCATTAAATAATATCATTTATAGAATTTGTAAAAAATTTCAAACGATGTATATACCTCGGTACAATGAATAGATGGGGCTAACGAAGTATATAGGACTCATGTATTTTATACTGTAAAAAATGATATACACTCGTCCATTGAAGTATATCTGTTATAAAAAGTGAATTATACACTCAGATGCACTAGTATAATTTTTTAAAAGACTGATAGTGCAATATGCATTGCAGCTAAGGGATCATTTTTGAATGGCAGACGGGACTACAAAATGGACTGATTGTCTCATCACGAAATTATAATTGCATGGTAGTTACATTAGTTAGATATAAATAATTGATTAAATGAAATTATGTAAATCTTAATCAATGTGTAGTGTGAGACGGAGCCACCATAGCTTGAGCTCTGCGCATGTGGGTGAAGACTTTTGGGAAATGTTTGATTTGATGTAGTTTCTCACTTTTGATTGAATTGCACGCTTTTAGTATATGGTTTTTAATGATTTTCATCTTTGATGTGATTTAATTTTCTTTATACCTTTGACCAGTTTTGGAAATGAATGGGTGTGTATTATTAAATTTTTTTTTTTGGGTAATTAAAGTCTCTCTAGATTTGCAAGATGGTGGATGAATAAGTTGAAATTATAGGTCGCATAATTTCCAGTAAGAAAAAGTTTGTATATGTAGTATATGTAGGATTTTTTATATAGGAAAAATACCCAAAAAAATCTTTTAAAGTTAAAATACTCAAATCAACCACTTTTAAAAATTGTACTTAAAAAAAATCTTCTTTTACAAAAATAGAAAGTAAAATGACTTGATTGCCCGTATATTATCTACTATTTAAACATCATCAAATATATTTTATTGTCTAACACCCCAATTAAAAAACATTGATAAATAATAAAAAAAAAATTTAATTTGTTCATGAAGTTTATTATTATTTTTTGTATATATAAATACAACATTAAGAGTTTAATAGTAAAAATTGAAAATTTTCATTATAAAATATTTTTAGACATTCTAAACTTTTTAAAGTCTTTTAAGACACTTATATATGCTTAATATTATACAAAAAATTATGTGCAAGACATTTATAAAATATAAAAAGAAGAAAAAAATTTAAAAATTTAGAAAAATCCAAAAAAATCTTAGATATTTATGAATTACAATTTTAACATTTTTGATAGCATAGTTAAATAAATTTAATAGCATGTAAAACCACTCTCAAATAAAAATAATTCATTGTATTAATATTAATTTTCAATTAGATGAGGATTATGAAATATTTTAAATATGATAAGAGAGAGTCTAAACATTATATGAGGGTATGTTAGTCATTTTAGTTTCTAAAATTGAAAAATGTGACTTTTTTGTAGAATTTTTAAAAGTAGTTGATTTGGGTATTTCTAACTCTTAAATGATTTTTTTGGGTATTTTCCCTTTTTATATGTAATTATATAGAAAAAGTTTATATTTGATTGTGCATTTAGTATATGTAAGATTTGAATATTTTTTAAAAATTGGATAATCTACCATTTTTTTATCATAATTTAAAATGTAATCCTAATTGTCATCGTCGTCTTTGGACCAAGACATAAGTTTTTGTAGCATTTTTTTGCCACATTATTTATCCCTTACTATTTATGAATGTACACATTCTATCTATTATACTAACCACGGGTGTTTTCAACTTAATTTATTAGTTTGTGATATATTTTTATTTTTAGTTTTACCCTTAATTTTTTATGAATATCTTTATTGAATTTTAATTTTTGATTATGGGTAAGAATGAAAGAAATACATATTTTGAAACTATAAAAATATCATAACTAATCCTATTCAAAATTTTATTGTTAGTATAAGATAATGTTAGATATGCACCAAATCTATCTTATTGAATCCCACAAAATACTTAATTAAAATAAAATAAAATTAAACAAATATATGGTTTTAATTCACATTTTAAATAATTCTTTCATATAAATAAATATTGTTCTTAATTAATGAGATGATACAATATATATTTCATTTCAGACTTGCCATTGTATGGGGGTATTTTTTAAAATAAAAAATTAATAACAAACTCGATCATTTAGTTGGAATACGTTTTCTAAACCCCACATTTAAATATATATTTATATCATTTTGATTATCTATATATAATATGGAATGTTGTTCCTCAACCATGAGTCTCTTCGTATGATTTTGGTATTTGCTCTGAATGAATATCATGGCCAATGCCTACTATTTCATAAATAAAAAAAGGGTTGTTTGCATATATACCCCTGTTAGAATCCATTTTTACATAATTACCCTTAATGCATTCCCGATTGTAAAAATACCCCAACTGCATCCATAAATAGTGCATCTGTGCCACTGTGGTTAGTGATCGTGAGGTCTGGTTAAAATTTCTCCATTAGTCGCTGTTAAGTGCTAGGAAAGGTCCAAAATACCCCACATAGCACTTTATATTGGCCGAAGTCCTCTTTTATTTCTTCTTTGGTCGATTTTGAGTTTCTTCAACCTCACAACTCCTTCTCTTCCCCTTCTTGTGCTCTTTTTTGTTTCATTTTTGTTGTTATTTATTCTTCCCTCCGATTGTTTGTTCTTGTTTGTTCTTCCCCAAATCGAATGAAAATGAGTAGTTCAATGAATAATCACAACCCAAACCCAATGTGTTATTGTAATTTGCCATGTAAAATGAGGACATCAAGCCAAGAAAGAAGCAAGGGAAAACAATTTTACAAAAGTCCTCATTAAGGAGTAAGTTATTATTCATCTTTCTCAATAGGGTTAGGGTTTGACAGGGGAGAGAATTTAGGGTTTAGATTTTGTTTTTGTTTTTTAGGGTTAGGGTTCGCAAGGAAGGGTTTTTAGGGAGAAGGGTGTAATGGGGTCGGATAGTTTTAAGGGTAAAAGAGTAATGTTTGCTGGTCTGGTTAACAATATAACCATGGTATGCTTGAGTGGCTTACAGCGACCGGTGAAGGGGCACGGATGCACTATTTATGGACGCAGTGGAGGTATTTTTGCAATCGGGAATGCAGTAAGGGTTATTCCACAAAAACGGATTCCAACAGGGATATATATGCAAAAAAACCCATAAAAAATAAAAAGTTGTACCACGAGCTTTAGCGCATGCATAAAATGGAATCAAACTATGTGATATTATTATCAAATATTTATGGTACAAGAACTATGTAATTATGAGTGGTGTGGTTATGTAATTTTAGATATCACGTCAATCTATTTTCATTTACCTCCACATGAAACCATCTTAGCGTTGTTGTGGGAATTACATGTTATGACCAATTAGCGAGGAAAATGTCCCGATTTGAGTATGGGGGAGGATTATATTTAATGTTAGGGAATGGATAATCCCACTAAGCAATTAATTGTCCCACCATCCCATTAACCCCACTAACCGCATACAATGATATTCTTATACCCACCACTATATATATACAGATTTTTTGAAAGACTAATCCCACCATGTACCCTATTTGATTTATCTTTCTTTTTTCTTTTTTATCTTCTCTCCCTCCCCTTCTCGCTCCATCACCACCTCCACTTTTCTACCCTTCACCATTTTCGTGGTCACACCACTACTCCCTCCACCATGGCAGCACACCACGATCTTCTCCGCCTTTCCTTCCTACGCCATGCATAAACGCACACGGATATCATCACCACCCCCTCCACTTTTTCCTCCTCCGCCATCTCATCATCGCACAACCACTCCTACCTCTGATGAGGCCACACACCACCAACACCACCTCCTCCTCCGCTCCCTCCTATGTTGTCGCCGCACACCACTACCACCCCCACCCGACTTCTCCCTCCTCTCCATTATCACTGACGCCACACTGCAATCACCTCTTCTTCCTTCATCATTGCCACACAGCACCACCACATCTCCACCTCCCCCTCCGTTGTCGTCGCCGCACACCACCACCATCTCCACCTCCCCCTCCATCATCGCCACACACCACCACCTCCTCCACATGTTTTTTATTTGGGTGGTGGGAATGGGCTTTGTTTTGATGTTGGTTGGTGGGTAGGATTTGGGTAGTGGGTTCATGGTTTTCAAACTAAAATTAAATAATATGTTTTTATAATTTTGATTAGTGAGTTTAATAACCTCACCTCTAATGTACCCAAGATAATGATAGTGATGTGATAAATTTATCCGATCGTGATGAAACATCTAATCTTTGATGAGTGAGCTAGTTGACAGTTGACACGTGACAAGGTTTGATTGGGCCACGAAAATTGGGCCCTACAAATGGAAACACTCAAACTTCACATTATTTTCCATCAGGTATATAGGTATACATCGCATTTTTCACATCTCATGTAGTGTTGTTCTTAACAAATATTACTTATTTTAAATAGTGGTTCTTGATGCGTAATGAGATTTTTATGATGCTTGGACTCTTAACTCAATGGTTGACAATAAAATTTGCAATCATAGGATTGTGAGTTCAAATCCCATCGATTTTCTATACAAACATACTTATGTACTTCAACTATCAATTTCAAAAAGAATAGTTTAAATTTCAATAAATTAATTAGTGAGCCAATAATATCTCAACATTATAAAGGGGGTGCCACTACACGCAGTCCTTATATATGTATGGCACTTGATCACTATCATTTCACTTCAGATAGTGTACATGTATATAAACATACATGTGTGTATATGTATATATTCATATATGTAAGTTTGTATGTATGATCATGATGGTATATGATTCATTACAAGGAATATGTACTTTCATAAAAGAATCAAAGCATTAGAAGATTGCACGCATGGCTACACTAATGATTGTTCCAAGTATGTATAAAATGAGCAATTCATTTTGTTGTATGGAATTGAGAATAATAGGAGCATGTGGAACCAATATTGAAAATCATATCATCGTTCAGTGAATTGTGATTTTTTATAATGTAAGGATTATGAATTGTTTATAAAATATTATCTTAAATAATGTAAAGATCACGGATTATTTATAAAGTGTGGTATTAAATAATATAACGAATCACAGTTCTAAGGTAAACTGCAATTTTAGAAAATTATCACAATTTGATTAAAAAAACCATGATCTTTTTTTATCAAAGATCACATTTCATTGTAAAAGCGTGATGTTTTCCTCTACACGATCACGGTTTACTCTAAAACAGTGATCTTTCCCCTCCAAATTACATATAGTAGTTTCATATTTGATCACTTTTTTACTTATGATCACATTTAAAACCCGTTATACAAATATCAAACAAAAGATCACACTCTTAGAGATCACGGTTAGACCGTGATAAAAGAGACTTTTAATCACGGTTTTAAATCATTATCAATATCAAATATTGTACTAGTAGGGGCAATATCCCAAAAACTACATTTAAAATGCCCTCAAATTAAAGTGTGTGTGAACTACCAAATGTCTTGCTCAAGCTAAATCTAAACCCCAACGGAGCTAAATCAAAACTGTTTATAATATATAGTTTTCAAATTATATACAATTTATATTACATGATCCCATGCTTCCGGACCACGTACCTAACATGGTAGTTCAAAAGTTTCATTAACAAGTCATTACGAAACATATATGTCATGACCATAAAAACAGCTCCAAGTGCATTCTCATCTCTTCAATTACAAGTCTTAAATCAAAATTCAAGACAACAAAATCACAAAAAAGAAGAGTTTAAAACCATAATATCTGTTCAAGAGTTGTAAAGTTGAGCTTTGAAACTCTAAATACATATTATCATACTATTTGACTATGTGTATGAGGTCACATGGTGCAATGGATTAGGGGAGTTGAAACCATTAATTATTAATTATATTATACTTCATCAAAATCAAAGCATGGCATGTAGTAATTGAGAAGGTGTTGATTCTAAGGCAGTGACATGGATTCATGTTTAAACGTGCACGGCCAATGGAAATTTCTGTCCCAAGTAAACCATTGGCCCCATGGAAGAAGAACTAAAAGCAAGAAAACCTCAGTTTGCCTGCCATTCTAATGCAATCACTGGGTTTTCACACCTTTAAATGTTTGACAAGGGATTAAGGTTTGGTATTGAGGATAAATTATCTTAATTTTAGGAGATAAAAAATCTATTAATTCTGTCTTTATTCACATTTGTTAAAATTGAGATAAAAAATAGAGATAAATGTTATTTTAGCCTTTACTTGAAATAAAAAATTTTATTTTTATTTTCAAAATCGAAACAAATGTCCGCACTATATCCTGATTAATTTTTATACCAAACGGGATAATTTTATCATCACAATTATTCTTTTATATATCCCACCACTTATCTCATTGCCAAACCATCACTATAGGGTTTGTTTTGTAACACATCTATGGAGAGATTCTAAATTTCACAAAATTGGTTCTAGTGATGCAAATTGAAAATAGGGTTGTTTTTATTATTTTGATTATTTTAAAATTTTAATATTTTATCTGCGGATTTGAAAATAAATTTGTTTGGATTTGTTAGAAATATTCAAATTGGAATCTATTGATTTAATAAAAGAGCTGGGATATAGATATAATAGTATCCCATCTCAACAAAATTAAATGTATATAGCCTCATTAGAGTTGTAAAAGTGGTTAGCAAGGATCCAATAACTTAAACCTAGAGATGTAAAATGTATCATGTCGGGCCGGCCCAACTCATTAAAGAGTAAACATCACTTAATGATCAAAAGTGTACATTGATTAATTTCAAGTTGAATGAACACATTATTAGTAAGTGTAAGAAAAAATTTAACGAAGTATTTACATCGTCTAACGAGGTATGCTTCACTGAATCTGTAATAATATATATAGGAATGTAATTTAAACTGTACAAAAAATTGAGTGAAATAGCACTCAAGAAACAAGCTTTTGGTCCTTGTCAAGCTAGGCTTGATGGGCCACTCGTAGACCTAGCGAGCCGGTTTGTGATTTTTTTTCTTAAGCTTTAAAAGTAAATTTTCTTATTATTATACACATAAAAATATTATATATACTTAATATAACAATGATATAAGACACTTAATTAATATATTATAAGTTGTGTCTATTGTGAATTGTCGTGTTATGTCGTGTCTACCATACCGTTCTAAAATGGCTCAATATGTCACAAGACTGACCCAGCAAAACTCATATTGTAACGCCCTCGAACCGACGAGTCCGTTTTGAAGCGTAAAAATCCGATTGCGTTAACTTAATTCCTCAAATCTCAAACTTTTACTTCTCCTTTTTCCTTTATCCAGAAATACAAAATAATACTAAAAGAACTTCAACCTTTAATAATAATATAACATCTAAAATTTCTACAATACTCCCAATTACTCTGGATATAACTTACGCATAAAATATATAAAACTGATACACAAACATGGTTACTAGGAAGATGGGCCAACTAGATGCCAATGAAAATTTTTAAGTCCTTCGACCAAGCAAGTCTAACGTTCTCGCACCCACGATCTCGTTCGCAGCTACACGAGATCCACCAATCTAAGCCTTTAAATATGAAAAGTTGAGAAAAAGAGGGTGAACAACCACACGCTTAGTGATGGACCTACGGCGTCCCGTTAATAATAATATATATCAAAATAACTTTTATAAGATATCATAAGAAACCATTTTCAAAAAATTAATATGATGATATTTCAATAAAACGATATATCAAAGAATGACTTAACATAAACCTCATTTCAAGATGCATAGTCCCAAACAAAACTTCAAAACCATATGATGCATATGTATGCAACAGATACGCATGCCCGTATGGTACGCAGCTGAAAGATGCTCCATCTAGAGCTTGGTCACGCAGACCGGTGTCATGCAGACAGGGTCCCACTGGACTGTGGTCACGCAGATGATGTCACGCAGACGGGGGTCACGCAGACGAATGAAATGCATGCATGATCAACTACTCACACTCCAACTGCTCCACCATGCAATACAATAAAATATAATATCCATAAATCATTTCCAATATATAAAATAACCATCTCATATCCATCATGATGACATGTTGATATGCTCCATACACAAAATAATAGTTGTATTCATAAACTAATCATGATGCAGATATGATATACGATATATAGTTTCAAAACTACATATGAAACTAGACCCACTCACCTTCGGTCCAAAGACACGCAAACCAAGCCAAAAATTGTATAGCGACCTAATCAGTCCTGAAATAGTACGACTAGGTCACAATGTGTGCAAACAGTATGGGACCTGATGGTATCCATACTCACAAAAAATCAACGGCTCTCTTAAGAGCCGTCTGAGGCAAATCGACGGCTCCTCTTGGGGCCGTCCCTTACAAACCGACGGCTCTTTTGGGAGCCATCCAAAACATGCCCGATGGCTCTCAATGGAGTCGTCCCGAGGCAGAAGGCATGAAACCCTAATTTTTATTAAAACAACCCAACACGTTCCATCATTGGAAAACCATACAGAAGTCATTTAAAATGGTGTAAAACAGAAAAGGACTCATCTTTAAAATCAATTCACATGTACGAGAAATCCAATTAAAACCAATCCAAAACTCCATTTATTTTTTGTTAAAACAACCTAATACCTTTTGACATTTACATACATACATGAGTCATGTAAAAATAATGTAAATCAGTAAAGAATATCAAAGATCATTCGTGTGTAAGAAATCCAATTAAAAACCCAGTCGATAAGGTTTTGCAAAACACGTATATAAAACCAAATTAAATCTTATTCAAAACTTCTCAAAAACTTAGATCTATTCATATTATCAATATACAATATATAAACGATGCAGAATATTTAGGAGATAGATCAAAAATCATATATACGGAAAAATCCATTCGAAACCCTAGCTTATGGAAGAACAGTAAAATATTGATGAAATGTTGGATCTGTTTATATTTTGAAAAATCCTTTAAAAATGGCAAGAGATAACATATTATTATACCTAGAGTGCTGTTACACTCAATTTACATTACCAATATTTTTACAGACCTCACGTAGGATTGTCCACATGGAAATTTTTTTTTAAATGTCACGTCAGCTCATGAAAACAGATCACCAAAAATTCCACCCCCCCCCCAAATTGCCGCCACTTTTTTTGGTTGTAAACCTGTTTTTTAACATTTTCATTACCATCCTTTTTTATTTTCATTTATTGTTTATGTTTCTCCTCTCTCTCTCTCTCTCTCTCATCAATAACAACCACCATAGACCAACCATTGAAGGTATGGATAGAGTGGTACCACTGAAGGGGGTGATAGAGAGGTACCACAAGGAGCTCGATCATGCCACCCCCACCGCCGTCCGTTTCGACGCTCGTCGACATGAAATCTCAGATCCCCTCAACCCCGCAGTCCAATCTGACGATGTTGAGCGTCATCAGACTACTATCCATCGATCAGCTTTTGTTGCAGATAGTGATCACAACTTGTTTGATGAAATGCGTGAGTAGAATTATCAGTGTTAATGATGCATTTGTTTGTTGTAGGTGGATGCGCAGGCGGCGCTGATTGAGGAGAAGGAGAACTTGTTGGTGTGGCGGAGACGTTGGTGGTGGAGGAGTTGAGGGTGACGTGGTCTCTATTGGAGCTCCCCATCTAGGGGTCTCTGAGAGACCTCGTCGCTGCTCTAGCTAATGGTGGTGAAGAGGATGATTCAAATTGATTGAGGTTATGATGGGTCTTTTGTAGATGTGTTGCTGTTTTTTTGACAAATGAAGTTAAATTTTTTTATTTATGATTGTGATCAGTGTTTGCTTTTTTTTGCGTGTTGGCGTTCTTGCTGTTTGAATTTGCGTGTGATACATGAGTTTTGTCATTTCATTGGATCTTTTTTGTTATTAGATGATAATAAAAATTAATGAAGTATATACCTGATCTAAGGAGGTATATAACTCATTGGATGACAAATAAAGTACTTGAGAGTTGAGACTATAAAACAAATTCTATATAAAGTTGTTTTGCCTTGGGTAAAAAGAATATGCTCGGATTTGATATTAAAGTAAATATCAATGATATCTTGTGTGTAATTGTGAGGTGCTCTCTTGGGCTTTCAAATGCGGTTCATCAGCCATAAATCCAACGGTAATCATAACACGCATATAAGCCATATATGCTAGACGAAGATTTTGACATGTGGATGGCATCACAGATGTAGAATGCCAACAATTTGGTTATTTATAAGTGAATATATTATTTCATTGATCACTTATTATTCTTGTTACTTGCATATGGAAACTAAGATTATTTATAAGAAGTGAATATTTTATTTCGTTGATCGCTTTTTATTCGTGTTACTTGCATATACATACTAAGGTTACACCAGTGAGTCTACACACGTACTAAATTGAACCTGCCATATACCGATCCTCTTTAGCATGTAAATCAATAAACACATTTCAAAACAATGTACTATCAAAACAATCTATTGTCATATAATAACCATTAATCATATTCCAAATCTCCTCAGCATATAATAAATTACCTAACAAAGTATTGCACAATCAGTCAATGACAAAAGTCACTTGAGACATATACAAAATACTGCTAAGCATATACCTGTCTTCCTTAGCATAAAACAATCCAACCAAACACGGTCATGTACAATCAATCAATAACAATGCAACTCAGAAAACATACATCAGCATAAAAAAATCAACAAACACAAATACTCACATAAGGCATATACAAATATTACTTAGCATATACCAAATATATCATGTCATATACCAACCCAACAAACAACTCCACACACATCACAAAATAACCATATGTCACAACCAAACGTCATAATCAAATGTTTTAAACCAAAACATGACAACTTTACACCATTACCTATAACAAACTTGTCCCTTTATACATTGCAATATTCATCACCCATGAATCATGCATTTATCAAAGCACGCATATGTGCCATATCTTCCTTGGTGCTCAAATAGATACGAATATCTAGTATCCTACATGCAATCCAGTGGCATCCTTTAACTGCTTCCTCTGCCGCTTGCTCTTCAGCGCTTCCTCTATCTCATGCCCTTCGACCTGTTCCTCTACCGCAAGCTCTTCGAGTGCTTCCTCTGCTTGTTCTACCTTAGTTTTTGTTGACTTGATACCCCTTCCAACAAACCGAACCATCCTCTCAATCGATCTAACTGATTTCCCTATTAAGACATAAATTTCCATTATATGACATTTTCTTATATGTATATACCACTTTAGCAAATGTATATACCACTTTAGAAATGTATATACTTGTACCAACTTTCTTCCTTTCCACTTTCTCTGGAGTTCTCTTGCTTGTTACCGGTTTGATCTTTTTGTCCAGGTCTGCATACCCGCATCGAGAATCATATACACGCTGTCAAATCAATCTCAAATTTCGTGCACAGTAGATATAAATAAATAACACTAGAAAAAAAGAAATCAGTAATGAATAAATAATCCGTAAGCAGTATATACCAGCCTAATATAAGCATATACCAGTTTAAGAAGGTATATGATTATATAGCACGAACGTTATTTTTGAATATAGCATATTTGGTCAAATTTTTAAATCTGCAATCTTTATTTTCAAAGATACAGGATAAGATTAAAAACAATTGAAACACCAATACTAACATGAAAAAATAAGGATAACAAGAATCTTTGTGAAAAATATCTTTTTGAAACCATCTGCTACCAAAATAAAATAAGAAAATAAAGAATCTCTGTGAAAAATGAATAATGAAACCATATGCTAAAAATATATATATATATATATATACAAAAATATAATTTATGAAACTAAACAATATGCTAACTAAAGAAAATAAAGAAAATAAACATATCTGTAAAAACATAATTTATGAAGTCATATGCTTACAGAAGAAAATAAAGAATCTCCGTGAAAATGAATAAGGAATAAGGAAACCATATGCTAAAAAAAAGAATATCTACAAAAACATAATTTATGAAACAAAATCATATGCTAACTAAAGAAAATAAGGAAAACAAGCATATCTGAAAAAAATAATTTATGAAGCCATATGCTAACAAAAGAAAATAAGAAAGCAACATCAAAAGGGAGACAATGATAAAGATGCATAAGATCCATGCTTCAAAGACAGTGAAGACGCAGCAGAGGTACCACACTGGCAAAACGGTGAAGAAAATGGTGAAATACCACACTTACAGACGCTAATAGTAAGCCATATTGATGATATCAGAGGGTGAGTGAGAGAGGCGAAAGGAAGAGAGAGAGAGAGAGAGAGAGAGATTTCATTTTGTGAAAGACAAAAGGGTTGCTCAAAGAGAGTATGTGAGTCTTCTGGAGGTAAGAGAAGAAAGAACGAAGTTGCAATAAAATATACTGAAAGTCGAAAGCTTTTTGTCAGATCTTATCGTCAGCTTGTCCTCGATAGTCACACCAGTTATATTTGTGTTTCGTGGTATATACCAGATAACTGGAGTATATACCACATCTGAAAGAGTATGCACAGCTTTTTCATACTCCACATCGGTGCCTAGAAACATCCACTCAAGCCATCAAATCAATGTCAGTGCTCCATTATTTTATTTAAAAAAATGTTACAATCCTTTAATGTCTGTCAATTCAAGTCAGTCGGTGAAGCGTTTTTTATTTAAAAAAATATTAAAACATTTAATGACTGTCAATCGGTTGTGTCAGTCCGCAGTTATCGAGGAATTTTGAAATTCAAAATACTCAAAACCTAGACGGGCCCGCAGAATGATTCCATGTCATCCCGCCCTCACCACGTCGGATCCTACGTGGGGTCTGAATTTGGAACTGAGAAACCGACTGAGTGTAACATTTTCCTTATACCTAACATGATATTCTTTTATTCAAACCCTAGATTTAGAAGATTCATAAAATATACATAAGAAACCATTAAATCATATTACAAAATCTTTGAAAGCCATAGATCTATTATATGTAGAAACAACTAACATGGATCTATGATAAAAACTCAAAATAATCATGAAAACATGTATAGATTCGGATCTATGCATATAAGGGTCAAAACAAGATTTTTAAACGATTGTAAACATGCTTTCTATTTTAAATAAACAACCCTAGACATGGTATATACCTAACCCCTTTCTTTTGACATGAAAGATTTGAAAAATACTTAGAAAACACCCTGATTTCATAGCTATAACATAAGGGTCCGAAAATCACATATACTTCATCAAGATCTTTGAAAACTCAAGAAGAGATCAACAAATCCGAAAATACACATGCGTGGACTAATAGCATCATATAAACTTTATAAAACATCATGAAATTATCATCATATCATTGTTAAAACATAAGGACCGAAGTCGTATGAAAACATTCATAGGAACGAGAAGAAGAATCATTTCTTTGTTTAAAAAGACTTAAAAACAAAAACTTATAAGCAGGACTTCTAAAGGAATTGTTATCAATCAAAAACTCTTCAAAACTCTATAGAAAACTCACCTAAACCACGCTTAAACTCTCCCTCCCAAGCTCCATAACAATAGTGCCGAAGAGAAGAAGAAAAGAACTTTAGGGTTTTAGGGTTTCAATGCAATGAGAGAGAAACAGAGGGTATATATAAGCTTTATACACGCGGTGAAATCAAAACCGATCGTATCCCAAACATATCAATCAATAATACACATTAAACATTTTTAAACTGAAAATATTACAATTTGAAACCGTTTCCATATCGATGACTCCTATTGGATCCGTCACAGAACCCGATGGCACCTATGGGATCCATCACAATACCAACGGATCCCCTTGTAGCCATCGCTATTTCCTCTGCTCGACCTCGCGGCATAGTTTGGCCCATAACTTGATCGATACTCATCCGATTCATGATCCGTAAAAAGCATTGGAAAGCTAACAGAATAAGGATTCCAACCATACCCTAATTTCTGAATTTTAAGATATATAAGTCCTCTAAAACTTGATAGGAATAAGTTCTAATGCACAAAATGAAGAAACGACTAGGAAAAATCACAGTCGTTACACATATACCCTTAACGTACCGTGTCGTGTCATGTTAATGTATCATGCCATGTCGTGTCGATTTAGTGTTGTATCTCATATCATGCCGTTCTATCCTAGCTCGTTTTACACCTATTTATCCCAACCAATATAGATCCACTTAATAATAATGATATTCGATTAACATTCATTGATCCAATTAATTTATCGTGAAGTCCCATCAAGCTAAACTAGGTCCATGTATGACATGAGCTAATAGGATTGAGTGCTGTTACACTCAATTTCTTCTCAATCTAAAAAACAGTCCTATATACCACGTTAGAATCAAGTAAGCATATACCTCGTTAGATATTGTATATACCACATTAAATATTTTCTTACACTTATTAAAAATGGAGCGAAATGCATTTTTTATCAAAGTATATATCTCATTAGATTATGTTTACTATTTAAAAAAAAATGAAAATATGTGAGGTCTGAGTTTTGTTTGGTAAATGTGACTGTCTGACTCAGTCTAACAATTTTCAATTGGATTACCAAGTCCAATAAGAATATTAAAGCCCACTAACACACCAAGGCCATTAAAACATTCATTTAGAGTGTTATTATACCTAGTTCCATTTCTAACCCCAATTATTCCAATCTCATATACGTCGATAAAAAATTAAGGGAGCATATGCTCATGTTAACAAGGTATATACTTTGAATAAATTTTTTTACATTTTCTATAAATGTATCGATGCAATTCATCAGAGTATATGCTTCAATTTTTATAAAAGCATATATCTCAATAGAGGAGGCATGATTTTTATGAGGGGGGGGGAGCGTTTAGTGTGACTTATGTAAATATTTTTTAAAGTTATATCATTATATTTTAAAAAAAATTCAATAGCATAGATTAAAAAATAAATGTATATAAAATGAAATAAATGCATTCACATAAAATATATCACTAATTCTAAAAAATAATTATCATATTTTAAAACGATATGTCAAATTTCAAATCGATGATTTACAAAAAAAAATGTCAAAACATAAGTCTAATGTTTTATTTTCTTTTTTTTTAGTGGTGGATTATTGTTGTTTGGGAATTTCATACGTAAGTGGGGCCCATGACCTATTTGTGATATTACACACAATTCTTTCCGGCCCCAATTATAGTCTTATATGCGTCGATAGAAAATTAACGGTGCATATACTCATATGCTTCGATAAATTATTTTTTACATTTTCTATAGATGCATCCATGCAATTCATCAGAATATATGCTTTATTTTTTTATAAAAGCATGTACCTTATTTAATGAAGTATATTATTTTAAAAAATTTAAAATACGTGTAGATTGGAATTAAGGCTGGAAATAGGGCTGTATGTAACATTATCCTAATTAAAATTAATCTATGAGAAAAAAAGGAGTTTAGAAGAAAAGAAAAAAAATCCAGGGGGGGGGGGCATGGGACCCCTAGGCCCTCCACCACTACTTATTAAATGAAGTATATTATTTTTAAAAATTTCAAAACATATGTAGACTAGAATTGTGGGTGGAAATGAGATATATGTAACATTATCCATTCATCTAAGATCCATTAATCTTCATGACCGACTAAATAACTCAACTAGGATCTAATTAGTCAAGGAAAATGTTAGACAATTATTTTTACAGTCTTGTTTTCATTTTTTTTCAAATAGTAATCATCATCTAATAAATATATGATTTGATAAAAAAATGTATATCGCTTCATTTCGAGTTTAATGAATCTATTTTTAATAAGTGTAGGAAAAAATTATCGAGATATATATTTCATTAGATGATGTATATGTTTCACTGAATTTCTAACGAGATATAAAGGAATGAGGACTGCATTTTGGACTGTAATAAAAAGCGAGTGTAATTGCTCCCATTAAATCAATTAGACCCACTATACTACTCAATTAGGATCCAATTACCTAGCAAGATAATATCAAATCAACAAATTTTAAGACTCAAATACCGATGCTGAGATAGTCCCACTCGGCTTTGCCTTGGTGGTTAGGGACATCTCTCCCCATGGGGAGGATAAGGTGTTGAGTCTCTTCGACCGCAAGAAAAAGAAAAAGTGGAAAAAACCCTTTGGGCTTGTCATGGGCTTTTGCCCAGTGTTAGCTAAAGGGTCCATATTGACCTCTTGTTTGTACTAAATATATTAGGGTTGTGAGACTTGCATCCCCTCAAGGACCTTTGTTGTACCAAAATAAATGAATAAATAAATAAATACCGATGCTGAGATCCCATTAAAAAACCACAATTTTCTTTAAAAGAACATCCCCAAAGCTAGTAATCCTTAAGACCCCAAAAACCTAGATATAAGCAAAAATATATGAGCGCTGATACACGCAGTCCTTTTTGCAGTCCGTTTTTGCAACCCCATATGCTATGATAACATAGTATATACTGCGTTATCATAGTGTATGGGTCCCTATCATAGTATATGATCCTTTTTTTCCATTTTTTTATTATGAAAAAAAATATACAAATGTATCTCAGTATATACTTCATTTCATATAACAGCATGCATTTCAAAAGGTGAGTGTATAATTTTAAAAAAATGGAATGGACTGCAATGAGGGCTGTTTGTATCTTTTTTCAAAATATATATAAAAGGCCCATGACTCGAATAGCCCGCAAATCCAACCCATCGGCCCATTTGCATCTGACGACCAGAAGATTCCAAATTAGGATTAGGACCAAATCTCATCAAATCTATGATTTCGGGGACCCTATATTTCTAATCAGCTAACTTGGGCATCAGAGGGCCTTTTGCAGGTCTCTCCTCTCCCGTTTTTGACATTCAAAGTCACATAGCACCGGCAGTCAACATCATCTAGTCAGGACGAGAGCAAAGTAGACAGATCTCACAACCTAGATCCAGTTCATCGATTTTTGTCCTCTCCACTCTCCCAATTGATTGGGGTTCTCAATAGAGAATGAGATGGTTGAAATAAAATGATTATTAACAAAACCTTCTAATTTCTATAGATTCTTAGACATGTTAAAAAAGGCTATCTCATGGTTAAATAGCAAGTTTTTGGATGGCAAATTAGAAACATACCCAGCTCTATTTTTATTTACAAGTAGGTCATTGTCAAAATATGTTCATTTTGGAAAATGCCTCTAAACCTAACATCCCGAGCTCTAAATTTCACAAAATTTTAACCAGTGATCCTTTCAACCCTAAGCCTATATTTGGATAGAATAATAGAATAAGCCCAAAAAACACATTTGTTGTAATGAATAAGTGAGTATATGTATGTCAGAGGAAGTGAGCATAAGATGGTATTGATATTTTGGATTCCTTTAAAATTGTGTTATTCGATCAATCATATTCCTCTAGTATAATGGTTCACATGTCAAATCATTCATCATCATCTTTTTTAATTTGGGGTGATCACATGTTAAATCAATTTTTCATCTTTATGAATCCTTATTCATATTATATTCTGTAAGAACCCAGACCTCTATTTAGGCTTATGTCATTTTTTTATATATTTGAAGGGATGTATAACACAATAATATGTGTTATTTCATATTATATTTCATTTGGAGTGTATTAGGTTCATGTATGTTTAAGTTATATCCTAAGTTACAAGTTTGGCATGATTCAGATTTAATTTTGTTAATACACAAGATGATGTAGTTTAAATCTGATTTTTATTATGGGGCATTCAATTTTGAGTTAGTTTTCATACAAAAGTGGAATTAGATCATCTGGATTCTTGTAGCAAAAGTCATTAGTATTTTTTCAATTATACCCTGGAGATGGAAAAGGTCTGGCAGCTGCCCTGTTTAATGTTAATTGCATAATTCAGAATAGTTAGAAGAATGATTAGATCTTGGCAAAAACATAAAATATGTAGATAATCTTCTTGGATTTCCAATGGATTTTGAATTGCACAATTCGGAGCTAGATTGTGAAAGTTATGACAATTTGAGTCGAGACTACGCAGAATTCTTAAAGGAGGGTACTTTGGTAATTTGGGCGGATTTATCATTCCCATTTAATTGAACAGGTGAAGTCGGTGGTGTTGCTGTGTATATGGTGTGAGAGAGTGAGAGAGCCAGCTGAGACTCATTTTTTCAAGTGAAATAGAAGAGGAGAGAAGAGAAGGAGAGAAGATTGAAAAGGGTTTTGGTGAGATCATTTAATCCCTTGATTTTTTTTGTGGTTTATTTTAATTTGCTGATTTGGATTCTTATTGGGGGAGGTTATATTTGTTCTAGGGTTTTGGTTATTGATTTGGAAAAGAAGAAGAAGAAGAGATGATAGTATTGGAAAATTTGGGATGTATTTAAAGAGATAAGGCATATTCTGTATTGTGAAAATCCATATGAATTTGATATTTAGAGGTATATTTTGAGGATGGTGTCTTATATGATATGATCATCTATATGTCTATATCTCATATATGAAATTTAGTGATATTATATTACCTGTGTCATAAGTTATGATCTGTTTTATAAGGACTGTCCAGATTCGAGTAGAATTTAACCAGTTTCTGAATTTATTTTATTGCGGGTACATAGAGATTGAATCAGATTATGATGTCTTCATGGATTATAATCCCTACATGTCAATGAATGTTTAGGATTTATTTTAGAATTTGTGGATGAGTATTTGGTGCTGTGGAGATCAAAGTGTAGGGTTGTATTGCTGTCCAGATTTATTATTGTGAAGATGTGATGTTATGTTGCTGATTTATAGGTGATTTAATTATATGATAGCCTATTGATGAATGGATTTTGATGGTGTAGAATAATTGATTTAGTAGTTGGAGGTATAGGGTGTATTTTACATTTGTTGGCTAGGAACTTAGGATATGTTCTTGATTATTTTTTTCTATGCATGGATGCTTTTTTTTTTGTTGAGTTGATAATGTTTGTTTGTCAGAGGGGTCTCCTCAATATGAGGAAGGTGGATCTCTTGTGTTTAGGCTTGTAGTGGGAATGGCTATACGCCCATGAGTCAGTAGCGATCGTGTTACTGTTGGACTCTTCGAGGCACGTGATTCAGTGCGGGACATAGTACTCGTCTCTGTGAGTGGATCTAACTTGTCATTCTAATAGTATAGTTCCATGCTAAGTCATGTTTATAGTATGATATTAATCATGTATGCATGACTTGGTGGCATCCACAGGCATGATTAAATATGTTTAATTGAGATTGTATGATTACTTATCATATGTATAATTATATTACATTGTCACATGCTGATACATTAATTAAACATGGAATATGTAGTTAAATGTAAGATTGGCCTCCTTTGGTATGGGACGCAGGCTGGTCGGCTTATACCTGATAGTTATTCATGTACATTTTAGGGATGTGTTGGAATTGAATTGTGAGGTGCCTTGTGATTAGATTCATTCACTAGGCCTTCATCGGCTTACCCATCTATTGTTATGGGTTTTCTTCCAGGTGTTGCACAGGATAGGTGGGTTGGGTGTTGTTGAAGGTGTTGTGCGTCTCTCGGTGATTTGATGAGTCTTGGTATGTATCGAATTGTATTTGTAATTATGACTTATGTTCACACAGGACGGTGATTGTGTATTCTTTTGAGGGACATTATTATCTGTTCCATGGCCTTGTATTATTCATTTATTTATTCATATACTTTTCCGCTGTCGTCATTATGCTTCAATCCTTTATTCCTTGTGATTTATTCTGATTATGATATACTCGGTATCATACACATGTCACCCTTGGGGACGGCCGCTCCTGGGGCGTGACATATTCACTTTTTATTACAATAATAACATGGATTTATTTATATCCTACTTTTTTCTATCTTGTATAAAAAGGTATGATACTTTTCTACATCTACAAAATAAAAAAAAATTGTACTTAAGAAGGACTAGTCGGCCAATTGATTCTTAGATACAATGGATACGTCATCAAATCAACATCTGTATTATCATAGTTATGGAGGAAAAAATCTGCACCATATTAAAAGACGACACGTGTCAAGGCTTCGACGGGTATGAATCGCAATATCCGACATCTGAAAGGCCAAATCTAAATTCGGAATACCACATGGATGCTTCCGAGTAAGTGGGACACGATCAGATCTAGGCGGTCTTAAACCTCGTGGATGAACGTCATCCTGAGTAGATAAGGCACGATCAGGTTAAAGATCTGATCGGACTGTCTTATACCTTGTGAACGAATATCGTCCTGAGTAGATAAGACACAACCAGATCGAAGGTCTGGTCCGACGGTCTCGTACCTCCGGGGTAAATGATTATGCACGTCAAGTTAGACCACGTATAATCAATCAGGTCAAAAACCACGAGGAGGACCGGAGATGTAGCGCCCCCGTACTCATTATCCTTAATTAAGGCATGCGATATAGTGCGTTACGTAAATCATAATTTTTCACAATACGACAGATAATATAATAGATTTAAATCTCGCAAATTTAAATATAATCAACCACAGGATCTTAATTCATTCTCAAGTGAATGATTACACACGAGTTCTTTATTTACTAATAAATAAACATCCCTTGGTTTTGCTGATAAAGCTAAGATGTCCACTACATGCTAAGAATAAGGCTTATTCGAACACCTACGATGCAATGGAAAGATAAAAAACTAAATCACCAACGTCCACCACGATCAACGATCGTCAACAGCTACTTTGAAAGGTTAGAAAAAGAGGGGTGATCTACCACACGCTCAGTGAATGGACCTTAGCGTCCCAATAATAATAATAATAATAATAATAATAATAAAATCTTCGGAATAATTCCAAAATATTCGAATCAACATAATATAACTTTCACAAATATAGTGATAAAGCGGAATGCATCTCTTTAAAGGAATAATCACGATCTTATACTGTCTATATGATGCATATGATGCAACGGACATGCATGCCCATATGGCACGCAGCCGAAAGGTGCTTCATCTAGAGCTTGGTCACGCAGACTAGTCGTCACGCAGACGGGTATCATGCAGACACGGTCCCACTGTACTGGGTCACGCAGACCAACGTCACGCAGACGAATGATATGCATGCAAGATAATCTCCACAATTCCCATTTTTACATGCAAGAATAACTTAATATTCAATATACAATTCATACGTAAAATAACGTCTCAAAACATGATGTCATACTCACGTAAGTCCATACGCAAGATAACAATTGTATTCATAACATAGGCATGATGCGAATATGATAAATATAGATAGTTTTCAAAAACTACATAGAGACTAGACCCACTCACCTTCGGTCCAACGATTCGCAAACCAAAATCAAGCCTTATAGTAAATCTAATCTGACAAGAGACGATATAAATCGATCAAAATACATATCACCCGTACGGAACTTGATGTATCCGTACACCCAGATACCCGACGACTCCAGTAGGGGCCGTCTGAAACAAACCCGACGGCTCCTACTGGGGGCCGTCCCTTGACAAACCGACGACTCTTCTGGGAGCCGTCCCAAACATGCCCGACGGCTCCCATAGGGGCCGTCCCGAGGCAGAACACAAAATCCTCATTTATTTTAATAAAAATTCTTTAAACATTTATCATTGAAAACAAGACGCAAGTCATTTCGAAACGGTATAAAAACAGTGAGAAAACTTATTTGAAATCAAATCGCATATATTAAAATCCGATTGAAACAACAATCAAAACTCATTCAAACTTCTTCAAAAATCCTAGATCTATCATGAGAATATAGATTTATGTTTAAAATCCAAAAATCACAATATTGCATGCATATGTTCGGATCTATGCATTTATGGTTTTAAAATAAGGTTTAAAAGATCAAAAACGATTCTACTTAAAATGAATAATCCTTAAACATGATATGTTCTTATACACATTCTTTTCTTTCATGAAAGGCTTTTAAAACATCTAATAATATCATAGTATCCTATCTATAACATCAGATCTGAAAACTATTTAAATCATATTAAAGACAATGAAATAAAAAGAAAAACCCAATAATAAAGTTTAAGATATCAAAAATTATGATTGTATACATGTGAGATTCAATATCAACAAATCCAACTTGTAAAAACACCATAAAATCAACATCATAATATAGGGATCCGAGATCATACGAAAACACTCAAGAAATGAAAAGAAAACTATCATCCTTGTTTGAAAAACCTTGAAAATGAGATCATATCAAAAGAGCATCTTAAGGAAATCATTATAAACCAAAATTCAGTAATACTCTTGAGAAAAACTCACATTAACCTCGTCCAATACTCTCTTTCCGAGCCCCCTCACAAAACACCGAAGAGAAGAGAAGAAAACTTTTAGGGTTCTTAGGGTTTCAATGCCAAAGAGAGAGAGAGAGACTTAATATATCTCGCACGCACGTGGGGACAAAATACGACCCAATTAATCCAAATAGATTCGCAATCAAAGAATTTGTTCCTTCCAAAATGGACCAAATTTGAAATTCGAATTTTTTCCAGATCGACGGCTCTCACTGAGCCCGTCGCTCACATACCCGACAGATCCTATAGGATCCGTTGCATAATCACCCAATGGCTCCCTTTACAACCGTCGCCCAGGTGCCTGACGGCACCCATAGGATCCGTCGGACCCTGCCTGACACCCTGCTATGGTTTAGACCATAACTTGACTTATACACATCCGATTCACGATCCGTAAGAAGCATTGGAAAGCCAACGAAACGAAGAATCTAACCATGCCAAATTATTAGAAATTCAGAATACTAAACATACCATTAAGGCAAGTTAATTTTGCCCTAAAAGTCACAGTTGTTACAGGAGAAATAGGCAAACATCCATAATGCCCGTAGCTGCTAGGTAGGTGATTAAGGCCCTTTACTCATAAAACGTGGGTAATTAAGGGCCCGTCGAGCTACAATAAAGCAAGACGGTTACCACCAAAACCGTCCACTAAGCACTCATTAAGGAAAGTTGTTACAACGGTTGGGAAGATAGTGACAATGGCTATCTAAGCCATGGGACCCTATAAAAAGGGAGGTGATGAACGTGTTAAGGGATCTAACTTTACATTTATACATGAGCCACCAAATTAGTGAGATTTTCCTTTGAATTCCCTTACTGATACATCTTTTTGGATGCCATTTGGCTGGTACCATACCGATGTCCCCCTGATTCCTTTTTAGTGCATGATCTACATCCAACCGGGTCCGATTTCAAGAAGGAGGCTCCGACGGTCGAATGTTTTACTTGAAGGAGGAAATACCTTTTCAATAGTGTGAAATTCCATCAAAATGTATAAAGTAAATTTTCTTTTTCAAAAAGAAAAAATTATATTGTTTTATCTCAAAATATACTTCGTTTCGTATATGATTATGTACTTTAATTGAAGAGAGTATAATTTTTTTAAAAAATGGTGTGGACTGGACAAGGGCATGAACATATCATTTTCCTTAATAAACAAATCATTTTCCCATTCAAAATATTTAAAAAATTGTTAGAGATCGATAATTCTATAGTCATTTTTACAATTTCAGCATACTTTAATTTTTTTAAAACAATATATATAGTATAGTACTCTATTGAAATAAGATTATACATATATAATCTAATGAAATAAGAATATACTGTGTTAGAATCACAAGAGTGACTAAAAATGACATAAAATGTTAGACTCAGTCTTTTTTAAGTCCAAAATACATACGACATATTTTTTTAAAATAGTAACATCATCTAACAATGTTTATGCTTTGATGAAAAGTTTATGTGCTTAATTTCAAATTGAATGAATCTATTTTTAGTAAATGTATATTTTTTTATCGATGTATATTGTATGTAACTCGTCTAATGATGCATATGCTTTATTGGATTTCTAACTATGCATACGAGATTATATTTGGATGGTAAGAAGAATCGAGTATGTGTAGGGCGTTAATTGTAGTATCATATGTAGTCATCACATCATTAACACATTTTATAAAATCAAACTATATATACATTTCATTAACAAAAACATGAAAAAAGATACATTCAATTTGAGTATATATCATTTATTATAAGATAATGAAGGTAGGTATATTTCAAAGCGTATCATTTTTTTTCCTATTAATTAGTGATCCTGAGTAGGTTAAAGTCCCTGTTTTGACTCTTCCGCGGCCAACCCATCAACAAATTACAGGGCCAAAAAAAAAAAAAAAATAATAATAGAAAACACAAATAAATAAAGGAAAGAATAAAAATGTAAATTTTTTTCAATAAATCATCAGGGGTTATAAAATACATGAAGCCAGAAGATCCAAGGTTCTCTTTTAGGTTCTCTTTTGAGGGCTCTCTCTCTTAGGTCTGAGAGAGAGAGAGAGCAGCTGCTGCTTCTATCTCCCAACCCAAACCTTGACTCCCTATCTCCGTCTCTCCCACCTCTTTTTTCCCTCTTTTGATCATTGATTGAGGTGGATTTATTATCATTTTTATTTGTGGGTGTTGGGTCAGTTTTGTTATGGATGATAGAATCCCACCATCTTACTTTCAGTACTCACCCACCGGGGTACAGTCATCCCCCCACAACTCTATCAGGCCTTCCTCTGCCTCCTTGGAGAGAGACAGGTAACCTTCAATACTCCCCTTTTGTTCTTGTTGTTTGTTTCTCTGACAGACTGACTATTTTTAGATTCCCTTTTTTTGTGTGACTGATGTGATGAACGATTTGGGGTCTTGGGTATGTTTTTTTTTTCATTGATTGTTGTTTTTTTTATTTAGTTTTGTGCACTTGCTTGGATTTTATGTTTTGATGAATACTATATTGGGTTTCTTGATTTTTTGTTGAGTTGTTTTCTGTTGTCAAGTTTCAATTTTATTGAGTGTTTACTTTCTGTTCTAATGGTTCTATTTTGCGTAATGATTACATATTGTAGATTTTGGTGACAAATGAATCATTCTTATGTTTATGTGAAAATAAACTTGTTTGATGATGAGGTTTAATAGGATGACTGCGTGTTCGTTTTTAAATGAACAAAATTTTGCATGTTCCCTGCTGTCATCAGTCTATGCGTTGATATGAAACTTTGAATGGGGAAGTCATGAGGGCTAATCATGATCATCTGGTTGATGAATGAGATCAATTAGTATGTTTGCATGCACTTTGTTTGGATTTCTGTTCATCAGAATTTATATGCCCCATTTTGTTAGTGGGTGAAGTTCATGCATTCACAACTAATTGTGACTGCTATGCTATTATTAGACTTGATTTCAAAAAATTGTACATATGAATATCGACTGTCATCTGACAAGACCAACCATCAACTAGTATCTCCTTGTGAAACATGAACTGAAATGTAATGTGGTTCTGCCTTGATTCTTCTTAATTAACCATTTGCCAAATCATATGCTGTTTTTCTGACCCACCATTATATAAAAGTAATTTGGACCCTCAAGCAAATTATTTCAAGGTAAGACTAATAATTTCAACCTAAAAATTATTACCGGACCCTATTGATGCACGCATGCTTGCATAACATGTGAGAGTAGATGTTTAATGCTCAGATGAATAATGATTTGAGTAGTTTATGATGATATGTAATAGATGTTTATTTGATGATGTAAAAATGGTGGTCATTTTTCTTGTTTGTTTGGTGAACTGGTGTGAGTTGAACCCCAATCCTCAGGGCTGCAAATTCTGTTGTCAACTATCGAGCTATGAGTCCATGCCCCTACAGTTACGTTATTTCACTTTCAAGAAGTATAAACAGACATGAAAAGTTTGTCACATTGTAATAATATATCATCAGTTATAATTATGTCTCTTAGTTATCTTCATGTCTTAAATTTTCATCTTCTTAAGAAAATGAGATTTCCTCAGGTTAATGACATGGGATATGTTGTCTTTTTGTTTGTAAATTCTGATCGTGGTTGTCAGCAGGTATTTGGCAGAATTGATAGCTGAGAGACAGAAATTGGGTCCATTTATTCAAGTTCTTCCTTTTTGCAGCAGGCTTCTTAATCAGGGTGGGTAGATCATCAGATTTTTCGTGTCTCTTGGTCATTCCAGTTGTTGCATTACATTTTGTAACATTCAATATCTGCAGGATGGCTTGTTTTATTTGAACATGAGGTAGAACTTTGGTTATGTGCAGTCTTACAAAAGTAGTCTTCCATGGTCATGCTGCTTTAAACCTTTCAATTAGATTATGCATGATTGGTTTAAAGACGACCTCTCAATAATTTGGGTCAGTGATTATAATTTATAGGATTTCCTTCTGATTCATTTATCTTGATAAGTGAAAACTTCGTAAGTTATTGTTTGAAAAAGATGTATACAAACTGAGTGGGGTGTCAAGAGACAGTTGTGTTCTCCGGTGCTAAAGGGTTGATCTGTTAGATGCACTGCATATGGTGAAACTGAGGGTGTTGGCACTGATCGTTCATCAGATGTATTCTTTGGTCATCTTGTTCATTTTGTGTTTGAACTTTTTAACTTGTATTTGAGTTGTAGATTTCATTGTGTTATGGTTCGAGAGATGAATGGTAAGTGAACTCTAGACATTAATACATGTAGCGATAGAGTTTTGGGATGACTATAGACTGTGTCTATCAATATTTCAATTTATTACTCCCTTTGGACATTTGATAAAATTGGAACTTGGCATAGCCTTGCACAAGGATGACATACACAAATCGAGAATTGATCAAATTTTTGTATACTGTGTAGCCCAAAAGGCCCGTGCGGGATGAGGGTGAGATTAGTGCTCGTACTGCACAAGATGCTTTATGCTTATACGTAGTGCAACTCTTACACAATTATACGTGTTTTAAAGTCATGATCCTACCGAGGGACAAAATAGACAATATCTTTGTGTGCAAGTTTGGGGATATTTGATACAAGAACTTGTCTCTTTTGCGGTGGGTTTGTGATGCAGCGTGGGATCACGCTGTTCTGCTAATTCGATCTAAGGAACGAATTTGTAGGCTCCAACAAGACTGTTGATTCTTCAGGCAGAATACCAGGGATGTTGGACTTCAAAGACCTGTTGATTTCCTAAGAAATACCAGATATTTGGTGGTTCTATGCAATTGTTAGTACTCCTAACAAAATACAATAGATAAATAAAATAAACTTTAAAATTCAATAATCTCTCCATTGCCAATTGGTTTACATGCATATTTATAGAGTGGAGAATCCCGACAAACTAGGATCTCAACTAATTATATAAATCTTAAACCTAACAAATAAATCTCCTAATCAATATTTAAATTTGAATTCAAATATATGATTGGAGATTCAGATCTAAATATAATAACTAATTAAATCAAATCCTAAAAACTGCCTAAAATAGCAAATTAACTTTCAACCGTTGATTTGACCTCCAAGACGATCTCAGATCGCTCCGAAATTTGGCGTAGTGGCATAGCCACTACTTCTGTAGGGCTCATCGATACGAACGCGTGGACATATTATAATAGCGATTCTGATCTATGGTTTGAAAGTTATGGAAGTTTGAAGTTATGGCGCTCCCGAACGATCACGATGTCTCTGCTTTCACTGATCCATCTGATCTCGGCTGTCCATATAATGTGTGGCCATGATGTCTGCATCATCCTCCCCAGGTTGGAGAGAATTCGCCCTCGAATTCAGATCCTCATCGGAACTTTCACCATGAACTTCAGATATGAATTTATTTCGAACAACGAATCTTTTATGGTGTCGCATCACATCCATCCAATCGGAGCAATACTCACGAATCCAACTTTCAAACAATAACTTTCTGAGAAGGGATGGTGGATCAGACGAAATGAAGGAGAGAAATAATGGATCCACAAAATAATGGTAGGGTGGATGAAATACTTCATGTGATAGCTTTTTCGACGGTGAAGCGGTATGAGTGAATTGAAAGGGGTCTAGCGGGAACGATTTGGTCACATAAAATACGTGGGTGTTGATTTTGGTGGTGAAAAGGCTATGATGAGAGGTAGTAGATAAAGAAAGGATGTGATCATTGTTGCCAAATATTTGAGGGGGACTCTTGGACTCAATCTCCTCCATCTCTTTATCAAAGACAAGTGGAAGGTCTTTTTCATCGATCTCTGTATAAAAGATATGGGGAAGTCTCGCATCTTCAATCTCCTCATCAAAAATAGGTGGGAAGTTCTCATCTTCAACCCCTTCGTCTTCATCGAAGATAGGTTTTATCACTTCAATCTCTTCATCTTCATCTTCATCAAAGATAGGTTTTGCCTCTTCAATTTCATCATCTTCATCGAAGATAGGTGGACGGATCGTGTCTTCGAACAGGTTATCAAAATCTCCTCCAATGGAATCATCCGCTTCAGATCGCGCGGTAGGAGATTGTGGGGCCGGTGATCGTGGTCGTCGATTTGGAGATCGTTCATAACGTTGCATAAACGCCATCATCATCTCCATCTGGCGCATGAGGGCCTCGAATTTTTTGTCCATGCGCTTATTAGTTGCTGCTGTAGCTGCGGCGATGATGGTTTGTTGTAACTCCTCACGGTTGTAGGCGTTGGTCGCTAAGAGGACGTCTTTTCGGCGGCATGTTTTTTTTTTTTTTAGAACGATGCGCCGAATACCAATTGATGCAGCGTGGGATCACACTCTTTTGCTAATTCGATATAAGGAATGAATTTGCAGGCTCCAACAAGACTGTTGATTCTTCAGACAGAATACCAGGGATGTTGGGCTACAAAGACCTGTTGATTTCCTAAGAAATATCAGATATTTGGTGGGTCTATGCAATTGTTAGTAGTCCTAACAAAATACAATAGATAAATAAAATAAACTTCAAAATTCAATAATCTCTCCATTGCCAATTGGTTTACATGCTTATTTATAGTGGAGAATCCCAATAAACTAGGACCTCAACTAATTATATAAATTTTAAACCTAATAAACAAATCTCCTAATCAATATTTAAATTTGAATTCAAATATATGATTGGAGATTCAGATCTAAATATAATAACTAATTAAATCAAATCCTAAAAACTGCCTGAAATAGTAAATTAACTTTCAACCGTCGATTTGACCTCCAAGACGATCTCAGATCGCTTCGAAATTTGGCGTAGTGGCATAGCCACTACTCCTATAGGGCTCGTCGATACGAACGCGTGGACATATTATAATAGCGATTCTGATCTACGGTTTGAAAGTTATGGCCGTTTGAAGTTATGACACTCCTGAACGATCACGATGTCTCTGCTTTCGCTGATCCATCTGATCTTGACCGTCCATATAATGTGTGGCCATGATGTCTGCATCAGTTTGTTACAACCTCACATTGGGACGTGTTGGCCATTGAAGGGGTGGTCTCCTGTGGGGCCAGGATAGCCAAGAACCAAGCTGGTCCATGTAGGATGATGTGTGAGGTGAAAGCCCACATCATGTTTTAGTCACATATTGTCTAGTATGGGAAGATAATCTTGCTTGAACATTACTCTTACACACTAAAACACATTTTAAAACTGTGAGCCTATCAAAGGGTAATAAGATAAGATCTTTGTGTGTGAACATGGATCCTTACATCCCTTCACTACACCCCTCTTTCATTCTCTAAGTTTGAGCTATATCTGGTCTTGCCAAATATGCTTACTGGATCGCTGTGAATCTAAATCATTGATTATCTTGTTCATGTTTATTTAATGAATCTGTCTTTTATTTCATTAATTGTCTCAGGTTACTGTATTTCTTTAATATACCTTTTTGTTGTGCTTCAAGACGAGGGGCTTTAGTGCCAAGTGTAGGAAAACACAAATTTTAATTCACATTATCTTTCACTCTTTCAGTTGAGGCAATATGTAGTGCAGAATATCCTTGTAGTGAATTTGCTGGCATACTGTGTACTGACTCACTGCATTACAGAAATTGTCCGAGTATCTGGAGGTTTGACTCCAAACCAAAACTTCTGGGATCATGTAAAGATTGAGCAAAATAGTCCTATGAGACTACCTGGCCTTCATTTGAATGGTGGACCGATGGACCTGGAAAACTGGGGCGGGATGCAAACTGAGGTAACCTTCACCACTCATAACTAAACTGCCCATTTGTCTGCAGTATTTCTCACTAGATGGATTCACTATTGACTGTCAGCTTTTAGTGAATATCTTGTTTTATATGTCCTGCCATCTTTACCTTTTACGGTTCCTCTAAGATTAGAATTTATGGAAACTATAGTTCAGCACAAAATGCCTACTTCATGTATTGTACCAGGCCATTACCCATTCAACAAGGGGAGATTGTCTTTGTATATATTTTTGCTTTTAAATAGGGGCATTCTGTGTAGATATCTCTTCGACATAGTATGCCTTTGGTTATGTTTGTATTTCCCTTTTGGGCTTTTTCTCTATAATGATATTATGAGGGTGACAGCCTACCGTTTCCTCTCAAAAAAAAAGGAGAGATTGTCCTCCAGATTTTTTTTAATATTCCCCATTTCCCCTGTGCATCTGTCAAGAAATTTGTATCTTTGATCTTGTAATGTTCTTGATTGTTAGTTGGCATATTTGGGGTATTATATTTCTTTTTTTTTGTATAACATTGAAATTTAATCTGCTGGAGATGTTTTAGAGTGAGAAAGATGTAACTAGATGTTGCAAGGTCCATATCTTGATATCTAATGTTTCTGCACACTTCCATTACCTTTAGAAGTTGGATTGAGTTTCTATTCCTTTCGAACTATTACTTAATATACTAATGGTACCTGAGATGGTTGGTATGGTGCTCTCTGATCCCTATTGATGCCGTTGACGTATTTATGAGCATGTAGCAAAATTTCATTCCAAGGCAACCATTGGAAGAGGGGAAAATAGGTTGGATTCATGTCCCTGAAAACAAGATGATGGCATTTATTTTCTAAAAATTGTCTTCATCTCAATTAAATATGTAACACATGCAAGTATGTGACCAAGTTTGTTGAACTAGATCCAATTTTATGTTCGAAATTTGACTTTGTTGTAATGGATATGGTCTGAATGTGTGTTTTCCCATATGTCAGCCCAATAAAGCTAGTTTGGGTAATATTCATCACTTTCTTATTGCTCTCAAAGCCTTTTGGTGATTCTTTCTAACCACCCTGAAGTTGTTCAAAGGTGCCTGCACTTCTGTGAGACAATTTCTAGTATCTTAAGTTTCAGGTCCTACTAAGACTAATATTTTAGCAACAATTGCTTAGACAAGACTGGGAGGAATACGAGGAAATTGCCTCGTGTTTTTTTGTTAGATGATTTTACTGGATGCTGATGGAATATTTTTACTTTCTGGTCCTACTAAACAACAAGTATTAAACATCGGAGTTGCTGGGCTGGATTTATCTACTGATAGTCTTAACCTGGTTCTTGGTGATATGGATCACAAAGGGCTTTGTTGTTGAATCTGGATCTATATAGAACCGCTTGTTTTTCAAGGTCGGAGACAAGGAGTTCTCTTATATTTAGCAAATTGTGAGATTATCCTTGTCCTTTGGGATTGATAGATGCTCCTCTTGTGTCATACTCAACAATTAACTGTATCCAGGTGAAATCCCAAGCTGAGCATCTGATCAGGATCAAATCGAATCTTATGCCTGAAAAATGTTTGGTGGACCTCGAATTGAGTTTAACTTGTCTCTATCCTGAAACTTATCTCTCTATACGTTGGATCACACAAGAAGCCTCTACTGTATTTTTCTAATGAAAAGTGAGTTGTTCACTGTGTGTGTGTGCGTGTGTGGAAAACATCTAAATGAAGCACTTCAGATGAGGGATCTCCTCTGTAGTATTAAATAACGTAGAAAAGTAGAAAATTAAAAATATAAAGATCCCTACCATCTATTGTAAAGTGAAGTTCCCTTTCCCATTAAGAGTCAGACGAGGCACCACCAAATTGTGTTCCCTTGGCCATTAAGAGCCTTCGGATTCTGGATTTTGTGGAGCTCCATTGGAGTCCACTGAGCACCTATTTTGCTTGTGTCTAGTGGCGAAGCTTATTTGGAGGACTCTTGGTGAGATGACAGGTTTCCAACCACAAGTATTTTAAACCCTCAATCAATTATAGGGAGTTGGATGGTCCAACAATGCAGTTCAGAAAATGCCCTAAATAAAATTCAAAGTTCAAATTCAAATTTGATTTTAAAATTTAAATTTAGATGTGAATTGAGTCAAGGATTTGACTTATTCAAATTCAGAATAATAGGTGAAAGATTTGTGCATGGAAGTTCCGGAGACCCATTTAAATTGTTTTCATATCTCTCCATAGAATTTGCATCCAATATGGATTTGCAAAAACTTGTAAGGCCTATAAATACCTCCCCTCGTGCAATAAGAAAAGGATCCAAATTTGACATTTAAATTGGAAAAAATTGTGTTTTGTATTGGTGAATCTTCTGAGTTCCCAATTTATGTAATTGTTTGTACCTCAATGTCAGTTTGATAGTTTATCCTCAATTGATTGAGTGTTTTGTTCTGTTTCCACTACAACTTCGATTTGCATCAAGCAAGAAGATGAAGATCTCTCAAATCCTAATTTTGGTGGCATCTTGGGCTATTTGGTTCCTGAGAAACCGTATCGCCTTTCACGGCGGCCTTGTTTGCTTCATAAGACGTGAGATTTGGTTGAGAGATTCATTTCGGATGGGGTTCGGTTTTGTGCGGGGAAAACTTGTTTTTGGGGAATAGTCATTTTCCATCACTTGTGGAGGGGTGTAGAGTTGACACCTTGTCTTTCCCATGCCTCTCTTTTTTTTCTTCTGATTTTGTTGTCTTGGGCTATATACTTCCTTTTTAACTAGTGAATGACCTATATTATATGTATATATAAAAAAGGTTGTACACATTTTAAGATCACTTGAGGTACATATATAAGGGTTTGTTCAGGTCCAAATCGTCATGGATTTTCCTGATCATGATTTAAAAAGATTCTCATCCCTAAAGAAAAATCTGAAAATGATATTATGGAATCATTCAAAACCCCATAAACTCTGGATTACTTTTTTTATTTTTTTAAAGGGAGGTTTTTATAGAGGGAACCAAGAGTCGTGCAAACCCAATGGATCCTTATTCGTATTCAAACTCATTATTCAACAGTTGTGAAGTGGATATGCAACTTGACATGCAGTGAAGCGGTCTTGAATTGAACTCAGATTTTAATGTGATACTCATAGTATTTATATTCTTTGTTTCTCTGAAAGTCCATTGTGTAATCCCTCATCTAATTTCAGCCTGAATTATAATTACCTTTTGTGCTAGATGATTATAAAAATATGGAAATATGGTATCCAAATGTAAATTATGTTCTGCAGGAGAGTGGCTTTCTGCAGAGAATGGGTGCACTCCAAGCTTCGTCACTGGGTTGGCCTGGAAATACTGGACTTCCTACTACCCCTATTGTAAAGAAAGTTGTGCGATTAGATGTTCCTGTTGACAAGTTTCCTAATGTATGCAACTCTTTCTCTTTGAATACACGCTGACTTAATTTCCTCTCTATAATGATCCCATTGACTCATTTCTACTTCAGTACAACTTTGTTGGACGGCTGTTGGGACCACGCGGGAACTCATTGAAAAGGGTTGAACAAACCACACAATGTAGGGTCTACATACGGGGTCGAGGATCGGTTAAGGATTCTGTTAAGGTATTCACGCTCTATGCTTTTTCTTTGATTCAGAAAACTCTTTAAATATTGTACTAACAACAGTTGTATATAGAGCTAGTTTGGCAAGGGGTTAAGCTTTTGGAAATAAATTGTCCTAATTTTAGGGGATAAAAAGTCCATCAATTTTGTTCATATTTACATTTGTCAAAATTGAAATAAAAAGTGGGGATAAATGCCATCCCAACCTTTAGGTGGAACAAAATATCTCCATTTTCATTTCAAAATTGGGACAACTGTATGCAGTTTTTCCTGATTATATTTTGTACCAAACGGAGATAAGCTGTCCTCCCACTCATTTATTCTCATAATTGTCCCTTATCCCACCACTTATCCCCTTGCCAAACCAGCCCATAGAAAGCAATGTTCTTGGAAGGGTTTGGTAGCCAAAAGATTTTGGTTTGTGTGTGCACATAAGGAATTTGTAAATAAACTGATCAGCATAGTGGGCAGTTTGCTTATTCAGATGTGCAAACAAACAATTATGAAATTAGTGAATATAATATATAAGTGTTGCAGGATGATTTGACAAGAAAATCAACCATTATTGGGAAGGAAAGTTAAAAAAAGGAAACAATTAATGTGATATAAATTTAGATACTCGTAATTAGGAGAATCAAATTTACCTTGATTTCTCCATGATTATGGATCTATTTTGAATGTTTTTAGTCACATTTAATTACCTATTATTTGGGTATTAATTTAGGAGCAATATATAATATTTTAGGAACTATTTTAATAGGGCACGTCTAGTCCCACCAACAAATTTTCTTACCCCACCAGTTGCAAAAAAAAAAAAAAACGGTGTTTTGCTATCCCCACCGATCCGGCAGTTCGACTGGATTTGGTCACCATTTCAGATTTTGGGCGACCGGACTTGGTTGTCATTTCAGGTTTTCGACTGAATTTGGTCGTCATTTTTTTTACATAAATTACTGACAAATTTCAAAAGCCAAATATAAAATGTGTTTGGATCAACTGATATGTTTTTTTGTTTTCAAACAAAGAATCATCTTAACTACGAATTCAAACGAAGCTTAAAAATGATATATATTTGTCTAGTAAGATATTTTTCTATAAAAATTTGAATTAATTGAAAGTATACATACTTACATTTTTTTCAGTTCCTTAGCTGCTGTTTGGATAAAAGAATAAATGTATAATATGATGGATAAACTCAAAAATTTATTTGTTTACAAAGAATAAATAGATATAGTTTTGAATCCTGTTTGACCAATTACAGTCTCCCAAAACCTGAAATGACGACCAATTATGGTCGCCCAGAACTGAAATGGCGACCAAGTCCGGTCTCCCAAAACCTGAAATGGCGACCGATTTCGGTCGAACTCGTTTTTTTTTTTGATTGGTGGGATGAGAAATATGCTTGGTGGGGATAGACACGCCCATTTTAATAAGTTTTAATAGTGTTTTAGTGGCTCCATTATAGGGATCCGAATTTATATATTTTCCTTTTTTTTACCATAGGTTTTCTTGCTTTGCAAGTCACATCACCTTATTTAATCATGTTAAGGGGTTGTGCAAATAATCAATTAATAATATTTTGAGTTTTCTAGTTATTTTGAGAGTTATTTCTTTTATTCCTTCTTCCATCCTGTGAAAAGGATTTTACGGAGTTGACGTTGTTCGTTTCGTCTTTTTCTCACAGCTTTTCGCGCTTCCGACTATATCAATAAGAATGAGTGAATATAATCCTTTTTGTTTTCTGATAAAAGATAAACTTTATTCATGATTAAAGAAATTCTATCTTGAAATCACCCTAACCGTTCTGAATTAGTCCTTTTACTTAGAATGAGAACAAGTTGTCTAAACCTGATTAGAGGGGAGCATCGGACATATACGGCCTTAAAAAACATCATCTGAACCTCAACATCCTAGATCCCAGATTTCTCCTGGTCCTAACGTAACAAATTTGATATAGATGGTCATAATTTAAAGTGCAGCTGCACGTACTGGTACCAATATGCGCCCCTAGGTGCACATTGGTACGCATATGCACTGCATGTGGCTATGTGCAGCTAAGCGTTCGAATCCCATTTGAACAGGGTTCGTTCCCGTCTTAATGCGTTTGAACCCCTTTCGAGCGCCGTTCATTGTAAGCGTTCGAACCCGTTTGAACGGGGTTCATTCCTAAATAACCTTCAGGCAGTTGAACCTTGTTCGAAGGGGGTTCATCCCAACCTTCAAGCGTTCGAATCCCATTCGAACGGGGTTCGTTCTACCCATCATGTGTTCGAACCCCATTCGAACGGGGTTCGTTCTACCCTTCATGTGTTCGAACGGGTCAAACGGCCCATATACTAATTTTTTTTTGAAAATAAATAGATTGTACAATGTGCAGTTGCATGTACCATATGCGAACCCCACTGCATATGGGGTCTGCACATGTTTTTAAACTATGTATATGGTTAGCTAATCTTCATTATCCTTGAGTTGTATACAGGATCCATAAAATCATGTTTTAAGAACCATTTGTGTGTGTGCTAGTTTACATTCTATAAGGGGTTTCTCAGACCCTTAGTAGTCATAATCTTGTATAATTTTCAAAACTGGCATGGGCCATGTAATGTAACTTCACGCTTTCGGCTATATGTTGGGGAAAACAAAGTTTACATGTAAATGGCTGAAATTAGGATTTCAAGGAGCCATATTCTCTCTTTTTTGTTATTTTTTTTCGAATCTTAGCAACCATGGTGATCTGGTTTAGTTTTTTTTGTTAAATTACTCATCTAAAAATGATTAATGAAGAATTGAGCTTGCAAGTTGAGAGTATTTTTTTTGGTTCATAAATGTTTACTATTATTTTTTTTCCGGGTTAAATCTTATCCTATCAGCAAAGTAAAACTCAAGTGAAGGACTACCCACCAAGAGGTTGTTTGGTAACTTGAGAGGATTTAGGAACATTAATATAAATTTCAATGTCTGAAAATCTATAGTCATGTTGCCTTGGATGAAGAGTCATTGCTCCACATTGGCAACAACCAGGTGTTGATTCTAAGAAGAGAGAATTTCAGTGCATGTGTGGGAGCTACATGCAGTTACAAACTCATCAAAGTGAAGCTCTATAGTTCGAGAGAGCATGATGTAATTTTTGTCCTTGGAGCCATCTTCTAGTTTTTTGCATCCACATCCTTTGATTTTTCTTCTCTTCTTTTGTCCGATTGTTGTAAACATTTGACATTCATTCTTTTGAATTTACTCACAAAAAAAAGCTGTTAAGCATATTCTTTTGAATGGTAGAATTGTATATGCATGGAATATTCAAGTTGAACCGTTTAAGTTGGTTTAATTTGTGAACCGAGCTCAGCAAGCATCCCTCTCTCCGTAAAGGGGTAAGGGGATCAAACAAACCTTGGGGGCGCCATTTTTTAAAAAAAGAGTTGGTTTAATTTGGATTTGTAAATCCAACCTGAAACTTGGTCAGAGGTTGTTAAAGTAGAATGGAGAATTTAGAACATATGGTTTGTAGTTTTCATTAAATTTACAGTACAAAAGGCCTTATATCATTGAACATTGCAGTCAAGTTGTTTAAAATAGCCAACAATGTATGACATCTGTTATATGGTGATTTCCATTCAGTTTTCCATAAAAAAATGATTTTTCAATGAAAAGAACAGTTGGAATATCTATTATGTGAAATCTAATCTAGCTGTACAATGTGATAGTGTCACTTACCTAAGGAATAAATTAATTACTTTTTTTGTTCCATCTGTTACCTCCCATTTATCCCTCTGATCTTCCCTTCATTCATTTCTTCCCATTCTTTTTATATTACCTTTCTGGAACTTGTCGTTATGTCATCACATCCTAAATCGAAGTTAGCAAATGACTTATGTTTAATTTTGTGACTCTAAAAATCATGGCATGCATTGTCACACAAAACAAAATAATTCGTATTTGGCATCTTTTTTAACCCGTGCTCCATTTGATGCAGGAAGAGAAACTCAGAGACACTCCTGGGTATGAACATCTAAATGAGCCTTTACATGTTCTGGTAGAGGCTGAGTTTCCAGCAGATATCGTTGACTCTCGATTAAATCAGGCTGTTAACATTTTAGAAGATCTGTTGAAGCCTGTGGTATGACACCGAACAACTCCGACTATTCTTATTTCTTATGTGGGTATGTCTGTACTCATCTACTCAGCTGCTGTTGTTTCTTCAGGATGAATCCCTTGATTTCTACAAAAAGCAACAGTTGAGGGAACTGGCTATTCTGAATGGCACTCTAAGGGAAGAAAGCCCATACATGAGCCCCAGTTTATCCCCCTTCAACAGCACTGGAATGAAACGTGCCAAGACCGGAAAATAAGCATCGTATCATCGTTAATCCCTTTGACTTAGGTTGGTTATATTTATTTTTCCTAATGTTGGACAAGTCAGAATGGGTACATCATCTATTATTTGAATAAATTTTGGAGGTTTGTCTTAATCTATTCTTTTATTTGCGATAGCTTACGGTTCTTAATTTTGTCGGAATGGGGTGGCTTCTTTGAAGTTTCCCTTTTTATCATTTTTCGATGTAATTGAATACCTTTGGACTTTGTATTGTATTATATGGACATGTATAGATATTCATGTGAGCTATGTGTGAGCATCTTGTATTGAGCTTTGTGTTATCTGCTGAGTAGGCTTCATTCTGAAATCTAGTGAAGTATTTTTTTTTCTTCTCAAAGCTGTTTGGTATATATTTTGAAGCCACATTTTGAGTGGACCTGCACAAGGACGTACATCCCAGTGCATGCTGCTGATGATTCAGGGCAAGGGAAAATGATATGTTTAGCCCTGTGTGTAGTCCGTTTGGACTTTGTTGGTTTTCTTTTTGTTTAAAAATTATACACTTGCTCATTTAAGTATATACTGTTTTAAAAAATGAAGTATACACTGAAATATGGTAGTGCATTTTTTTAAAAAAAAATTAATTTTTTAATTTTTTTTATACATTGTATATTGTGATTGCGTAGTATACAATCATAGTGTATACTATATCATCATAGTGCACAGGTGGTTGGGAGATCGTTTCTGGACTACAGGCGGATATTAGCTCTTAAGGAGACGAGATCATAGGTTTAGCTGTGATTGTAAATTCAATCCACACATTTTCAGGTCCCTTGCTATTGAATTTTTTGAAGTATACATATTTTGCTATTTTACTTGAAAGATGATTTATACACTCACATGAATTTCGTGCCTTACGTGTTTCAATTACTCCTCTACTTCTCAGGCAACATAAGCTCTTTGGCTGCTGACGGAGGAGATCGGACGGCGGAGAGGAGCTTCTTCGGGTGGAGTCTCCATCCGAGGTGCTTAGCGCGGAACATTTGACGGAGGCTGATGTGGTTGTTGTCGCCGGAGACCCTGGCGACCCGGGGAATCACATTTCGACCGCCGTTCGACGGAGGACGACTGCCGCCTCTACGTCGAATTCTCCCTCGGTCCTTGGTACTGGGGTTCCCTTGGAGGGCCTGTCTATTGGAGCAGATGGAGATCCCTTTGCTTAGAAGGCGCTCACCTCCTCTCAGACTGCGACCTCTCTAAATGGCTCCTCTCAGAAGGGGAAAGATATCTTGGAAGAGTTAGCCCCCATAGGGAAAAGATGAGACCCTACGGTCTCACTAAAAGGGACGTCTTCGTCCAAGCAGCTCGGTGGGCAGAGGACCAACATCAGGAAACCTTCATACAAGCCCCCGCTGATGGGCGCCTCATTAACCCCCAAAGCCTGGAGCGAGCTTTTTGTGTCTCCTCCGGACTCTAGCACGCACTGTTCTCTGGATTTCACCGAGCCACAAACGGAGGATGGAATCCCCAAAATCTGGCTAGATGAGGAAGACTATGAAAGAGCACTAAACAAGTGGGGTAAGGCAGTTGTAGGCTATGTGATCGGTAAAATTCCTGTGTATACTCCTTTCCTAGCTTTCATAAAAAAACTGTGGAAGATCAAAGGGGATATCCAACTATCCCTCCAAGGCAATGGTTTCTTTATTGTCCAGTTTGATTTGCAAGAAGATATGCAAAGGGTTCTTGAGGGAGGGCCGTGGACTATGGATAATCGGCCTTTCGTGCTACAAAAATGGTCTCCCTCGGTTCGCATGGAGCAAGAAAGACTCACCTCGATCCCTATATGGGTTAAGTTCCCAAACCTTCCTCTGCACATGTGGACCAAGGAATGCTTGGGGAAAAATGCTTGGGGAAAATTGCAAGCGCAGTGGGGACACTGCTGTTCATGGATACTGCTACTCAGATGGCAACCAGGATTACTTTCGCTCGAGTATGCGTGGAAGTCGAAGCAGGCAAAGCTCTCCCTGACTCTGTGGTGATTGAATCAAAGGCGGATGGTCGTGAGATTTTCCCGATTATATATGACTGGAAGCCTCAAGCTTGCTCACATTGTCAGACATTTGGGCACGATGACGCACTCTGCTGTAAGAGATCACGATTGCTACCTCAGGCTCCAAAGGGCCCCCCCATGGTAGCTCCTCCATCCGAGAGAAAGGCGGTACATTTCAAGTCCAGCAAGGTACCAAACTCAGGGAGCACTCCTAAGAAATCAGTCATTTATGTAGCGAAATCCACCATAGTCTCCAACAAATTTCAGGTGCTTTCAAAGACTCCAGGGATCCGGAAATTGCCAGGCTTCTCCAGTCCGACTCATTGAATAAGGACATATCAGAATGCATGGAGGGTGAGGCGGCAGTCTCTACTCTTATTCACAAAGAGGTATCTGAGAACGCAGTGGCCTCTGCAATTCTGCACACAAGAGTTAGTAACTAATCTAGTGGATTCCACAATGGCATTACCTCCAGTACAGATGCAGGTGTCTGCAGTTGATGATTCTCTCCCTAAAAATGGAGTCTTGGAGGTGGAGGATAATGCTGCGGCTCAGCAATCCGCCCAACAGGAGCAATCCATTACTAGCCCACGGGCCTTCCCTCAAACAGTAAGCTCTGAAAGTTTATGCAATTCATTGGACGATGGCCTCAAGGCGTCTGACAAGATCAAGAGTGCCATGCTAAGAAATGTCAAAGATCAAGTGAGAATGCAAACACTACCTCACGGAGCTCTGGCACCGGTAGAAACTGCAAGTGCAGCAGACCTGCTCGCTTATATGGAGGAGCAGAGGACGACACAGAATGTAGGATCTTCTTCGAGGATGCAATCACCTCATCCTTCCAATGGTCAGCAAAAACGCCCGACCAGAAGTAAGGCAGCCAAATCCGGTGCCAAGTCGGGTTTGGCTCTCTAGCAGATAAGTGCAAACCAATTCCCCCCATTCCCATCTCTTTAATGGACCGTGTCTTTTGGAATGTGCGTGGGCTCAATAGTAGTGTAAAGCAAAAGGATGTTATGAATTTTTTGCAGATTAACAAACCTCAATTCGTGTGTTTACTGGAGAATTAAGTTGCTTCGTCAGACGCTGGTCTAGTTAAGAACCGAATCTTCGGAAGGTACACAGCATCTTGGGATCACTTCCATGATGGCCTAGGAAGAATTTGGCTCTTCTGGCTGAAGGAAAAAATGGTGGTTCACATTCTCGCAGTCACAACTCAGGTGCAGAACAACTCCCCAACTCAATTTGTTCGCTGCGGGTCTCAATCGTGTACGGCTCCAATTCAGAGCATGAACGCCTCCTCCTCTGGCAAAATTTAGTGGTCTCTGATCCAGGTCCCTCTATTCCTTGGTTCGTCGGTGGTGATTTCAACTAAGTGCGCTACTCGTCTGAGAAACAAGGTGTTCGATCCCCAAACCTTCGTCGGCTCCACAAATTCAATGCTTGTCTGGACACCTGTAATCTTCACGATCTGTCAGTGCTTGGCGAAAATTTTTCGTGGAGCAATAAACAATCCTCACGTATTGCTTGCAGGATGGATAGACTTATGGGAAATTCTGCTTGGCTTTCTTCCTATCCTGAAGCATATGCTCAACTCCTCCCAAAAAGTCTCTCCGATCATGCGGCCTTAAAACTCTTCGCGGAGCCTCCGCTCCAAAGCTATCCTAAACCTTTCAAGTTCTTTAATGCTTGGCTTGGCCATGAATCCTTCAAGTCCACCTTGGAAACCGCTTGGTCAGTCCATGTAGATGGCTCGTGCATGTTTCGCCTGGCAAAAAAGCTGCAACACGTCAAGCAAGTCCTCAAGGTGTGGAATAGGGAGCAGTTTGGAGTGGTGCAATGCCCTTCAGTCTTTGCAGGCTGCGCTGATTCTTGATCCCCTTAATCAGGGGCTGATTGAAGAGGAAAGAGGAGCAAGAAGTAAGTATGTGCAGTCCTTACTCAGAGAGGAGGAAGTGATGAAGCAGAAAGCAAGGCTTAATTGGCTACACCTCGGGGATCACTGTTCGAAATTTTTCTACGCACAATTTGCTGCGAGGAAGTCTAATAATACTCTTCGGAAAGTAGTTCTGCCGAATAGGGAGGAAATCTTCGATGAAAGACAGGTCCATCACTATATTGTGGAGTACTATAAACAACTGCTTAACAGGAAATCGTATCAATCAGTCCCCACGATCACTTCATCCAAGAAACTGAGTGATGAACTCAAGGAATCTCTCTGTTTGGCTGTTACAAAGGACGAGATCTATCATACGCTGAATTCAATGCACGGTGATAGCAGTCCGGGCCCGGACGGTTTCACGTTGGGTTCTTTCAGAAGTGTTGGGAGGTGGTGAAGGTCGATCTTATAGCGGCAGTGCAAGAATTCTTCAGAACGAGAAAGCTTTTGAGACAGCTTAACACATCCTTCATTGCTCTGATCCCAAAATGCTCAAATGCTAATTCCTTAGATCTTTTTCGACCCATCTCCCTCTGCTGCTCGGTGTACAAATTAATCACCAAGATCTTGGCGAATCGGCTTCAAAAAGTGCTCCATCTTCTTATCAGCCCAAACCAAATGGCCTTTGTCAAGGGTCGTAAGATCGGACATGGTATCCTTCTAGCCCATGAAATGGTCAAATACCTCTCTATGAAGAATGGGAAAGGAAGGGCAGCCATCAAGATCGATCTTCGTAAGGCATTTGACTCCATAAGGTGGCCTTTCATCCAGGTAGCCTTAGAGGCAATGAACTTCAGTGCTACATGGGTTCAATGGATCATGGCTTACATCCAGTCTCCCCGTTTCTCTATCCTCATCAATGGGTCACCCTTTGGCTTCTTTGAAAGTTCATCCGGATTGTGACAAGGGGATCCTCTTTCTCCTTTGCTTTTCGTGATTGGCATGGAGATCTTGTCGCAGAAACTAGATTCTGAAATTACCCAGGGAAGACTCGGCACCTTTGCTAAACACTCTATAGCAATAAGCCATTTGCTATTTGCGGATGACCTCCTTATCTTCGCTCCTATCACTGGTACATTAGGCAGAGGACTCCGTGTTATTCTATCGAACTTTGCCGCTATTTCGGGGCTTGAATTAAACAGTGGCAAATCTACCATATTTTGTGGGGGACGTGAGGATCTACATGACCAGTTCATCGAGGAGCTGGATATTAAGCAGGGATCGTTGCCAGTAACCTATCTGGGGCTGCCTCTTTTTACGGGTGCACTTACTTCTAACCTATGTCTTCCCCTAGTAGACAAGCTCCGTAGGAGACTTCAAGGCTGGCATGGCAAAAATAGTGCTGTCAAGTCTATAGATTTACTGGACATCGGCCTTTGCTCTTCCACAGGGAACCATAAAGGTGATGGAGAAGATCATCCGTGCATTCCTATGCGGAGGCCCCACGCTTAAACGTTCACTTCATCACGTGAACTGGAAAATGGTTTGCTTACCAAAAGAAGAAGGGGGTCTGGGTATCAGGCGTATTGGAGAATGGTCGAAAGCGGCCCTAGGGGCCCGTTTCTGGGAAGTAGCAGTTGGTTCACAATCCTTATGGGCAACCTGGATCTCAAGGAGGTACCTGAATAGTCAAAGTATTTGGAAATAAAACCTGCCACTTCCGGCTCATGGATCTGGCCGAAGATATTGGCCGCACGCTCATGGATCTTCTCTCATGTACAATTCTTGATCTATTCCGGAGAGAAGATATCTGCTTGGGATGACCCTTGGCTCCAGGGGAATAGCTTGTCTGACTTGCTCTCGGTGACAGAGGCAGTAGGGGTCGCTGACCTTCCGGTAGCGGCGCTCATAGCCCAAGATCATTGGTGTAAACCTGATTGGTGGGAACAATCCTGGGACCCTATCTGGATGCAAATCAGCGGGTTGGAATGTGGGGGGAAGAGAGTGGACACACTGATATGGTCTCACAGCAACTCAGGATCACTCTCTCCTACCCATGCATGGCAGTTTCTCAGAACAAAAGGCCCCTTGTCACGCCCCTAGAGCGGCCGTCTCCAAGGGATGACAAGTGTATGATACCGAGTATGTCAAGACCGGATTAAATTACAAAATAACAGATGACTGAAGCACAAGAGATAACAGCGGAAGAGTTTATACATATATAAACAACACAAGGCCAAGAAACATATAACATTGGCTCTCAAAAGAATACACAATCGCCGTCCCGTGTGAACATAAGTCATAATTACAGAGCATATGATACATACCAACAAAAGCTACAAAGGACTTGATAAAAAAGGGTCACAAAATAGCTGATAGGCTCTAGTCTGATCACCGGGAGGCACACAAAAACTCCTGCAGTACCCCAAAATCACTGATCCTGTCCCCCACCCTGTGCAGCACCTGGAAGAAACCCATAACAATAGAGGGGTAAGCCGGTGAAGGCCTAGTGAAAGAAACTAACTACAAGACACCTCAAAGTACAGTTCTCATCAAAAATAATTTATGAATGATTTGGTTAGCACAAGCCGACCACCTGAGTTCCATACCACAGGAGGCCAACTCACACTTACCTTATTATGTCCCTAACATAAAGACAGATCCATCTGCATCCCATACCACAGGGGATCCATCCCATGTTAGCAACTCTATATGTATATATACTTTAGTGACTGAAACGTCACTACACACAAACGTCTCACATTGTTCTCCTGTCGTGCAGTGACTTCTCCTAGGCGACCCATTTATGCAATTGCATCGGCTCGGCCAATACAGGGAGTATCACTCCACCCGTGGTCCACCAAAGCCCGACTGCAACATAAACCACACTAATGGAACCCGCCTTAGGCATCATCACTTTGCGAACAGGGTCGTCAAACCCACAACATTGGCTAAGGCTCTCGGTCATCCAACCACTCTGACGTATAGCCGATTTGATTTACCGGATACCGTGGGCGTCCAGGATGAACCTTGAAAACGCTCCCTCGTGAAGGACACCCAGAGTTTACCCTCGCCTTAGTCGTAGGTGCGCACTCAACACACACGAAGCATCATAATCAGGGTTACCCCAAATAGGTTCGACACACATCGATCGAGGCCGATGACCCATAACAGGCAATAGGATCGATCCATCTGATCAGATCCCCTATTCCTAATGATGTCTCTAACTAGATTATGAAATGAAGATCTATAACACATGAAGAAAACATAATTTAACATGCAAGAGTTAACTATAATAGATTATGGTCATGCATACCTTAATAATCTTATACTTTTCATAAACATGACTTAACATAGAACTATACTATCAGAATGCCAAGTTAGATCCACTCACCGAGACGAGTACTACGTCCTGCGATGAATCACATGTTTGAATATAAGGTCACCACATTTTCACATTGAGGAGACTCCCCCCTCTGATACACAACATAATCAAATCAGCCATGAACTAAAGCGTTCATGCATGAAAAACTAATCTAGAATACATTCAAAGGTCCTATCCAACAATTGCAAAGCACATCCTAGACTTCCAACTATATAAACTAATTGTTCTACACCATCGAAAGCCATTCATCCATAGGCCATCCCACAATTAAATTCCCTATAAATCAACAAAAACGTCACACCAACTCAAAAATGACTTGGGCAGCACCTATAAAAAATTCTGGGCAGCAATTAAACATCACACCTCACAAAAATGAACCTGGGCAGCACCTATAAAAATCTGGACAGCAATAGCATATATCTGGGCAGCAATTAAACATCACACCACACAAAAAAAAAGAACCTGGGCAGCACCTATAAAAATCTGGACAGCAATAACATATATCTGGGCAGCAATTATGTGAACCCAAAATCACTCCATTTAAACCAATTACATATCAAACTTCAAAATCATAGTATATACATCAGCCCAATCACATAGAACATGAGTTAGCAACTAAAACATCACAAAAATAATTCATCTCCATGCCAAAAAATTGATAAACTTCATAGATATGATAATGAACATACAATTCTAATGATATTAAACCAAAGAATGAACCTTGTGTCCTACAAATTCTCCAACTCACTCATAAATATTCAACACCACTCATAAATATTCAACACTCACTAATAACACCACACTTTAGTCCCCAAAAGCACATTTAACAAATAACCACAACTATGGAAAAGAAAAATATAAAAAAAAAAGACTCACCAAGCATTAATAATAGCCTTAACTCCAACCTATCCTTCTTCTTCTTCTCCAAATCAAGAACTAAAACCCTAGAGCAAAAATGAATGTAATCTTTCCCCAAATAAGGATTCAAATCAACAAATCAAAACAAATCACAAAAAGGAAATCAAAGGTTTAAATGATCTCACCTAAAACTCTCTTCAGTCTCTTCTGTTCCTCTCCTCCTCTTCTTCTCTTCTATATTTCTTTTTTTTTCTTCTCCAGATCAGATGCTGGAGACCCAACAAAAAAGAAAACCCCCTTTTTAAGTCAATGGAAGGGTGTAGAGAGAAAGGAGAAATGACAATACTACCCTGACTTAAAATTCTGCACAGCCTTTGGTAAAACAGTCATAACTTCTACAATCTAACTCTGAATTGTACAATTCAACTTTCATTGGAAGCCAAGAAGATTATCTACACCTCTTATGTTTAAGCCAATCTTCAAAAACCACTCTAACTATTCCAAATCATATAATTAACACAAAACAGAGCTGCTGCCAGGTTTTTCTCATCCCCGGGGTATAATTGGAAAAACACTCATAACTTTTGCTACATGAATCCAAATGACTTAATTCCAATTTTGTATGAAAGCTAACTCAAAATTAAATATCTCATGAAGAAATCAAATTCAAACCACATCATCTTAGATATTAACAAAATTTAATCCTATCATGCCAAATATGGGCCTTAGGATATAAGTCAAGCATACATGGGCCTAACAAACTCCAAATGCATGAAAATATGAAACAACACATGATTGTACTATTCATCACTTCTTCTATGATAATACTTGTGTAATACGACCATTACTATATAAATTATTAATAAAATGACATGAGGCCTAACACACCTTGCCTCAATGGGCTAAATGGATATGGCAAAAATATCAGCCTCCCAAGTTCTCTACCTGTGCATGGCTTGCTCTCCATCAGAAAACTCCAACTCTGGAGCTCCTACAAGCCAAAGGCTTGGTGCGTGACACCCTTTGTCCTCTTTGTAAGGCTGGTTCTGAATCTTCAACTCATCTTTTCTTGACATGCTCATTCGATGCCTTCTTATGGGCAGCAGTGCCAAAAAAAATGAGTGTCAAGAGAGTTCGTCATCCTGACATTCACTTGTTTGTGGATTGGTTCAATCACACTTTCCCAGTGGGAGTCCCCCGGGCACTAATGCAGGTGGTGTTTGTCGTGGTGCTGTGGTCTATCTGGAAGGAACGATGCCATCGTCAATTCCGTGCCAAAGTAACACACAAGCAGCAAATTTTAGCTCAGATCCTGCTCACTGTTTAGGGTATTTTTCAAGGCAAGGATCTCAAAGAAGTCTGGGCTCCTGCTGTCCAGAAATTAATTGACAATTGGAACATCACAATTCGCCCGATCGAAAGCAAGCAACACAACGTTTCCTGGAGACCGCCTGATGCGGGCTGGGTAAAATCCAACTCAGATGGAGCGTTATCGGTGGACAGGGCTGGATTCGGTGCTGTTTTGCGCAACCAAGCTGGGACACTCCTAGGGGCGGCTGCAGTACAAGAAGAAAGTATTCAGTCGATTAATGTTTTAGAATTCAAAGCAATTCTCCTCGGCCTGAAAATGGCTATACCAAAAGGACTAACCAAGGTACATATGGAGAGTGATTCAAAGACAACAATTGAATGGGTCCTTGGAAGAGGCTGCATTCCTTGGCGTGCCTTTCGAGCCCAATCTGAGATTAGATTTCTATTGCCGTCATTGGAAGCATGGAAAGCCTCACATGTGTTCCGTGAAGGCAACCAGGTTGCTGATCACTTAGCATCTTGGCGGACCTCTCCGGGCACAACTGTCATAGCTCCTCAGGAGCTGTGGAAAGAAATTCAGGACCTGATTGCGCAAGACGCAGCAGGCATGGTATTCACTAGAATGCGACAAGCCTAACGCAAGTCGCATCAGGGATGGAAAGAAAAGCCTGACAGGGTGGAAGAGTCGAAGCTTCTTCTACTATTCCTTCTAAGTCAGAGTTAACTGGAGTTGTGACTCCTATTTTCTTTTTTGAGTTGTAAGCTTCGGCTAGTATGTAATTACACAAGTTTTTGTAACTCCCTATAGAAAGCTAATGAAATCATTCTTTTTTACCCACCAAAAAAAATAAAAATAAAACATTATGGACTATGTACTTTGTAAGGTTATTTTCATATATAACAGTATTGATATGACTTCGGCAAAAGTAAGTGCAAAAAAGATTTGAGTATATCAATGTATGGAGAAATTCAAAAATCTACGAAACCATTTAACTAAGGGTTCGTTTGGCAATGCGATGTGGGAGCCTGAATTTGAAAACTGAACTCATCCCATGGTCTGAAAAATGTTTTTTTTTTTCTGAAAGAGGTAGAAATTTGTTATTCGATATCATTTCTAAAAGATCGAATTACAAACTCTGAAAGAAGGGAGAAAAGATACATAAAAGATACAAAATACATAGACCTGAGTGTCCCCCTGGTAGAAAAGGCATCTACCCCAATGGAAAATAAAATCCGTCTAGAGCGATTACGCCGCGGTGCCAAGACGCCCGTGTCTAAAGTAAACGTTGTGAGCAGATGCGACACTTTTACCCCAGTCCCTCACCTGTGCAAAAAACATGTCCCACATGTTTTCTTGGTAAACTCGAGCTCCTCTAAAGATCACCTCATTGCACGTTTGCCAAATCGTCCAAGCCGCTGCTGGTACAATCAATTGTGATATATGTTGGTATCAGATTTTTGCCCGTGTTGGAAAATCTGCGAAGCGTGGTGTGTGTGGGGTTCTTCGAGGATTCGGATCCGGTATGGGTGTAACGCCCCCATACCTATTATCCTCTATTAAGGCATGCGATACGGTGCGTCATGCCAATCACAATTTCTCCAATAAATAGTTTAACATAATAATTCAAATCACATAAGTTTAAAACATAAACCAACCACAAGATCTCAATAATTCATTCTAAAAGCGAATGATTACACACGAGTACTTTATTTGCTAAAATAAAACATCCCCTGATTTTGTTGATAAAGCTAAGGACGTCCACTATATGCCATGAAGAAGGCTTATTCAAACACCTACGATGCAACGGAATAAACGAGAACTAAATTGCCAACGCCCACCACGAACGACGATCGCCAACGGCTACTCTGAAAGGTTGAGAAAAGAGGGGTGAGCTACCACATGCTCAGTGAATGGACCTTAGCGTCCCAATAATAATAATAATAATAAACCTTCATAATAAATTCTAAATATTCGAACCAACGGAATATAGTTTTCACAAATATAACGATAAAACAGAATGCATCTCTTTAGAGGAATAACCACAGTCTCATACTGTCTACATGATGCGTATGATGCAATGGACATGCATGCCCGTATGGCACGCAGTTGAAAAGTGCTCCATCTAGAGCTTGGTCATGCAGACCAGTCGTCATGCAGACGGGTGTCACGCATACACGGTCCCACTGGACTGAGTCACGCAGGCCAACATCACGCAGACGGTGTCACGCAAACGAATGATATGCATGCAAGATAACCTCCACAATTCACATGTTTGCATGCAAAAATAGCATAATATCCAATATACAGTTCATACGTAAAATAATGGCTCCAATATGATGTCATGCTCATGTAATTACATACTCAAGATAACAATTGTATTTATAACATAGGCATGATGCGAATATGATTAATATATGTAGTTTTTAAAGGCTACATAGAGACTAGACCCACTCACCTTCGGTCCAACGATTCGTAAACCAAAACCAAGCCTTACTGTAAACCTAATTTGATAAGAAATGATAAGAATCGATCAAAATACATACAACCCGTACGAAAATCCAATATACCCGTACACATAGAACCCGACGGCTCCCACAGGGACTGTCACCGACCTACTCAACGGATCCCATAGAGACCGTCCAAAGCGAACCTGACAGCTCTTACTGGGGCCGTCGCTTTGAACACAAACGGCTCCTCTGGGAGCCGTCCCAAACATGCCCGACGGCTCCCACATGGGCCGTCCCTAGACAGAACGCAAAAACCCTAATTTATTTTTTGTAAAAATTTCTTTAAAACATTTATCATTGAAAATAAAATGCAAGTTGTTTCGAAACGGTATAAGAACAGTGAGGAAAAACTTATTGAAATCAAATCGCATATTTCGAAACCAATTGAAACCGAATCACAACTCATTGAAACTTTTTTGAAAAACCCTAGATCTATAATGGAAACAAATACATCATAGATCTCTATCCAAATCCTTTAAAATCATGAAAACATATTATCGGTTTGGATCTAAACGTACAAGGTTTTAAAACAATGCTTTAAAGGATCAAAAACACGATTCTACTTAAAACGAATCACCTTAAACATGATATATATTCTTAAACATATTCTTTTTCTTTCATGAAAGCTTATAAAACATCTAAAATCTCATATTATCATATCCATAACATCCGATCCGAAAAATAATTTAAATCTTATTAAAGATCATGAAAATCCAACAATGAAACCTAAGAAATCAAAAACTTCAAAATATATGCATTGAAATTCAATATCATCACCAAAACTTGTAAAAACTTCATAAAAGCATTGCCCAAACATTGGTATAATACTAAACCCGAAATCATATCAAGACCTAAAGAAAACAAGAACAAAACTTATTTTTTTGTTTGAAAACCCTTAAAACGAGATTATGAAACAAAGACTCTCAAAACGATCCCATTTACTATAAAAACTCCTTGTAAACCAAATGAATACTCACCAAAACTCTCAGACTGAACCCTTCCTGAGCTCCTCAAGAGGGTGCCGAAGAGAAGACGAAAAATAAAGTTTTTAGGGTTTTAGGTCTCAATGCAAAGGGAGAGAGAAAAGAGAGATTTAATACCGAAAACACATGGGGGATAAATTTACGACACCATCAAATCCGAATAACCACAACTAATGCTATTGCCCCTTCCAAAAATGGTCAACTTTTAAGATGTGTTAGAAATGCTTTGGACCCCCTCTATTTATAGTAAAAGAGAGGTAGGAGAGTGTCCAGTGGGTAACAAAATAATTTGGGTAATAGGGTATTTGATTTGACCCCCCATTAATTCTCTGTTCTTCTGTCAAAGACCAGATGAGGGGCGGCTAGTTGAAACTAGCCGCCCCATCATGACCTGCCAAACGTCCCATCTCTAACAAGCGGTGGCTTGGGTCAGTTACTGGGATTGAACCAGGTGAGATGAGACGGCCAAAGGACACAACCCGCCGCAATGATCAGCATTTAATGTTGCTTTATGTCTCATCCAGGGAAGCGATTCGGGGTCGGTCAGGGGGACGGCTAGTCGAAACTAGCCGCCCGAGATGGGGCGGCTACTCCCAAGTAGCCGCCCCTGTCCAGGGTCTTTAGACTTCTAAGTGTCTGGATCAGGGTTTCTCGATTTTGGTTTTTCTAAAATTGTTTTCTATTTAATGTCCAAAAGTGGTTGTTTTCCAATATTAATTGAAGTAAGTTTCTTTTCTTTGGACCGTCAAAATTAGGGTATCTACAATTGTCCCTCATCGGATGGAGTCTTTGTGTGAAACAAAAAGACTTCGACCAATGATAAGGAAAGAGACCCTTATTTTGGCCGGCCCAACCTTCAAGAAGTTCAGGTCATACAACCAATACTGTTCAAGGAGTTGATTTAGATTGTTAGAAGTTGGTCTTGACTAGAATTTTCAACCGAAAAATGATCCAGGTGGAAGGCGGGAAAAGTAAAGTGGCGAGTGATCCAACCCTCAGTCGGGGTTATTAGCCATCGTGCATGTAGCAGCCCAGCATCAATTTCCTCATGCCTACCATACCCGTGCTTGGGTAGCTCAGCAAAGAGGGGATATTACCGACAGAAAGCAAGTAAAGTGTTTGAGTTGGTGAATGGATCATCTGAAGGATAAAAAACTCTGGAAAGGAACCAGAATTGAAGAAATTAGAGTTTTGAATGGTACAGAAATGTGAAAAAACTTCTACAGAGTTGTGTTTGATTAAGTAGGTTTTGGAAATGAACCAATACATGGCTGTTTGTGTTTGAAAAACTTGGAAATAAATGTTTTTAGGAGCTGGAAGGGGGCGGCTACTGAAAAGGAACCGGCAGGGAGGGGCGGCGAGTTAGTTTTAGCCGTCGATCAAGGGGCGGCTACTCGTGGGTAGCCGTTGGCCCACTGGGTCCCTTATAACCGAAAGAGATCCTCTCTCTCCCCACATGTTTTAAAACGGTTTCTCTCCCTCCATTACTTCTTCTTCTTCGTTTATAACCAAAAAAACTTGACTTCTTTCACCTTGATTCGTTTGATTTCGCCCTAGATCATCTCATTCTTCTTGATTTCGAAACCCTAAGAACTTTGGGTTCTCCTTTTTCTTCTGAAACTAGAGGAGATGACAAAGGGGAAGAAGACGGCTTCGATGATGAAGTGCCTAAGGTCTTCCCGAGAGCAGAGAGGGGTTGTTTTGGGGTCGGGTTCATCGGGGAGTGATTGGGTGGAGGGGGAGGTCATGAGGGAGGTCGTGGGTGCGGCGGAGGTGCCGTTGGTAGACACCAGTGTCGGTGAGGTCAAGAATACGCCTCCGGGGGCTGTCCCAGAGGTTGGGAGTACTGTGATAGGCTATACACGTAAGAGGAGGCGTGGGGAATGACCGGTGGTGGTCTAGGAGGTGGTTTCGGAGGTCAGAGGACCGGCCGAGGGGGCGATCGGTGGGGCCGAGGCCGAGGGGGTTAGTGAGAGTGAGAGGGCGTCTTTGGACGCCATTGTTGGGATGCTGGATAGGGAGGCTATAGAGGCCAGGGCAGCGGAGGAGGAGAGAAGGGCTATATTTGTGTTTGAGGTGTTGGCCTCCGGCGCGGTGGGCACGGAGGAGACCGGAGGTGTCGGGGTCGAGACCGGAGAGGTCGAGGGTGTATACATAGGGGCCACGGAGGCCGGTGCTGATGTTGAGGCCGAGGAGGCCGGAGATGAGGAGGAGGGAGATGATGATGAGGAGGGGATGACGATGGGATGGACAATCCCAACGAGGTCAAGGCGGACGCCCCTGGGTCCACACGGGCCATGGTATTTCCTTAATCCCTCTGTTTGTTTTTTATTTATATATATCTTTTGTAATTTAATATTTGTAGTATGAATAGGTGATAGTGTGTAATATTTATATATATGTGTCTCTAATAGGCATGCTTAGTTACGTATAAATTAATCATGGTGGGATAATAAGCATGCGAATATGGGTTTGTAAGAGGGACAATCTTTATACGTATATCTATGTTTGTTATGTATATATTAAAAAGACAAAAGGGGACAATAGTACACCTAGCATGCTTGCATGTGTCATATCATGATGGTTTTGTATGCATACAATGTTTGAGGCACATTCTTACATGTATTTAATCATGGTGGGGGTAAGAGGGAGTATATGTATATGCATTTTACGAGTCTATGTGTTCCTTTGCATGCTTGGGTGAGTTTGTGAGAGACATATAAGCATGATGGATAAGAAAATATGCAAGTAATGACCACGGTGGGATAATAGGGTAGAATATGTGATCATGTAGAAAAGTTATGCAAAATAAGGGAAGGTAAATCTTCATGAAGTCTCTTCTTTTCATGCTTTCGTTTTGATTCAGTATGCGGGAGTTATTTTGCTAAGCATGGCTTTTAGAATGAATTTTTAGACTCGGATTCTTACCTCTTAACTGCCTTTTAAACTAACCCCTTTTCCTTTCACTTGTTTGTAGCGACTGAATCGCATTCGGGCCCTTTGGCATGGAACGAAGAGGTGGTACTCCGCATTAGGACGGGAAGAGAGGAGCCTAGTGGATGGAGCCGACTTCCGTTCCTTCTTTCTGATCGAGCCATTCTACGTTCATCGGCCTTATGTGGAGGCATTGGTGGAGCGGTGGGATCCCGAGAATTGCACATTCATCCTTCCCATGGGTGCGGTGATGCCGACGCTCGAGGACATTCAACGGATCACCGGTCTTCCGATTTCAGGAGAGGCGGTGATCACGGCCACCCTCGCTGATTATAAGGCTCTCTTCCAGGAGTTGATCGGGGAGTGGGAGTTCGTGGAGCGAGAGCGAACACTGAACCGGATCCCATTGGGGCGGCTATCAGGGCAGTACGGCCTTGGTTCCTTCACGTAGCGCCAGAAGGGTGAAGCTGTATATACTCTAGGGGTGCCTCCTCTATTCGAGAGACTCCCGCAATTCAGGATGTTCTAGAGGTTCAGTCCTCGCATCAGCCGCTACTGCCCTCTCAGCCAAGCCAGGATGTCCTTCCTTCGACTTAGCCTCCCGCGGATGATGATACGTCAAGGTATAGCTTCTGTTGTCTTGGTGTTGATAGAAGACTTGTATATATGCAAGAAATTCATGCTTTTCTTCTTTTCTCTTTGACTTAGTTGATTATTTCGATAGGCGTAGCTCAAGACTTTGGAGTTTGGAGTATTTGACAGATCTCTCTTCCTTTTTTTTGTATTCCTAGGTTTAGGTTTAAATAGAAGGGACAATTTTTACGTTTTGCATGCTATATGGGACAATTTCTTTTGGTTTTTATATGTGGTCTAGTGTAATTAGCATGGATGTGTTGGTATCTTTAATTTAGGAAAATGCATATTACGTGGATGAATGAATTTGGTTTTTTATAAGTTTAACTTATGGATGGATGTGGGGTTTTGATATATAATTGTTCTAGCATGGTATTTATATAGGTTTTGTGTGTGAGTATGTGTATGAAATGTGTATATACATGTTTTGGAAAGGAATACTTGGCATATATTAAAGATTCGAAGAGTTGATTGAATTTGAGACTGACAGGAGCAGGTAAGGCAGCAGGTGGGGGGGGGGGGCTAGTTTTGTTCAGCCGCCCCTTACATGGCAGCAGGGGCGGCATGTTGTAAGTGGTCGCCCAGGACCCGACGGCTTGTTGTCAGCAGCCGCCTTTTGCTTGGGGCAACTTCCTGCTCTTGCTGTCTGCCTGCTGCTGCTAAAAGTTTTTTCTAGTGTTTGTTTATCCTTCAAAACCCTGTAAAAATATTCTTTCCATAGACCAAGTGTTAAATCTGTCTAGATTGCGCCCCTACATTGACTTTCGAGCTCTTCTTGCTTGAATTGTCAAGGGCTACAACCCATCTAAGGTAAATGAAAAGATAGTGCAAAAAGGTGCGAGAAACCATGCTTCACTACACAAGGGAGGGATTCCAAGTGCGAGAGTGAAGAAGAATCTTAAGTATGTGTGAGAGGGGCAATTTCTTCTCAAGCATGTGTGGAAGGGTATGAAAAGAATGTAATAGGGGTGATTTTGCCATGGTATGGCGAGTCAATTGTGATATTTCAAGGAAATTGAATGCCTGAGTGTCTTGGAAAAGGAAAATACGAGCTTATGCATTTGTGTGAGTAATATAAGGGAGCATTTTGATTTTTCAATGATTCTTTCATGTGAGAGGGCAATATTCTCAACTTTTCAAAGTAAGAGATACCATCAAGCCCTGAAAGGTACTCTTGTGGTCACTCATGTCCAGACCAGGATTGTATTTGAAAGGTATAAGCTCTAGGTGTCAGTTTCTCAGGTTTGTGGTTCTCAAATGCTTGATCATATTATTCTAAACATGCTGAAAAATCCATGAATGTACCGAAAATCAAGTCAAATAAGCTTCTTTTGGACAACAAGTTTTTAGATGAACTCATGTGAGTGTGGATGGTTGTAAACATAGAAAAGGTCTACCTTTGGTTGAAATTTCACTTTTCCAAGTAGACATAGTTTAATTTCAAGTTTCATTACAAAAATAAAAGGGGGAGGGGGAATGGGGTAAGAGTAATATCTTCCTTTGGGGCAATATTTAGAATTATCCCAGTCTAGCGTATGTCCTACTTTCTAGGTCCCTCTGGCTTTTTTCTTTTTACCACTTCTTTATTTTGGGTGAAAAGTACAATCCATTTGCTCGGATGTGTACTAGTATAGCCATTGTTTGGCATATACTGTGCATAAATGCATTTATCCTTCTAAAGTAGAGAGTTTAACCCGTTGTTTGGGTGTTGTTTGTCTTTTGTTGGCCTCTCATTGCCTGATTTTTTTTATTTTGAGGGGGGCTCTTCTGTTTTTCACCCGATTCTTTTCGTGCTTCCCCTCTAGAAGTATTTATATAGTGTGAGAGTCAGTTTTGGGACATATGCTAGGTCCAGGTAATTCCTCATTTTGACCTTAGATTAATATGAGTAAGGGCGAAAATAAGGGAGGGATGCTTTGGGGTTTTAAAATAATCCCAGTCTACAGGGTAGGCAATTTCTCTTCTATCAGGTAAATCGATTATTAAATCATACGTGTGTGAAGAAAATGGCATGTTTGGCGGATATGAGTTCAAATAAATACGAGTTTATTTTTGAGAGTTATAATTCTATCATCAGGTGCTAGACACTGGAAGTTGCAGGAAGGAAGAATAATATTTCTCAAGTATTGACAGTTTTATGCATGGAATTTCTTTAGATAAAGTGCATTCCACAAACCTGAGACCTCGACTCCTTCGGCATCTACCAAGCGGTAGGAATTCTTGGAGTAGCATGAGTGATCATATAGGGTCCCTCCCATGTGAGTTGCAACTTTCCTCTTGGGTGGGGCTGCCTTGATGGCTTGATTTTAAATCTTCTTTTTATTACCTTCTTTTTAAATGCACTTGCCACACTCCTCTAGTAGGACTGAGCATGGTCTTTTGATTTTTGAAAGCTTGCGAGGGTTTTGAAATAAACAAATTTTTTTTTTGTTTTTCTATTTTGGGTTTAAAAAGCATGTAAACAGATATGTATAGGTTTTCAAGGAAAAGCATGAATTGATAAACAAATCTTTTATTTTGTTTTGTTTTATGAAGCACGTAAAGGTTTGGAAATAGGAAAGTATGTAAAGGATATTATATGTAGCACTGAAGGGTGGCCTCTAGGAATGATGGTGCAAGGTGAGTCCTCTAAGGAGGCTCAAATTGAAGGAGCTTCAGGGGAATGATACTTGAATTTTCTGATGTCTCATTGGTTGTGTATTGGTTCTCCTCTATTTTGAAGCGCGTTTGACGCCTTCTCAATCACTGTTGTTCAGCATCTATTCTGACAGTATCTACCAGAATATCAAAGCCTAAATGCTGCCAAAAACGCGAGTTGCGCTTGATCTGCCATAGACCCTTAGTAGGAAGAAAATCTTTCCTCAGAGGTGGGTGAGTCAATAAAGATGTGGATATGGAAAAGCAAGTCGCAGGGGTGACTATTGATTGAACAGGTGCAAGGGAGCATGGTTCACAATAATATTGATGCCTTAATAATGGTGAGAGTAAAGACTCATCAGTTGGTACAATCAAGGGCTCATGGGCCAGATCTGGAATAATTTATTTGTATATAGCGGGGGAATCCTGAGGAGGGAGCTCCTCAGATAGATGGGATGGCAAGTCTGGCAATTGGGATGGCTTGACTACTCCCTTGAATTGTGCATTTTTAAATATGAGTGATTCTGAATTGGGAACATGCACAAATGGTTGCACTAGGTCAGTGTGAATCTCAGAATCTGATGAGTCAGAAGGTGAGTTATCTGGGATGACCATGATAGGTTTGATTGGTATTGATATGATTTGATCTTGAGCAGGTAAAGAGAATGGGTATTCGGATTCTATCGGTTGTAAGGCTTGGATGATGGATTCAGGTTGTATTGGACAAGGGTAAAAGAGTTCCGATAGTTCTCCATCTGAAAATTCTTCATCATTGTCAGACTCCTGCTTGGGACATTCTGCAGATTCAATAATTTCAGGTGCTGGAGACTCATAGGTCGACAGGGGAGGAATAGCGGTGTATTTTCTTTGTGGTGGTGGCCGGGGAACAAAGGCTTCTGTCCTTGGTGGAGCGGGCGGACATGCAGGAGGAACTATGGCTGCATTGCTATTGGCCTGACCAGGTTGTGCTTGGAAGAAATAGTTAAATGGTTGGATGGGACCTCCCTTCATGGGATAAACTAAGATGGGCTTGGGTACTTGTTCTGTGTATAGCGGGAGGGGCCTGATAGGGTTTGGGTGCATTGGGGAAGGTGTTGGAAGGATTAAACCCCTGTAATGTTTCTAGGTAATTCGTCATGATTCATGGCTCCTGTTGCGTATATGCTTTCGAAGCTTAGGTTTTCTGGTTCTCCCATCAAGGCTTGTATAGAAGGTGTTGGCTTTTATTTTTAATATTTGTTATAGGATTTACATATACTGTGATCTAGTTTATAAAGTTTTGGACTATGCGATTTTGATTTAACGGGCTTCGTTGTAACGGCACGGGGACGTGTATTGATTGAGAAAAGAAATTTTGATTGCTTTACCGAGGCGGGGAATACCCGGATGAAACAGACATGTACCATCTCGAAGCTGTTCCTCGATGAGGAACACTCACTCCGTTGGGATAGAGTGCCAAAATCTGGGTAATCCCCTCTATCGTGGGGGTTTGCGCCTTACGTGGCGGTTGTCCATCCCTATGGCTAATAGGTGGGGACTGGATTTGGACTACTGGGGCGGCACAACAAGAAATCCTATTGTGGCGGTCAATCAGAAGCTGGTGCAGTCCCCGTACGAAAGGCTCGTACGAAGTTCTGGACTCAAACTCTGCAACATCATGTCAATTTCATGACACTTCATGAGTTGCAGGCCAGTTCGGTGGACAAGTGTGCGCCACCGAGACATGTACTGTTTGAATTCTTTCCTAGGCCTCATTTGTTATACAGTTAGGTCTGAAATATAGGGGGTCCTAATCCTCTGATAACCATAGCGGCCTAAGAACTTCTCGCTTACAGCCGAGAAGTTCAACAAATTATCTATAGGGAGGGTGGAGAACTATTGTAGTGCTTCTTCTTCCAATGATTTTTGAAAGAGAAACACTAATAGAGGTTGGTTATCTAGAAACGGCCAAACATTTAGATAAAAGCGGTTAAGTGAATGTCTAGGTATCCACGACCGTTATACCGGTGGAATTTTGGAGTTCTAAATCCCTCCGGTAAGTGGACTGATGAGATTTGTCTCAGGTTGTGTAGAGACATGTGTTTGGGGGCAGAGGGACTAGTCTCAGAGTGGATTCTCCGGATGATTTTATCTAGCGTTTCTCCCATAGGAGGGCTGTTTAGCAGTCTTGGGTTGGGGGTAGCCTAGTAAGGGCCTGGGTAAGAAACGGTCAGGAATATTGGATTTGCGAGAGAAAGGAGGGTGAATGAAAAGAGGCTCGGATTGACCGAGCAGCTGGGTGTGGACGGGGTTTTGGGAGTAGCCTTGGGGGTCTTGACAGGGATTTTCTGTCTCAAGGTCTTGACTCGATGATAATCAGTGAGGTCATGGAACATGTCCTCCACTGTTTGGTAGCCTAGGCTAGCCACCCTTTCCTCTAAATGGCTAAGAAACTGTGTGGCCTGACCCTCTTGGTCATCTCTCTCCTCTCCGGTTTTGTCCTGGGTGTAGGTTTCCATGTTGCGAATATGGAAATAACGCAGGAATGGATGAATGCAATGTAAAGCAGTAAAGTGTGCTCAACTGTGTGTGGCTTAAAGCAGTAAAGTGGTGCGCAACTATGTGTGGCTTAAAAGCAGTAAAGGGGTGCGCAGCTGTGTGCGGCTTAAAAACAGTAAAGGGGTGCGCAGCTTGTGCGGCTTAAAGCAGTAAAGGGGTGCGCAGCTGTGTGCGGCTTAAAAGCAATAAAGAGGTGCATAGCTTGTGCGGCTTAAAGCAGTAGAGATATTGCGGTCAAAGCAGTTAGGGGGTGTGCAGCTGTGTGCGGCTTAAAACAGTAAAGATGCTGTAGTGCAAAGTAGAGGAGGGTTTGACTTGGGGGCGAGAAATTCTAGCTTCCCTAGGTGATGATGGTATTCTAATCAAGATTGTAAAAAGAAGCAGAAGAGGATTATCGTTTATCATTTTTCACGAGGGATGTCCCACCGTGATCGTCAAATTTATCGGTATCAGATTTTTATCGGTGTTGGAAAATTTGTGGGGCGTGGCGTGTGTGGGGGTTCTTTGGGAATTCGGATCTTGTATGGGCCTTGGCGGGCTCGGTCAGATCGTCTCTCGAAAGGGTGGTGGGGCGTCATTCCTGGTTGAGGCGCCCGACAACGGCTCAAGAGGATTCCGGGTGTGTGTGTGATCGTCACCTGCTTTCTTAAAAAGCAGAAAAAGTTGGGTCGGATTTGATCGCCTACGTGGGGGAGTTTGTGGGGTCTCCACTCTGGGACACGGATATACTGTACACAGAGGTAAAAAACCATATATCCTATTCTGCTTCTGGGCTTACTAAAGGAGTCTTGGTTCAAGTGGGGGTGTAGGTATGGGGCAGCTAGTTGTTTTTAGCCGTCGGGTATGTGGCGGCTAGTTAGGGTTAGCCGCCTAGGGCCTGGGTCAACTTGGGCAGAACCTAGGTAGGAATGGGATTTGGTTTTGGCAGAGGTTAAACCTGGTTTAACCCAGAATTTGAAGAGTGGATTGGGAGGATGGATTTGTGTAGGGAATAGGTTTCTCTACACAAATAGAACTCTCTCTCTCTCTCTCTCTCTCTCCAAGGATTTCAAGTAGTGGATGTGGGTTGTGTGGAATTGGAGTTCAAGATGTGAATTGTGGATTGGGATTGATTGTGAATGTGAATTTTAAGATTTGTTAGAAATGCTTTGGAGCCCCTCTATTTATAGTAAAAGGGAGACATGAGAGTGTCCAGTGGGTAATCAAACAATTTGGGTAATAGGGTGTTTGATTTGACCCCCCATTAATTCTCTGTTCTTCTGTCAGAGACTAGGTGAGGGGTGGCTAGTTAAAACTAGCCACCCAGGATGGGGCGGCTAAGTAGCCGCCCCCATCATGGCCTGCCAAACATCCCATCTCTGACAAGCAGTGGCTTGGATTGGTTACTGGTATTGAACCGGCTGAGATGAGACGGTCAAAGGCCACAATCCACCGCAATGATCATCATCTAATACTGCTTTATGTCCCATTTAGGGAAGCGGTTCGGGGTCGGTCAGGTAGATGGCTAGTCGAAACTAGCCGCACGAGATGGGGTGGCTACTCCCAAGTAGCCGCCCCTGTCCACGGTCTTTAGACTTCTAAGTGTTTGGGCCAGGGTTTCTCGGTTTTGGTTTTTCTATAATTGTTTTCTATTTAGTGTCCAAAAGTGGTTGTTTTCCAATATTACTTGAAGTAAGTTTCTTTTCTTTGGACGGTGAAAATTAGGGTATCTACAATATCGCCACCGTTAGCGCTTCATCATCTGCCCGTTTCAAAGCTTTTCCAACCTCCCATAGTCCTTCCAAGGTTTGGAAGGAGTGTCCAAGCCTGTGTGCGTTCCAATCTTAGCCCAAAATTGTTTCACCAAAAACGCATTCGCAAAAAAAGTGTTGAATTGTTTCTGGTGCCACTACGCATAAGATGCACGTTGTCGACTCATTGAGTGCCCATTTGGCCTATATACCTCTGTGAGGAGGCACTCCTTCTTCAATAACCATAGGAACACTTTAATTTTCAGCGGTATCGTTGCGCACCAAATTTGCTTGAACTCCCTGCATGGTGTATTAATACCACAAGTGATCGAACACCACCAATTCAGCTAGCTTGCCAATCGTGGCCTCCAGAAGATGGTGTCGAGACCCCCTGTTAATTCAGCTAACTTGCCAATCGTGGCCATTAGGGTCGCAAATTGCCGGGTCTCCTCCTCGCTAAGGCGCGCACGCAATAGCTCAATGTTCCAAGCATTCGTGTCACTTGAGATCCCGAAGAAGTCACGCATTGTGCCCTACTTGTCAACAGCCAATCTGAAGATATCTGGGGTCAGGTTACATAAGCGCTCCTCCCCGCTCCAATGATCACGCCAAAAATGGACCTCCTCTCCTCGACCAACCGACCACCCGAAAGCATTGTCCACAATGCTACAATCGGCAAAGAGACCTTTGCAAATTTGTGATGATCGAGCGTTAGACACAGGCCATCGCAGATTTCAGCGTTAGACACATGCCTCTCGAAAGACGGAGAGGTAGAATATGGGGAGGTTTGTTAGGACACCTTGAAGTAATGTCAAGCAGCCTCCTAAGCTTAGGACCTTTCTTTTCCACCCCGCCAATTTCTTTTCGAATCTTGCCACTAGTGGATCCCAGTCCTCCTTTGTCATTTGGCCTTTCACTAACTGGAGGCCTAAATATTTCAGCGGGAAGGATCTAGAAGCGCAACCCATGCATGCCGCCAAGCGGGCCTCTTCTTCATGGGATAGATTAATGCCGTGCATGGTGGACTTGTTGAGGTTAAGCCGCAGTCCAGAGAGCAATCTAAAACAACTCATGATGAAATGAAAGCCGCGTACACTCCTCTCCGAGCTCTCACTAAGAATAAGTGTGTCATCGGCGTACTGAACAATCGACACCTTCCTTCCACTAGTCTAGCTAGAGATCTTGCCAATCCATCCTGCGGTTTTTCTGCTTTCACGCAAAGTCTCTGGAATACATTGGCGACCAAAACAAAGAGGATGGGAGAGAGAGGATGCCCCTGTCTCAATCTGTAACGCCCCCGTACCCAAGACTCCATTTTGAAGCTTTGATACGGGTCGTTACCCTCTAACTTTTCACAAAACATGAGACATTTAAAACACAGGGGATTTATTAAAAGCATGCCAAATAAAAAACATAACCAGGATCTAAACACAATTCATCCTAAACACGGATGATTACATACGAAATGAAATTTATTCATATATCCAACTGTTTTTGCTGAAAGGGACCAAGGAAACTACATGCCAAGGAAAGACTTATTCAACTACCTAAATACAACGGAATTAAAACGCAGCTACGATCTCCACCACCGAGATTAACGAACACCAATGACTACCCAGAAAGTTGGGGAAAGAGGGATGAACAACCACATGCTCAGTGAATGGACCTTTGAGTTCCTAATAATAATTGATATCAAAATATAATATTTAATACAACATCATAAGAAATATTATAAGAAACAATTTGCGATATATAATAGTATAATTTTAGCAATATCATAATTTCCAATAAAACCATAACTTAAGCAAAACACCTTCTAAATGCATGATCTCAAATAACTGTCAAAACTCATGATGCGTATGAATGCAACGGACACGCATGCCTGTATGATGGCACCTAGCCATTTGCAGCACCTAGCCGTAAGGATTTCGCTCAAAAAATCGTGTCACCTAGACACATGTCACTTAGACATAAGTCATCTAGACTTGAGGTCCATTCTGAACCAGGGTCACCTAGACCTAGCCACCTAGGCTGCGTCACCTAGATGAATGCGATGCATGCATGATCAACACATATTTTTCTTTTCAATAGAATGCATGCGACAGTTTCAAATATAATAACATTTTCAAAACAATACATAATAAGGCATCCGCCTATATAATATGACATGCTCAATTTCATGCATAAAGTAGCATCTTTGAATCAATCGTAAAACCTTTGAAAACTACGTAGGAGACGAGACCCACTCACCTTTGGTCCAACGAATTCGTAAAACAAAGCCAAACCCTATAGTACACCTAATTTGACAAGAAATGACATGAACCGATCAAAATACGTACAACCCGTACGGAACTCAATGTATCCGTACACCTAGAACCCAACGGCTCCAACAGGGGCCGTCACTGACCAACCGACGGATCCCACAGGGACCATCTGAAGCACACCCGATGGTTCCTACTGGAACCATCGCTTGTCAACCCGACGGCTCCTCTGGGAGCCATCCCACATCTACCCGACGGCTCCTATGGGAGCTGTCCCGAGACAGAACGCAAGGTCCTAATTAACTTTTTATATAAAAAGATTTTTAAAACCTTTTATTGTTGAAAACAAAACACCATAGTTTTAAAACTATATAGAACCAGTGAGAAAACATAGTTTGAAATCAAATCATACATATCGAAATCCGATTCAATAAACCAAAGCTTTAATAAAAATATTTTGAAAACCCTAGGTTTATCATATATGCAAATACTAATACGAATATACGTTTAAACCTTTAAAAAATCATGAACATCGGTCTCTGATATGGATCTATGCATATAAGTTTTAAAACAAATTTTAATGATTGAAAACATGATTTTTCTTAAAATAATTAGATCTAAACATGATATTTTTATATATATACCTAAACATATTTATTATAAATCGTGAAAGGTTCATAAAAACGTCCATAAATCTCATAGTACCCTAGCTATATCATCAGATCCGAAAACTAATTTAAAACATCTTAAGAGCATATAAATCAAATAGGAAAACTAAGAAAATAATTTAAAGTCAGAGTATATACATGTAAGATCAAAGATTACAACCAAAACTTGTAAAACATCATGAAATCATCATTATATTATGGTTAAAACATAGTGCGAAAAGACTTAAGAAACGAGAAGGAAACTATCCTTTTGTTTGGAAAAACTTTAAAAACGAGATTATATCAAAAGAATCATAAAGAGGGAATCATAATACTTTAAAAATTCTTCTAAAACTCTTTGAAAACTCACCAAGACTCCCACACCGTCCCTTCTCGAGCTCCTCAAGAACGTGGCCGAAAACGAGAAGAAGAATTGTTTTTAGGGTTTGAGATTTTAGGGTTTCTATGCCAAAGAATGTTTTAAATATTAGAAAACATGTGGGGGACAAAATACGACTCCAATAAAACCAATTAACGAAAATACGATTCGCAATTAACGCATTTGTTCTTTCCAAAAATGAACCAATTTCAAATAAAAAATTTTCCAGATCGACGACTCTAATTGAGTCCATCGCTCAACTACCCAACGGCTCCACTAAGAGCCATCGCCCAATAATCCCGATGGCTCCTAATGGATCCGTCGCCCTTTAACCCGACGGCTCCTAAAGGATCCGTTGCCCAGGTGCCCGACGGCACCTATAAGATCCGTCAGGCCCTACCTGACCCAATTAAAGTCACAGTCGTTACACAATCCTCTTCCCAATGGAAAAAAACCTGTCACCTTCCCGTTGACAACGACCAAGGCATGAACCATGTCAATACACTAGTGAATCATCCTGATCCACCTTGGTAAGAAGCCATGCCTTTCCATCATTTGAATGAGAAATTCTCGATCCATGCTATCGTATGCTTTCATGAAGTTGAGCTTGAATAGTGCCCCTTTCCTCTTGTCTTTGTGCAGTGCCAACAGAAACGCCTTGACAGAAACGATGTTTGGGAGTGTGCCACCAGACCTTGGCAAACCTGCTTCAACCAATTCACCATCACCTTTGCCACAATCATATATGCCCCATTCACCAAGCAAATTGGGTGGAAATCATCCACCGCCACCGCTCCGTGTACCTTCGGAATCAATACGAACAAGGATGCATTTAGGCAGCCCACGCTTTGCTTGCCCTCAAAGAATTTCCTAAACATCCCCATCATATCGTCCTTCACCGTGCTCCAAAAACACTGGTAGAAAACCAATCCGAAACCGTCAAGCCCCAGGGCTTTATCGCCCTCCACCACTGTCAAAGCCTTCTTGACTTCTGTTTCATGGAACAGCTCTTCGAAGAATAATATGTGTTCTGGAGACAGCTGTGGACTATCGGTGTCCTCCCATTCAGATTTCCACTCTCTCCTTTTACAGAAAGACTACTTGATGTGTTCAGCCAAGGAAGCTTTTATACCATCTGGTTCTTCCCAAAGATTTTCCTCCATATGAATCTGAACAATGCGGTTAGTTCGTCGACGTTGGCTTGTGAAAGAATTTTGTATTATAGTCGCCCGCCTTGAGCCATAATGCCTTCGACTTTTGGGGCCACTCAATCTCCTCCAATTTCAGCACCTCCTGCAGATCGCCTTTCGCCTGGGCTCGACATGTTCTATCTCCCTCCTCCTCTTGTCTATCCAGCTCCTGAATAATCATCTGTAATTCCTATTTTTTCTCCTTACGGAGGAGCCTCAAGGTCTGACTCCATTGGCGAAGCACTCCTTTTAAGTGACGTAATTTGAATGTGACGCGCTTTGCACCTATTATAACTCTTGCCTCTCCACCCAGGAGATTTTGATGAGAGCATCCACCCCCTCCACTTTGCACCACCACGACTTGAAGCGAAAAGGTGCTTTAGGCCTCCTGTCCGGCATCGATTGGAGAAGCAGTGGGATGTGATCGAATACCAACCTCGGGAGACCTTGGACGAAACACCCCGGGACATTCTCTTCCCACTCCTCGTTGATAAGCACACAGTCTAGTCTCGCAAGAGAAGGTTGGGCACGCATGTTACTCCAAGTAAAGGAGTGGCTTGAGATGGGCAGGTCAACCAATGCCTTCCCCTCAATCTAGTCCACAAAACTAGACATCGCCGGAGTGATGGGCCCCTCTTTATTACGGTCCTCTGCTCTTTTCATGATATTGAAATCACCTAGAAACATCGTGGGGGTGTTCCACCGAGCCTTGATTTATGAAAGTTCCTCCCACATGAGTAATCTCTCTCCGTTCTCTTGTGGACCGTATATGTTTGAACAGCACAAATGACTTCCAGATGCCCTCTCCTCCAACAGAACAGAGAGAGAATCTGCCCACGAAGGACTCCACGAGCTTCCAAAGCGAATCATCCCAGCAAGTGAGAAGGCCTCCCGATGCTCCTCAGGCCTCCTTAGCTACCCATTCGTTTAGTTGGCCCGCCCCCATTTCCTTGATGAGTTGCAAGTCAGGTCAATAGTCTCTGATTTGGTTTCTTGGATGCAGCAGATTTGCACTATGTGTTCCACGACCAGCTTCTTAATCGCTCTCCTCTTTGCCAGGTCGTTCAGCCCCCTAATGTTCCATATGAGACACTTAAACATGATAAATAGGAATGTCTCTCCCAAACTCACCACCAACATCACGCAACTACGATGGCGAGATCGCCTCCAGGGGGGACAAAGATTGGAGTCTCCTGCGAGAGAGACGAGGTATTGTGATTGGGTGAGTTTCCCGCGCCTGTAAATATAATCAAACCAATTTGAATCTTTATGGGCTCCACGAACCCATTCGGATCCTGACGGATCCAGGTCCATGATCCGCTCGTTCTAAATGAGCTCGGATTTTGAATATGGGCCTCAGTTGTCCCTTCGGTCTCGCTTTCCACGTCGGCTTGAGATTCTCCATCTATCACAGGAGAGAGAGGGGAGTCCATCTAATGTTCCCTTTCTTCTGACGAGACTCGATGCACCTCCGAACATATTTTGGGGCCCGAGGTCAGCAGGCTTTGCATGTCTGTTAAAGTAACAAGCTTGGACCTGTCAGTCCCCTCAAAGTGTACGACCTCAACCACCTGAGTCGTTCTCCTCCTTTGGTGAGTCTCCCTCCGAGTCGGGTGGTCATGGCGACTCGTCCGCTTTCTGCTTCTGGTATGCTTCCTTGTGCCATCATCCTCCGCTTTCTTGGCTGCCGCTTCCCTCACAAGGTCCTTCCATGACCGTTTGGAAGCCATGGGAGTTCGCTTCACCTCGATGCATATCCTGAATGCCTCCCTGCCGTATGCGAACACCATGGTTGGTGGCCACTCAATTTTGACACCCTCCACTAGTGTGAATTCGGTGAAGGATTGGCCATTTCTTAGGCCTTGCCTTCCGAAATCAGTGATCTTGCCGTAGCCATGCATCATCGTCCTAAGAGACTCCTAAGTTTGCCAATGGAAAGGCAAGCTCCTGAGACGCATCTCCCATCGGTATGTAGCTTCTGGTGTGGCCCCCAACTCCTAGGACCAGGCGGTCATAGACATGGAGCCCCCTCGTCCCCTAATGGTCCCTCTCCAAACTATCCTTGCTCGCATTTGGGGTTCATAACTTTCAAGAGAAAAATGCCTTTGCCCAGCTTCCTCTGTATGCTCCAAAAATTGCTGCCCCACAGCTCCTCCACAGCGTTAGAAACTTCATCTGCAAAGGGGAGCCATTAAGCGGCAATATCACCACACAACACTGCAGGAGTCTCTCTTCCTCGCCTGGGTTGAACTCATCTCCAAGTTGAAGGACCAACTTCCCCACCCTATTAGTACATTCCTCCACCTTTGTTGACCATCGTGTCTCCGGACATGCGTAGGCCATATGTCATGTTTCCCTGCATTTCAAACACATAAGGGGATCGTGACAGTTCCTCCTCCAGACATCTCTTAAACACCTGAAGCAACATGACCCCCTCCTTTTGGGAGCGTCATCTGCTCTCAGTCCCGTTGCTGCCACGTACTTCTTCCTATCGAAAGAGCTAGATCCCGTCTGTGCCGCCCTGCTCCTTCTTTGTCGCACTTGCCAGCCCTCCGTGTTCGCCTGATGTTCCACCCAGCATGCCATGTGAGAGTGTTCTTCAATAGGTGTTGGCCTTGAGAGGTGATTGTTCAACATAATCACTTTGTCATAGTCTGAAAAATGTTGTTTCAATGCATTTAAAAACTCACCCAAAAATACACATACAACGACACCATCGTGAAAATCACATTTTATGTTTGTTTATCACCCGGCATCAGCCTATGCCACCACTGACAGAACGCAGTGCCAAACACTACCTAAGACTTCTCAAAACCTACCATTGAAGGCTTTCACTTGACTTCCCTCATTGTGATTATAATCACCTATAGGGACTCCACCAATTGTGTCCAAACTTGCCATCTTGCACTTCATAGTCACATGCTATACATTTTGTAAGCCACAGTTCTCATAGTCACTTAATTTAATACAAACAGCACTGATATATATTTGTAAAAATCATATGTTACAAGCATCATGATTTATATGGTTGGATAATAGGATGGTAATACCTCAGTTAGCTCTTTGGATGATGAATCATCCCACATTAGGATGGCTCAAGAAAACTATGGGACCTTGAAAATTTTAAATTTTCTAGTATTATTAAACCACTGCTATCCTTCAATACATAGGGAAAATATAAACATTCTAATTTTCCAAAACATGTGAGGTGATGCAAGCATGCATTATGCATATAATTGATCAAGCATAAAAACTTCACTTAGTATAAACAGGAAGAAATTAAGAACTCCATGGAAAATTTAAAAACTTGGGGGAATTACAAACATTCTAATTTTCCAAACATGAGGTGATGCAAGCATGCATTATGCATATAATTGATCAAGCATAAAAACTTCACTTAGTATAAAAAGGAAAAATTAAAAACATAAGTTGTCCCCCTGGAGTTGGAAATTAAATTCCATTCAGACAAAACATCATTGTACACTTGATGGAGATTATTGTGATACTCCAAAATGAAAATCACACATAACATAAACCAGTTGTTACCATTGATCAGGCATTGTCCCCCTAATTATCTGCACAATGAAAGACAAGCCCGTTGTCAAAATGCAGAATTGATAACTCACAAATGAATATAGTTTGATCCAAAGTTCAATTGAAATGTGTAATTCTATTTTTTAGATTAGTATGAGTAATTCTAAAAGCTGTTCCAATAGCTTAACTGCCTCAACCAATGCATATATTATTGTTAATTCACTTATAAGTCAACTAAAATTTGAGTGTTGTAGTGATTTTTTCTTGTCATATTGAATTGGTCAGATCTTAACAATTGTAGATAATAAAGTGAACAAAAACACACAAGAGAATATACATATTTACGTGGTTCAAAAAAATTTGCCTACATCCATGGAGGAGAACAGGAAGCGATTCATTGTTATCAAACATTCAAATTGCAAAATCGCTCAGCTTCTCTCTCCTCAGCATTGGTCATTTCTCTCAAAGCTAAACCCTACACCTAAGTGTTCGCGAACATATCCATTCATGCTAGAATGCAAGACATCTCACATTATTGACCTTATTCAATAAAAATTGTAGATGGGTTAAACTTAGAATTAGCTAACTGCATCTCACATTCCTCTTCAAACATTCTAGACATGTTACAAATAAGAGTTGTTTATATGAACCACCCTAGACCATCCATTTCTCTGGTAGGCAATTGTTTATTATTATTATCATTATTATCATCATTATTATTATTTTCTAGTTAAATCTTATGCTCTCAAAGATGTAAGACTCAAACCCAGGATCCTTTAATGAAGAGGGAGTATTTTTGTCAACCTACCTAAATAAGGTTCAACAGATCTTCCTTTCTCTTTATTGTTGCTCATCAAGTACTTGAATTATCTCTTTTTTTTTCTTTTTTTATTTTATTTTATGGAATTAACATGTTTTTTTTACCATAACTAACATTGCACAATGACTCAAAAAATAAATCAAGCAAACATACAGAACAAATGCTGCATCAAATGTAACCATGTAAGTAAGAAGACCTACTGTTTATGCAGCTCATGAAGTGGATACTTTATGTCACACCCAAGATGGAGGGCTGTCTGGTCCTGATGAGTGTAGTGCAGTGGCAGGGCCTGTTCTAGCATGTTCATTTGGAAGTAATTTGGTGAATCGAATGTGGGGAGTCCATTGAATTCAGTCCCCACTGCAGCAATGCCCTCCTGTTGCATGCCCTCACATTCTGTTATCTGAGGATCAAAACATCAAATTTAGAATCCAAACGGTTTGACACTTTAACTAGATCCATAGTTCTCCATAGGTCTCATTTCAAATCCTACCGGGTTTATCTGATGCATATTGTTGTAAGTGATTTTGTGCATATGACGGTGTTTTTCATCATCAAAGAAAAGAATTTAATGTTGGGATTTCTATACATCAAAATAAATAAATAGAAAAACATCAACTTAGGTTGTTTCAATGAAGTTTATCTTAGCTTCTAAATGTTTTTTATGAATGATTCACTATAGGTGAAACCTTGTTTAGAATCCAAACAATTTGATACTTTGGCTAGAGTCATGAGTTTATTCTCATTTTTGCAATATTTTTTACATCCCCAACATTTTTTAGTTTTTTTTTACCAACTTCTTCATTGGAATATATACATTTATAAAAAAAAAATTTAAATATATACTCAAATGACTTGAATGCATACTTTTTTTTTATTATGAAGAAAGAGTCATATATTAGCCTAACCTAATATGTATTATAAAGTAGACGATTTGACTTGCCCGTAATCATTTGATTTTTAGAGATACAAAAGTTTACATTGAGAATTTGTGGGATTCAGTTATTAATTTTATTACAGATTGGAGGGTTGCTTGTGCAGGGGCAAGCAAAATTTTGTACATTGGCTACAAAATTGTGATCGAGTAATAGTTTTTGTAGTTCCTCTTGGTAGACCCTTCATCTACTTATTTTACTGTTTGGGCATGTTTCACTTTGGTTTGAATAAAATCAAGACGCATGTCTACCATTTCATAAATAAAAAAAAATGTATTAAGTTAGGCAAACAAGACTCCTAGAAGTAGGACTGTGTGAATCATAGTCCTAAAATTAAATATTAGTTTTTATAGGTAATGTTACAAGATCCTGGTGCATAGTGAATTCATAGCTTTCATATCAAAATTGTATTGATACGTTGGAATTAATACAATTGATATAATCTCTCAATTGAAAATAAAATAAAATTTGATTTCAGATAATTTACCTTGTTTCTCAGGTAGTCATTTTGTATCTGCAGTATCCTTTCCTTCATAAAACAAATACAAAAGAAAATCAAAGAATCTCAAATGAAGTTTAGTAAAGAAAATTTTAAATGTGAAGTTCGCAAGTAGTCTTTCATATTTTAGAGACCTGGTGTTGCATCATATCGATCTCTTGAAGCAGAAGCTCCATCTGATACAACATGCAATCAGATTAGCAAGTGATGGAGATAGAAATATTTTCAAGACCAACATAGATTATTTTCATGAAGTTTTGGGATTTAGTCTATGAATCCAAGTAAATTAATGACATAAAATTAACCAAAACCTACATGATGAAGGTGGCACATATGGCTCTCATCAATTATGGCCTCCAAATCCAAAGGGAGAGGATGCTCCCTTCACATTTAATTTCAAACCCACCACAAAAGAAAAAAAAATTGGATGGTAGGTTTGGAAAGGTGAGAAAGAGATTGAAGGGAAGGAGTAGAAGAAGAAAAAAGAAGATAAGGGTGGCGGAAGAAGAGTGCGGTGATGGCAACGACAACAACGACGACAGTCGGATGACCAAAAAAAGGGGGCGTGGTAGAGAGAGAAAGAAAGAGAAAGGGAGTGAAAGAGGGAGAGAAAGAGAGACAGAAGGAGATAGACAGAGAGAGAGAGAGTCTCGCCCCCTCCGCCTACGTGGCCCTCCACTCCCGCTCTCTCTCCGCTCTCGCTTTCTCTATCCTCCCTTTCTCTCTCTCTCTCTCTCTCTAACCCGTCCTTTGACCGCCGTTGTCTCCACCTCACCACACTCTTTGGCCACCACCTTCTCTTTCCCTTCCATCCCTTTCTCATCTTCCCATATCCACCACCAAATTTTTTTTATGTGTGGTGGGTTTAAACATAGGTGAGGGAATATCTTCCAAATCCAACAACAACAACAACAATAATAATAATAAAACAAATAAATAAATCAAATGCATAGGAATTTATTATAATACTGTAGATATTTATTAACATATAGATCCAAATCTGATGCCCATTGAGCCTCACACCGGATATAAATTCTAATTCAGTGACATATAGTGATTTTTCGATTTTTCGTTTATAAAGCTCTGTGTGTACCTTCTTTCCTCTAACCCGGTGGATACCTTTTTCAAGCCTGGCCTCCAATAGCCTCAGCTCCTTCAAACTTAGGCTACCCAAAGCTTCTCCCATAATGTTCCTACACACACAGGATACAAATAATATCAGTTTTACTATCAATAAATATGATATATCCCAATTAGTGGTTAAATATTAGCTTCATATTGTATTTTGTTATGCATGAAGATGAGTCACAGCCCATGAATACTTAACTTGTTCTGAAGTTGTACATGTTGTATCATGTTGCGGAGCTTTTCAGATTCTTGTTGATAGAACTGAATAAAAAACGAAAAGCATTTAATTAAATTAAAGAAAGCAAAAGCATGAAATTGAAATTTAGAATTCCATATTGTGAAGATAACTTCCCTGTGGAGATATTAATTTTATGTAAATATATTGTAGCAAAGAATGGTAGCCACATTTTCTCAAGATCATAACTTGGGTTCATTAAAAAAAAGTCCATTTTCTCAAGATCTTTGGAGCTCAATTATTAAAGGGCTGCAAATCAGGCAATCTCTTCCCCAGATCTTTTCAAGATCTCCCTAGGTGGCTTGGATTGATAGCTGCATCCTCTATTCAAAAATCTATACTACAAATAGCTCTGACTACCATCATCTGGCACATATGGATAGAAAGAAATGCCCGAGCATTCAAGAATCGTTCAACTCACAAGCTAGTTGTTTTTCGGTGGATCAAGGACTCGATCAAATCTCGCCTCTCCACCATTACGATCAAGTCTCTACTGTCCCCGGATGTCCTAAAAATTGCCGATTTTTTTCAGTATCACTATATCAGAATTGAAGGAAACAAATACTCAGGTCCGGTGGTTTTCCCCTCAGGTTGGATGGATCAAACTAAATTCGGATGGTTCATTAGCTGAAGATAGGGGAGGCTATGGTGCACTTCTTCGGGATGAATCTTCTGAATTTATAAGAGGAATTGCAGGGAGAGATGATCTTCCCACCATCAACCTATTAAAACTAAAGGCTATTGAAGTAGGTGTTAATCTAGCAAAATCAATTCTGGTTCGAAAATTGTGGATAAAATCAAACTCCACTACGGCGATTGCTTGGATCAAGGGAAAAGGAACTCGTCCATGGAATGCCATTCACAGTCTTTGCACCATCCACGGTTCCCTGGATGAGTGGGATGCCTCCCACATCCACATGGAGGGCAATTCCCCAGCCGATTTATTGGCTTCCTTCAGATTAGCCCGCGGTGAAGTGCTCCTTTTTTACTATGATGTATGGCCAGATTTGAGGACAGCGATCCAAGCAGACAAGACAGGGCTCCCTTATATGCGCAAAAACATTCCTCTGTAGCCCTTTCAGTTTTGTTCTTTTTTGAACTTGGTTTCGAAGGGAAGTTCATTCTCTCCCCATGAACCCAAGGTTGTGTATCCCTTTTTCACCTCTTTGTATATTTCTTTTTCATATAGAAATACAAAATTGATTTAACCATCAAAAAAAAAAAAAAAAAAGTCCACAAAAGTTTATAAAAAATCTATTCTTATTATTTATTTATCAGAAACATAAAATTTTCTTTTGAAAATAGAATAATTGATATTAATAAAAAATAAACCATTAAAGAAAAAAGATCAATAATTTCTAATATATAAACTTTTATAATTGTTTTCAACTAGATTTAATATTTTGAAATCGTTGTATGATAGTTTTGACGCTTCCGTCTGTCAATGATTGGTAAATCCGCAGATTTTGATGGAAGACAAAAGTCCCGCACGATTTTTTTTTATTTGTAAAGTGGGTTAGAGTTTTGGATCAATATGAGGGTAAGATTTGATTGTTTAAAAAAAATTGATGAACCTATCACAACATATGTGTCTCAACTCTGCCCACAAGCCTCTCTCCTCGAGTCATTATTGGGCTCGTAGACCCCTGACAACATCTAGCGCCAACTCGGTAAGGTATCTTCCAAAAGAACAGAAACAGAGAACTCCCCGATGTTGACATCAATCATATTCCACCGACAATCATTCCACAACATGGCAATGCCCCAGAGGTCCCAACAGAAAGTTTACAAGCCAAACCATTAAGACTGTCAGTGCCAACCATATAAAGATTAGATTGAGAGAAACAATCCATCTTAGTCTCCTGAATGCCAGCGAGTTGGATGCCATTTTCCAAATGAGCTCTTTAACGGCCGGGGATCATTGAGACCCCTCACATTCCAGCATTGAATCTTCAACATGGAAAACCCACCCAGCCCCAACCAAAACACAAGCTCAAGGAGACCGGATAAGACATGGATACCAGACTTGAACCTGAACTGCTCCTCCTAATCTCTCAGGATGACACCCACCTTCATTGTCTTGCAACATCCAGGACAGCCCTAGAAAGGAGCTTGGGGCCCCACAGACAGCGACGAGGGCCAAACCTGAATGAGCGGAGGTGGGGAGCGGGGCTGTGGAGAGCCAGCAACAACTCCTTCGTCTGTGCTATCCAAAATGGAACCGACTTCCAAATATAGCCCCTCGATGAGGCAAACGTCGCCGCTGCTGCACGAGTATACATGAGACTCCAGATTGCATGCAATATGACCAACCACAATGGGGAGGGCTTCCAAGGATAGCCTCCTGAGCCAGACTATCCCCTGCGCCCGCATCCGCATTCCACTGCCACCTAATTTGGCCTCCCTCATCTATGTAATTGGCCCACGACCCAGGGCATAGACTACCATGGATGCTGGGCATACTGTCCGAAGATGGCCCAAACCTCCACCTTCACTAGCTAGCCACCAGAACCATCTCGATGGCCTTTGGAGGCACAGTGCCCTTCTTATTTCTTAAAAAAGAAATGTGCACTGCTTAGTGACTTCCTCAAAATCAACAAAGAAGCCTAACTGCTCTACCACTGAGGTGGAACACCCTCATCTCCCCTTCAGACAACATTGACCCAGTGGTGAAAGAACATGTAAAAACAAATTTGTTTGGAGGCACTAATTTTAAATATTAAAAGAAAATATCAAATTATGGGTTTAAATATTCTTTAACATGTAAAAAAAATCAATTTTTCTGACAAAAAAGGGTAGCTATTATAGATCTAATAGGGAGAAGAAAATACTTACTTGAACAGTGGGTTCTGTGCTTGGAGTTAAAGTTGAATTGCTGGAGCAAGCCTTCTTGTACCTCTCTATTGTAGATCTTATGCTGAACAAAAACAAATTACAAAAAAAAGTTGAATGTGTTTCCCTTTTGCATTTAAAACATTTAAAACTTACATGTGCAACAGATAATTTTGGCCGCAAAAGAGGCTTCTCTTCATAATGTCACAATTTTTTTTTATTATTATTATTTTAATCTTTTTTGTTGTCTTTGGTAATTGAGGATTTCATTGATATAAAAAAAAGATTACATATGTACTTCATTACAAAAAGGAGGAGATAGCTAGGACAGAAAGAAAGTCCAAAGCTTACATTGATGTATAAGATAGAGATTACATAATGAGATTGAATATTAAGCTGTATGTTACTATATTATTTCTTTACCAACATAAGCTATTAAAACTTAATTGTTTTTTTATCTTATGGACAATAGCAATATAAAAAAAAATTAAGCTGTGGACCAGAAAGAAAGTCCAAAGCTTACATTGATGCATAAGATAGAGATTGCAGACTGAGATTGAATATTATCCTATAATGTTACTAGATTATTTCTTTACCAACATAAGTTATTAAAACCTTTTTTCTTTTTTATCATATATATATGGGTAAAGCAATATAAAAAAAAATACAAAAATTATCTTCTATTGAGGTCATAGTGATGAAGTCAAGTACTTTGGATGGCCCCTGAAGAAAAAATAACTATTAGGTAAAAATTCACTTCTTGTTTTTTTTTCTTTTATTCAAGCAAAACAATATGAGCTCTGATGCACGAAATTTTTTTTTTACAGTTCCATGCAGCCCCATATATATAATTCGTTAGATCCCTCTATTGGTATAGGTCTCGTTGAATTTTTTTTACATTTTTTATAAATGTTATTTTTCAATTAAATGGAGTGTATACTTCACTTTCCAAAAAAAATTTAAATAATAAAAACATGAATGAATTGTGTTTATAACTCAAAATTGGACTAAATAATTGTAACATTTTCCTAAAATATTTGATCCTAGGCCCTAAAGGGGCGGGGCAAGAAAAGATTGCTAATAACCTCTCTTGGATCCCTAAAATAAGAAAATTTGTGCCATGTCAAAAAGTCTTATTTGTGATTACACAAATGAACCCTATCACTGCCTCTTATTTGACTATCGCGAATTCCAATGCACAAACATTGTGAGCTCAACCATTGACAGTTCAAAAATCATGCAAATCTTAATGGTCTAATGAACATGGAAAAAGAAAATCTCATATTTCATGATACCTAGACAACATGACGCAAGGGAGAGGGGGGGGGGGGGTTTCAATGGCATTTTATAGCACAAGAAGAGAAACTCCAGTAGAGACTGCACAGTTTGCTTGTTTTGTGATATATAGTGAGAGAGACAGAGAAGACCATCAATAACTTTTTCTGACCTCTCTTTGATGGGTTTTTTTTGTGGCTGAAATCCTTTGAAGTTATAGAGGAAGATACAAAGGGAAATCTATGTAGGACACTCAACCTGTAAACCCTAACTAAAAGAAGGTATTACAAGACCCTATGGGAAATGAAGAAGGGTTGATAGAACACTAAAGCGGTCAAAGCTCTGAGACCTAGAGTTACAGACAAGTATGGATCAGTTACAATAATAATTAATATTCTTAGTCTAGTTCATATTATTATAGCTAGTCATTTGTAGTAGATATGAAGATTCTGTGAATGACATTTGTTTATGTTACCATGAATAGACTCCCAATCACATGTTGAATCCACTTTGAGATGGATCATTAGTGTCCATTTTGTTAGGTGCTATGTTGAAAGCTGATTTAAAAATGAGCTTTTCATTTAGAGCATTGATATACTCTGTTCATTTTGTAGCCCTGTTTACAGTCCTGAAACAATTTCCCAACCACTTATACATTGTTGTATCGCAGTTGATAAAAATTAAAATTTTTTTTTAAAAAGAAATAAGATACACCAAACAATGTACATTTTACTTTTTATAATAGTATGTGCTTCAATGAAAATATATATTTTTTTAAAAAGAAAACCAGTGAGGGCTATGGACAGGACTAGACACATGACCGGACATCATTTTCCTTTCATTTCAGAATAAATCCCATGAAATAATACTTTTGTTAATTTCTAAGTAATTTTTTTTCACATTTTATGTTTTGAATATTTATTTTTGTTTTATTAATTCAAAAGCTTGGATTACGTTGGAAGTTTGGAACTTGTTTTGAAATGCTATCTTAATATATATATCTTATCGACCGTCGGATGCGATGGACCCATGATCGAACGGCACACGTCGCGAGCATATATATTCGATCATGGGTCCATCGCATCCGACGGTCGATGTGAATCGCACCCGACCGTCCGATGCGATGGACTCGTGATCGCTACCGCACCTAATTGGTTCCCTATATATATATATATATATATATATGTATCATATCCTCCTAAGAAGAAAAATAACAATATATGAAAATCATCAATACTTTCGTTTGACCAGAAAAGGACAACAATAAATTTGATGGAAGCTGCCTTTGTGTTATACATGCAATACACAGGCTTCAATGAAGAAGGGGCAGGTTGTATCATTACCAGCTCTCACAAGGTCCTCTTTCAAACCCTAGAAACATGTGATTCTATAACTGGAAACTTCCCCTTATTCATGGAAGATATGGGTTTGTTGGAATTCTATTCACATAAGTTGCAGTATCCCCTGAATCAAATAAATGGGGCTTGGTACAAAATCTTATGTTCCTTTGCACCATTTTTGTGTATTTTATACCCTTGTTTCATAGATCTCTTTTGATAGCACCAAGCTAATGAACTTCCAAATTTAAAAGATATATGTCAACTTTACGCTTTGGTGGAACTCTGGAACAAATTTATTTATAGAGGAAATAGTGGAATATAGCAACAAAAGTTAATCATGATTAAAAGTCATGCAAAATAATTTTAAAACCTATATTGTAATCAAACAACAAGATTTCCAAACCATAACCTATAATACTTTCATCAATATCAAAGCAGTTGTACCATGTAGAGATTTAAATTGAAAAAAAAGATGGGTGTCTAGTGTTCTCTATAGTTCAACTTCCATGTCCCAACAACAAAAAATCAATTAACATGCATTGTTACCGAACTATTACATTTGTCCATGTTAAGAAAACTTTTTTTTCTTCCAAGATTAGATCTATTTTATCCATCTTCTTATTCAAGAAACAAAGAGGGGCTACAGTTAATTAATCTCATATCTTATTTACCAATACAAAAAAATAAAAAAATACAAATCAATCAAGACACAATGAACATCAAGATGGGTGAAGTGTGATTTGGGTACCTTCCATTGGAGTACTCATAGAGGCGGCCCCTAGCGGAGAAGACGATGAGGCCGACCTCAACATCGCAAAGGACCGACAATTCGTAGGCCTTCTTCATGAGGCCATTCCTCCTCTTGCAGAAAGTGACTTGTCGATTCGTTTTGTTCTCAATCCGCTTGATCTCGATCTTCCCTCTCCCCATCTTTCGCTCCCTTCGCCAACCTTCTTGATCTTCAACAACATGTATATAAACTATTATAAATTGAATTTAATTGAGAAGTCTAATACAAAAGAGTTCAACCAAGTTGATTTGTGATTATATTTGAATAAAATCGTACAAATCCAAATTTGTTCTAATGCTTCAATGATGGGTTAAAAAAAAAACTCTTTTGGGGTAAAGAGAATGCTCTTATGGAGAGTTTGAAATGTATGAATCTAAATGATTTCAGCTTTTTGTAGTTTATGGAGCTGAAAATATGAAGATTAAACTAATATCAACTAAACATTTATATCCAAATTGATCAAATGTTCTTTGAGGAAAAGAAATGAAGTAGAAATCAATTCTCATAAGATAACATGACAAATTATCAATAGATTGATTATCAAATGTTCTTTGAGGAAAAGAAATGAAGTAGAAATCAATTCTCATAAGATAACATGACAAATTATCAATAGATTGATTATCAAATGTTCTTTTTGAACCTGATGTACAATTGTAAGTTTCTCATATAACAATAGATTGATTTACCAAAAAAAAAAAAAAAAAAAAAATGACAAATTATCACAAGAAAAAAAAGGGGGCACAGGAAGCTCAAAATATCAGAATTTTATACACCCATATGACCATATCATAATATAACAATCACATGAAACCAGAAAATTAAAATTTTCAGAGTCTGTTAATTTGGTAAATGATAAAAAAAAATCAGTGAATATAAACCGAAAATTACAATTTTTGTTTTCTTGAAAAACTAACAAAATGGTTTTTAACCCAACAAAGAAATCACATTATGTAACTAAAAAATAGCTAATTTAGACAAGGTGCAAACAAAATTAAAGATGCAAGTTTTCCAAACTCTAATGTTTTTGCAACCTAAAAAAAGTGATTAAATAACCAAACATTCCAAAAATAAAAGAGGAAACAAATCATGGGTCCAGTGGTGAAATTTTTTTTTTTATGTCTCCAAGGAAGAAATGAAAATCAGGCTTGGGAGGATCTCAAACTTTTGAGAGAGAGAGCGAGAGAGAGAGAGAGAGAGAGAGAGAGAGAGAGAAAAACTTACAGAAACAATGGGGTTTCAGAGGAGCCTCATTTGAGTTTCACTTTTGAGAGAGAGAGAGAGAGAGAGAGAGAGTTGATAACGACGTTGAGGAGGACCCTTTTGGGAAGGAAAGTGTTTGAAGTCTGGGGAATGTGTGTATTTTTTTCACCATATTGTTGGAGTGATCTGAGCCGTCCATTTCTGCATGGCACTTTTGCTTATGTAAGATGGAAGTATGTGAGCCATGTATGGGTCTATTATTTCAGGGAAGGGCACTTTTACACGTAATTTAAATATAATTACATTATAAAATCTATTAAAACATATACATCCTCAAACTATGTATTTACCTTGTTAAATTTTTTCTTACACTTATTAAAAATGAGTTGATTCAATTCGAAATGGAGCGATATATACTCTTTATCAAAACTTATACCTTGAAGTTTATTATTTTAAAATAATAAAAAAACTTGTTTAGTTTGAGTTTTTGGGTGATAAAAATGACTGAGTCTAATATTTTCCTATAGAAAAATGTTAGATTCAATCATTTCTACATTTTAAAATATAGACCACATATGTTTTTATTTTTTCAAAAATAATAAACATCATCAAACGGTTTATATGCTTTAATGAAAAGTGCATATCGCTCCATTTTGAATTAAATTAAAAAATTCTATTATATGTAAAAAAATATTTAATGATGTATATGCCTCGTCAAATGATGCATATGTTTCTCTGGATTTCTAACGATACATATAAAACTGTATTTAAGACTGTAAAATAAACTGAATGTAACAATGTCCATTATTTTAAGATTGATACTAAGAAAATTTGAGGGAGTCTACTTGCAGCCTCAGCCTCATGTGCAATTTTTACATGTTTAAAGATATATGTTCCATGTAGAAAAATATATACGGTTAAATGTGATTTAATAAAATAATATTTTCATGTAGTTTTATTTTCTTTGTATTGTATCTTTGAGTTTTTGTAAAGAAAGTTTTCAAATAGTCTAACATTGGTTAAATGGTTTAAATTGGAGTGGCATATAAGGGAGGACATGACACACATGTTGTTGATGTGTAACAAGTACAAGTCCACATGAGTTTGTACGTGCATCGCATATATGTGCGCACATATGCATAATTTTATTCTTAGCACTTAGCACTTTAAAATTCGCATCAATTACATCAAATGCTTATAATATTTTAATAGTGCATTAATTTTTTGCATCAATTTTAAACATTTTGTGTGATGCATTATGTGTGTATAATCCGATTAATTAAATATCACTGTTGGATCTGAGAGATCAATCAAAAGCCGTTGATTGAGGATAAGATCAAGCGATTGAGATTTAAATTCGAAATTCGAATTTAACTGCTAGACAGTTATAACTGTCTCCAACTGTTGGAAACAATTATGATAACTGTTGACGATAGTTGAGATTCGATCTTTAAAAAGAGGATATTAGATTTGCAGATCTTCCATCTTCTTCTTCCTCCTCGAAAAAATATTCACCCAATTGAAAAATAACCTGTTAGACTTTCATCCATATCTTCCATAAACATAGCATCCAAAGAGTCACTTTTAGACTTTCGTTTTGCTGACCGCAAGTCTAATAAGGTTTCGTTGTATTCGGGAGTAAGTTTGCAGAGAATCATTACAGCAACTTCATCAAGAAGTGAGAGCAAATATCGCTTAAGGAAAGTGTATTTGCTAAAGCGATATTTGCTACGTGCCTTGAAATCTAAATTGTTCTTTTCGGTTCCATTCCCTCTTATTCCAACATATACTTTCATAAAAATTATATTGTTTGTTACTGCAATGAATTGTAATGCATTAAAAACACACAAAATATAATGAATCTAGCTTTCGATATCTAGAGTTTATTATAGAGGGTGTTCTTCATTTACAGTTTGACAAACACGACACACTTAACATTTACATTGGTTGATTAATTAATTTTGTCACAGAACTTGCCACCATTCACATATAAATTTGGGAACAATAAGATGATATACATAGTAGATCTCATTGTAGCTGCAGATAGGGTGTAATTCGGTTAGTTTGATTTTGTTTTTGTTAAACCCAAATTGAAACAATATAATCACTTCTAATCCGAAACCGAACCGAACCGAAAACCCGAAAATTGAACTGAACCGGTGTTGTTTGATTAACCCGAACTGAATTAAACTCTTAAAGATAAATATATATATTTACCAAATTATTTTTCTACTTCCTACTAATTTGGTTTAATTGGAATTTTTTGTTGATTGGTTTATATTTTTACATAAATATCTAAAAAGTTAGGGATTGATAATATAAATTAGTATATTCATTTTTTATGAATATTAATGGTGTAATAACATTTTTAATATAATAAAAAATCAATGATTATGAATAATCATGTGTTTAAATTTAATTCCATTTTCAATATAATAAAAAAAAAATCAATGATTATGAATAATCATGTGTTTAAATTTAATTCTGCTCAGTTCGACTAGTTCAATTTTCTTTTGAAGTAAAACCAAATTCATACTAAAGCAGATCTGTATATTATTTTTCAGTCCATACATATCCAACCAAACAAAAAAACTATTGACCCAAACCCGAAATAAATCGGTTTGGATAGGTTCAGATTTGGTTTAACCAATTAAAGTTGCACCCCTAGCAACAAATGAGACCAAGTTCGGGTGAAGGTCTTAATTGATTTTCCTTAGCTTGTAATGGCTTACCCTTATATTCTTCTTTTAATGTACTGGTTTATATCTAGACCTTTGTAAATTTATACTTGGATCTTAATCATTTATCATCTTTAATAAATGTAGTTGATTATTGTGTTCATTATATTTCTTTGTAAGTGAAACAATTAAATAACTAAAATTCAAGGTCAGAATTTTCTTTAATTAATAGTGGATTCTCATGATATTATATTGTTAGCCTCTCGGCAACACTTTTATGAATGAATCTTATCAGAGGAAGTACTAGGCTTGTGTGCCATTTATTCTCTCTGCTGTGAGGCCTTCATATCAATTTTCATTATATCTATTCAGGATGCCCCTAAAGCTGCATGGATGTTGCTTGTTGATTGTTTTCATAAGTGCTTAGAATGATGATTAAGTCATTTCCTAAGTTTTGGTGAGAAACTCACTTTACTGCATGCGGTTCTTTTAAACCTCCCCATTTACTTTCTGTCGTTTCCCTTTTCAAAATTCCAAAGGGATTCTTGATAGATTGGAGGTTATTCGCTGGAGATTTCCATGGAATGGCTCTAAGAATGTACGGAATAGGATTCATCTAGTGAATTGGGATATCGTATGCAGTAGCAAGAAGTGTGAGGGTGCTTGTATTTTTTATTTTGAACTTGTCCGATATGAACAGGGCTCTTCTATGTAAGTGGTTGTGGCATTGGCTGTCCTCCCCAAATCTCCCTTGGTGCGAGGTGATTAGGGAAAGATATTTGCACTCAAATAGATGGGCTAGATGTCTGAGGTCTCACACTATATGTCCAAAGCTTGAAAGGACATCTTGGCAGATTTGGGTAGTTTTCAGGAGAGATTGCATTGGGCAGTCCTGGCAGAGGATACAGTCCAATTCTGGTAGGATCCGTAGACTAGCGAGCTCCCTCTTAGGGTCTGTTTCCCTCGCATTTTTGGTATATCTTCCTCTAGAGAGGGGAAGGTGAACCAATTTTGGATGGTTAGAGTTCCTATTGACTACTGGGAGGTTCTTTTGAGTTCCTCCACGGGTTTTGACGGGGTTGGGATTTCTCCGTATGGACAGTGAGATTTCCCAAACATTTATCCCAACAATGTTTTGGTCGATTTGGCTCATGCGCAATAATTCCCTCTTTCAAGGCAGCTTCCCTTTCATGGAGACCATTTGGGAGAGTGCAATTAATTTGATCCTAAGTTGGGGTAAATATTGTATTGGAGTGATATGTGTTCCGTTTTGTGGATGACACTTTGTTCTTGAGGTTTAGGCCCATGTTTTGTCCCTTTGGACACTTCCCTTTTGTAATTGATGGCTTTTGCCTACCGTTTAATTTTTTTAAAAAAATTTATAAAGGTAGTTGACAATAAAAACCACTGAATTGGAGAAAATTGTAATTCATCTACCGTGAGTAGTTGTGGTTTTGATATTTTTATTGGGTTTTTTAGCATATACACCCTTGAAAAAAATCTCATTATGTCACAATACCCCTAGGCCCCATCTGGATTGAGGAATTGAGTTATTCTGGATAGATAATTGTGCCAGTATAGATAACAAATCTATATGAATAAGAGATTTTCTGTTTAGTTGTGTTTTTTTTATTCTCATTGGAAAACGTAAGAATAAATGTTGAGTTGCTTGGTTGATAAAGAATAATATAAATAAAGTGTAAAATGGTTGATTTGTCATGTGGACCATTTGATGTATAAGAGGTGTTGATGGGTGATTTGATGTGATAAGATGTAAAAAGTTAATTTGACATATGGGCCATGAGAATAGATAAACTGAGTATAGTTTATCCTATGAGTTACTTAGAATTGTTATACTCTCTTATACTCGTTTAAACTGGCTTAATAATGCCAAGTTATACTCTGCAAACAAACAATCATTTTCCCTATCCATTCTTATACCACCTTTATACTTGTTTAACCCGCTATCCAAATGGGGGCCTAATGAATACCATTGTCACCCCTCATAAGGGCATGCATGGTGTATTAATACCCTTTTGAGGGGCATTTTTGCAAAATTTTCAATATTTTTAATATGCATAAATAGCCTTCAAAAAAGAATTCATGCAAATTTTTATCTTTTTGAAGTTATTTGTGGTGATAGAGATTTGAGAGGGGTATTTTGACAATATATGATTTTTTAAGGGTACATATACAAATACAAAAAGTTTTTTTATTAAGGTGGGACTTCAGATGCCTGTTGAAGAGCATTGTTACACTTAACATATTTTAAAACCTTATTTATAGTCTCATATATCTCATTAGCCTTTATGCACTTATCTCATTAAAAAATCACATTTTATAAATGAGTCCATGTGATTTATTTGAGTATATGCTTTATTTTTTACAAAAGTACATATCTCATTAAATGACATATATTATTTAAAAAAAAAGTGCGGATTGCACTGTGGTTGGAAACCAGGCTGAGTTTAACATTTTTGGCTGTGGAAACAACTTCAACTGAGTATGGACTTGCTTTCTGGCCCATATAAAATTCACTTGAGTATGACTGATTATCAAATTGGTATGACTCCCTGTAAACCAAGCTATAGGTTTTAGTCCCTGTGAAAACCTTAAATCACCTTAGGTTCCTATATTCTGTTGTAATTAATCTTTTTAGTCTCTAGATCAAAAGCTTGTCAAAAAAGAAAAACATATTTTAGAAAAAATTCGCCCAGCTAATGGAATCTTTGAAAATCGTATTCGAATAAGTCCCTGATAAAGTGTAAAAACCAAATTAGGTCATTTGTATTACCAAAATGCTCTTCGACATGTAACTTCGACAGGCTTGATGAGACACCAGTCTTCCTTCAATTCCTTCCCGTGAGGTTCATTTTCGTCATAGGCTTATGAGATTGAAAATGAGAGAAGTGTTAGATGAATAAAATGGTATTTATATTCCAAGTCTATAAGAATCGTGTTATTCCACCCATTCTATTCTAGTAATGTAAAGGGTGCCCATATATCAAATTAATTATTATCACCTCTCATAAATCATATGTAAATTAAATCATTTTATCATATTTTGTAAATCTTTATCCACATCTTATTTATAGTTTTTCCACAACTTATCAATGATCAATCAAATAATAAAAATTTCATTATTATATTTCCCAACTAAAACAACTAAAAACACAGCCAAACAAAAAATTACTCATTCCACTGGTTTAGTTATCTTTTCTAATAATCATAAACCTCCGAAATAGCTTATGTCTCTTCGAAACAACACCTAGAGTTTATAACTTTATAAATTATAACTATACCCTGTATAAATTATTTGTGTTTGAGAATAATTGTGAAAGATGTGTGTGTGATATGATAAGTGTAACATGTTTTTTGGATGTGCGTGACAGTGTTCGATGAGATAATTTCTGACATAAAAGAGTATTTTTATCTATTAGCATAGATAATCCCTGATAAGCAATCCCAACACCCTCATATAATAGTTATCAGACTTATTTCTAACTTAGCCAGATATAGCTATCATGATTTATTATATCAAAACAAATAATTTTTTCATTATTCCCTTTTATTCTCTTTTATTCCCCAGTTAGGCCTCACCCCAAATTGGGGGGGGGGGGGGGGGGTTATTTTGTGAAGTTGCTAGTTCTCTGAATTTCCATCAATTTGGTTTTGTTGAAGAACAGGAGTTTCCAATTAATTTTATTTTCTCCCATCCATTCAAGTTTTATCCATTGTGTTCTGTTCCACAAATTGACCAACCTAGTTGTGACACTTGATAATCTATATGCATCACAAGTTACTAATACTATGGACAATTAAAGGATTATTCCAAACATCTCTTTCAAAATGTCTCAATCTCTCATTCTCTCTCTCACACATATACTTAAAAAAAAATGTTAGACGCAGTCGTTTTTACTAATCAAAACTCAGATCACACATGTTAGACAGTCATTTTTACCGACCAAAAAAAAAGAGAAAATGTTAGATACAACCATTTTTATCAATCAAAACTCATACCACATATGTTAGACACAATTATTTTTACCAACCAAAATTCAGACCAGACATGTTAGACAGTCATTTTTAGTAACCAGATAAAAGAAAAATGTTAGTCATTTTTACCGAGAAAAAAAAAAACTTTGTATAAAAAAACACGCGTGGAAGAATCACTAAAAGCATGGTTGGTCCACCAACATCAAAGTCTCAGGACCACATCCACCTTCATTTTCTTTTGATGGTTGAAGAGTTCTTAGTATTATTGCAATTTTTTTTTATCTTTTTAAAGAAAACTGTTCCCAGAACAGATCAAAACCTTTCAGACTCTATAAGCAACATATTTCAGAGCCCATATGTGGGCAACAACTCCTCCATTGAGGTTTCTCCTGGCATGGCTTAATCTTTACAACCCAAACATTGATTTTTTTTTCCTTCTTCTTTTCTGTGATTCATTTTATGTTCATTGAGTTTGAACTTTTGAAGTGGACATTGTAACATTGGAACTGAACCACTTTATATGTCAGTGGGACACATCTACTCCTTCCCTCATTTATTGCTGATTTTTCTAACTTCCCCCACAATGAATGTCCCTCTCAGCTTTCACTTTCAAAGACCACATAATTCTGATGCAATGGTGCAGTGCATGTGAAACCCTAATCCAAAAATGGAAAGACATGGGTCATGGAAGTGTTACCCAGTTGAGAAAACTTTAATGCAAAGTTATCCATCTCCATTAATAAAAAGCCTAGACACTCCTTTATTATTATGTTTTTGTTTTGTTTTAGCATCTTCAAAACTTATTAGTCCCTGCACACAATTTACTCTCACTTTGTATCTCTACAGCTCATGGAAGGTGTTTGATATCTACTTTGTGGGGTTCTGTTTGGTTGCACTATCCATGATTGGAATATTGTGGGGCCATTTAGAAGATCTCATGTAGGTATGCCTACCTCCCATCAGAGTCATGGAAGCTCCATGTCTTGGAATTTTAAAAGGTCAGTTGAAATAGAGGATGTGAATATTATAATTAAACATTTTTACTGTCTATCAAGAGGGCAAGGTTTCCAAGGCAATTGCGTGGGGCTCCATCTAGGGAGTGCCTCAATCATCTGATCAATGAAATTTTAAAAATAAACAAAGATATCCAATTAAAAAAAATGAATTAATCACTCTCAAAATACTTTCTCACTTTAATATACCTAAAATCAATCATAAAATCTCTTCCCTCCCCAAATCTCTCCAACCAGTATAGTGTTTAAATTTTAAACACTCTTATAAAAATATTTTTCTAATTATTCAAATTTTCTCATTACAATAAAAATTTGTTATTTTTATTACTTTTTATGTGCAAATGATAATATAAAAGGTTGTAATTTAAATGATTTTATAATATTGTATATCTATTTTTATAATATTTATAGCTTAAAATAAAATTACATGTAATATTCAAACAATTTACATTTTTTTTTTTAAATATTTAGGGCCCCAATTTAAAGGCTTATCTAAGACCCAACTAAAAAATTTAATTCTCGGGGACCGGCCTGCTGTCTATATTAATCCTTTTTTTTATTTTCGTTTTGTTAGTATTATTATTTTGATGTGCAATATGGAATATGTTTTATTTGATCGACAATGAAGGTCTAAATAGCAAAGAGCGCTGATACACGCAGTCCGTTTTGCAACCCGTTTTGCAACTCGTTATACTATAATAAGGTAGTATATACTACGTTATCATAGCATATAGGTCCTATCATAGTATATAACTCAATTTTTTTTATTTTTTAATTCTGAAAAAAAATACACTAATGTATCTTAGTATATACTTTATTTCATATAATAGTATGCACTTCAAAAGGTGAGTATATGATTTTAAAAAAATCATGGGCGGCAAAACGGGCTGCAATTGGGGCAATGTATATCTTTTTCCAGTAGTAAATGATTAAGATAGATTGTTACACATGGACTTTATGTGCATCTAGCCCAATGCCTATGCACATATGCCTTGTTAACATGAGCATATCCATCGTTAATTTTCTATAGGGTTGGAATTGAGGCTGGAAACGGATCTAGGTATAACAGCGCCCTTTCATTAGGATAATGTTACGTCCAATTTCATTTCCAGCCTCAATTTCGGATTACATATGTTTTGAATTTTTAAAAAATAGTATATATCATCTAATGAGGTATATACTTTTATAAAAATGCAGCATATACTCCAACGAATTGCATGGATACATTTATAGAAAATGTAAAAAAATTCTTTCAAAACATATGCCTTGTTAACATGAGCATATGCATCGTTAATTTTCTATAGGGCTGGAAACGGTTCTAGGTGTAACAGCGCCCATTTCATTAACAGTGTATATGTTGTGTTCGTGCAGTCCCACTCTGTGAATGAACTATATATTTTGTTTTATTTTTCTGTAAAAATATTATATATTCCATTGGAATATATAGTTCATTTTATACCGGACCATATGTATACTAAAAAAAAATAAAAGCACAATTGTTTTTAACATTATAAAAGTCAACATGCTTGTGACCATAAGTTAATTGTAGATCGACCAATGACTTCCCTTCTGTTATGTAGGTGATTCATGGGAAGGGTGATATTAGATTATTTGTCTTTACAATTATAAAAGGCATACTGATAAACAATTTCTCCCAATTTTCTCTTCCTAAGGTTACATCCTCAGTGTGGCTAGTAATGGTTTTGTTGGTACTCACTTTCCCGTGTTATTGTAATTTTTTACATTGATCATGATTGTTTTGATCACATTTTATAAAAAAAAACTGTGATAGTAATAATTATGATCACAGTTCTTAATAAACCGTGATATTTTGGATAACAAAAATCCTGCTTTATTAAAAATTGTTATCGTTTTAATAGATATTTTGTCATCATTATATAAATAAAATATCACAATTTAATTATAAGATTTTTTTTATTAAAAAAATCTATAAAAATATTGTGTGGTCCCAAAATCCCGACCCCACCTCCTCTCTCATGCGTTCTCTTTGCAACACCACCGCGCCTTCCTCCTCCGCCCACGCAGTCATAGTCATGATTCACCTCCCCTAAAGCATCATTTTATTTGAATATAGGCGAATGATATGTCTAGCTTTGTGTGTAACCCCGTCTACAGTCCTCATCGATTTTTTTATAAAAAAAAACATACATTATTCCATTGAATTGCATATTATTATAAAAATTGAAGTATACACTGAGATGCACTAATTTATTTTTTCATTAAAAAAATGAAAATTTTATTTGTCATACAACACAAGACTGTAGTATACACTGTCATAATGTAGTGCATACTGTATTATCACAATGTATAGTAGTTGGGGGACCATTTCATGATTGCAGTCCTGCAGATAAGGTTAAAGAAAGGCCACATATACACACTTGTATATAAGCTTTTGTTGGATCTACTATGCAATTTATCTATCCTCCGTTATGGCTGATTAAATTCAACATAAATTGCAAATCGTTAAGTTTTAAATACAAGATCTGTTCAGAGAAGAGTGCCTTTTTTAATCTCATTGATTAAAGGTTAGGTTAAAATGTATTGGGTAAAATATATCATAATATATGATATTATAATATATATGAACTTAATCCACTTTTATTTTAGAAACTCAAAGTGCTAGTATTTTTATACAAACAACTTTTATCATTGACGACATTTAATACATTCTGTACATTTTTTTAAAAATATCAACTTTATCATTACATAAAATGTATAATAATATAGAAAAAATGAAAAAATAATAAAGGCACTGATGTACTTATTTTAATTAATAATTCATGAAAAGGTATTTAATATATTAATATTATTATTACTAGTTATAAGAATAAAAAATAGCAAAAAATCGATACAATTCATTGAAAACTTAGTTAAATCGGTTTTAGTCCCCGTAAAATTGAAAAATCGTCATAGGTCCCAAAAAGTGTATGGAGTTAACTATTTTAGTCCATGGGTCAAAATGTAGTTTGTTTGTAAAGAATATTCTTCAATTATTCCATTTAGTTAATAGAGCTCCTTTAAATAACATTTATTCAAGTCCCTCCAAACTATATAAAATCGAATTTAATAACACCCTGTCTTTTCTGAAATATCCCTCCCCCCCCCCCCCATCTTTTCACCTCCTCCACCACTCCTTCTGTAGAAGCCAAAATCTGTCACACCTTAGAATCCGTTTAAAAGGTTATACCGCCCCGGCCCATCACATTCCGTCATAACACACCCCCATCTCAGGTTGGGTCAATAAACAGTCTAGTCGGACTCCCGACCAGACCTAGGTAAATGGGGGCATAGCTTCTGTCTGACTTAAATCAAAGCACGGAGTTCGCATCGGCGAGATATTAGAAATGCCAATGAATATTCACTGACACAGTGGCTGTAACAAACTGTCAGAAAGTAGATCCCACGTGTCGACTGATCCAAGAGCCACATGGAAGATTCCATCCCATGATATGCTCACACCTCCATGGTAATAGGCACACCCCCTCCCACTATAAATAGGTGGGTAACCCCTTCATTAGAGGGGGAACAGAGAGAGAGGGAGAGACTCCTTCTTCTTCCCCAAAAAATAAGAGAACCCAAGACTTAAGCTTAAAATCTCATTTTAATGGAGATTGGGCTTCATCGTCGGAGGTTCTCATAAAAAAGAAACTACGTGTGGCTTGATCCCTCACAAAGGGTACGTAGGTAGCCTGACCTACATCATGTACAGTCCGGACAAACCTCGTCCATCCCTCCACGGAGGACCCCAATCGTCGTCTCTTCACGGATCTATTCAAATCAAGCCCGAACCGTCCTTGAGTCCGGCCCATTCAAGGATAAGGACATTTTCACCTCCCACACATTCTTTAGTGGGTCATTGGTCTTTCACCACCACCGACATCCTATCATCACGAACGCCACAGTAGCAGTCAGTCTGTCACCACCCCCGTGCGACCATTGCCATCATCCCATGTTTAATAGCCCTAAACAACAGTTGTAAATCGAAGAGTAACATAAAAAAATCTACTGCTCTAATGATGATACACTCACAAACCAAGACCAATCCATGTTGTAGATACCCCAATTTTGACCGTCCAAAGAAATGAAAATTATATTTGAAAATGCCCACATTTGAAAAATCTAATAGAAAACATCTTTCAAAGAAACAAAAGGACCCTGACCACAACACTTAAAAAAATTAAAAGGCCAGAGATGGGGCGACTAGTTGAAAGTAGTTGCCCCTCACTGGGCGACTAGTTCCAACTAGCTGCCCCTTAAATTGCCCCCAACTGCTTCCCTTGGATGGGACATAAAGCAGCATCTAATGCTAATAATTGCGGTGGTTTGTTCCTTTTAGCCGCCCCTTTTTTGACGGTTCAACCTTAGTAACCGCTTCAAGCCACCGCTTGTCAGAGATGGGACATTTAACAGGTCATCATTGGGGTGGCATCTTGAGAGTAGCCGCCCCTCACCTGGACACTGTCAAAAAAACAAAGATCTAATGTGAGATCAAATCAACCACCCCATTATCCAATTTGATCTATTGTCCAATGGATACTCCCCTGCCTCTCTTTTACTATAAATAGAGGGCATCCAACTCTTCTTCTACATCATCAACAACTCATCAATAATCATCAACAACCACCCATTCAAATCAAATATACTCCCACACCACTTGAAGCTTTGAGAGAGAGAGAGAGAGAGAGAGAGAGAGAGAAAGAGAGCTCCACTTGTGAGTATGAAACCCATTTCCTACATAAATCCACTCTCCCAAAACCCTCTCCAAAACCCAGGTTAAACCTAGCTTAACATCTCCCAAACCCTAATCCATTTCTTACTCAGGTTCTACCCAAATTGAACCAGGACCTAGGCAGCTAAATCTAACTAGCTGTCCCCCTTTAGGCGGCTCAACACCACTAGCCGGCCCTCCCTGACCCCCTGTCTTTTTAAACCTCCCTTTGTCAAGTCTGGGAAGCAGAAAAGGATTCCCCATTTTCACCTCTGTGTGCGGCAGACTCGTATCTCAGAGCGGAGAATCCACAATCCCCCCACGAAGGCGATCGAAAGAAACACCCCAACTTTTTTTACTTTTTAAGAAAGTAGGTGGCGATCACAACCACCCCCTGAATCCTTCTGAGGAGCTGTCGGGCGCCTCAGCAAGGAACTACACCCTTCCCTCTTCTGGGAGACGATTTGACCGGGCCAACAAGGCACAAACCAGATCCAACCCCGAAGAACCCCCACACACACCCCAAGGAAAAACTTTCGGAGCGCACCCCCTTTTGAAATCCACCACCGACACATGTGATTGTGTAACTTTTTTTTACTGTTTGTGTTGTAACACTTGAAATGTTCGATGTAATGCCAAAAGGAGCCCACAGGTTATTTGTTGTTAGGCTTCAATTTGTTGTAGATTACATGTTTGATGAAATGCTCAAATCATGTTTTGTTTTGGTCTTTAAGGTATCTAGTAGTGTATTTAGGCCTTCGCACGCATACATTCCACCACATGAATGTCGATATAAGAAAGGTGATTGTATAATAAATGTTTTCCATATGCATACACTTATATTCTAATTTGAGTATACTGAGTGTAGAGGGAAAATCTCACGCTCTTCTTGAGGGCGCAACTATCGGTAATGGTTTTCGGTTACTTTCCTGCTCCCGACGTTCTACGTGTGTGGGGTATTTCCGGTGATCTGGATCCGATTGTACCCTGTGGGCCTGGTTGGATCGTCTCTCGGAAGAGGGAGGAAGCGTGGTTGGTTTGATTCCTTGTTGAGACGCCCGACAACTCCTCAGGAGGATTCAAGGGTGGTTGATATCGCCACTTGCTTTCTCAAAAAGCAGGAAAAGTTGGTGTTATTGTTGATCGCCTTCGTGGGTGGGGTTGTGGATTCTCCGCTATGAGACACGGCCAGCCGTACACAGAGATGAAAATGGGGAATCATTTTCTGCTTCCGGAACTTGACAAAGGGAGGTTTAAAAGGCAGGGTGTAAGTAGAGGGCCAGTTAGTGGGGTTTATCCGCCTAAAGGGGGATGGCTACTTAGGGTTAACCGCCTGGGATCTGGCTCTATTTTTGGACAGAACCTGGGTAGGGTTTGATTTGGATGTTTGGCTAAAGTTAAACTAGGTTTAACCAGGGTTTTGGAGAGGGTTTTTGGAGAGTGGATTTATATAGGAAATGGGTTTCCTTCTCTCAAAATAGAACTCTTTCTCTCTCTCAAAGGTTTCAAGTAGTAGGTGTGGGAATGAAGGATGCTTGATTGAGCTTGAAGTGGGTGAATTATGGATGATGGATATGATAGAAGAAGTGTTGGAGACACCCTATTTATAGTAAAAGAGAGACAGGGGAGTATCCATTGGACAATAGATCAAATCGGATAATAGGATGGTTGATTTGACCTCCCATTAGATCTTTGTGTTTCCGACAAGTCTAGGTGAGGGGTAGCTAGTTGTAACTAATCGCCCAGTGAGGGGTGGCTACTTGCAAGATGTCGCTCCCATGATGACCTGTCAAATGTCCAATCTCTTACAAGCGGTGGCTTGGGGCGGTTACTAGGTTGGAACCGTCAAAGAATGGGTGGCTAAAAGGGACAAACCGCCACAATCATCAACATTAAATGATGTTTTATGTCTCATCCAAGGGAAGCGGTTGGGGGAAGTTTAAGGGACGGCCAGTTGAATCTAGCTGCCCAGTGAGGGGCGACTACTCTCAACTAGCCGTCTAATTTCTGGCCTTTTGATTTTTATAAGTGTTGTGACCAGGGTTCCTCTTGTTCTTTTAAAAAGATGTTTTCTATTAGTCAAATGTGGTTATTTTCAATACTACTTGAAGTGAAATTTTATTTCTTTGGACGGTCAAAATTGGGGTATCTACAGCCACGTGTCTGAAATAATCAAATAAAAGGGTAGAGCGATCCGGCCCAGATGCACCAGGTACGGACCACCCAAAGAGAATAGCAGCTTTCCCTCGTCAGGGGTCCCTACTTGAGGAGATCTACTCAAGGAGTGCAATTCGATGAACACCTGCTCACCAAGGCAAGATGACTCAGCGACCAGACCAATACCGCCTCAAGAATGACAAGGGTTAATTGCCCAGACTAGGCCATCAACATGGAATACAACCGTTGGGGCGTCCTTAAGTTTAACCATCATGACCTGAGTTCGAACCCCGCCTTAACTGCCGAATTGATAGAGATGTGCCCTGATCCTGACAAGCCTCTTGCCACCAATCGTTGCAGCTGTAGTTAGGGCCAACGAGAGAGCGACGCATGGCTACAATATCATAACAAATCGTTAGTCTTGAATCCCACTTAATCTTCCATGTCATAAGATTCTGGCCGAAACAAAGAGGCATTTGGATGGGAAATGATGTGGCCACTTACTCGGCTACAAGGGTAAGGGAAGGAGGAGAGAGAAAGCATTCCACTGGCTTTAGTGTCGAAGTCCCTTTAGCCGACACCACACTGATATCCCTTAGGCTCTCTTGGTGCAGGATCTCAAGCGTGACAACCCGAATTTTCACCTGGAGGCGGACCTCCAACCCAATAAATCTTATTGAGGAAAAACATTACCTTCACACCCCTATTACACCTGTCTCAAAATTTAAAGAAAACAAAAACGCCTCCTTTAACATCCTCGCTTCTTGAAAAATGAAAATTTAATTTAACAAATATAGGCATATAAAAAATTAAAATTTTCTTCACACCCCTATTAGATGATGTTAAAAAAAAATTACATTTACTAAAAATGATTCCATTAAATTTGAAGTTGAGTTATTTACATTTTTTCATTTAAGCATATACCTCGTTAGATAATGTTTACTATTTAAAAAAATAATATATGTAGTATGTGTTTTGAACTGTAAAAAAAAACTTAGTCCAACATTTTCCTATCATTTTTATTCCCACAAAACAGACGGGATGTTAGAGTCTGGAGGTTGAAAAATGGTTTTTATTTGAAATCATTTAATACTACGGACAAATCAGTAAAATTTCAATGCCCCAATGGTCATAAGGGCATATTAGTTAATTTAGGTCATATCTAACACCATTAATGGAATATTCTACTTTTATTTGACAAAACTTAAATTAGGGTATACATGCACAACAATCAAAGCTTCTAGGAGTATATATGCAATTGCCTTTTTAAGCGAGTTATAAAACCATATAGATGTTTTTCCAAAGGTATACATGCAATCCAAAATTTCAATGCCCCAATGGTCATAAGGACATATTAGTTAATTCAGGTCATATTTAACACCGTTAACATAATATTTCACTTTTTTTTGACAAAACATAACTCAGTGGATATACGTGCAAAACGATCAATTTTTTTAGAGATATACGTACAATTATATTTTTAAGCAGGGTATAGCGCCAAATAGATGTTTTTTCAAAGCTGTACATGCAAATGTCCAAAAAAATATAATAAAATTTCAGTTTTCATACTAATAATTATATTAGTCAATATATATATTAATTATTATCATTGTTAAAGGGGTTGCCGGCTTCAAAGAATAATATATATATAGAAAGTTAGAAGCACTTCTTTAAAAATACCACACCTCACATTTAGGAGTCGCCAAGTTGTCAAATTTTGTAATAAAATCAAAATCATTCTAAAAAAAATAAAAAAGATCCTTTCTTTACATAATTAATATACAAAAAAAAACCAAACACAAATTTAAAATGTTAAGACAACAACCTCATCTAACTTCACCTAAAAGCTCTACATTACATCTCCAAGCTTTTACCTTAGGCATCAATCAAATTAATGCACCTATAAAATTATTCTATGTGTTGGTTCTTTCTGGAATTCACAAATATGTATTTAACACAATACATGAAATTTCCAAACACAATATATATTTTCATATGTAAATATTACTGTTACAAAAAAAAAAAGTAGGCCGTCAATTCATACAAATATATTTTCAAAGTACATCTTAAAAAAAAAATCAAACCTTGTGCAAGTTGACTACAAGAATTACTAATAGTGCATTTGAAAATACAGTTTGAAAAACAATTTTAAGCTTTATACACGTTTTTTTAGGATGTAATGATAAGAGCTATTTTTTTAATTAATCAAGGAATCATATATGTTACTGATAACAAAATATGTTTTTGTTGAAATAAACACAGTTTTCGAGACACAATTTTTGATGTAATGGTGATGATGGTAGCTTTTTAATTAGGGTTAAAGACATCTAAATCCTTGCAAACATATATAATTCCATATAAGTCCTTATCAAAGTTGGGCAGACGTACAAGTCTTTAAAAATTCACAAAAACCCATATATATCCCTAGTTTCAACAAAAATTAATCATAATCCAACCTACCTTACTTAACTTTAACCTATAACCATGAAATGATTAAATTATCCTCAAATTTTAATCATTTTCAAACAATACCTCAATGAAAATGAAAAAAAATAAAAAGTCTTACAAAGATAATTTGATCTTTGCATGAATTAATTTATTTTTATAATTATTTATGAAAACTATAATGTCTACATGATTACATGATGATAAATTATTCTGTCAAATTTGAAAGAAATTTTAACCTGAGAATGGTAATTATGTTTTTATGAGTTTTTAAATACTATGTGTCTACTCCAACTTTCACAGGGACTTATATGGAATTACTCATGTTTGTAGGGATGTAAATGTCTTTAACCCTTTTAATTAAGTAAACTTGTTAGGTAACTTATTTGGAGGTTTTAGCTTTTAAAGAAGCTAAAAATAACCCCGATCGAGTTGCCAAACGCACCCTAAGTATAACATATTCCGAATACACATTATGTTCAATGGTTCATAAGTTCATCCAGGTTCACCCACCATTCTACAAGTTCCCAATAAATATGTACAGATCTTTGTTGCTAAAAGAGGATCACAAGAAAAAATCTTCTGTTTTACATGAAAAAAAAAAATCTTCTGTTTTACATGAAAAAAAAAATTGTTTCTCTTATATATACATATATATATATATTAAAAAAAATAAAATTACAAGGCATCTGAGATCAAATCTGGGCCTTCTTGAAGAAGCACAGAGAGCAGAACTCTTTCAATTTGCTAGAGTAGGCATGGAAACAACGAGACAACACCAAAACCTGTATAAAAAAGGATTAAAATGCATCAACGACATAGAATTGCACAAGAGAAAACTTAATCTATGAAAACGGAAATAGCAAGTATTTGTTTACCCTACAAAACCTTCAATGGAACTTTTTATAAGCTCAAATTAGCATACTAGAAATGTATTCTTTCTTCTATCCACTGATATACTCTATCAATTGGTGAACACATCATGTAAATATCCAATATTTAATTGATTCACAATAATTATCCAACCACAACTCATGCTTTGCCAAGTATTCAATGATTTCCCATTTATTTTTAAAACACTCTCCTCCTATATCTACATTAAAAAAATTTCAGAATTTTTTTTTTCAGGGAAATAAATAGCGCTCAAGCAATCATGCATTAACACTCAGATAGTAGATTTCAGCATGTAAATCTTGTGAAAGCTGTACAATTGAATGTCATTAACACTACATATAGTATGTCACGAGTACAAACATCAAATGTGTATTAAAGCAAAATGTGGGCTTAATTGGTTTTGACTGTGTGAATCTCCATTGTGAGATAGCAGGTAAATAATTTAAAAACCAAAGACCAAATTTGCATTGTCATACATTTCATGCCAATCATTAAATTCCCACTGGTGACAGGACAGGACATTATTTTAACATTAGAAGTTATGTATATCATCACTAGGATATCATAATACTCAAACCATTTGGGTGACAATTGAGAAGCTGGCCAACAAAAACAACCCCTGGAAATGATACAGCCTCTTTTTTTTTTTTTGTATTTTTTTTGTTGGGGGGTTGTGTGGAAATGATCCTACCTGTTAGGCTCTACAGATCCTCCTACTAATTAGAGAAAAGCAATGAAGGATGGACCACAGCAACATGGATATATATAAAATTGTTATGAGGAAAATGGACATCACTAACCAGTGTCATCCAACAGAGTGATATCAATTTTTCCATCTTAATGTCAACCAAGAGCTCCTCATCTTCCAAATTACAGAACAAATTTCAACAAGTGTATTTACAGATTGAGGATTGAGAGCTGTAGGAAAGACAACACTAAAGAACAAGAGAGAAAAATTCAACAGACGACTAATAAAATATATCAATTTCATACATGATGAGATCACGGACTGGATTTGCTGACATAGATGAGGATTGTTTTTTGGAAAACCAGAAGGACCTCAGTTGTAGTAGTGAGACAAATCTTGTAAGGTGTTTGGCACTAGTTAACAACAAAACAGAGGGACATGTTTCATGAAATTTATAAAGAACTGTTGGAAAACATTGGCAACTTCTCATTTATTAAACAAGTCACTTGAAGGTGGCAAATGGGAAAGAATGTAGTAGACCAAAACTCCATCAGAAATTAAGAATTTTTTTTATATGTTGTAGCCTACTATATGAAAGAAACTCAAAATAGACAACAAGCCAAAAATATCAGCACATCACCAGCATGACCACAAAATAACGATAGGAGGTTTGTTAAGATAGAAAAATGATGGATAACACCAATCACTGATTAAAATATATTATTATAGAATTTATGTACGTGCATCAAATACTCAAGCCTTGGATTAAATGTCATGTAATTACAACTGTATAGTGTTTGAAGACGTCATCAACAATTATAACTCTGGCAGCCATGCATGTATTTCAGACTTTGACAAAGTGAAGCATCAAAGGTTAAAATAAACTGCCATTCCGCCAGATAAAATTGTTTACATGAGGATATAAATGATCTATCTACTTGAATCCCTAACCATTTGAGTGATTTCTTTTACAACTTTTTGGTTTAAAAATTCTCTGTTTTTAGGCTGATCAAAATTATGGCTCATTTCTCCTTAATGCCAGCTTCCAAATTTAAGATTTTCTACAGGGAATTAAAATACTCGACTCAATTAAACCCTACTAGTTTTTTTTTTCCACATTCTTCATCAAAAATCTAAAAAGTGCATGTTATAACCTGAAGGGTCAAGAAAGTCACCTCAGTGATACATTTGCTCCATATCTACGAATGGGGCCACCTCAGTCATGAAGACCAAGCTCTAGCTCTAGCTCATCATCCTCCTCAAACAACCTTAACAGACGAGTATGTTGTTCTTCTCTCTTTTTCTTCTGCCACATCTTGAATAGGAAGATAGACAGTAGCACAATCGCTATCACTGCCAGGAATATACCCACTACCTCAACTCCAGTGCTGCCACCAGATTTGGCATGTTTATCAATTGCAGTTCCATTCTTGGGAGCAGATAAATCATCAGCCACACCTAGGAAGCCAAAAAGGATGCCATATCAGTCAATAGACCAGAAAAAAAAAATTTAAAAAAAATTCTACCCAGTAAATATTGCGGATGGCCATGTCCAAATATATGCATGATTTTGTACAAATAATAATATCATATTAAGTAGATATTATCTCCTACATGCAAGCAAATATAGCATGCAAATTGCATGATGCAATACACATTGCCCATTCCCTACATTGTAATTTACACCACACTTTTCATTTCTTTTTCATTCTTTATCTTTTTCTCTTTTATCTTTTTTATTTATAATAAGACGGAATGTTCCGCGAATTGTGTTTATAAAAACAGAAAGCATCCAAATTACAAAATAACATCCGTCCTTATTTGGATAATAGCAAACAGAAATTTACAGCCTTCTATACAAATGAATGATATAAACCACATGCCTTCCCTAAGCAACTTATCATTTCCCTGATTTCCACACCCAAAACCCTTCACCATTGAAGTAATTCAATGCAGAACTATCACCTATAAGACCAAACAATCTCATTGTGGCCTAAGATCCGTTTCTCATCTATCACTATCTAGCAAAGTTACCAAAACACCCCACTTAGTTTTTCCTGTCTACTTCCACTAGGTACCAAGCCTCCAATGGGCCCAACCAAAAATGAGTAGCTCAAACCCTCACACGTACCCACTGCATTGTAGGATCTAAAATGTCAATAATCAATGCACCAATAATCAATGCACTTTTCCACCATTCTCCCCTCAGCTCCCTCTTTGGCAAAAACAAAAAAATCTACAATACCATTTTCTTTCCCCATGAGATTTTTTTCTCCAAAACCCATACTAAAACAGGCATCAAACCACATGAAAGATATAAACACATTCCTTCCCTAAAGGACTTCTCATTCCCTGAATTCCACTATTTTCCAAAACCATTCACAATTTTTTTATTTAAAGGTATGCATTCTACCATTGTCTTATAATTAAGTCAAGGCAAAGGTCCAGAGCATACAAAAACACATTAAAAAAAAAAAAAGATTATAACCCAGGTAAATCTCCCAAAAAAATGTCTGGATGGGGGCGTTTTCAAGTGAATGAGACATCAACCCTCCCTCGCCCTCCAGAAGAATTACAACCTTGGTTTAGTCCATAGTGACCAACCTTCCCTTGGAATACAAAATAGATTTTGCCCCAGCGCAACAACAACCCCACTCCTTGATAAAATGAATAGTCAAGTCCTATATGTTCCACATACACCCTGGCCGGACTTCACATGAGCCAAAAAGCCCAGACCATTGCTCGCACATAGGACATTGTGATCTTTGCTCGAATGCTTCTATCTCCTCTCGGACGGAGACTTCTTCCTGCCTTCCACTTGCTTTCAAGAGATGTAAAACTGATATGCAGACTGGCTGCCTCCTTGATCAATTTCCACACTTGTATTTCCATTGAACATCTCATGAGGATGTGCTCCACCGACTTCTATGCTCCCAGACACAAAGGACAAGCAACGTCCGAAGGTACCCACTTAGCTCTATAGACCTTCATCGTTAGTTAATCCTGGTACATAAGCCACACAAAAGCTCGCACCTTAAAAGGAATCCGAGCTCCCCAAATTTGCCTAGCCTTCTTCGCCAAAACATCCAGACATGGCATGTCCCTCCTCCACCAATCATAGCACCCACGTACAAAGAAGCTCTCCCGTGGTCGTGGGCGCCAATACAACCTATCTTGCAATCTGTCCACCAGATGAACCTCCTGTAACTCACGCAAAAGGTCTGGGAGTAATTCCGCCTACTACTCACATAGATTCCTTCTCAATTGGTGATCCCATTGCCCCTCCAAAACTGTCTCACTGCGCTCTCCTTATTACGCTCTAAAGCATAATTGGAAGGGAACCTGTCTTTCAAGGAGCAGTCCCCAAGCCAAACAGGAGACCCGATTCATATCAATCATTCTCCATCAATCTTACCCAAAGATCCCACTTCAACCATCTCTCCTTTCTAATTCTACTAAGTTCAAAGTCTCCAATGGGGTCCAAACACTTACAACCAGACAAAGCGTAGTTCAAACCCTCACATATATCCACTACACCATAGATTCTAAAATGTCACCATGAATTCCAGTGTCCTTCATTCTCCCCTCACAGCTCCCTCTTTCCCAAAAAAATCCACAATACCATTTTCTTTGCCCATGAGTTTTTTTGCTCCCAAGCTCATTTAGGGTGTGTGTGTGCACAAAGTTGAAGGGAAAATGAAAGAAAGTGAATGAATTTGGGTCAAAAGGAAAGTGGTGGAAAGTAAATTTTTTCCTTTTGACCAACTTTCAAGGTAAACGTGCATGTGGTGGAAAAATTTTCCATCACTTTTTCTCAATTTCTCACTTATAGGGAAAGGAAAAGTTTTTCTCACTTTTTCTAATAAGACAAAATAGGAAAGGAAAAATGATTAAATTTTTTTTTGTCCTTGTTTGGCTGCTAGTTTTTTTAGTGGTCAAAGGAAAAATTTTACTTTCCTTCACTTTCCATCATGTACAAACACACCCCTAGTCATACACCACTATGAAGCTTTCAATCTATCCTCAGCATGGATTTCACAACAAACACCCAAATCAACAAATATCCTAAACCAATTTTCAAAAACAATTTTTTCATGAAAGCTACTATCAATCAGCCTTTTTTTATATATATAAAGCCGTCTTGTTAACTTTTTAACACATAAAAACCAAAATCTGAAAACAAAAGTTGAAATTCAAAAATACCCGTTTGGAAATCTCAGTATCTGATTTTTCCAAAACCTGAATCAGTTTGACAATTGCTTCCAAACGAGTCAGAAAATCCAATTTTTACAGCAGAAATTCATCAATGTCGATCAAGAATCCAGTTTCACCCAAATAAATTCCCTCTATTAATCGCCTGAAATATATTCTCGAATTTGAAGTCACAAACAATAATCTATCGATTAATCAATTCGAATCGAATCCCCCCGAAATCACAACAAGAAAACATGAAATTCAGATTTCTGAAACCCTGAAAAAACAGAGAAGCTCATCAAAAATCAAACCTTGATGTGAATGGAGAAGGATCGAAATGAAGGCGACGAGGATGTGCCGAAGAGACCTCCTGCCTCGGTTTTCGCTCATACTTTTCTCGATTTTCGCGCGCACAAAAAATTTTGGTTCTGGAATGTATTTTTTTCGACGGATTGTAGATCTTGAACTGTTCGATTGGTAGGACTTTTAATGGTGGGCATTCCAGTCCGTATTGTCGGCGCACGCGTTTTATGGTGTTTTTTAAGGATCCTCAAAAGGCCTGAGGCCAGAAAGCCCGGCCCGCTCGGCCCCGGCTCGAAGGGCCAAAGCCTAGCAGGGCCCATTCGCGAGCCGGCCTGGCCCGAACCTTTTTTAGGGCGGGTCGGCCTCGGGCCTGATTCTGGACCCGGGATCGGCCAGTAGGCCTGCCTGAATTAGCCCGTTCGGGCTGGCCCGCATGCCCGTCCATGGGTCTGCCCGTAGACCTGTGGGGAGCAATGCAATAAATGTGTCACATGTAATTTTTGTTTGAATTATGGTTGAATTATAAAAAACATTAACATTTATGTAGGTGCTAACTTAGTTAGGTACATGTAGTTATTTAATTTTTAAGTAATTAATTCATTTAATATTTTTATTTTTAAAATTTAAATATTTTTTCTTAATATTACATTTCAATTTTATGTTATTTTAACATTTATATACAAATGAACAACTTAAAATTTTAAAATAAAATAAATAAGATGTTTAAAAACTATACCCGTGGGCCCGAAGCTCAGGCTCGTTCAAGCCCGGGCACGTGGGTAGGGTCTGTGCCTTTTTTTTTACCACGGGCCCGTTGGCCATGTAGGCCCGCGAGCCTGAGCCGAGGGCCGGGCTTGGGCCCTGTTTCAACCGGTCGGGCCATGCCGACCCTTAGTGTTTTTAAGGGTAAAATGCATTTGGACCCTAAAGTTTTAGAAACCTCTAGAAGCACCCCTTGAAGTTTAAAAACATGCATTTACACTCCTACCGTTACATTTTAGAACAAAAGTACTTGAAAATTACTATTTTATCATTTAATTAATTTTGTAAATACCCAAAAAAGAACCAATCAATTAACTTTGGATATGTTTTGTAAATATTATTTAATACAATAATCAAGTACATTTGATCATTTGGATGCAATTATTGTTAGAATTAACTTACGCAACTGTAACGCCCTTGAACCCACGACTCCGTTTTGAAGCGCGAAGTCCGGTTGCGTTACCTTGAATCCTCTATTCTCATAGTACTAATTTTTTTTTATATATATAAAAACATAAGAATAAATCACCATAAATATACATTAATACATCACCGTATTTTATTCATCAATTTTCCAGGATAAAATCCAAAACAAATTTTCAATTACTGGATATACATCAGGATCAACTGAATTCTAAATATCATCATACTATCATACATATGGGTCCTCTACATGTCAAAAAACTGATCAACACCTTCTACATGAGTCTAATGCTTCGGAAATCATTATAAGAGCTTCAACCTCCAATGCCTTAACGAGATCGACGACCACCAACAACTAATCTGAAAGGTTGGGAAAATGAGGGGTGAGCAACCACACGCTCAGTGAATGGACCTATGGCGTCCCGTTAGTACATTTATAATCAAAATATAATAGTCATAAAATGTCCACGCAGACATGTAATATATCAGGAGAGAAAATATATAAGAAGGCCACCAAGACATGCAATAATATATACACACACACAATCCTATCCAACATGATGCATGCAACACCACGAACACGCATGTCCGTCTTCGTAGCACCTAGCTCGCGGGGCCTTTCGCAGGCATGGCCACGTGACATAGCCACAAAGACTTGGGTCCTACGTTCTCGGACCTGACCACGTAGACGTACGCACATCTAGACGTTGGCCACCAAGACCGAGCCACCTAGACGATGTAATGCATGCATAATCAACCATTCATTCCAAAACATATGCATGCGATAAAAATATGGTCTCCAAATATATAAGTTATATATGTAAAACAACGCATCAAAATCATGACAACATGTTCAAGTACTCCATACCCCAAATAACAATTATATATTTTAAAGTAACCATGATGCAGAATGATATACCATATAGTAGGGCTGCAACTCGGGCGGGTTGGGTTCGGGTTGGGGGTCAACCCGAACCCAACCCGAAATACAAACTACTCAACCCTAACTCGACCCAACCCAATTTCCAACCCGGATTGCTTTAACCCGAACCCAACCTGTAATTAAATAAATCAACCCGTCAACCCAACCCAACCCGACCAACCTTCATCGACCTCCTCGCAGCCTTCATCGACATCTTCGCGGCCTCCACCACGGCCCTCACCACCCTCCGCAGCCCCTCCGCCTCCAACACCACCACCCAAATCTCAAAAACCCTAAGCCCTCACAACAGTAGTCGATCCACTTCAAACACCAATTCAAGAAAGGAAAAACCAGAATCGTTTTGGAAAAAAATCCAAACCTTGCAGGGATGAGCGCGAGATAGGCAGACGCGAAATGGAAGATCTAGAGAAGAGCATATCCTGCGACGAGCACCACTGCGAGGCCCTTGCAGAGGCGGGTGATCCTGGTGAAGAAGCTGTTGCCCTGCGAGGGTGATAGCACTGTCAAGGATATCTCTGTCACGGTATAAACTTATCCACATCGCGAACAAGATCCGATCAAAGTCGATTGTTTGAGCCACAAAAATGAAGATCAGAATTTAAAAAAATGGGGAAACGGCATCGCCTCCATCACCCTTTCATACTCCGCCATCGGCCTCACGATCTCGAACTCCCCCGCGAAGTCCAGATCCACAACGTACCTCCTCGAATCACCGCCGCCCCAACCGGTCTGGTGATCACGTCGATGAACTCGTGATTCCCCAGACAGAGAACTCATCGATGACCTCCTCCACCTTCTTCGAGAGGCTGATCCGGAACAAATCACCACCATCTGGATTTAGCAGATCGCGGAGCATCACCGCCGGAGAAGGAAGAGACGACGTCACAGGGGGAGGGGTCATCTTCGTCGAAGCCATGGAGGAGGAGGAGGTCCGAGGGAGAGAGGGACTGACGGCTAGGGTTATGTGTGGGTAGGGCTTTTTTAATTTTTGGACGGTCCAGATTAGATAGCTTAAGATTGAATGGTCACGATGTTCCGCGTTTGGGTTGGGTCGGGTTGTGAGTGATGCCAACCCGAACCCAACCCGATTTGTTGACTCAACCCGAACCTGCCAACCCGAACCCGAACTCGATTTTTACAACCCAACCCATGTAAAAATCAGGTTCAATCCGTCAGATTCGGGTTCAACCCAACCCAAGTTGCAGCCCTACCATATAGATAGTTTCAAAAACTATATATGAGACTAGACCCACTCACCTTCAGTCCACGAAATACAAACCGATGCACGTACATGAACGATACACTCGCACGTGGATAACCTAGCATAACAATTATGCAATAATAAATTAGAAACAATTCAATTATGACTCAAACCACTAACAACCAACTTACAACAACACTAAACCCAATAATCTTAAAAGTTCATACCTAATAGACCTATAATCCGTAACTCACCTCAAAGACCTAACGAAAATCCCAACTCCGAATAAATATTAAAATTTTAATATACCTACAATGATCCGATAATCAATATCCATTTATTCCATAAGACCCATATAATCGATAAATCTCGAATAAATATTTAGATAAATCCAATAAGGCTCAACTATAATTCCAATGATCGAAATAACTCAATCCAATCAATTTATATCCCAACAACAGTAATATCCGATTAATATTCATTGATCCCACTAAATTAAATTATCGATTTAAGATCCTATTTAAGTTCTCAAGATCAATAAAATCATCAAAACCCACAAATCAACTTATACTTCATTAAACATCAATTTGGGATCCTTTAAATCTCTAAAATTCATTAACTTGGTTATCAACTAAATATTTGAATTCTAATAAACTGCACATAAATTTTTCAAAAATCATAAATTTCTACCTGTAACTCCGAATTGGACGATTCATGATTCGTTGAAAAGATCTTTTCAAAACATATTTCTATTTCTGAAATACAATTTTCCCAGAAACGACTCTATCATCTTCAAAAATACGATTTAACGTCCATACATATAATCAACCCGAAAATAACATTTAAATTCCCAAAACCAATAATTTTATTTTGATCCTAAGAATTCATTCGAGATCCATTGAAATATAATCAAATAATCAACCAATTAAAATCGATCAAACCCTAACCCTAATCCATCAAACTTCTTTCTCAAACAATAGATTGACACAATCATCTCCTAATCAAAAATAAAATGAAACCCTAAACAACAAAATCAATAGAAGCATGATTTCTCACCTTAGATCCGGTTACACCACCCACCATCTCCATCTAGGATTAGTTCATCACCACCCTTCACACCTTCTGAAACTTGGATGAAAACCTAACCCAAACATGTTATTTAAAGGGGTTTATTAAAATTATAAAACGGCCCCTGAAGTTTCCATGTTTACAATGGGGTCCCTATCGATTTACAAACAGATCCCTATCCAATTTATAAATAGATCCCTGAAGGTTATTAAAAGGTATTCAGGATTCGCAATTAGATCCCTGGGCCCAATAATTTGACACTTAAGCTTAAAAATTTAATTTCTCAAACTCTAAATCTCACTAAATTTCAACTAAACTATCTTGACACTATAAAGATCTACAGAAAATATAAAATAATTATTTCAACATCAATTTATAATTATCATAATTATAAATTAAATTGGACTCATTTGGGCCCACCGTCAAATCTGAAAAAATGAAATATAAAAAAAATAAAATTTAAAATTTTTATTATATATTTAAAATAAATATATAAGGCCGAAAAATACCGAAACGTTACAACAACAGTTAATTAAAATTTATCCTTTTTTAAAAACCTACCAACGGTTATGATGAGAAGAGATGAAGGAACCACCGGATTGGAGTTCGTTGGATCTTCTTCTGCTTGAATTTGAATTCATGTTTTTTGGGCACGTGAAATGAAAGGAATAGGTCCACAGAAAATGACATTGTAGCGTCTACCATATTTGTATTTTTAGGTGACAATAAAAAGACATATATTTAAGAAAGAAAAGATGACACATTGGAATCCTAAATATAGGGAATTTAGCATTCATTCTTATTTTTCTTATGTAGCAACACCAACAAAATTTGGTTTAGAATTTTCTATTTTTTTGTTCAAGAAAATTATTTTAAGCGAAAGTTCATAAAATTTAATTTTTACATACGCCTGATATATGTGTTGATAAAGAGGTATATACATTGATAAAGAGAATATACACATAATTGAATGCATTACATGATATATATATATATAGAGGGCCGAATAGGTGCGGCGAACGGCAGGTGCGGCGTCGATCGTGGGCCGTCGATCACGGGTCCATCGCATCGGACGGTCGGGTGCGATTCACGTCGACCGTTGGATGCGATGGACCCGCGATCGAACGGCCCACGTCGCCGCCGCACCTGCCGTTCGCCGCACCTAATCGCCCCCGTATATATATATATATATAGGGAGCCGATGCGGTGCGGCGTCGACCACGGGCCGTCGATCATGGGTCCATCGCATCGGACGGTCGGGTGCGATTCACGTCGACCGTTGGATGCGATGGACCCGCGATGGGATGGCTGCCGCACCGTGCGGCCGCCGCACCTCATCGCGCTCATATATATATATATATATATATATATATCAAAGATGAAAATGTATGTGTGTTAGGCACACTAATTATGTGTTTTTTTTATTTTCTTTTTTATCATGTAATACCTTCAATGAAGTATGTAATATTTAATTATATATATGTTTTTTTCATCTATGTGTATACCTTTTTAAGGGCATATATGCATTTCTTATTGTGGATGTAAAAATCTGTGTTAGAACACGTGTCAGACAAGACAGACATGGGTCATGTGACTTAAGACCCACAAGCCCCAATTAAGTCGGGCAACCTCATGATGAGGTCCCCAGGTGTGTAGGCACGAGTAGACTTAGGGTCTAGTCGGACAGTTTTAACACTTAGAGAGCAAATGTCACCTCGAGTGGTCTAAGGCACAACCAGATATGAGGTCTGGTCGGTCGACCTTACTCCTCGGGAACGAGCAGTCTAAGGCACAACCAGACATGGGGTCTGTCAGTCGACCTTACTCCTCGCGGACATACTCGAAGATGTAACGCACGGGTGAGTACACCAAGGGACCTCGAGCAGAATGGAGAAACGGTCAGAAGACCACTAACACGTGTAACTGCCAAGTTGGCACTTAAGGCCCACTACCAGCAGAACCTGGGTAATCAAGGGCCGACGTGGAGCATAATTACTATGGACATTTCTTTGGAAAAGCCCACTAAACACTTAGTAAAAGGCGGTTACAAGGGCACTTCTGGAACTAAGTGTGGCTTGATCCCTTAGGGGGTACGTAGGCAGCCTATAAAGAGGTCGCGCGCAAACACTCTAACATCACAGCCAAGCATAGTCCAAGTTTATTCTTACCACCTAAAAATTCTTACCCGAATAATCCTTTGAAGCCTATTTTCCTAAAAAGATTTACAAGTTTAACTGAACGGGGAAAATATCCCCCTCAGTTTAGCGCCGTCTGTGGGAAACTGAAACAAAACGCCAGTGTTCGCAATGTCTGATCCAAATAACATCCATACAGGGGGGTGGCAGGAAAGAGACGTCCTCCCGACTGATGCTGCCGGAGATGGCTCATCAAGAACCCTGGTCAGCCAGGTTCAGGACCTTAGGCGGGTGATGGAGTCCTCACAAGAGACTCTATTCACCTGTTTGCAGGGGTCAATGTAGCAGATGATCGAAGCTTCTATGCAACAGTTCTATACGAACATGCATCAACCACCACCAGCTCAGGAGGAAATCTAGCCACCAACGCTTGTACTACCCAACCTTCCAGCCATCTATGCAACAATTCTATACGAACATGCATCAACCACCACCAGCTCAGGAGGAAATCTAGCCACCAACGCTTGTACTACCCAACCTTCCAGCCGTCATTGCTGAGGGATCTGAAGGAAGTACTTCTTCCTCCAATCAAAGGCAGCGGTCTTATCGGCGCTCACGCTCCCCTCGAACGGGCCGACGGCCTCATGAAGAACAGAGGCACGGGCGTTCTCCCCATAGGTAACGCTCCACCCGACAAGAGGCATCGCAAAAGCAGATGCACCAAGGAAGATCGGCCTTGCATGAAGCCTCCGAGGGATGTCAGGACGATTCAGCGTTTCACCGGTGAACCGGAGAGGCTGTCGTGCAATCTCGATACGCCTCCGTGATCCGAGGTACGACGTGCCTCAAACCACGGCATGGTGGAGCATGCACTGAGGGGATTCGCCTCCTCGCTCTATACTAAAATCCTCAAGGAACGGCTTTCACATAAGTTCGTTCAACCCAAATTCAAGCTATATAATGGCACAACAGATCCCTACGATCATATTCTGGCATTCCAACATTCAATGGCATTGTATGAGCTCTATGATGGATTGATGTGCCGCCTCTTTCCCTCAGTATGAAGGGGCCGCATTGACCTGGTTCCATTTCCTCCCGCCTGTGACAATCAAAACTTTTGAAGAGCTCGGTACCATATTTGCCGAGCACTTCATCTGCAGCCAGCGAAGGAAGAAGGATCTGGGGGGGGGGGTCTGATGAAGATCAAAATGCAATCAGGAGAAATGATTCGGCAGTACGTCGATTGCTTCCGCATCCTGAAGTTTGAAATTGAAGACTGCAATGAAGATGTTGCAATTATGGCTTTCCAGAATGGCCTACCATCTGGAAATGGCCTGAAGGTCGCTTATCAAGCTCACTCCTTTCGATTGACGTGATTTGATGGGGCGTGCTGAGAAGTACACCAAGGTGGAAGAAGAGTCCCGCCTCCTAAAGCAAGTGGTGACTGCATCCAAGTCTTCACCAACGGCAGGCACCTCAACACCAGCAACAAAATGCCCGCAGGAGCCACGTCAAAAGGACCATTGGGGTGAAAGGGGCAAGAAGTCTGACGCCTCAACCAACGAGGTGCGAGATGGACGGGGGATGTTCTTCAAGATTCCCCCGTCTCAGACACTGTCCCAAATCCAGGGACAGTCGTGGTTTAGATTGACGGCGCCCATGAAGAGCGACGAGTCAAAGCGGGGTCAAAATCTCCATTGTGACTACCACAGGAGCGTGGGCCATACCACCGACCAATGTCGCATCCTCCAGATATTCCTGGAGAACCAGATCCGAAAGGGTCACCTGAAGGAGTATGTTCCTGTGGAGAATACCCCAGCTCCCAGGGAGCAGCATGTTATGAATATTGACCTCAATACTTCAGCGGGGGTCATTGACGTCATATTCAGGGGCATACCGCATTTCATCACGTTAAAAAGCACCCGACAAGACACGATGAAGATGTTGATCTCCTTCGAGATGATGCAGATTGACCGGGAGCCGAAGCTGGTCGTGAAGAGGCCAAGATGTGGTGATGAAGGAGCCATCACCTTCTCTGACGCCGACCTGGAAGGAGTCCAAGCCCCTCACTCAGATGCGCTGGTAATTACTTTGCATATCTCTAATTTTTGACATTAAGAGGATTCTTGTCGACATAGGAAGCACGGCCGACATCCTCTTCATGAAACCCTTCCTTCGAATGGGGTAAAAGCTGCTAATCTCACCCCAATGAAGGACCCACTGGTTGCTTTCAACAGAGCGTGGGTCATCTCGGTAGGACGCATAATATTACCAATCCGAGCAGAGAACCAGACCACCATGACGAAATTCACTGTCATGGACCTCCCGTCTCCGTACAATGCTATCATCGGACGCACCTGGCTGGTGGCTATGAAGGCGATTCTGTCCACCTACCATCAACGTCTTCGATTCCCCACAGCCTAGGGGATAATGGAGATACAAGGAGACCAAGTTACCGTAAAACATTGCTACATGGCGATGATGGCAGGAAAGTCAGCCTTGCCCGAGTTCGATGAGTTGCCTGAGGATGGAGAGATTCATCCAAAAAGGTAGCAATTACTTCAGGACCGGGTCAAGACTGACGAGCGTCGACCCGGTCTCGAAGACAAGGTTCTTGAAGACCTCGAACAGGTCTCAATAGATCCCCTTGACCCGAGAAATTCTTTCTTGTCAGGAGTTTGCTTTCTGCAGAAGAGAGAAAGGTGATACTCGACCTCCTTGTTGAGAACAAAGACATCTTCACTTGGAAGCCTCAAGACATGCCGGGTATCGACTCCGAAGTGGCAAACCATTGACTATTCATCTCATTGGCCATCCGTCCAGTCCGACAGAAGCAGCGACGAATGGCCGCAGTACATGTAGAAGCGGTGTGAGATGAGGTGAACAGACTCCTAGCCGTCGGGTTTATCCGCAAGGTGTGACACCCTGAGTGGCTGGCCAACATCGTGGTGATTCCCAAGAAGAACAAGCATTAGCGGGTTTGCGTGGACTTCACCGTCCTGAATAGCGCATGTCCGAAGACAGCTTCCCACTTTCAAAGATCGACCAGCTGGTGGACTCCCACTTTCAAAGATCGACTGCCTCGCTAGGGTAATTTTTATCTACGAAATTAAATATTCATAGCAAAAGGTGTTTCGCAGCAAAATGTATATTTTTGTATCCAAGTACATTTGTTATGAAATTATATTTGCAGCAAAAATGCTACCGTTTGCAACGAAATTATTTCGTCGCAGAAGGCCATCTTTCGCTATGAAATATGTTCCTCGCAGAAGACAACCTGTTGCTGCGAAAATATAAATTTGCAGCAAAAGATGACATTTAGCTGCGAAGAAAATGTCGCAGCTAAAAGTCTATAAATTTAATTAAAAAAAATACAGACCTTTTCCTGCGAAATATTTCACAGGAAAATGCCATATTTTTGTTGAAAAACCGTTTTTGATAGTTAAAAAAAATATATTATAATTAAATAAATGTTTACCAATGATCATCAAGGAATTAACAAAGAAAAGGTATTTCAGTACTTATCCGGAGCATTGACAATGGGAACACCAACATGATTCAAGATAAATTTCTAAGCTTCTGGCAACAGGTAAATATACAACAAACACAGGGAGAAATTTCTATTCATAAGTAACTGTGGGATTACACATAAAGATAACATAGAAATATAAATAGCAAGAAAAGTACAATATGTATTGCAATAGTAATGTATCATTGCATGCTGTCAAAATGAAAATTGACATGAAATAAGGTTAGCATAGATATTTTGTTTATCAATCATCAAAGGAATAACATAATCCGAGTGGATGAAGAACATGTCCTATAGATATATATAAAGAACATCTACACTATACATCATGTAACTCTATTTCCCACCCAATAACTGGCTCCAATCAAGAGCTTTGATATTATAATTCAATTCTACCATATAGAATAGATTTCTCAATTTCGAGATGTGCCTATATTCAATCAAGTCAATACCATGTGAATGGGAATGGGGATAAGGTACTTCTAAATTTGCATAGTTATAAAATGAGTTTGTTCATCATCATCACCACAATCATCTACACAGTATATTTTCTATATTTTCGAAGGCTTTTAGTTCTAATTCAATCACAGATCTAATGAAATTTTACGAAGGCTGCCGCCAACCTCCTCAACACATTCCAAGGGATTGTCAATGTCATGAAGATGACTTTCTTTAGGCACAGGAAAATTTTGACGTAATTTAATAAAAGAAACCTTAGAAACAATAATAGGCACTACTCTCGTTAACTCTCAAACCCACATTCATTATCGCTTTTATTACATAAGAAATAAAGATTATAATGCAATCATAAGATGATATTAACTTGGCTTACCACTGCAGAATAGATGACTACCAATCACTTCAAACAATGGCATAGGCAAATATGCTCCCTACATAGAGTCAAAATCAAGCACATCATCAATACAATGTAAGCTATAACAGAAATATAAATGAAAAAAAGGAAATTTTAAACTTAAATGCAAAAGTCAGAGAGATGCCAAGTATAATTTGCTCTCTTCATGAGAAGCAGACATAGACTACCTTGTCCAAGAATCAAAATCTCATTGGAAGCAAAAGGAACAATATCCTGAATTCTTTCACTTGTAATTGTTTGAGAAGATTCAAGTGAAGACAAAGACATAACTAAATTCCATCAGAAAAATACTAAAGCAAAAGAATCCACTAAATTTCACAAAGATTACAGTCTGTTAAAAAAAAGATAACCCTCTCTGGCAAAGAATAGAGGTGGACAAAACAATAAGAACAAGGACAGAGAAACCAATTTTCATTGAGACAAATTAAATGGAAACATGTCATGACTCATGCACATAAAAGGCAATGGTTCTCTGTTTAATGTTGTCAAAATTTATAATCTGAAGTCTGAAATCTATAGAGACAATATTAGACCAAATAAATCAGCCGTGTCAAGAAAAATGTGTTCATACTTAATTATAAATGTTCGATGAGAAATATAAAAAGAAACTACTATAAATCATATCTAAACTGGCTAAGGAAAATATTATTATAAATAAATCAGCTGTGTCAATAAAAAAAAGTGTTCATAGTACCATTACTCGCATTAAAAAAAAAGTTAGATCAGACATTTTAAAATAAACTGACCTCCTATAGAAAATATGCCAGCTTTAGCAAACTGGCCTCCTAACATTTAAAAAAAGGTTATAGATCAGACATGAAAAGGAGCTCCTCGTGCATTCCATGCTTTAGCAAACTTTACAACAGAGTCAAGCGAGAGAAGATCAACCTCCATCACCTTGATAAGAATCAACATTTGAGAAACATCAGTCATCCAGCAGGAGAAGGCATTTCAAAAATGTTACTTTAGTGGTAGTGAATGACAGCTAACATATAATCAGGATTTCTTATTATGACATAGTATTTTTACTTTGTGAAAGCCATTTAATAGGTACAATGCATGCCATTTGAGTACCCACTGCAACAGAGGAAAAATAAGAAACATTTTTGGTTGAGAAGGAACAAATGATACACCAGAAATGGATGAAGAGATTTGAAGGTGATGATGGACAGCATTGCCTGCTGTTAGAATCCTCAAACTAACTGAATAACAGTCCAAACCAGAACATTGAATGAGCATCAAACTATAGTTCTGGTCAATGATGGGCAGAATTAGACCAATTTGGGTCCACTGAAGAGCTGATTTAAATAAAATTTGGGTTGAGTCAGGTCAATTTTGATCTTTGTCAGATCAAATGATCAATTTGAGTCAACTTCCAGCCTCGTTGGGGCTGACTTCACCAAGTTGCCAGTGCTTTTGACAGGGTAAACCATCTTTTCTTCTATTTTGAAGCGACATTTCATGATTTTTGTTGCATGCCTCTGATTCAAGTTACTGGGTCATTATATTCATAGATGATTTAGTGTCGGATAATAAGATGCAAATGAAATGAACTGGAAATATGGGGAGGACATGCTTGAAAATTAGCTAGATTAATCATATGAGATAAAGATGACAGGGTCAAATAAATCTTAGTCAAAGTAACCTCTAAAAAATTGTAAAAACAACTAAAATCTTGCCCCAGATTCTAAAGATAAAGCATTGTAAAAAACACCAACCTCACAAGATTTTCTCCTAATTATATTATTAACAATAAGGAAAGGGAAAAAATATGCATGACTGCAAAAAAAGCACATCAATTTGTTTAGCAACATCGCATGAAATACATGGGAAGTCAACGGTCAGCTCGGTTTTATTGTCAATTCTATATCACATGGGCACATATCATGTTTAGGGTAGAGACTTCTTGGTGAGACAATAAAAACTACTAGTTCAGTTTGCTTTATAACATAGACTTACCAAACCATGAACAATCAATATCAAATTTCAATGCATAGGATTAGATGCCCTAACAACACACCAATTGGCATTTCATAATCAATCAACAAAGCTTCATTTGAGTTAGCATACAGATTAACAAAGTCTTATACACTTCAATAAATATGCTCAGCAGATGAGCATCCAAACAGATTATCCTCTCGACTATGATCATATGATCTTGACTTTGAGCTTCTAACCTCAATCGAAGGATTTCTCTTTTGAATTTTCCCCCACTTGGGGTGAAAAAAACTGAAATATTAGAGGGTGTGGAGGGAGAAGGCAAACCCTAGAACTTAATCATCTGAGAGCTTTTGTAGGTTGGGATTCCAAGCTTGATTAGCAAGTATGAAAACAACTAAGTTTGAAAAAGGCTGCAAAGTTGGTGGTAGCGTGTGATTTGTGTGGACTCAAAAGGATTAACTAGGACATACAATTGAACCCTTTTTTGAAATAATGTAGGTGCTATTTATATCCTTTGGAATAATTGCATGATCAATAGGAAAACTAATCTCCTCTAAGACCACCATCAGATCTCTTGCAATAGTCAAATTACAATTAGAGATAAAACTCCACAACATATTTTTCACAGTGGCAGCATTGCCACCTTGAAAAACAAGTGTAGCATCTAACAAGAGCTGGAGCTGGTTAACCCTCGTAGCATTTGATCCCAATCAAAGCGTTGATCATATCCTCAGACTTAACTTCTGGTGGTGATGCAAAATGAATGAGTTGGTAAAGAATGAATGACTGGATGGGACATCTGCATCGAGTGATGCATTTTGTGGATAATACTTTCCTCATATTGTCAAATTTCTTTAAGTATATAACAGATGAAATAAATTCACAACTCCAAATATGAACTTAAATTTGACAAAAAAGAAGAAGAAAAGAAGCTGCTTGTCATGCACTTAAAATCATCTTTACCTCATATGACAACATATAGAAGCAACATGTAGCCAAGCATGGATTTGGATGGAAGGCCTACTAAAACCTTTAGATTCATTATTATGTAATAATGCACGTGAAATTGTGAAAAGGCTATCAACAGCCATAGGAGGTTGCTGTTTAAAACAGTGGTCTAATTTTTTTAACAAAGGCTAATATAATTATATTAGTCTATGTGAAACAACAATAAAATTCCCCTGTTGGTGGGGGTTTGGGGGGATTTTATTTTTTCTTACAAAGTCAACCCAAACTAAAAGACTCACAGATCTCCTTCAATTTCTAAGTATCCTCTACCACTCTCTAACCCAAATATATGGCACATGTTTAAGAAACACCCACAATAAAAATATGGTGATAGAGAGGGGCAGACAGTCATAAAGAGATCATAAACCAATACCAAAAGGAAATAGAAAAAAGAAACAGTGGAAGAGTAAGGAAAGCAAAAGAGTTTTTTTTTTTTTTTTGGTGTGAGGTCCATTTGATGCTTTGAATCTTGAATTTATATAACTAGTTGAGGAGGATAATTTTTCCTCATAGTTAAATTTATGATTTTGGGATTTAAAACTTCAAAAGGATTTAGGTAATGAATTTTTTTTAGTGGTAGGTTTGTGTAAAAAATGGGTTTTTTGGTGGGAAAGGGAGAGACTGTGCCTGGCTAGCACCAATGACTGAATTGTCAGCGTGATTGCTTTCGGTTGCTCGATTGTCTAATCGATTCACCTATACTCATTTGATTTCCATAAGAGTGCTGTCATGCGACCTCTTTATAGGCTGCCTACATACCCCTGGGGGATCAAGTCTCACGTAGTTCAGTTAGTTATCTTGTAACCGTTTTGCCACTAAGAGTTAGTGGGCTATTTTCTAGGGAAATTTTTCCCTTAATTACTCTCCACGTCGTCCTTTAATTACCCACGTTCTGCTGGTAGTGGGCATTAAGTACAAACGTGGCGGTTACAGACGTTTGGGTTCTTCTGACCGTTTCCCTGTTCGGTGTCTCCTGATATACCTGTTCGTTGTGCCTCTGCGTACTTTTCCCAGGAGTAACGTCGACCAACCAGACCTGTCATCTGGTCGTGCCTTAGACTACTCGTACCTGAGTGATAAGGTCGGCCGACCAGATCTGTCATGTGGTCATGCCTTAGATTACTCGTACTCAAATAATAAGGTCGTCCGACCAGATCTGTCATGTGGTCGTGCCTTATATTACTCGAGGTGTCATCTTTTCTCGAGATATCTGACCGTTCGACTTGATCCTTTAGTCTAGTCATGTCGACATATCAGATAACATCATCGTGAGGTCACCTTACATGGATCGGGCCTAATGGGCCTTATGCCAGATGGCCCACATATCGTCTTTGCATGACACGTGTCCAGGTGCATATTTTTACCTCCACAGATGCCCCATCTCTTGTTCTGTTGACGTGTCGAGAGAGCAGGAGATATGAAAAATCTAGTCGCATCCCTCCTTTTTTGAGAGTCAAAGATCTGGTCACTGGTCTTCTCGGGATTCTGTAATCCTCTTCGGATTTGATGGCTGATTTGCTGAGTCCACTCTTAATACCGCGTGGCTTCCCACGACATTCTTTTAAAAATCCAAACGTCGGCGTCTCTTAGGGTTTCGTGAAACCCTTTCCGAGACATAGATTACACCTCAATATCCACAGCAAATTATTGTTGCCGTCTTTTCGAAGCGTCGCCGACGCTGGTGTAGATACCCCAATTTTGACCGTCCAGAAAGACAGAAATACTTCAAGTAACACCCAGAAATATCCCACATTTGGATATCTAATAGAGAACCAAAAGTTTAGGAAACCGGAAAACCTAAACCCTAGCCTGACCGGAACCCTAATCCTAAAGCCTAAACCCTGACCTAACCCTACCCTAAACCAGACCCTGGCCCAAACCAGAACCCCACCTAAGAGAACCCTAACTAGCCGCCCCATACCAGGCGGCTAGTTAGCACTAGCCGCCCCCCTGGCCGACCTTGAACCGCTTCCCTAGATGGGACATAAAGCAGCATTAAATGCTGATCATTGCGGCGGGTTGTGACCTTTAGCCGCCCTATCTTGGCCGGATCAACCCAAGTAACCGACCCAAGCCACCACTTGTCAGAGATGGGACATTTGGCTGGTCATGATAGGGGCGGCTACCAGGGAGTAGCCGTCCCATCCTCGGCGGTTGGTTAGCACTAGCCGCCCTTTACCTGGTCCTGACAGAAGAACCAGAGAATTAATGAGGGGTCTAATCACACACACTATTAGCCAAGCCACTCCATTACCCCCTGGATATTCCCCTGCCTCTTTTTTACTATAAATAGAGGAGGTCCCAAGCCTTCAAACAACATCCACAATTCACATTCCCAATTCACAATAAAAAACACACATCATTCACACCCTTTCCCCACTAGAAATCCCAAGAGAGAGAGAGAGAGAGCCCCTTTTGTGAGAGAAATACCCATTCCCTACATAAAACACCCTCTCTGTCCAAAACCCAACCCATTTCCTACCGAAGTTCTGCCCAAACCAGACCAGGCCCCGGACGGCTAAACCCTAGTAGAAAAAGCAGGTGGCGATCACACAAACCCCGGAATCCTCTTGAGCCGCTGTCGGGCGCCTCAACCAAGAACGACACCTCACCCTTCCGAGAAGACGATCCGACTGAGCCCGCCAGAGCACGCATCCGATCCGAATCCTCGAAGAACCCCCACACCGGCGGATCCTTTCCGACACCCACGGAGATCCGACACAGAACATCGACAGCTGGGTGAGAAGCAACCTTCATCCCATATCCCCCTCTGCTTCTGAAACCTTTGTAACCCCTGATAATGGAGAATACTGCCGCTGTTTCAGACCTTCAATGGGAATTAGGAATTTCCTCGGACTTCTCGGTCGATGAGTTGTCCAAAGATGAGATCCCCATCCTTTTTCTTGACTCTATCCTCCTCCATTCGAGTTATTTCACGGATGGGGCTCTTTCTCTGCCCCTGGTGTCTGAGTTTCTTGACTTCTTTCATCTTCACCCCATCTTGGTCGTCCCCAATGTATACCGCATCTTGATGTGCGCAGTTGAGCTGGGAAAGAGGATGGGGGTTGAGTTGGGCCTGGCAGAGATCTGGTGGATCTATCAGGTCAAGTGCTCGACCTCGGGGCAGTCCCCATTCCTCTATATCTCCCGTCGTGCTCGTGCACCGGAACTGGTATGTTATATATGTGTCACTTTTTAGCCTATGGGTAACCTTTGGGTCAATTCTGGCCGTTTTTGAAATTTTCTTTTTTCGATCGGAACCGCTAAAATTTTGGTTTTTAGCTATCTGCATGAGCTAGAGAACTCCGATTGAAAATCTAACTGCATATTATGGGTTCTGGTACCATTTTATACCACCCATAAAAATTTCATCGAATTCCGGTAACATTTGGAAAATTATGCAGTTTTGAACCGTATCCGGGTTTTCTTCGAACTGATTTGATAAGTGGAATAGTAAATGAGATATTTAGGTGGTTATGGTGACCTTTGGTAAACTCACCCCTCTTTGCTTAGGGAGTAAGTCATGCTTTGGTTTTGGTGAGTGTGTGTGGGTGAGGTTAGCTTAGGTTCACCACCCTTTTAATTTTTCATTTTTGGACTTGAGTTTTTATGTAGTCGTAGATGGCTCTCTCTCACCCTCCCATTCATTCTCTCCCTCTCTTTCTCAGCTGTGTGTGTGTGTGAGTGTGAGTGTGTTGGCTTGGATTGAAGAAGAAGAAGAAGGAGCACAAGGAGAGGTAGTTCCTTTCAAGGTTCCATTGTTGATTCACTCTTTCCCTCAAGCTCTCCTCTTACCCCCCCCTGTTTTCCATGTTTTCCAGCAAAAATAGAGGTTGTGAAGAGGCTGGTGAGGTGGTAGTAGTGGTGGTGGTGGTTGTGGTAGTTGCGGGTGCGCGGAGGGCACCGGTTTTTCCCATTTCACTCTCCCCCCTCTCTTGGTGAGCTCTCCCCCTCTTATTTTTCTGATTTTTGGGTTTGGTTGGATGCTAGGGGACCTTGCACCCCTTGTGCATGTGTTTGGGTCAGTGTGTAGGGTGGGGGAGGGGTTAAAAGGGTCTGGGCGCGCGCGCGGGCCTGTCCGCGCGCGTGCGCGCGCAGGTAAGCGCGCAGGCGGGCAGTCGGGCACAGGCGGACGCGCGCGGGTCTGTCCGCGAGCACAGGCGGGCGCGCGCGGGTCTGTCCGCGAGCACAGGCGGGCGCGCGCGGGTCTATTCGCGAGCACTGGCGGGCGCGCAGGAGCGCGCAAGGCGTGCGCGCGGGTCGCGCGAGGCGTGCGCGCGGGTTGCGCGGACGCTGGCGGGCGCGCAGTACGCGCGGGCGCGCGCGGGGAGGTTCGGCAGCGCGTCTGGGCGCGCGGCCAGGCGGTGCAGGGGCACGTGCACGCGTGCGTGCACGTGCGTGTGTGTGCTGGTGGGGGTCCGAGTGCGGGCTGGGCTCGGGGCAGTGCGGGCTGGGCTCGGGGGCGCGTGCGCGTGTGCATGCACGTGCGTACGCGTGCGGGGCCACACGTGTGGCTGCCCGGGGAGTTCGGATAGGTGTCGGGGGCTCGGATGTGCGTACGTACGCGCGTACTCGCACGCGTGCGGGCACGTATTCGTGCATATCTGAGTCTTGGGGTAATTTTAGCTAAGTTTATGTGTTTTATGGGGTCTTACTCACCAATATTGGATGCCTTGTCTTGCAGATCTTGACGAGCGGTCGCGCGACGACCCGGTTTACGGTGAGTGGGTCAATCCAACCCAGTTGGGAGGCGTTCGATGCACGTTGGAGTGCATCGCCCTCCCCTGGGGTATCATAACTACATATAACATGTTGTATATTGTATAAATGTTATGTAAATGCCTGTTTGGCTAAGATTGCAACCATGTCATGTTGTATGTAGTATGTTAAGTATTATGCATCCATGTATAATGTATGAAAGTCATCCTTGCCTAGATATCATGCCTCATGATTAACATAACCCCGACCTAGACATGCCCCCACCTAGTTTAACTTTATTAAACTCATACATATGTGGTTGCATAAGATAAGCATACCTTAGATAAATCATGTCTCGTTATATTGATTAATTTAAGATGCTTCCATGATTAATATTGTTTCTTTTTAAGTGTAGCGCATGCTTAGGCCATGTATTCTTGCATATTGTTAATAAGCAAGCGTATGACCACCTGTGGGGTCATACCAAAATATTGATGTTACGAATGATAGAATTTTCCCCGCATCTGAGTTATGCGCCCTGGAGGGAATTCTTGAGAATTCATTTCCGTATCGGTGTTTAGTAACCGGTGATGACGGATCCAAGAGGATCGTATCCGCGAGCGTAGATTGTTTTTCCCCTTCGTTGGATCCGTGTAGGAACTTCCCGGCGTTGGAAACGCTGTCCTGGCACCGGGCTCCCATTTGTAGGTACCATCGCTTCGGTCGAGAGTGTACTGATCGTGGGAGTATGTCAGGTAGAGGCTACCCGGGGAAAGGGCTACCGGTGGACCAAGGGCTTAGAACAATCTAATCTCTTCCCAAGAGCCTGAGTCACCCTTCGGAGGTGAGGGTGAGGGATTAGTACAGTTACTCCCAATAACCTAGGTCACCCTTCGGGGTAAGGGTAAATGACTTTGATAATGATTGGAAGTTATATGAGTTGTGATGCATGAATTGTTCCATTCACTGAGCGTGCGGCTCACCCCTCGCATATGTTTTCTCCAGTTGTCGCTGACCCGGATCCGAAGGAGGAGCTCCCTGAGACGCGATTCCAGTAGGAGACAGCGTTCACGTCAGACATCTTGCGAGTGAGAGGCCCTCAGCATCCCCCGTCTTCTTGTATGTATTTCTACTTGTGCTTGGGCACAGTGTATGGGTTGATGTTGTCTTTTGTAGTACATATTGGCTCTCACAGGACAGTTTGATTGAGTACTCTGGTCTGTTATATATCTTTGAATCACAGACTTAGTCGTTTTGCTTCCGCTATTTTCGTATGTATTTGATGTCAGTTACTTGATTTCGCTTTATCGCCTTTGACATTGTGGTGTATTTATTGACTTCGTGTACGTATTACTGATATCATATATATATACTTGCCACGTCTCGGGGACGGCCGCCCTGGGGTGTGACAAAAGTTGGTATCAGAGCCTGGTCCTGTCAGAGCCAATTGTTCTTGTTAGAGATGAGTCCTAGTATTTCTATATGAGTATCCTGATCTTAGTGCTGGTTCTTTAGGTTGCTGATATGCCTCCTCGGGGATTGATACGTCGACGTGGTCGCCCTCGGGCTTCGGTGGATTCCAGACCTACCGGAGACGAGGAGTCTACTGAGAGGTCCTCGGCCGTTGGGCCAGGACCTGCGCAGGAGCCTCCTGCATGGGAGCGTGCTTACGCTCGGATAGCGGATCTTCTGGAGAGTCAGACGAGGGCGCTGGAGGCTCAGACGAGAGCGCTGGCTGAGCAGGCGCGAGAGATCCAGGAACTGCGGGCAGCTCGCGAGGCGGCTCCGCAGGTACCCTTAGCAGCAGATCCACCCGTGGTGCCAGAGGTACCCCCTGTACCAGTAGAGATTCCTGCAGTAGGAGCTCATGGACCCGAGCAGAGGGAGGAGGAGCTAGAGGCAGTGGCCCGTGTGCATCAGACCGGCCTCACCGCCTTTTTGAAGCTTCATCCTCCTGAGTTCCATGGCTCGACGAGGGACCCCCTTGCCCCAGAGCGTTGGTTGATGGAGATAGACAAGATCTTCTCGACCATGCACTGCACCGACCGCCAGCGTGTCTCGTTGGCCACGTTCATGTTGAAGGGTAGCGCCGCTGACTGGTGGGCCACCCGATCTGTGGACATTCCGGAGGGTGTGGAGCGACTCCTTTGGGCCGGGTTCCGGAACTACTTCTTGGCGGAATACTTCCCTTTCTCGACGCGGCAGATCGTGATGCGGGAGTTCGAGCAGCTGACGCAGGGTACCATGTCAGTGTCGGACTACTCCACGCGTTTCATGAGGCTCTCACGGTTTGCCCCTGCCTTGGTGATGGACGAGGAGACGAGATGCCGTCGGTTTGAGATGGGTCTCAACAGCGCTATCAGGGTGCACGTTTCCTCAGAGGCACTCTCGAGGTATACCGACCTGGTGTCTCGGGCGAGGACAGTCGAGCGTGATCTTGGGCTCTCCTCAGCTATTATTCCGTTTGAGGATCAGAAGCCACCCAGGAGTCGGGATTTGGGGCGTCGCAAGAACAAGCGGACGCGCTTTGATCAGTCAGCGACCGCCACTACTCCAGTAGATGTGATGCCAGTGCGGGGTCCTGCACCCATAGCTGCCATTCCATCCCAGGCCAGGCGACCGGAGACGCGACGTTGCTACCACTGCAATCGGGCCGGGCATCTCGCCTATGCTTGCCCCGATGCTGGTCGCCCTCCTGTGCCTCATCAGCAGCCACAGCCGCAGCAGCCACGCCAGTATCAGCAGCCACAGCTGCAGCATCCGCGCCAGCATCAGCAGCCACAGCAGCCACAGACCGGCCGGGTTGACAAGGGGAAGCAGCCAGTGCAGCCTGTGGGGCGTGCCCCTGCTCCTCAGCCACAGCTTGTTCGGGGCGTGTGGCAGCACTTACGGCCGAGGAGGCTCAGGCTTCGGGTAGCGTCGTCCGAGGTATTGTTCTGATCTCCCAGCTTCCTGCTTATGTGCTATTTGATTCCGGGGCCACACACTCGTTCGTGTCTCCCGTTTTCGCGAGACGGATGGGTGCGGTGTCGGTCCCTCTTGATGCCTTGCTGGAGATATCACTACCTGTCGGAGACCGTATTCTCCTTCGTTTTGTGTACCGGGATTGTTCTGTGGCGATTGAGGAGCACGAGTTTCCGGTGGAGTTGATCGAGCTCGCCATGTCGGACTTTGATGCCATCCTGGGAATGGATTGGCTCTCTGCTAGTCACGCCAGCATCGATTGTTTTGCTAAATCGGTATCTTTCCGCATCCCAGGCCAGAGGTCTTTCCAGTTCGTAGGTGATCGGGACATAGCTCCTTTGGGGTTCGTATCGTCCATCCAGGCCTGGAGACTCCTACAGGGCGGATGCGAGGGTTTTCTGGCGTACATCGCTGAGGAGGATGCACCACTGCGGGCAGATATCAGTCAGACTCCGATCGTGGCGGAATATCCGGAGGTTTTTCCCGATGATCTTCCGGGTCTACCACCGGATCGCGCGATCGAGTTTGAGATTAATCTAATTCCGGGGACCGAGCCGATTTCGAGGGCTCCGTACCGGATGGCCCCAGCAGAGTTGAAGGTGCTGAAGGAGCAGCTGGAGGAGTTGCTCGAGAAGGGGTTCGCACGTCCGAGCGTCTCTCCGTGGGGAGCCCCTGTCCTGTTTGTCCGGAAGAAGGACGGTTCGCTGCGACTTTGTATTGATTACAGACAGCTGAACAAGCGGACCGTGAAGAACAAGTACCCCTTGCCGCGGATTGACGATCTGTTTGACCAGCTCCAGGGAGCGCGTGTCTTCTCTAAGATCGATCTCCGTTCGGGCTACTATCAGCTGAAGATCCGGGAGTCGGATATTCCGAAGACGGCCTTTCGTACCCGTTACGGGCACTACGAGTTTCGAGTGCTGCCGTTTGGGTTGACGAATGCGCCGGCAGCTTTCATGGATTTGATGAATCGGGTGTTTCGACCCTTCCTCGACTCCTTCGTGGTAGTCTTCATTGACGATATTTTGGTGTACTCGAGGAGTCTTGAGGAGCACGCTGACCATCTTCGCACTGTCTTGGAACTTTGGCCAGGCATCAGTTGTTCGCCAAGTTCAGTAAGTGCGAGTTTTGGTTAGAGCGTGTGGCCTTCCTTGGCCATGTGATTTCCGGTGAGGGTATATCTGTGGACCCGGAGAAGACGCTTGCCGTGTCGAATTGGCGGCGACCGTCGAACCCCACCGAGATTCGGAGCTTCCTGGGTTTGGCGGGCTATTATCGGAGGTTTGTTGAGGGTTTCTCGAAGATAGCCGTCCCTCTGACCCGCCTCACTCGGAAGGATGTCCGGTTCGAGTGGTCCCCATCTTGCGAGGAAAGCTTCCAGGAGTTGAAGCGGAGACTCACCTCAGCGCCCGTTCTTACCATTCCGTCGGGGAGTGGCGGATTCGCAGTCTACTCCGATGCGTCGCGGCTGGGTTTGGGTTGCGTCCTGATGCAGAACGGTAAGGTTGTTGCTTACGCGTCGCGTCAGTTGAAGCCCCATGAACAGAATTACCCCACCCATGACCTGGAGTTAGCAGCGATCATCTTTGCGCTGAAGATTTGGAGGCACTACCTCTATGGTGAGGAGTTTGAGCTCTTCACGGATCACAAGAGCCTGACTTATCTGCAGTCCCAGCCGGAGCTCAACATGCGTCAGAGACGTTGGGTCGAGTTCCTGAAGGACTATGATTGCGACATCGCTTATCATCCGGGTAAGGCGAATGTCGTGGCAGATGCTCTCAGTAGGCAGCCTTTGGGCATGGCTGCCCACTTGGCTGTGCGTCGTTGGAGGCTTCTGGAGGAGGCCGCTTGTTGGATCAGTGTTCGGGAGACGCCTACTGGTGGCTTTCTAGCCAGGTTGGTGGTGCAGCCTGTTCTCCTCGACGAGATCCGCACGGCGCAGGGGCGGGATCCGCACTTTCTGGTCCTTTCTGAAGGCGTCGCCCGGGGTGAGCGACCGGACTACCAGATTCATGAGGATGGGATCCTGCGGTTCAGAGGCCGGGTATGTATTCCTGACGACGCAGAGCTGAAGCAGAAGATCTTGGACGAGGCCCATCGCTCGAGGTACACAGTGCATCCGGGAGGCACGAAAATGTACAGGGGCCTTCGTCGTGGTTACTGGTGGCGCGGGATGAAGGCGGATGTTGGCCGTTTCGTTGCCCGTTGCTTGGTGTGCCAGCAGGTGAAGTCGGAGCATCAGCGTCCTGCGGGGAAGCTGCAGTCCATGGAGATTCCGCAGTGGAAGTGGGAGCAGATTACTATGGACTTTGTCTCGGGTCTGCCGAGGTCACGTTCGGGTCGCGATGCCATCTGGGTGATCGTCGACCGACTGACCAAGTCCGCCCATTTTCTCCCCATCCGACTCACCGATTCCCTGGACACCTTGGCGCAGTTGTTTGTCTCAGAGATCGTTCGTCTCCACGGCACCCCGGTCAGTATCATTTCTGATAGAGACGCGAGATTTACTTCGAGGTTCTGGCGTAGCCTCCAGCACGCCCTTGGTACGAACCTCCATTTCAGTACGGCGTTTCACCCACAGACCGATGGCCAGTCAGAGAGGACGATTCAGACCTTGGAGGACATGTTGCGGGCCTGCATCCTTGACTTCGGGGGTAGTTGGGAGAGGCACCTTCCGTTGGTAGAGTTCGCCTACAACAACAGCTACCACACGAGTATTCGGATGGCACCATATGAGGCACTCTATGGCCGCAGCTGTAGGTCCCCTTGTGTTGGGATGAGGTAGGAGAGCGCCAGTTGGAGGGACCAGAGATCGTCCGCCTGACCTCAGAAAGGTCAAGACGATTCGTGAGCGTATCCGTACCGCTCAGAGCCGTCAGAAGAGCTACGCCGATCGCCGTCGTCGTGAGCTCGCCTTCGAGGTTGGTGACCATGTCTTTCTGAAGGTGTCCCCGTCGAAGGGCATCTTCCGTTTCGGTGTGCGGGGCAAGCTGAGTCCGCGTTTTATTGGCCCGTTTCTCATTCTGGAGCGGATTGGGGAGGTGGCCTATCGCCTAGCCTTGCCCCCACAGTTGGCTCAGGCCCATGACGTCTTCCACGTCTCGCAGCTGAGGCGTTACGTCCACGACCCTGCTCACATCATCCCGTTCGAGCCGCTCGTCTTCGAGCCGGACTTGTCATTCGTGGAGCAGCCAGTCGAGATCCTGGACCGGCGCGAGAAGAGGCTCCGCACCAAGACCGTCCAGTTGGTTAAGGTGCGATGGCAGCACCGTTCTGGTGCCGAGGCCACTTGGGAGCGCGAGGACGCCATGCGTGACGCATATCCACATCTTTTTCCTTCTTAGATGTTTTTGTATTAAATTTTGTGGACAAAATTTCCTAAGGGGGGAAGAATGTTATATATGTGTCACTTTTTAGCCTATGGGTAACCTTTGGGTCAATTCTGGCCGTTTTTGAAATTTTCTTTTTTCGATCGGAACCGCTAAAATTTTGGTTTTTAGCTATCTGCATGAGCTAGAGAACTCCGATTGAAAATCTAACTGCATATTATGGGTTCTGGTACCATTTTATACCACCCATAAAAATTTCATCGAATTCCGGTAACATTTGGAAAATTATGCAGTTTTGAACCGTATCCGGGTTTTCTTCGAACTGATTTGGTAAGTGGAATAGTAAATGAGATATTTAGGTGGTTATGGTGACCTTTGGTAAACTCACCCCTCTTTGCTTAGGGAGTAAGTCATGCTTTGGTTTTGGTGAGTGTGTGTGGGTGAGGTTAGCTTAGGTTCACCACCCTTTTTATTTTTCATTTTTGGACTTGAGTTTTATGTAGTCGTAGATGGCTCTCTCTCACCCTCCCATTCATTCTCTCCCTCTCTTTCTCAGCTGTGTGTGTGTGTGAGTGTGAGTGTGTTGGCTTGGATTGAAGAAGAAGAAGAAGGAGCACAAGGAGAGGTAGTTCCTTTCAAGGTTCCATTGTTGATTCACTCTTCCCTCAAGCTCTCCTCTTACCCCCCCCCTGTTTTCCATGTTTTCCAGCAAAAATAGAGGTTGTGAAGAGGCTGGTGAGGTGGTGGTAGTGGTGGTGGTGGTTGTGGTAGTTGCGGGTGCGCGGAGGGCACCGGTTTTTCCCATTTCACTCCCCCCTCTCTTGGTGAGCTCTCCCCCTCTTATTTTTCTGATTTTTTGGGTTTGGTTGGATGCTAGGGGACCTTGCACCCCTTGTGCATGTGTTTGGGTCAGTGTGTAGGGTGGGGGAGGGGTTAAAAGGGTCTGGGCGCGCGCGCGGGCCTGTCCGCGCGCGTGCGCGCGCAGGTAAGCGCGCAGGCGGGCAGTCGGGCACAGGCGGACGCGCGCGGGTCTGTCCGCGAGCACAGGCGGGCGCGCGCGCAGGAGCTCGCAAGGCGTGCGCGCGGGTTGCGCGGACACTGGCGGGCGCGCAGTACGCGCGGGGAGGTTCGGCAGCGCGTCTGGGCGCGCGGCCAGGCGGTGCAGGGGCACGTGCACGCGTGCGTGCACGTGCGTGTGTGTGCTGGTGTGGGTCCGAGTGCGGGCTGGGCTCGGGGCAGTGCGGGCTGGGCTCGGGGGCGCGTGCGCGTGTGCATGCACGTGCGTACGCGTGCGGGGCCACACGTGTGGCTGCCCGGGGAGTTCGGATAGGTGTCGGGGGCTCGGATGTGCATACGTACGCGCGTACTCGCACGCGTGCGGGCACGTATTCGTGCATATCCGAGTCTTGGGGTAATTTTAGCTAAGTTTATGTGTTTTATGGGGTCTTACTCACCAATATTGGATGCCTTGTCTTGCAGATCTTGACGAGCGGTCGCGCGACGACCCGGTTTACGGTGAGTGGGTCAATCCAACCCAGTTGGGAGGCGTTCGATGCACGTTGGAGTGCATCGCCCTCCCCTGGGGTATCATAACTACATATAACATGTCGTATATTGTATAAATGTTATGTAAATGCCTGTTTGGCTAAGATTGCAACCATGTCATGTTGTATGTAGTATGATTGAGTATTATGCATCCATGTATAATGTATGATAGTCATCCTTGCCTAGATATCATGCCTCATGATTAACATAACCCCGACCTAGACATGTCCCCACCTAGTTTAACTTTATTAAACTTATACATATGTGTTGCATAAGATAAGCATACCTTAGATAAATCATGTCTCGTTATATTGATTAATTTAAGATGCTTCCATGATTAATATTGTTTCTTTTTAAGTGTAGCGCATGCTTAGGCCATGTATTCTTGCATATTGTTAATAAGCAAGCGTATGACCACCTGTGGGGTCATACCAAAATATTGATGTTACGAATGATAGAATTTTCCCCGCATCTGAGTTATGCGCCCTGGAGGGAATTCTTGAGAATTCATTTCCGTATCGGTGTTTAGTAACCGGTGATGACGGATCCAAGAGGATCGTATCCGCGAGCGTAGATTGTTTTTCCCCTTCGTTGGATCCGTGTAGGAACTTCCCGGCGTTGGAAACGCTGTCCTGGCACCGGGCTCCCATTTGTAGGTACCATCGCTTCGGTCGAGAGTGTACTGATCGTGGGAGTATGTCAGGTAGAGGCTACCCGGGGAAAGGGCTACCGGTGGACCAAGGGCTTAGAACAATCTAATCTCTTCCCAAGAGCCTGAGTCACCCTTCGGAGGTGAGGGTGAGGGATTAGTACAGTTACTCCCAATAACCTAGGTCACCCTTCGGGGTAAGGGTAAATGACTTTGATAATGATTGGAAGTTATATGTGTTGTGATGCATGAATTGTTCCATTCACTGAGCGTGCGGCTCACCCCTCGCATATGTTTTCTCCAGTTGTCGCTGACCCGGATCCGAAGGAGGAGCTCCCTGAGACGCGATTCCAGTAGGAGACAGCGTTCACGTCAGACATCTTGCGAGTGAGAGGCCCTCAGCATCCCCCGTCTTCTTGTATGTATTTCTACTTGTGCTTGGGCACAGTGTATGGGTTGATGTTGTCTTTTGTAGTACATATTGGCTCTCACAGGACAGTTTGATTGAGTACTCTGGTCTGTTATATATCTTTGAATCACAGACTTAGTCGTTTTGCTTCCGCTATTTTCGTATGTATTTGATGTCAGTTACTTGATTTCGCTTTATCGCCTTTGACATTGTGGTGTATTTATTGACTTCGTGTACGTATTACTGATATCATATATATATACTTGCCACGTCTCGGGGACGGCCGCCCTGGGGTGTGACAGGTACTCGGCATGTCCCGGGGTGATATCTATGATTGGGAGAGCCGCCAGGTGCTGGTTCGGGGCCCATGGATGCCGGTTGGTTGGAATATCTCCCAGCGCTACTTATGTTGCCCCCGGAGGCTGATGGTGGATGCCCCCAGCCGGAGGTCGAGGAGGTGGGAGGTGAACATGGACGCCATCTCTCGAGTGATGGAGTACCCGGACCAATCGTGATGGGTGTTGCTCGGGTAGAGGAACCGAGACGTGCTCCTCCAGTTGTCACATTTCTTGGCGATGTGGTTGAGCCGGCGGATGGTCAGGGTTTGGTTCATCCTCCTCCCGGACCGCACAACAGAGTGAGGCGGCGTTCCCAGAGGCTCCTCCGGTTGGGTTTTGAATCAAATTCCATTGCTCGACCGGTGGACTTGACGTCGATATCGCCTCCTCCTGATTGACTAACTCCATCATTCACCGTCCGGTCGTCCTCCCCTTCCGCTTCTTCTTCTTCTTCATCGCCTGGTGCTAGTAGGGGTATTTTTCTTTCCCCTCGCCATATGGAGGTTGACCCGCCTCCAACAATGTAACCTGCAGATTTAGGTGTTGGGGCAGATGTTGCTCCTACGCCTGGGGAACACTTGCACAGGGTCCTCCTTCCTACTGGCGATCCATCCAGGAATTTGCAAGCCTCAACTCGCACCGTTGCCCTTTCCATAGATCATCATCTGCGTTCTCTTCGTGAAGCTTGCGAAAGTAATGAAGTGGAACATCTTTTGGACTTCATCAGCGGCTATCACCTGGGCTACTCTGACCACTCGCGTGGTTTTTGAGAGATGAGCAATGAGGAGCTGCCCATGCTTTTTCATGCTGCACGGGAGAGGAGACTCCGGGGAAATGACCAAGCAGAAGATAGAACAGAGGATTGAACGTACTTTGTATTATTTCTTTTTGTGTAACTTTTATCCATTGAATGAATGAAAATTACTTTTTCTGCTCATTCTTGTTCATATTTCTAGTTGTTGCTGAGAAAAATCACGAGCAGGACTCATTCACGAACAAACTTCACGATCAGACCTCGTGAACAGACTTTACAAGCTATGTCCATGACCAGCCTCCACGAATACGCTTTACGAGCAGATTTCACGAACAGGCTCCATGAACAGACTTCACGACTGCTTTTGTCTGCTCGCAATAGCCTTATCTCCGTAACACGTAAGAAAGTCATGATTAAAATACTCGCCACATGTCCGGAACCGTCGCCTTGTCTCTTACTCCAGCTGTACCTCGAATTTTACAGAAGATTTCAGCAACAAATCTTCCCACGATCTCGGTTTTCATGCTCCTTCGTCATGATTATGGGGGGTTCTCGAGGAGAGATTTCCCTCCCATATAATGCATTTCGTTTCAAAGAACAGAAGGTATAACTTCTGAAAAGGGAATACCTCTATTTCTCCTTCTTCGATTTCTGCCTTCCTTCTTCTCGTCTTCTGCTATGTCGATGGATATTATCCAAAGGTTGCGGTCCACCTTATCCATTCCAGACTCCATTGATATCTTTCCGACCCCCTACAAATCCTTCAACGATATGAAGAAAAAGCTCCTGGCAAGCTGTACATGTATCATTCCCAGATACTGAGAAGTGTTCTTTCCTTCCCTCTCCTTGAGCTGGTCAAGAACTTCATGTGTCATTTAGCATTCACCCTCTCCAGTGCACTCCAAATTTACTGAGGGTGTTGATGTGCATCATCACGATCAACCATGAGATGCAGCTTGATCTCGGGGTTGACGATATCTATCATTTATATGACTTGAGGAAGACGGAGCATGCGTACTACCTTCGAGCGAGGGCCGGCGCCATCCCCCTAGTGGACAAACTTCATTCCTCTGATAGCGGATGGTGGGATGAAACTTTGATACAGCTAACTGGCCTCTGGGTGCTTTCAGCTCCTGTGGTGGATGGGAAGGCGACTATCCCATACCTATTTCGTCCTGACAGGCTTGGTAAGCACTAAACTAGTAATTTTGTGACTTCTTTGACTCGTATTAGGCTGACTATTCTTCTATTTTTTTTGCATACGAGTCAGAGACGAGGTCACCTGATCTGTCTGTGGTCAAGCTTGATCAGATTGCTCAGGCTCTGGATTTACAGGATAAGAATTTTTGAAAAATCCTCAGTTTTGCATCTCCCAGAGCTTCGGGTTCCTCCTCAAGGATTGTAGAAATGTCTTCGGGAGTCGACACTTTTGTTGCCTCATCTTCGACGGCTGACGAAGAGGCGGCTGAACGTTTTGCTGCCTCCAAGGGCAAATCTACTTCTAGGAAGAGGTCGAGGCTACCGCTTCCCACGAAGCAAAGAACCAAAGTTCTTCGTTCTGCCTTGCCATCTGAGGAGAGTGACTCTGTAAATGGATTCAAAGATCCATCTGCTGTTGCGCTTGCCTCCTCCATTCCAAGGACCGACTTGCCCCCAACCGTCGAGGAGGCGGTTGTTGTCAACCTTCCCGCATGCACTCGGGGAGGGGGGCATCCGTCCAGTTTTCTGGTTCAACACGCGCTGGAAACGGTGGAGGTTCCTTCCACGCCGGAGATCGTCGTAGTCGACACTTCTGCCCCTACTCCTCCTGTTGTAGCGTTCAGAGTCTCAGCTGGTGAGACTTTAACTGTTTTACCTTCCGCGACTACAACATCATTAGGGATGCCCCCATTCGAGAAGACTGCTGAGGGGGCGCTCCCCATGGGTCTAGCTGAAGGTGGGATGCCCCCAGTTGTTTCAACTGTGGATGAGGCACCCTTGGTTGCTCCGAATGCAGGGGGATGCCCCTAGTCCTACCGACAGTGGTGGGGGTGCCCCCAGTCGTTGTGATGGGTGCGGACCCCCATTGCGTGGATGTCCCAAACATGTCCGAGGCTCCTTCAGCTTCGACTTCCGTTCTTGCAACGTCAGCCGGCGCTTCGTCCAGAGGTTTCCTCGCTGACCACTCCAGCAGGGAATATGCTAGTGCCTGACTCAGGGGCTGTCTCCTTGAGGACGATCTAATCTATGCTCGCCGGGCTACAATAGATGCGCTCTTTGCCCAGCTCGGTTTGAGATTTTACAATGTGAGTGGCTCAAACTTTTCTTCAGAGACCTCTTTCTTCGATGTACTGACCAATTATTCTCTAGAACTCTTTCTGGCAGGTGCTTGGCGAGCGGAGCTCGGAGACTGTAAGGCTCAAAACCTTGTTGAGGTCGGCTCAGGGACTCACTCATCGAAGGGAGGCCCAGCGGAAGTCGATCGATGAATAGTTGGTGATCGCGAACCAAACTCACCATACATCGGAGCTTGCTGAATCCACGGCTCGCCGAGAAGCCTCCGTTGCTCTGATTCGGGCTAGAGTTGCTGAGGAACGTGTCAGAGAGCTCCTCGAGCAGAGATTCTCTCACTCCTTCGACCTGACATCCCTTTCTTTGCGAGCGCAGGCTGCTGAAGAGCGAGTCAAAGCCCTGACTAAGGAATTACAAGAGCTGCAGGTCAAGTTCTGCGAGCTTTGAGCTGATCGCGCCTCTACTTTTGATGAGGGCTTGGTCGAGGTGAGGCCATGATGATGCTGAAGGATCAAGTGAAGGAGATCACTAATTTCTTGACGTCTAATGCTTAGAAGAGCTATGATCGTGGATATCTCCAGGGGTGTGAAGATAACTCCAATAATTTATCTTCTCGGTCGTCGCTGAGTCTCCTTCTGGTGCTTCCGTCGGCCCTGAGGACCAATTTCAGGCCTGAGCCTTCTTTTGTTTGTAAAATAACAATGTTTTCATAAATGACTTGTCTTTGCCTTACTTGATTGTTTTCTGTTTGGTCTGAATGTTTGGAGTGCTTATTATCGAGATAATAGGGTCATACCCTAGCAGAGTCCAAAATCTATACGGTAGACTGGCTCTTTTTATATCTCATCATCGCGACTTCCGTTGGGCCTGGGGCTTTCAAGACCTGGAAAACTAAACTCCGGAGTGCTTGGGTCAAGAAAGTTAGTACCCTTTCAGAATTTGAACCCGCTCAGGACAAGAGGGCCTGGGCCCTTTCAGAATTTTAGCCCGGGGCTAATTCTGTTCGTCCCTATAGTGCGACCTCCAAATGTTATACATCGAGCATAGGGGAAGCTTATACATCGAACGACCTCACCTTTGTGAGTGTAACCTATGTGTCTCATGTTTGTGGCTTTGGTTGTCGTTAAAATCTCATCTTCACCAACAAAATATAAAACCCTTACTTATTCTTGGTAGAAAGTGGAAGCAAGGGGCCGAATCCACAGGGAGGCTATTGAAGTAAACAAATAAAAGTAAATAGGCATAAAAAAGATTTGAAAATAAGGTTTTGAAGGGTTGATATGAGAAAGCTAAAATAAAAATCTTAGGTTGGACAAATTATGAAGAAAACCACCAAGGATTAGAAATCCACCACACATATATCGTGATGATTCTTCCTTTTGCATTTAATGAAAACAAAATATTTTAAAAGCAGTTCACTTCTTCTCGATTTAGAAATAGGGTTTATAAAGCATCAACCGTATCCCATCTAAGTCGAACGATGAAAGATCTAAAAATACCCATAATCAAAAGAAATCTGAATTGAACAAACTATATAAACATGAAGAACAAATTGGAAAACATCAGTGCACAAAGAAAAGAATCAATCACTCAAACGCATGTGATGGAAGGATTTTCTAGCCAACCATGGTTGATGAAATTCTAAAATAAAAATAAAAATAATCTATGCAAATAAAATAAAGAGGCACTTCTTTGAAATCACAATGGAATATATGGCTATAATATCAAAGAAACTAGAAACAAAAACAAAAACTAAAAATAGAAAAGAAAGGACAAAAGCTGAAAATAAATTCCTTCTTGGCTGAATGAAGATCTTCCTTCTTGGCTCAATTGAATAGCTTCTCTCTCTCTATAGTGCCCTTTTTATAGGGGTTTTGAGGGTTGAATTAGTTGTAAATAATGATTTTCTTGAGCTGTTAATGCTGATTTGCAAAATATGTTGAAGATATAATTGCAAAATACGTTGGAGATATTTTTGATTTGTTGGAGATATCAAAACTGATTTGATTGAAGATTTATTAATTTGGTGGATCAGATTTAGAAGCTTTGATGAATCTTTGAATGCTAATTTCTTCTCCAATTTATAACCTGCCAAATTTAGATCCTGCAAAATTTAAATACTGTCAAATTTAGATTTTTGAATTTTAAAATATGGCTCCATATGAAAAATATGATAATGCATATTAATTGTATAAATATTATCAATTTGTGCAAAATATGCTTTAAATATAAAGAATAGAAACTTCCCTAATATGCATGTATAAATCAATAATTATATAGGGAAATGTTCCAAAACAACTCTTAAAGGCATATGAAAATATGTTCTTTTGAATATCTAATAAATACCCCCAAACCGCCTTTTTGCTAGTCCTTGAGCAAAACTAAAAAAAAAAGAACATCCTAACTCACTTTCGCAGGAATCGTGGTTACACTTAGCATGTGCAACAAGCCTTTAAACCCCTAGGTCACCCCTAGTGGACGAGTAGTGACTCATGAGGGTTTGCAGCTAATATACCCAAAAAATTCTTTTCTTTCTTTTTTTCTTTTCTTTCTTTTTTTTTGAAAATCTGAAAAAATGACAACTTAGGGAACTTGATAAAAATCTACTAAAGTTGAGAACTCTATCCACATGTTAGAAGTTTCCACTCATAATCAAGTCCTGAAGTGTGTGTGTGCATAGCCAACAAGGATGTAGCTTTCTTTTTCCAAGTAAAACTTAATTTTGATCACCTTCAGAATGGATTTCGCCTTGACTTCAAAAACTCACTGGATATTACACTCAACAAGGAAATCACTCAGAAGTGGGCTCATTTCTCTCATCTTATATGTGGCAAGGAATCAAAATTCAAATCATCCACATATAAGATTTTATAGAAGGACGACCATATCAAAGAAAAAAGAAAATTAATTTGATCTCAAGAACGGAATATTATCAACTCAAGAACATTGGATTAAACACCGTAAGTCCTCATCATCTATTCTCCACATTTTAACCACATTATATTTAGGATCAAGTAGGTCTTTTCAATAGGTTGTAATGGGGCTAGGGTTATTGTTGATAACTTGACAAGGTTCATTCAAAAATGCTTTGAGAATTTGTATACTTTCCGATGAATATCAACTCCTTTTTTTCTTTTTTCTTTTTTTTCTCTTCCTCTTTTTTTTCTTTTGTTTTGTTTTTTCTTTTCTCTAGAATCATGATAGTAATAACCTTTCCATGGAATTTCGTAGTAATTGATTGTTATTTTTTTTCTTTTTTCTTTCCTTGTTCCCAAAGCAAAATTTGAGATTACACTCTTTGAGTGAAGTATATGTTGAAAAATAGGTTGAACAAAGACAGGCTTATATGGCTCAATGGGTTTGACTAGTGGAGAAGTATAAGAATAGGTCAGCTGAATATGATAGATGGGTTATCAAAGATAGCCTAAATCATTTCCTAAGTTTCATATAGTTATTATATGCCTTGAAAAAGTTTCAGAGGAGTTTCTGGTGTAGTAATCCAAATTTTTATGGTGTTCATGAGTCTTTGATTAAAACAAGAATAAAGAGATCAAGCAAACAACATTTAAGTGAAAACAAGAAAATTTGAGTTAACTTATAACTCAGAATTTTGTAAAAACCCTCCAAGAATAGAATGGCTCAAATCTCTCATGGGTTAAGTCTCCACTAATGATTCTTACAGTTCTCTCCCTTAAATTTCACTTTTCCATTTAGGCTACTTACATGTGGCTATAAGTGCTGAATTTTTTTTTTCAAGACTTGAAATTTGCGAAAAACATTTTAGACACATGATAGAATTAACAACTAAAGTGAAAATTGACCTGGCAAGCCAAATGCATCCCAATAATTAAATTTTTCCTAATTTTTTTTTAAATATCACATCAAAATTTGTTGATTACACACCCAAACCTAAATCTAACATTTTACTCAATATGAATGACAACTACATGATGATGCATGTGATGCTCAAAAATGAAAGGGACAATAGAAATAAGTAAAGAAGGTAGAGATTGCATACCTTATTTGATGTGAATTCTTATAATTTATCCTGTGACAAAATAGCTTAGTGAATCCACACAGAAACATAGAAATGACAAATATGTACACAAATTCAAAGCATAATAATAAAAAATGTCCTAACCCTAAACCGAAAAATCTAATAGATTGTACAAAGTGATAAATCCTGATATACAGGATCTTCTAGAAGTGTTTCCTCAACTTCTGGGTTTGGATACTCAAGGTATGGTTTCAAACGATGTCCATTGACTTGAAAAGTACTACCATCCTTGGCATTATAGATTTCAATCGCCCCATGAGGTTGAATTTTCTCAACCGTGTATGGGTCAGTCCAGCGAGACTTCAGTTTCCCAGGGAATAGATGTAGTCTAGAATTGTACAAAAGGACCTTCTCATTGGAAAAAAATTCCTTACGAAGGATAATCTTATCATGCATGGTCTTCATGCGGTCCTTGTACCTTGCAGCACAGTTATAAGCATCATTCCTAATCTCTTCTACCTCATTGAGTTGTAGTTTTCTATGTTCCCCTGCCTTTTCGCGATCAAAATTGAGGCATTTCATTGCCCAATATGCTTTGTGTTCTAATTTGACTGGTAAATGGTAAGCCTTGCCATAAATAGGGACTTGGTCATTGAATGATAGAGGGAAATGATTCTTAAACTCTAACGAAGGTGACTTGACACTTGATGACACTAGTTGAGATTCAAAAATGGACAATGATTCAAACTGAGTGGCCCATTTGCTAGTATCCATGATTAGAGCGGAATCTAAAAGTGCATTCACTTCCCTAATCGGACATTCTTCATCAAAATCTTTGCTAAATGGGTCAGAATAACTCGACGCTTCCAAAGAGTTGTTGATCATATCTTCAATCATGCAAACTTCCTCAAGATCATCAATATTAGGTGATTGGTTACTACTATGGAAAACATTGAGTTGGACAGTCATGTTTCCAAAGGCTAGAGTCATTATACCATTCCTACATCTAATAACAGCGTCTGAAGTGGCTAGAAATGGCTTGCCTAGGATCACAGGGATATGGCTGCCTGGGTTTTTCACTGGTTCAGTTTCTAGGACTATAAAATCCACAGGGTAATATAATTCTTTCACTTTGACAATCACATCTTCCACAATTCCCTTTGGATACTTCACAGTTCTATCTGCTAATGAAAGGATAATGTATGTGGGTTTTAACTCCCCCAAACCTAACTCTTTGTACACTGAATAGGGCAGCAGATTCACACTGGCACTAAATGGGCTCTTTGGATGATAGTCTCTCCTACTTTGATTGCAATTCTGGGGCAACCAGGGTCCTTGTATTTTGGAGCAATTTGCTGTTGAATGAAAGATGAGGCTTGTGCAGCCATCACAGCATGCCTAGGAACACTGATTCTCCTTTTTACCGTGGTGAGATCTTTCTGTTTGTTGGCTTCTAAGAAAGGTATATTGATCTGAACATTCTTGAATACTTCCATGATATCATCAAAATGAGAATTTTTCTTGGGTTCTTGCAACCTAAGAGGATAAGGAGGTTTGGGTTAGTAGACATCTACTGGCTTTGGTGCTATTTCTTGGGCTTCCTTTCCCTTCTCTTGGGTCTCCTGACCCTCTTCTTGGTCAACATTCTTATGGACCGCGATTTCTTCACTTTTTCCTTGGGGAGTTGGACCTTCTCGTCAACTCGCCTGTCATTTGTTAAGGTGGTAATGGCCTGGACTTCATGGGATGAGTTTTCATCAAAGTTAACCTGATATTGTTCCCTTAGGCTTTGACTTTGTTGCCTACTAGGGTTAGGTACCGGTTGACTAGGTAATTCACTATTCTTCCTATCCCCCAGAGAACTAGCTATTTGGCTTAGACTAACCTTAAGTTTTGTAATTGCTTGTGCATGATTTTGATTAGTTTGGGCTTGGGACAGATTGATTTGCTGCTACTGATGGATGAATTCTTGTTGTTGCTTCATCATGTTAGCCATCGTGGCTTCCAAATGTGAGAGTTGTTGAGGAGTGGGAGCAATATAAGGAGGATGAGATGGAACTAAAGGTTGATTAACCTGAGGAGCTTGTGATGGGCCTGGCCTGGGAAAGTTTCTTTGATACCCTGGTGGACCATCTTGATATTGGATAGGTTCATTCTGCCTATAAGAGAAGTTTGGATGAAATCTATTATCAGGATGGTAGACTGGACCGAAAGAATTGGGAGTGGGATTTTTGACGGCATTATATGAATTAATCGAGTTTGCTTGCTAAGCCTTGATGGTGGGCAAACTAGGGCAACCCTCCACTAGATGCTCTGAACTATCACAAATGAGACATATGTTGTGTGGTTCATGTTCCACATTCATTATGGGGTTTGAATTTCTTTGTGAGTTCTGGTTTGTTGTTATCGCAAAAGTATCAAACTTCTTACTCAATTTGTTCATCCCATCCACTAAGTTGGTCATGACATATTTAGAATTTGGATCTGCTTTTATTTCATAAATACCTGACTTTCTAGATCCTTTATCATCAACTTCATTGTCATAGCTACTGTAATTCTGGGCATTCTCAGCTAAATTTACAAGAAACTCATAGGCTTCATCAGGGGTCAGATCCATGAATTTACCCTTGTGCATGGACTCAATCATGTTTCTCTGTGTGTGAAGTAGTTCCTTATAGAATAAGTGAACTAGCTGGGCTTTGTCAAGCCCATGGTGTGGGCATTTGATTCACAAATCATGAAATTTTTTCCAAATTTGAGAAAATTCAATTTTAGCTCTCCCCCTAAAAGTTCTAATGGCATATTTGATTTTTTCATTTTTTGTCATAGGATAAAATTTTGTCATGAATTTCTTAGAGAGTTGTTCCCATGTTGAAATTGAATTGGTGGAGAGGGAATACAGCCATGCAGCTGCATAATCTTCTAACGTCATGAGGAACAACCTCAATTTGACCCCTTCCTCATCTAGGTTCTGATTTTTGAATGTTTGACAAATTGTCAAGAATTTGTTTAGATGGATATAGGGTTGCTCACTCTCGAACCCATGAAATTTTGGAAGCATATTGATGGTTGCCGGTCGAATCTCAAATTGGATTGCAGTGGTGGTCGGTAGCACTATGCAGATTGGTGGATTGAAAGATGTAGGAGCATATAGCTCATTCAAGGTTTTGGCACATTCACCCATTGTGAAGAGTGATGACTGGTTAAGGACTCGCATATGTAGATAAAAGGTTCTCTCAATCTCAGGGTCTAAAGGTATTAACTCTCCTATATTGGATCTTCTACCGTGCATGCACCAAAAACACAAATTCTTGAAGTTCTCTCCTAGATTAGACAGCTTCTAACAGGTTTTGAAGAATACACCTAAGCCTCCAATTCAATCCTATGAAACCAAATTGACCAGGTCAGCCTCCTGGTAGTGGTGGGGTCACAATGGTCCCGCTTAAGTACCACCCTCCTAGAACACAAAGTGTCTCCCTTAGAGGGACAAGGCTTTCCTAGACATCAACATGATGAAAGAGCACAATTGGTGAAGCTTTTAGTGGTCTCCGCCTTAATGAGCTCTAGAATCCTAAGGTCAATGTCTAATTGATTTTATAGTTATTGGCTTGTGATACTTATGCAATGTTGGTGGTTTTTTTATAATGAATTTTGCCCTTAAGTTGATTTATGCAAATGAATACGCTAAATGCACAAACATTAAAACAAGATCTTTTGTCAATTAAAAACTTACCGACGGAGTATGTTCACTCCGGAAATCCAAAAATTTGAAGTGGAATTAGATCAATGAGTCTTGAGCTTTATGTTCCTCATCCTTCTCTCTTCTTCCTGCAAAACAAATAAATGAAAAATAATTTCTTTTTTTATAATAATTTTTTTAAGAAAAGAAAAAATAAAATTGATACCTTCAACCTTTCTCGTTACTTACCTTGCCTCCCGGCAACAGCGCCAATTTGTTGGTAGCTTTGATTGTTGTTAAAATCTAGTCTTCGCCAACAAAATATAAAATCCTTACTTATTCTTGGTAGAAAGTGGAAGCAAGGGGTCGAATCCACAAGGAGTCTATTGAAGTAAACAAATAAAAGTAAAAAGGCATAAAAAAGATTTGAAAACATGGTTTTGACAGGTTGACATGAGAAAGCTAAAATAAAAATCTTAGGTTGAACAAATTATGAAGAAGACCACCAAGGATTGGAAATCCACCCCACATGTATCGTGATGATTCTTCCTTTTACATTTAATGAAAACAAACTATTTCAAAGCAGTTCAATTCTACTCGATTTAAAAATATGGTTTCTAAAGCATCAACCGTATCCCATCTAAGTAGAATGACGGAAGATCTAAAAATACCCATAATCAAAAGAAATCTGAATTGAAGAAACTATATAAACATGAAGAACAAATCGGAAAACATCAATGCACAAAGAAAAGAATCAATCACTCAAACGCATGGGGTGAAATCCTCTCCTTGATGGAAGGATTTTCTAGCCAACCATGGTTGATGAAATTCTAAAATTAAAATAAAAATAATCCATGCAAATAAAATAAAGAGACACTTCTATTGAAATCACAATGAAATCTGTGTCTATAATATCAAAGAAACTAGAAACAAAAACAAAAACTAAAAACAGAAAAGAAAGGAAAAAAGCTGAAAATAAATTCCTTCTTAGCTGAATGAAGATCTTCCTTCTTGGCTCAATTGAATAGCTTCTCTCTCTCTCTCTGTAGTGCCTTTTTTATAGGGGTTTTGAGGGTTGAATTAGTTGTAAATGCTGATTTTCTTGAGTTGTTAATGCTGATTTGCAAAATATGTTGAAGATATAATTGCAAAATATGTTGGAGATCTTTTTGATTTGTTGGAGATATCAAAACTGATTTGATTGAAGATTTATTTGTTTTATGGATCAGATTTAGAAGCTTTGATGAATCTTTGAATGTTAATTTCTTCTCCAATTTATAACCTGCCAAATTTAGATCCTGCAAAATTTAAATACTGCCAAATTTAGATTTCTGAATTTTAAAATATGGCTCCATATAAAAAATATGATAATGCATATTAATTGTATAAATATTATCAATTTGTGCAAAATATGCTTTGAACATAAAGAATAGAAACTTCCCTAATATGCATGTATAAATAAATAATTACATAGGGAAATGTTCCTAAACAACTCTTAAAAGCATATGAAAATATGTTCTTTTGAATATCTAACATCTCACTTTTGTAAGCCGTTTACTCGAGTGCTAATCGATGGATGGGGCGTCCCTCGCACGACCTCTTACATAGTGTCACGCCCCAGGGCGGCCGTCCCCGAGACGTGGCAAATATATAAATGATATCAGTAAATCCATACACGAGGTCAAATAAATACTCCACAATAGAAAAGGCAATACACAAGAACTGACATCAAATATATACAAAAAGCGGAAGCTCAATGACTAAGTCTGTAATTCAAAAACATATTACAGACTAGAGTACACAATCAACTGTCCTGTGAGAGCCAATATATACAATAACTGACATCAACAGTCTACATACCGTGCACAAGCACAAGTATAATACATACAATGAAAAGGGAATGCTGATAGCCTCCGACTCGCAAGACATCCAACGCGAACGCAGGTCTCCTACTCGGATGGCGCCAGGGGAGCTCTTCTCTTGGATCCGACTCAGCGTCAACTGGGGAAAAACATAAGCGAGGGGTGAGCTACAAGCTCAGTGAGTGGTCAGAAACCAAACACCAACACCAACATTCGATCCTAAGGCAATCACCTATCAAGGAAACCATGGGTAGAAACCCAACGGTTAACAAGGTCACACGGCGGTGCAACCATACCCTGCCCTCGCCCTAGCCCCCACAGGGGTGAGTCTAGGGACTCGAAGGATAACTTGCTGTTCTACACCGTTCGTCATCCGGTAGCGCTCTCCCAGGCAGCCTCTACCTGGAGCCGGCCACGGTCAGTACACTGTCGAGCGCATCGATGGTACCTACAGGTGGGGGGTCCACCCAGGGCGGCTCGTACCTAGGAAGCATCCACACGGATCCGGCGAAGAGGAGAACGATAATTCAGGCTTGCAACATCGTCCGGTGGTCCACCCTCGTGTAGCCTCACCTGGTACACTCCCCTGATCAGTACATCTGCCGAACGCATCGGGAGTACCTACAAGTGGGAGTCCTCTGTCAGGGCAGCTTCTACGTCGGGACCCCGGTATACGATGATATTGGGAGGAAACACTACTTGTTCGCAGCGCGAACCCTATGGAAAGCCAAACACTCAAGCTGGTGGGTCAAGTATCAACTCGAGCCCACAACACTCACACCAACACCCTCACCTCCGAAGGGTGATCTAGGTTGTCGGAAGTAACTGTACCAATCCCTCACCTTCACCCCAAAAGGGGTGACCCAGTCTCTTGGGAAGAGACTAGATCGTTTCTAAGCCCTTGGTCCACCGGTAGCCCTTTCCCCGGGTATCCTCTGCCTGACATACTCCCACGATCAGTACACTGTCGACCACAGCGATGGTACCTACAGATGGGAGCCCGGTGCCAAGACAGCAATGGTACGCCGAGAAGTTCCTACACGGATCCAACGAAGGGGAAAAACGATAACTCATGCTCGCAGCGCAAACCCCACGGGAAAACCATCTATACAAACTGACGGGTCGGGTATCAACGCGACCCCACCCTACTCACGCCAACACCCTCACCCTCACCCCGACGGGTGACATAGGATCTTGGGGAAGAGGTCGATTGTTCTAAGCCCTTGGTCCACCGGTAGCCCTTTCCCCGGGTAGCCTCTACCTGACATACTCTCACGAATGGGAGCCCGGTGCCAGGACAGCGTTTCCAACGCCGGGAAGTTCCTACACGGATCCAACGAAGGGGAGAAACAATCTACGCTCGCGGATACGATCCTCTTGGATCCGTCATCATCGGTTATCAAACACCGATAGGCGCAATGAATTCTCATGAATTCCCTCCAGGGCGCATAACTCAGATGCGGGGAAGACATTAATTATAAGTGTCAAAACCATGGTATGACCCCACAAGAGGTCATACACTTGTCTAATATATTAGACACGAATCATGGCCATATCGGCATATATATATATATATGCAATTAACTACCCAATGATGGCCTACTTAACATGCATACATGGCATCAAACAGATAAACACACACAAATTACAACCTATTATACGTTGGATAACACCAACCTAGAAGGGAAGGGTTAAGCGCGATCTGCGCAACAACAGGTGCATGCCAATAATTCCAAGCAAACCCGAGTCAAGTAGGAACTACATCTACTCACTCGGTTCGCGAAGAGAAGGAGGGCGAGGGAGAGGGAATGCCTCATCCTCTCTCGAGCTGGTCATAGTTTTGCCCCAACAGATGGGTGCAACAACTATACCACACCCTCGAGTCCTAAATCAGAGGAATATTATACATACACCCATTATTAACCCAAGTTAAACATGCGTGATAAATAGGGGTAGTCATTCAGTCAAAATTACCTAAGTCATGCCATATTCTATACAATACATAGGCAAGTATAAGGTAGAATAGGGGTTCTACACAATATACGAGCTATACAACCTAGCATGCATAATATCTAGCATATTTAGGGTGCAAATAAAGCCCCATGGAAGCGCGAAGCACGACTACGTGCATCGAACGCTCCCGGAAGGGTTGGAATCAAACCACTCACCGATACCCGGGTCGTCGCGCATCCCAACCGACGAGGTCTGCAAGTCAAGGGGTATCAAAAGGGTGAGTAAAATCACATACAAGCACATAAAAACAATTAGGAATGCCTAAGGCTAGACATCCACGAAAATGGGCTCGAACGCACGCAAGCACGCACGCACGCACGCGTGCCCGAACCCCCCGGACACCCACTCGAGGGTGCCGACCCTCAGCACGGCCAAACCGGCCTCGGGCAGCACCGCACGCACCCCGGGAGCCCCGGGCGCAGCCCCGGGCATCCCCGCGCGCGCACGCCGCGCGCCCCGCGCGCAGCGCGCCCAGGCGCGCGCAGACGCGCGCCCTCCGCGCGCAGACACGCGCGCGCTCGCGCTCGCGCGCGACCCCGCGCGCACCTCGCGCGACCCCCCGCGCACACCACCGCGCGCTACCGAGCGCTCCCGCGCGCCCGCACCAGCGCGCACGACCCGCGCGCGTACCCGCGCGCGCCCGCGCGCTTCACCCGCGCGATACACCTCCGCGCGCGCCCGCGCGCGCGCTCGCGCGTGCAGACCCGCGCGCCCAGCCTCCAAAACACTCCCCCATGTCCCCCACATGCACCCAAACCCAAACACTACCCATGCATGCCCTCCCAAGCACCCATACAAGCATGAAAACCAAATAAAGAAGAGGGAAAACTCACCCAAATGAGAGGGGGAGCGTAGGGGGAGGTGTAGGGGCTCGCAAGCGCACCCTTGGCCACCTCGTCCGCCACCACCGCTTCCACCACCTCCATCTTGCTTCTCATCCTTCTTCTTCTTCACTTGGGCATTTCAACAAACACCTAAGGGGGGGGACTGATTAGAGAGGGGAAGAGAAGAAAGAATCATCAACAACAACAACAACAAGTCCAAAACCCTTAATCACCTTCACTAACCCTTCCACTTTAAGCTTCAACTTCTTCTTGCTCCATCTCCTTCTCCTCCTCCAAATACACACCAAAAGAGGGAAAAAGAGAGGCCAAACCGAGCTGAAGAGCTGAAGTCGTGCTCGTTTAGGGGGGTTAAATAGGCAAAGGTCGGGTGAAAGACCGAGCTGTCCTCGGACTTAAAACCTCTGCGCAGCCTTCACTTAAACGGCCATAACTTCCTCAATACAGCTCCAAATTGCACGATTCCAGTGGCATTGGAAAGCTAAGAAGATTATCTACAACTTTCATGTTTACACCTAGATCAAATAACCCCTCCAGCTATTCCGAAATCTAGGCTAAACATCTTACAGGGCTGCAGCCTGGATTTCTCAACTTCGGGGTATACATGGAAAAATACCCATAACTTTTAATATACGAATCCAGTTGATCCAATTCCACTTCTATATGGAAGCTATCTTCAAACTTAACATCTCATAATAATATCGGATTTTTATCTCTTCATCTTGGATTTTAACAAAATCAAATCCGAATACCAATCCAAAACTGCATAATTCCAAAAACGTTATCGGAATTAAACGAAAATTTTATGGGCAGTACTAAACAGTACCAGGACCATAATATGCAGTTATATCTTCAATCAGAGTCCTTAAACCCCAGAAGGTAGCTAAAAATCAAAATTTTAGCGACTCCGATCGAAATTAGGACTCTAAATGACACAGGTCTAACATTCTCCCCCCCTTAGGAAATTTAGTCCTCGAAATTTAAGGAAACCCAAAGGGAAGACCGAACATAGAAGTGTCGCCCATAGAGTCCCTTGGCTCCCGAGTGGTCCGGACACCAAACTGGTGCTACCACGCACTTTAACCGAATGAACGGTCTGGGTACGGAGCCTCTCTTCACATTGGTCCATTGTCTCGATCAACTGCTCCCCGAACGACAAATCCTGCTCGAGGATGAGCGGCTCGAACGGAATGACATGAGCAGGATCGTGGACATAATGTCTCAGCTGAGACATCGGATGACGTCACAGGCACGAGTCGACCATGGGAGCTAGGCTTCATGACAGCCACCTCCCCTAATCCACTCAAGGACGAAAACCGGTCCGATGGAAGGCCGACTCAACACGCCCCGAACGTCAAAACAGAGGATGCCCTTAAACCGGGACACCATATACCAACATGGTCGCCGAACCCGAAGGTAGGCTCCTGGCGACGATGACCTGGGTAGCCCTTCAGACGGTTCTAGGTGGTGCAGAGGCACGCACGAACCATCTCGGCCACCGCTAGGTCAATAAAATAACCATAGCCCTTCTAACTGGCGCTCCACAATCGTCCCCACATAAGGGAGGTATAAAACCGCGCCCGTAGAGTGCCTTTTCCATTTCATCTGGATGCTCGAATGGCAGTCGTCTCACAGGCAGACCCCTACCCAAAGGGTGGTGCCTCATCCAACTGCCCCAAGTCGAGCACGCAGGCAAATAGCATGTCCTCCAAGGCCTAAATCGTCCTCATTGCCTGGCTGTCCGCCGGTATCGAAACGCTGTACTTAAAAGGGAGGCTCGCGCGAAAAGCCTGCCAAAGGCTGCGCCAGAACCTCGAAGTAACCCACGCGTCTCAGCCCGAAATAGCACCGACCGGAGTGCCATGAAGACGAACAATCGCGAAGGCTCAAACCCGCGTCAAAGCGTCCAGAGACTCAGTCAGTTGGATAGGGAGGAAAGTGCGGACCTAGTCAATCGGTCAATGATCACCCAGACGGCATCGTGACCCGAACGTGACTTTAGCGATCCCACAACGAAACCCATGATAACTCACTCCCACGTCCACTGAGGAATCTCGATGGACGAACGCATTCTAACGCGACGATCCGCAACTTCGCCTGAGGGCATGCCAACCAACATCCTCAACGAAGGCTACCTCAGAACAGCCCACGGAGGCCAATAACATATTTGAGATCATTGTAGGCATCTGGCGTATTCGTCTACCCCGACGGCAGTACCCAAAATTCGTAGTGCCCGAAACGGTCACGAAAGGCCAACTAAAGAATGCCCAACTCCCGGATCTCCAAATAGGGTACCTTGCGCGAAGATCGATCAACAGAAAGACGCTAGCTCCCAAAGCTGGTCAAAACAGATCATCAATTCACGGCAAGAGGTACTTGATCTTCAACCCCTATGGGGAGATCAAAATAATTCCTGGGACGATTAAGTCCAAATCTGCTCCTCGAGCAAGGCTGACGCTCATGATGACCCTTACACACTGGGTAAGCCGCTCGACCGCACTTAATCCGCAAGACACGCAATAGGAGGTCGTCGATTCCCGACAACACCTAAGCGACGTCATCTACCTGATATGGCGGTTGAGTCCCATCACGAACGCTTAGCGTCACGTCTCCTCATTTACGACCCATGTGGGGGGCAAGGCGCGACAGTACCTCAAACTGTGCTTCACATGCCGCCACCTACAGGTCGCCCAACTATAACCGTTGGAACTCCAGCATCATGCACTCAATGGGCAGATTCATCACGGGGAGTCCAAGCTCTCGACGTCATCCAGTAGCACTCTTCCGGTGTGGCCACTACCTGATAGCCTCCCATGTCCACTATCTCTGCTATATGGGCACACCAACAAGCGTCGTGGATAGTCCCAGGGAGCACCTCACAGGACTCTTGCCTCTACCGGGTAGCTACTATGTACGATGATATATCGAAGCGACTCCAGATATGGCTATGGAACCCTAGTCCATAAGCGATCGCCCACCAAGCTGCAATAGGATGCACTCAATCCCTATCATATGCATCACCACCCGCTATCGCACCTCCCAAGTGAGGAAAGAAAAATCAATCATCAATTGATGCTTCAAGGGTATTCCTTGACTGGGAAAAGAACCTCGGGAGGGCCTCATGAGGTCCCGATATAGGATATCCCGACAACCAAACAAGGAACACGGAGTACCCTAGCCCGGGTCTCAACGCTGACCCTGCAAGGCCCCTTATCCTGAGTAGGAAGGCTAGAAGAAGACATCACCCCTTAATGAATACTACACCACATCCTCAACGCTTGAAACTGGTGCCGCACGCAAACTCTATGGTATACCCCTGATAAACAGAACGGAGGAGACTACGGTCTCCAACCGGTACATGGGGTATCTCTGGCACCACTAGTGGACCTACCGCTAAGGGTATCTACGGGATCGCCACGCGGGCCGCCCGCAGCTCCTGGATCTCTCGCGCCTGCTCAGCCAACGCTCCAGTCTATGCCTCCAGTGCTCTAGTCTGAGTGTCCAGAAGATCTTCCATCTCAGCGTTAGCTCGCGCCAACGCTGGAGGCATCCCGCGCAAGTCCTGGCCCAACAGCCGAGAACTCTCAAGTAGACTCCTCGCCTCCGGTAGGTTCGAAAACCTCCGAAGCCCAAGGGTGACCACGTCCACGCGCCCGTCTCCGAGGAGGCATATCAGCAACTAAGGAACCAGCACTAGGATCAGAATACTCGTCTCGAAATCCTAGGACTCATCTCAAAGAAAACAATTGGCTCTGACAGGACATGGCTCTGATACCAACTTTTGTCACGCCCCAGGGCGGCCGTCCCCGAGACGTGGCAAATATATAAATGATATCAGTAATCCATACACGAGGTCAAATAAATACTCCACAATAGAAAAGGCAATACACAAGTAACTGACATCAAATATATACAAAAAGCGGAAGCTCAAATGACTAAGTCTGTAATTCAAAGACATATTACAGACTAGAGTACACAATCAACTGTCCTGTGAGAGCCAATATATACAATAACTGACATCAACAGTCTACATACCGTGCACAAGCACAAGTATAATACATACAATGAAAAGGGAATGCTGATAGCCTCCGACTCGCAAGACATCCAACGCGAACGCAGGTCTCCTACTCGGATGGCGCCAGGGGAGCTCTTCTCTTGGATCCGACTCAGCGTCAACTGGGGAAAAACATAAGCGAGGGGTGAGCTACAAGCTCAGTGAGTGGTCAGAAACCAAACACCAACACCAACATTCGATCCTAAGGCAATCACCTATCAAGGAAACCATGGGTAGAAACCCAACGGTTAACAAGGTCACACGGCGGTGCGACCCTACCCTGCCCTCGCCCTAGCCCCCACAGGGGTGAGTCTAGGGACTCGAAGGACAACTTGCTGTTCTACACCGTTCGTCATCCGGTAGCGCTCTCCCAGGCAGCCTCTACCTGGAGCCGGCCACGGTCAGTACACTGTCGAGCGCATCGATGGTACCTACAGGTGGGGGTCCACCCAGGGCGGCTCGTACCTAGGAAGCATCCACACGGATCCGGCGAAGAGGAGAACGATAATTCAGGCTTGCAACATCGTCCGGTGGTCCACCCTCGTGTAGCCTCACCTGGTACACTCCCCTGATCAGTACATCTGCCGAACGCATCGGGAGTACCTACAAGTGGGAGTCCTCTGTCAGGGCAGCTTCTACGTCGGGACCCCGGTATACGATGATATTGGGAGGAAACACTACTTGTTCGCAGCGCGAACCCTATGGAAAGCCAATCACTCAAGCTGGTGGGTCAAGTATCAACTCGAGCCCACAACACTCACACCAACACCCTCACCTCCGAAGGGTGACCTAGGTTGTCGGAAGTAACTGTACCAATCCCTCACCTTCACCCCAAAAGGGGTGACCCAGTCTCTTGGGAAGAGACTAGATCGTTTCTAAGCCCTTGGTCCACCGGTAGCCCTTTCCCCGGGTAGCCTCTGCCTGACATACTCCCACGATCAGTACACTGTCGACCACAGCGATGGTACCTACAGATGGGAGCCCGGTGCCAAGACAGCAATGGTACGCCGAGAAGTTCCTACACGGATCCAACGAAGGGGAAAAACGATAACTCATGCTCGCAGCGCAAACCCCACGGGAAAACCATCTATACAAACTGACGGGTCGAGTATCAACGCGACCCCACCCTACTCACGCCAACACCCTCACCCTCACCCCGACGGGTGACATAGGATCTTGGGGAAGAGGTCGATTGTTCTAAGCCCTTGGTCCACCGGTAGCCCTTTCCCCGGGTAGCCTCTACCTGACATACTCCCACGAATGGGAGCCCGGTGCCAGGACAGCGTTTCCAACGCCGGGAAGTTCCTACACGGATCCAACGAAGGGGAGAAACAATCTACGCTCGCGGATACGATCCTCTTGGATCCGTCATCATCGGTTATCAAACACCGATAGGCGCAATGAATTCTCATGAATTCCCTCCAGGGCGCATAACTCAGATGCGGGGAAGACATTAATTATAAGTGTCAAAACCATGGTATGACCCCACAAGAGGTCATACACTTGTCTAATATATTAGACAAGAATCATGGCCATATCGGCATATATATATATATATGCAATTAACTACCCAATGATGGCCTACTTAACATGCATACATGGCATCAAACAGATAAACACACACAAATTACAACCTATTATACGTTGGATAACACCAACCTAGAAGGGAAGGGTTAAGCGCGATCTGCGCAACAACAGGTGCATGCCAATAATTCCAAGCAAACCCGAGTCAAGTAGGAACTACATCTACTCACTCGGTTCGCGAAGAGAAGGAGGGCGAGGGAGAGGGAATGCCTCATCCTCTCTCGAGCTGGTCATAGTTTTGCCCCAACAGATGGGTGCAACAACTATACCACACCCTCGAGTCCTAAATCAGAGGAATATTACGCATACACCCGTTATTAACCCAAGTTAACATGCTGATAAATAGGGGTAGTCATTCAATCAAAATTACCTAAGTCATGCCATATTCTATACAATACATAGGCAAGTATAAGGTAGAATAGGGGTTCTACACAATATACGAGCTATACAACCTAGCATGCATAATATCTAGCATATTTAGGGTGCAAATAAAGCCCCATGGAAGAGCGAAGCACGACTACGTGCATCGAACGCTCCCGGAAGGGTTGGAATCAAACCACTCACCGATACCCGGGTCGTCGCGCATCCCAACCGACGAGGTCTGCAAGTCAAGGGGTATCAAAAGGGTGAGTAAAATCACATACAAGCACATAAAAACAATTAGGAATGCCTAAGGCTAGACATCCACGAAAATGGGCTCGAACGCACGCAAGCACGCACGCACGCACGCGTGCCCGAGCCCCCCGGACACCCACTCGAGGGTGCCGACCCTCAGCACGGCCAAACCGGCCTCGGGCAGCACCGCACGCACCCCGGGAGCCCCGGGCGCAGCCCCGGGCATCCCCGCGCGCGCACGCCGCGCGCCCCGCGCGCAGCGCGCCCAGGCGCGCGCAGACGCGCGCCCTCCGCGCGCAGACACGCGCGCGCTCGCGCTCGCGCGCGACCCCGCGCGCACCTCGCGCGACCCCCCGCGCACACCACCGCGCGCTACCGAGCGCTCCCGCGCGCCCGCACCAGCGCGCACGACCCGCGCGCGTACCCGCGCGCGCCCGCGCGCTTCACCCGCGCGATACACCTCCGCGCGCGCCCGCGCGCGCGCTCGCGCGTGCAGACCCGCGCGCCCAGCCTCCAAAACACTCCCCCATGTCCCCCACATGCACCCAAACCCAAACACTACCCATGCATGCCCTCCCAAGCACCCATACAAGCATGAAAACCAAATAAAGAAGAGGGAAAACTCACCCAAATGAGAGGGGGAGCGTAGGGGGAGGTGTAGGGGCTCGCAAGCGCACCCTTGGCCACCTCGTCCGCCACCACCGCTTCCACCACCTCCATCTTGCTTCTCATCCTTCTTCTTCTTCACTTGGGCATTTCAACAAACACCTAAGGGGGGGACTGATTAGAGAGGGGAAGAGAAGAAAGAATCATCAACAACAACAACAACAAGTCCAAAACCCTTAATCACCTTCACTAACCCTTCCACTTTAAGCTTCAACTTCTTCTTGCTCCATCTCCTTCTCCTCCTCCAAATACACACCAAAAGAGGGAAAAAGAGAGGCCAAACCGAGCTGAAGAGCTGAAGTCGTGCTCGTTTAGGGGGGTTAAATAGGCAAAGGTCGGGTGAAAGACCGAGCTGTCCTCGGACTTAAAACCTCTGCGCAGCCTTCACTTAAACGGCCATAACTTCCTCAATACAGCTCCAAATTGCACGATTCCAGTGGCATTGGAAAGCTAAGAAGATTATCTACAACTTTCATGTTTACACCTAGATCAAATAACCCCTCCAGCTATTCCGAAATCTAGGCTAAACATCTTACAGGGCTGCAGCCTGGATTTCTCAACTTCGGGGTATACATGGAAAAATACCCATAACTTTTAATATACGAATCCAGTTGATCCAATTCCACTTCTATATGGAAGCTATCTTCAAACTTAACATCTCATAATAATATCGGATTTTTATCTCTTCATCTTGGATTTTAACAAAATCAAATCCGAATACCAATCCAAAACTGCATAATTCCAAAAACGTTATCGGAATTAAACGAAAATTTTATGGGCAGTACTAAACAGTACCAGGACTCATAATATGCAGTTATATCTTCAATCAGAGTCCTTAAACCCCAGAAGGTAGCTAAAAATCAAAATTTTAGCGACTCCGATTGAAATTAGGACTCTAAATGACACAGGTCTAACACATAGAGTGCTCATCCAACGACCTGAACTGGTCCATCGCGTGACCTCCACAGAGTGTTATGTCTTGCGACCTCTTGGGAGTGCAACATTCTTGTTGAGATTGCTTATCTCGCGACCTCTCTTAAGAATGTCTTGTCTGAAAATCAGTTCCACAGCGCCATCTCGAACGGGCGTTCATTCACATGACATATAATGAATTGAAATGAAGTAAATAACTTTTATTTTAAAAGTAGTACTTTCTTAAATGCATTACAATACGAGGTCTTATGAGTGCCTTTCCATTCATTTGTTCTAAATAGTAAGCACCTTTGGGGTCCAGTCCGGCGACCTTGTTGGGTCCTTTCCAACTGGGTCCGAGCTTACCATTTGATCATTTTCAGGATTCGGGGAATAACTCTTGAAGGACCAAGTCTCCAATCCGAAAGCTTCATCACGAAACTCTTTTGTTGTAGCTTCGAGCGATCTGGACCGGGTAATTGGCCATCCTAATGGAGGCTGATTCCCTTCATTCATCCCTCAGGTCGAGTTCAGAGGCCAAGACTTCTTTATTAGCCCGAGGTTCAAAATTCTCAGTTTGAAAGGCTGAGATCCCGAGTTCTATAGGGATCACCGCTTCGACGCCAAAGGCCATAGAGAACGGAGTCTCCCCTGTGGCCCGTCGCGCTGTGGTGTGGTATGCCCATAGTACCGAGGGGAGTTCATCTACCCAGTTGCCCTTGGCTGCATCAAATCACTTTTTGATCCCGTCCATGATGGTTCTGTTGGTAATTTCTGCTTGGCCGTTCCCCTGAGGGTAACAAGGAGAAGAGAAAATATGTTTTATTCCTAACTCGCAGAACTCCCTGATTGTGGCGTTGTCGATTTGTGTCCCATTGTCAGAGATTATAGTATTCGACACCACAAACCGGCATACAATCTCTTTCCAATGGAAACTCCGTACTTTGATGTCGCGGATTCTGGCCAGGGCCACGGCCTTCACCCATTTGGTGAAGTAGTCAGTGGCGACCAAGAGGAACCTCTTCTGGGATGGTGCTAAAGGCATAGGGCCGACTATATCAAACCCCCATTGCGCGAATGGCCAAGGACTTGACAGAGTATTCAAATCTCCCGCTGGTCGGTGGATCAACGGGCCGAACTACTAGCACTTGTCACACTTTCTGACTAGTTCAAAGCGCGTCTTTTGCCAAGGTGGGCCAGAAGTATCCAGCGGTCAATACACGTTTTTCCAAGGACCTTGAGGCCGTGTGGCAACCGCATATACCGGAATGCATTTCTTCTAATACTTCACGGGCCTCTTCGATGGTGACGCACATGAGAAGCGGACCTTTGAAGCTTTGCTTGTACAATACTCCTTGTTCGGAGATCATGAACCGAGCTGATCAGGTCTTGATCTTTCTAGCTTCTTCTTTGTCTGCCGGGAGGTGTTCGTCTTTTAAGTAAGACAGTATGGGATCCATCCAGGTCGCCTCCCGGGGTTCTGATTCTACCGCCATGACCTGGTCGAGGTGAGCGATACTCGGTTCCCTCAAGAATTCGACCTGAATTTATCGAGAGGGTTCTCCTTCAAGAGCACTTGCTAAGTTCGGCAGGGCGTCTGCTTGAGTATTTTGCTCACGGTCAATCACGTGGATCACCCAGTGATCGATCTGTGCGAGTAGAGTGCGTGCGTAGCTTTGATAAGCCGCCATGCGATCGTTCATCATCTGGTATTCTCCAGTTCTCTGGCACACCATGAGTTGGGAATCGCTGTAGATTGACAATTGGATAATGCCGAGGTCTATAGCTAGCTCCAACCCTGCGATGAGAGATTCGTATTTGGCTTCGTTGTTAGAAGCCATGAATCCCAGCTTGATTGCATGCTCGAACAAGAATCTATCTTCACTTCGCAAAATCATCCCAGCTCATGATCCTTTTTGGTTGGATGCTCCATCGACATGGAGTATCCAAGAGATAGGTCTGTAGTCAGAGATGGCGCAAATTTGTTGTTCTTTAGGTGTGAGGTCGGTGATAATGTCCGCGACCACCTGTCCTTTTATTGCGTTTTTTGGTTGATAGTGGATGTCAAAGTCTGACAGCTCCACCGCCCACTTTAGCAATCGACATGCGATGTTCGCCTTCCATAGCACGGCTTTGAGAGGCGAGTCGGTGACGACATGTATTGAATGGACTTGAAAGTAGTGGCGTAGGTTCTGGGCAGAAACAAGTAAAGCAAACACAAGTTTTTCGATACGGTAATACCTGGTTTCTGCCCCATTGAGTGCCTTACTTGCATAGTAGATGGCTCTCTGCCCGCAGTAGATGTCCTTTAATATTGCTGAAGTCACGCCCCAGGAGCAGCTGTCCCCAATGGTTGACATTGTACGATACCGAGTATATCATAATCAGAATAAAGAATTGAATCAGAATAAACGACAGTGGAAGATTAAATGAATAGATAAATGAATATTATAAGGCCATAGAACAAATAATAGTGTCCCTTAGAAGAATACACAATCACCGTCCCGTGTGAACATAAGTCATAATTACAAATACAACCAAATATATATCAACAACAACAAAACACTTGGTGTGAAAAATAACAGGAAGCTGACAGGCTCACCAAATTGACGAGAGGTCCACAACACCATCAACAACACCCAACTCACCTATCTGTGCAACACCTGGAAGAAAACCCATAACAATAGAGGGGTAAGCTGAGGAAGGCCTAGTGAAGAAAACTAACTACAAGACACCTCACAAAACAGTTCCAACATAGCCATAAAATCTACATAAATAACGACAGTGGAAGATTAAATGAATAGATAAATGATTATTACAAGGCCATAGAACAAATAATAGTGGCCCTTAGAAGAATACACAATCACTCTCGTGTGAACATAAGTCATAATTACAAATACAACTAAATATATATCAACAACAATAAAACACTTGGTATGAAAAATAACAGGAAGCTGACAGGCTCACCAAATCGATGAGAGGTCAACAACACCATCAACAACACCCAACTCACCTATCTGTGCAACACCTGAAAGAAAACCCATAACAATAGAGGGGTAAGCCAAGAAAGGCCTAGTGAATGAAACTAACTACAAGACACCTCACAAAACAGTTCCAACATATCCATAAAATCTACATAAATAACTATTAGGTATAAGCCGACTAGCCTGCGTCCCATACCACAGGAGGTCAACTCACACTAACCTCACTATGTCCCCAGCATAAAGACAGATCCGTCTGCGTCCCATACCACAGGGGATCCATCCCATTATAGCAACACCATAACACTAACCTCACTATGTCCCAGCATAAAGACAGATCCGTCTGCGTCCTATACCACAGGGGATCCATCCCATGCTAGCAACACTATAAATACATAAATATATGTCCTAGCGACTGCAGTGCCACTACACACAAATGCCTCACAGTTCCTCCTATCGTGCAGTGAATTCTCTTAGGCAACCCATTTCTGCAAATGCATCGGGTTGGCCAATACAGGGAGTATCACTCCACCCGTCAAGTCCACCAAAGCCCGACTGCATCACAAACCGCATCAATGGATCCCGCCCTAGACTCAATCACTTTACAAACAAGGCTGATAAATCATGTATCTTGGCTAAGGCACTCTGTCATTCAACACTCTGACGCGTAGACGATTTGAACTATCGGATACCGTGGGCGTCCAGGATGAACCTTGAAAATGCTCCCCTCGTGAAGGACAACCAGAGTTTACCCTCACCTCAACTGACTCGCATGAAGCATCTAAATGCAAAACTAAGCCGTCAAACTCAGTGTCTTGGCTAAGGCTCTCCATCATCTAACCACTCTGACGCGTAGCCGATTTAAAGTATCGGATACCATAGGCGTCCAGGATGAACCTTGAAAATGTTCCCTCGTGAAGGACACCCAGAGTTTACTGTCACCTCAACTGCAGGTTCGCATTCATGACTCACAAGAACTATCATAATCAACCCACCCTGAACAGGCTCGACACAAACTGGTCGAGGACCTACGAGGTAAACCACAACAAGCAACCGGATCTGACCCATACGATCAGACCTTCCTATCCTTAGAGATGTCTCTAACCATATCTTTAGACAAAGATCTATAAATCATGATGACTATATATATAGCAGCCATTAATAAGGCTAGACAGCCATTAAGAAGATAGACAATCATTAATAAGGCTATATATAGAACATAATATGTAGCTATTTACAAGGATAGATTATGAGCATGCATTCTGGATGATAATATTAAATCATCCATTAAACAACACATTCCAGGTTTACTAATGTATCAGCATGTGAGGATGTAATATAAATATATATATGACAAGTAATCATGCAATCTCAATTATAATCTACTTAACCATGTCATGTTATCATTTAAGGATGCCACCATAGTCATGCATACATGATTAATATCATACCATAAATATGATTATGTATGGAACTATATTATCAGAATGCCAAGTTAGATCCACTCATCTATACAAGTATTCCATCCCGCGAAGAATCACGCACCTCGGACAATCCAACGGTAGCGTGATCGCTACTGGACTCGTGGGATTATAGTCATTCCCATCACAAGCTAAAACAGATGATCACCACCTCTCCTCACATTGAGGAGACCCCTCTGACAGACAAACATCATCAACTCAACCAAGGAATAAAACATCCATGCATAGAAAAATAATCCAAAACATATTATAAGATCCTAGCCAACAAATGCAAAACACACCATATACCTCCAACAATCAAACAGATTATTCTAAACCATCAAAAGTCATTCATCCAAGGATACCATCCAATTAAATCACTTATAAATCAACAAGAAAATATCATACCATCACAACAACAAATCTGGGCAGCCACTATAAATCTAGGCAACAACTATAAATCTGGGCAGCAATATAATCAAACACTTTGATCTCCACAGCACTAAATAATCATCCAAAAATTCTGAAATAAATCATACACATTCATTGACATGCTGGGATCATAATCCATGAAGATATCATAATTTGATTCAATCTTTAAATGCCCGAAATAAATTAAATTCAGAAACAGGTCAATTTCTACTTGAATCCGGACAGTCCTTACAAAACAGATCATAACTTTCAACACAAATAATATAATATCACCAAATTTCATATATCAGATCTAGATATATAGATGATCATATCATATGAAGGCATAATCCTCAAAATATGTCTCTAAATATCATATTCATAAGCATTTTTACAAGACAGAAAATCTGCCTTACTATGGCACAAAACTCCCAACAACAAGGAAAGTGGAAAAACACATACAACACTCATGCATTCCTTGCTGACCACCCAAAACACTAGATAGCAACACCCATACTTCTTTGAAGCATAAACACAAACACCTACAAGGCACATAGGGGAGGTGAAGATACCTTGGGAAGAAGAGAAGAGGGTTCACATAAAGGCTCCCACCATCACCATCACATGCTACCAAGCCTCCATACACGTTTTTTCTCACAACAAATAACACACATACATTTAGCCATAATTTTCCAGCACCAATGGACACACAAACAACACCAAATAAAGATGAAATACTAAGGAAGAACTTGGATTTCACTCACCCCTATTGAGCCAACACCAAACCTTCACTTCTCTTGGCTTCTTATCACCCAAACCCTCTTGAAGCAGCCATGGCAGGCCCACAATTCATAGCTGCATCAACAAAGAAAAGAAAGAGCCGAAACAGCCAACAAGGCAATAGAGAAAAGAAAAGAAAAGAAAAACAGGAGATTCACCAAAATCTCTTCAATCTCTTCCTCTCCTCCCCTTCTCCTCTTCACTTCCTCCGTTGGACCTCCAACAATACCAGCAAAAATCCCCTTCAAGCCCTAAATACACCACCAATTAGTGGGGTGAAATGACCAAGTCGTCCCTAACTAAAAATACTGGACAGGCTTCACTAAAACAGTCATAACTTCACAATATAGCTCCGAATTATGCAATTCAAAATCCATTGAAAAGCCAAGAAGATTATCTACAACTTTCATGTTCAATCCAATCTCCAAAAGCCCCTCTAACTATTCTCAATTATACAATTAACATCAAACAGGGCTGCTGCGAGACCTTTTCCATCCCTAGGGTATAATTGGAAAAACATGCATAACTTTTGCTACAGGAATCCAGATGATCTAAGTCCAATTTTGTATGAAAGCTAGCTCAAAATTGAATACCCCATAACAAAATCATTTTTAAACTACATCATCTTGGGCATTAACAAAATTAAATCCAAATCATGCCAAACTTGTAACTTATGATATAACGTAGGCATACATGAACCTAATACACTCCAAATGAATAGTAATACGAAATAACACATATCGTTGTGCTATCCATCCATCCAAATGTATAAAAGAATAACATAAGCCTAAATAGAGGTCTGAGGTCTTACAGCTGAGCTCACGGCGTGCTCGGACGCTGCAATGCAGAGGAGTAGAGTATCTCCTATGGAGGGACTCACCAAGAGTGATGGCGTGCTGAGGTACTTCTTGATTTCCTTGAAAGCTTTCTGGCATTCTGGTGTCCATTCGAATCTCTGAGCCTTTCGCAAGAATTGGAAGAATGGTTGACATCGGTCCGTGGCCCTGGAGATGAACCAGTTGAGTGCAGCCAATCTCCTGGCCAGCTTTTGTAATTCCTGCTTGTTTCGAGGAGGCTCCATCTCCATAATCGCTTTGATCTTATCGGGATTAGCCTCGATTCCCCGATGTGTTGTCAAATATCTCAGAAACTTGCCTCAGGTGACTCCAAAGGAGCATTTGGTGGCGTTCAATTTAAGGCGATATTTTCACAACAGAGTGAAGACTTCTTTCAAGTGGGACAGATGGTCAACTCGGTTTGCACTTTGGACAATCATATCGTTAATATAGACCTCCACGGTCTTGTCGATCTGATGCTGGAAGACTTTAGTATGTGGCTCCAACATTTTTTACCCAAATGGCATTACTTTATAGCAATAAATGTCAATAGGTGTTATGAACGTTGTTTTCTCCTGGTCGGGCTCGTACATTGGGATTTGGTGATAGCCTGAATAAGCATCCATGAAACTCATTAGTTCGTTACCCGATGAGGAGTCCACCAGCTGGTCGATCTTTGGAAGTGGGAAGTTGTCCTTCGGGCATGCGCTGTTAAGGTCGGTGAAGTCTACGCACACTCGCCACTTCTTGTTTTTGTTAGGAACCACCACCGTATTAGCCAGCCATTCGGGGTGTCGCACCTCACGGATGAACCCAGCGGCTAAGAGCCTGTTCACCTAGTCTCTCACCGCATTGGCGTGGACTGCAGCCATCCGTCGTTGCTTTTGTCGGATCGGACGGATAGTCACATAGATGAATTGTCGGTGATTCGCATGTATTGAGGTTTCCAGGCGAACACGTCCTTGTCTTCCACAAGGAGGTCGAGTATCGCTGTAAAGCCCCGAACCCACGACTCTGTTTTGAAGCGTGAAATCCGGGTGTGTTAACAAAAATTTCTTCGAAACTCAGAGTTCTAATATTTTGTTTATCCAGAAACATAAGAATACATCACCATAAATATACATCACCATATTTTATTCATCAATTTTTCAGGATAAAATCCAAAACAAATTGTCAATTACTGGATATACATTGGGATCAATTGAATTCTAAATATCACAATAAATCATACATATGGGTCGTCTACAAGCCAAAGAAATGATCAACACCTTCTACATGAGTTTAGTGTTCCAGAAATCATTATACGAGCTTCAACCTCCAATGCCTTAACGAGATCGACGACCACCAACAACTAATCTGAAAGGTTAGGAAAATGAGGGGTGAGCAACCACACGCTCAGTGAATAGACCTATGGCTCCCCGTTAGTACATTTATAATCAAAATATAATAGTCATAAAATGTCCATGCAAACATGTAATATATCAAGAGAGAAAATATATAAGAAGGCCACCAAGACATGCAATAATATATATATACACACACATACAATCCTATCCAACATGATGCATGCAACACCACGAACACGCATGTCCGTCTTCCTAGCACCTAGCTGGCAGGGCCTTCCACAGGCATGGCCACGTAGACATAGCCACAAAAACTTGGGTTCTACGTTCTCGGACCTGGCCACATAGACATACGCCCACCTAGACGTTAGCCACTAAGACCTAGCCACCTAGACAATGCAATGCATGCATGATCAACCATTCGTTCCAAAACATATGCATGCGATAAAAATATGGTCTCTAAATATATAAGTTATATATGTAAAACAATGCATCAAAATCATGACGACATGTTCAAGTACTCCATACCCCAAATAACAATTATATATTTTAAAGTAACCATGATGCAGAATGATATACCATATAGATAGTTTCAAAAACTATATGTGAGACTATACCCACTCACCTTCAGTCCACGAAATACAAACCGATGCACGTGCATGAACGATACACACTGGCACGTGGATAACCTAGCATAACTTTTATGCAATAATAAAATCAGAAACAATTCAATTATGACTCAAACCACTGCCAACCAACTAACAAAAAAACTAAGCCCAATAATCTCAAAAGTCCATACCTAATAGATATATAATCTGTAACTCACCTCAAAGGCCTAATGAAAATCCAACTCCGAATAAATATTAAAATTTTCATATACTCACAATGATCCGATAATCAATATCCATTTATTCTATACACCCATATAATCGATCAAATCCTCGAATAAATATTTAGACAAATCCAATAAGGCTCAACTATAATTCCAATGATCGAATAACTCAATCCAATCAATTTACATCCCAATAACAGTAATATCCGATTAATATTCATTAATCTCACTAAATCAAATTAATCGATTTAAGATCCAATTTAAGTCGCCAAGATCAATAAATCATCAAAACCCACAAATCAACTTATACTTCATCAAATATTAATCTGGGATCTCTTTAATCTCTAAAATTCATCAAGCTTGGTCATGAAACTAAATATTGAATTAAAAAAAAACTGCACAGAATCGTTTCAAAAATCATAACTTTCTACTCGTAACTCCGAATTGGACGATTCATGATTCTTTGGAAAGCTCGTTTCAAAATCTATTTCTGTTTGTCAAATACAATTTTCCCAGAAACGATTCTACCATAGTGAAAAACATGATTTAACTTCCATACATGTAATCAACCCGAAAATAACATTTAAATCCCCAAAACCAATAAATTTAGTTTGATCCTAAGAATTCATTCGAGATTCATTGAAATATAATCAAATAATCAACCAATTAAAATCGATCAAACTCTAACCCTAATCCATCAATCTTCTTCCCCAAACAATTGATCGACACAATCATATCCTAGCAAAAATAAATTGAAACCCTAAACAACAAAATCAATAGAAGCATGATTTCTCACCTTTGATCTGGTTACACCACCCACCATCTCCATATAGGGTTAGGTCATCACCACCTTTCATACCTTCTGAGATTTGGATGAAAACCCTAACCCAAATATGTGATTTAAAAGGGTTACAAAATTACAAAACGACCCCTTAAGTATTACCGGTTTACAATGAGGGCCCTATCTGATTTACAAGCAAATCCCTATCCGATTTACAAACAGATCCCTGAAGGCTATTAAAAGGTATTCTGGATTCGAAACTACGTCCCTGGGCCCAATAATTTAACACAAAATCCTAAAAACCTATCTTCCCGAACTCTGGATCTCACCAAATTTCAACCAAAGTATCTTTACACTATAAATATCTCAAGAAAAATATAAAATAATTATTTTAACATTAATTTATAATTATCATAATTATAAATCAAATTGGACCCATCTAGGCCCACCGCCAAATCTGAAAAAATGAAATAATTAAATTTCAATTAAAATTTTTATTATATATTTAAAACAAATATATAATGTTGAAAAAATACAGAAATGTTACAATCGCCTTCCTGTCTTCCACAGAGCCCTGTCTTCTAGACCGGGCTGGCGCTCGTTGGCCTTGACCCGGTCCTGAAGTAATTGCTACCTCTTCGGATGGATTTCTCCTTCTTCAGGTAGCTCTTCTACCTCTGGCAAGGTTGACTTCCCTACCATTACTGCCATATAACAGCGCTTCGCAGCCACCTGGTCCCCTCGTATCTCCATTATCCCCTGAGCTGTGGGAAAACGGAGGCGTTGATGGTAGTGGAAGGAATCGCCTTCATCGCTGTGAGTGAGGATCGCCTGATAATCGCGTTGTATGGAGACGGGAGATCCATGACGATGAAATTTGTCATAGGAGTTTGATTTCCCGCTTAGACTGGCAGCGTGATGCGTCCTGCTGGGACAACCCGCACCCCATTGAAAGCGACCAACGGGTCCATCAACGGGTGGAGGTCCGCAACTTTTAGCCCCATTCTAAGGAATGGCTTCATGAAAAGGATAACTGCCGAGCTCCCTGTGTCTACAACAATCCTTTTCACGTCAAAGTTTGAAATGCGCAAGGTGATTACCACAGCATCCGAATGCGGGGCCTGGACTCCTTCCAGGTCAGCGTCAGAGAAGGTGATGACGCTGTTGTCATCTCCTCATGGCCTTTTCACGACCAGTTTCGGTTCCTGGTCGATCTGCATAATCTCAAATGACACCTACATCTTTGTTGAGTCCCGTCGGGCGCTTTTCGATGAGGTGAAGTGGGGAACGCCCCTGAATATGATGTCGATGACCGTAGTAGCGGAATTGGGACCGATACTCATCACGTGCTGAACATTGGGGTTAGGAGCGACCTCCAATGGAGCGAATTCTTTCATATGACCTTTGCAAATCTGATTTTCCAGGAAAGTTCAGAGGATTCGACAGCTGTCGGTGGTATGGTCGACACTCTTGTAGTAGTCGCAGTGCAGACTCTGGTCTCTCTTCGACTCATCACTTTTCATAGGCGCAAGCCACTTGAACCAAGGTTGCCCTTGGATCTTGGACAAGATTTGGGAAGGGGGAATCTTGAAATACATCCCCTGCCCCTCCCGCACCTCGTTGGTCGAAGTGCCCGATCTTCTGCTCTTCTCGCCCCACGGCTCCTTCGGGCGAGATTCTCGAGCGAATTTCATTGATGGAGAAGTGGATGCGGGGGATGACTTGGAAGTTGCAACCGCCTGCTTCAAGAGTTTGGATTCCTCCTCCACTTTGGCGTACTTCTCAGTACGCCCCATCAAGTCCCACAAATCGGATGGAATGCGCTTGATCAGAGACTCCTTGAGGCCATTTTGAAAGGTAGGCCATTCTAGAAAGCCATGACTGCAGTGTCTTCATTGCAGTCCTCAACTTCGAACTTTAGGATGTACTACTGAATCGTTTCTCCTGAGTTCATTTGGATCTTCATGAGATCCCCCAAATACTTCTTCATCAGCCTGCTACAGATGAAATGCTCAGCAAATATGGTTCCGAACTCTTCAAAGTCCTTATTGATGCTGGAGGGACGAGGTGGAACCAGGTTAATGCGGCCCCTTCCAAGTTGGAGGGAAAATGGTGACACATCAACCCATCGTATAGCTCGTACAATGCCATGGAATGTCGAAACACCAGGATGTGATCGTATGGATCCGTTGTGCCATTGTACAACTTGAACTTAGTTTGAACGAACCTATGTGGCAATCGTTCTCTGAGGATGTCTGATCTAAATGGAGAAGCAAAACCCCATATAGCATGCTCTACCATTTCACGACTCGAAATATGGTGCACTTCGGAGCGTAATGTATGGCGAGGCTGCATGACTGCTCCCTAAGTTAGCTGACGTGGAGGAGAATCACGCCGGTGACCCTCGGATAATTTGCGCAAGGCTGACCATTCCTGGTCCGCTTGCCTGACGAAGTTCCTGGTCGGGCGAATTGCTCTCTGTGAGGTGAACGACCGTGCCTTTGCCCTTCATGAAGTCGACGGCCAGTTCGCGGAGTGCGCGAGCATCGCCGTGACCGTTGTGTCTTATTGGAGGAAGAAGTAATTCCTTCTGAGGCTTCAACATTGTTGGCCGTAAGGTGAGGAAGCATTGGCGCCGGTGGCTGGGCTTCCCCCAGTGCTGGTGGCCTATGATGCCCGTTCGTGTGGAACTGTTGCATCGAAGCCTCAATCAATTGGTGCATCGATCCTTGCAACCGGATGAACAAATTTTCTTGCAAACCTTCCATCACCCGCATGAGATCCTAGACTTGGCTTGCCTGGTGAACCACTACCAGTGTTAATTGGGAGGCTACTCCCATCTTACAGGCCCCCTTCGAGAAGGTCGTTCGGGTTTGACATTGCACAATTTTGGCCTTTTGTTCCGTGGTCCCACAGACAGCGCCAAACAGAGGAGGATAATTTCCCCTCACAGTTAAATTTATGATTTTGGGATTTGGAACTTCAAAAGGATTTAGGTAATGGATTTTTTTTAGTGGTAGGTTTGTGTAAAAAATAGGTTTTTTGGTGGGAAAGGGAGAGACTGTGCCTGGCTATCACCAATGACTAAATTGTCACCGTGACTGCTTTTGGTTGCTCGATTGTCTGATCGATTCACCGATTGCTCATTCGATTGCCGTAAGAGTGCTGTCGCACGACTTCTTTATAGGCTGCCTACGTACCCCTGGCGGATCAAGTCTCACGTAGTTCAGTTGGTTATCTTGTAACCATTTTGCCACTATTAGTTAGTGGGCTATTTTCTAGGAAACGTTTTCCTTAATTACTCTCCATGTCGTCCCTTAACTACCCACGTTCTGCTGGTAGTGGGCATTAAGTACTAACGTGGCGGTTACAGACGTTTTGGGTCTTCTAACCATTTCAATGTCTGTTTCGTGTCTCTTGATATACCTGTTCGTTGTGCCTCCGTGTACTTTTCGAGGAGTAAGGTCGACCGACCAGACCTGTCGTCTGGTCGTGCCTTAAACTACTCGTACCTGAGTGATAAGGTCATCCGACCAGACCTGTCGTCTGGTCGTTCCTTAGATTACTCGTACTCAAATAATATGGTCATCCGACCAAATCCATCATATGGTCGTGCCTTAGATTACTCGAGGTGTCATCATTTAGTCTAGTCGTGTTGACATATCAGATGACGTCATCGTGAGTGTCGGTGTTGAAAAATCCGCGTGTGTGGGGGTTCTTCGGGGATTCGGATCGGATGCGTGCCCTGGCGGGCTCGGTCGGATCGTCTTCTCGGAAGGGGTGAGGGTGTCGTTCCTGGTTGAGGCGCCCGACAGCGGCTCAAGAGGATTCAAGGGGGTTTTGTGATCGCCACCTGCTTTTTCTAAAAACAGGAAAGGGTTTGGGTCGGATTTGATCGCCTACGTGGGGAGTTTGTGGGGTCTCCGCTTGAGACACGGATATACCGTACACAGAGGTGAAAAACAGGTAATCCTATTCTACCTCCGGGCTTGACTAAAGGAGTTATGGGTCAAAGGGATGTTGATATGGGGTGTTGATAGGGGGCGGCTAGCTAGGGTTAGCCGTCCAGGGTCTGGGGGAATTTGGGCAGGGCTTTGGTAGGAAAAGGGTGGGGTCTTGGGCAGAGGCTAAGCTAGGTTAAGCCTGGGTTTATGGAGGGTGGGATGAGAGGGTATTTTATGTGGGGAATGGGTGTTTCTCTCACAAAAGGGGCTCTCTCTCTCTCTCCCTCTCTCTCTTGGGATTTCTAGTGGTGGAAGGGTTTGAACAAGTGGGGATGGTGGGTTGGTGATGAAGAGGAATTGGTGATTTGTGGGTGTTGTTGTAAGGCTTGGGACCTCCTCTATTTATAGCAAAAGAGAGGCAGGGGAAGATCCAGGGGGTAATGGAGTGGGTGGCTTCGATTGGACCTCTCATTAATGCTCTGGTTCTTCTGTCAGAGACCAGGTGAAGGGCGGCTAGTGCTAACTAGCCGCCCGGGATGGGGCGGCTACTTCTTGGTAGCCGCCCCTATCATGACCTGCCAAACGTCCCATCTCTGACAAGCGGTGGCTTGGGTCGGCTACTTGGTTTGATCCGGCCAAGAGAGGGCGGCTAAAGGTCATGACCCGCCGCAATGATTAGCATTTAATATTGCTTTATGTCCCATCCAGGGAACTGGTCCAAAGTCAGCCAGAGGGCAGTTGGGGGGGGGGGGCGGCTAGTTAAGGCTAGCCGCCCCTTTCCAGGGACTTTAGGTTTTTAGGGTTTTGGTTTTTTAGGGTAGGTTTAGGTCAAGGCTAGGGTTTGGTTAAGGGTTAGGGTTTGGGCTAGGGTTTGGGGTTTTGGCTTAGGGTTAGGGTTTCCGGTTTAGGTTTAGGTCAAGGCTAGGGTTAGGGTTTCCGGTTTAGGTTTATGTCAAGGCTAGGTTTAGGGTTTCCGGTTTAGGTTTATGTCAAGGCTAGGTTTAGGGTTTCCGGTTTAGGTTTAGGTCAAGGATAGGGTTAGGGTTTCCGGTTTAGGTTTAGGTCAAGGCTAGGGTTAGGGTTTCCGGTTTACCGAACCTTTGGTTCTCTATTGGTGTCCACTTGTGGGATATTTCCGTGTGTTACTTGAAGTATTTCTGTCTCTCTGGACGGTCAAAATTGGGGTATCTACAGTGAGGTCACCTTACATGGATCGTGCCTAATGGACCTTACCCCAGATGGCCCACGTATCGTCTTTGCATGACACGTGTCAAGGTGCAAATTTTTACCTCTACAGTAGTATGTAACTAGTATCCCTTTCAATTTTGCCTGTGTTATTTATATGTAGTCATAGATGACTATTTGATTATTTATATATGATTTGAAGTTAAAAGGCATGACTAACTAAGGTGTTACTTGGTAAACTGAAATAGGTCAAGTCACAGTCACCCCACTACCAATAAAAAGATAGACAAAATAATGAGATTGTGGTATTTTTATGAAGAACTCTAATATGAGAGTGAACCAAGTTCATGTAAAGTAAATATAAAGTCATAAAAACCACTATATTTTTCACTCACCAAGATCTCAAGCTTAGTGTTATTGCCTTCCCCGAGAATCTCCATGTCAGTCAGCAAGAGGACCAGCTGATTTTATCAAAAGCCTACAAAATGAATCCAAAAATAGAAACTCATCAGATCTAATGCTACAATTGACATATCCAACATGATTTTCTGATTGACTGGTTTAATATCACATACCACCATCGCACTCAAAAGTTAACATTCACCGATTTTGTCACGCCCCAGGGTGGCCGTCCCCGAGACGTGGCAAATATATAAATGATATCAGTAATCCATACACGAGGTCAAATAAATACTCCACAATAGAAAAGGCAATACACAAGTAACTGACATCAAATATATACAAAAAGCGGAAGCTCAAATGACTAAGTCTGTAATTCAAAGACATATTACAGACTAGAGTACACAATCAACTGTCTTGTGAGAGCCAATATATACAATAACTGACATCAACAGTCTACATACCGTGCACAAGCACAAGTATAATACATACAATGAAAAGGGAATGCTGATAGCCTCCGACTCGCAAGACATCCAACGCGAACGCGGGTCTCCTACTCGGATGGCGCCAGGGGAGCTCTTCTCTTGGATCCGACTCAGCGTCAACTGGGGAAAAAACATAAGCGAGGGGTGAGCTACAAGCTCAGTGAGTGGTCAGAAACCAAACACCAACACAACATTCGATCGTAAGGCAATCACCTATCAAGGAAACCATGGGTAAAACCCAACGGTTAACAAGGTCACACGGCGGTGCAACCATACCTCGTCCTCGCCCTAGCCCCCACAGGGGTGAGCCTAGGGACTTGAAGGACAAAACTTGCAGTTCTACACCGTTCGTCATCCGGTAGCGCTCTCCCGGGCAGCCTCTACCTAGAGCCGGCCACGGTCAGTACACTGTCGAGCGCATCGATGGTACCTACAGGTGGGGGTCCACCCAGGGCGGCTCGTACCTAGGAAGCATCCACACGGATCCGGCGAAGGGGAGAACGATAATTCATGATCGCAACATCGTCCGGTGGTTCACCCTCGTGTAGCCTCACCTGGTACACTCCCCTGATCAGTACATCTGCCGAATGCATCGGGAGTACCTACAAGTGGGAGTCCTCTGTCAGGGCAGCTTCCACGTCGGGACCCCGGTATACGACGATATTGGGAGGAACCACTACTTGTTCGCAGCGCGAACCCTATGGAAAGCCAATCTCACAAGCTGGTGGGTCAAGTATCAACTCGAGCCCACAACAATCACACTAACACCCTCACCTCCGAAGGGTGACCTAGGTTGTCAGGAGTAACTGTACCAATCCCTCACCTTCACCCCAAAAGGGGTGACCCAGTCTCTTGGGAAGAGACTAGATCGTTTCTAAGCCCTTGGTCCACTGGTAGCCCTTTCCCCGGGTAGCCTCTGCCTGACATACTCCCACGATCAGTACACTGTCGACCACAGCGATGGTACCTACAGATGGGAGCCCGGTGCCAGGACAGCGATGGTACACCGAGAAGTTCCTACACGGACCCAACGAAGAAATGAAACCAAACTACACTCATGAAAATGATCCCCCTTGGATCCGCCATCATCGGTCATCAGACGCCGATCCACTACACCCTCACCCCCTCCTCGGGGTGACATAGGCTCTTGGGAGGAATCTAGATTGCTTCTACACCCTTGGTCCACCGGTAGCCCTTATCCCGGGAAGCCCCTACCTGGTATACTCCCATGATCAGCACATCCTCACACATCGGCAGCACCTACGGATGGGAGCCCTCTGTCAGGCCGGCTGTCTCAACCAGGAAGTCCCTACACGGATCCAACGAAGGGAGGAAACCAATCTAAACTCGCGAATATGATCCTCTCAGATCCGTCGTCACCGGTTATCAAAACCGATAAGCGCAACGAATTCTCATGAATTCCCTCCAGGGCGCATAACTCAGATGCGGGGAAGACATTAATTATAAGTGTCAAAACCATGGTATGACCCCACAAGAGGTCATACACTTGTCTAACACATTAGACAAGAATCATGGCCATATCGGCATATATATATATATATATATATATATATGCAATTAACTACCCAATGATGGCCTACTTAACATGCATACATGGCATCAAACAGATAAACACACACAAATTACAACCTATTATACGTTGGATAACACCAACCTAGAAGGGAAGGGTTAAGCGCGATCTGCGCAACAACAGGTGCATGCCAATAATTCCAAGCAAACCCGAGTCAAGTAGGAACTACATCTACTCACTCGGTTCGCGAAGAGAAGGAGGGCGAGGGAGAGGAAATGCCTCATCCTCTCTCGAGCTGGTCATAGTTTTGCCCCAACAGATGGGTGCAACAACTATACCACACCCTCGAGTCCTAAATCAGAGGAATATTACGCATACACCCGTTATTAACCCAAGTTTAGACATGCATGATAAATAGGGGTAGTCATTCAATCAAAATTACCTAAGTCATGCCATATTCTATACAATACATAGGCAAGTATAAGGTAGAATAGGGGTTCTACACAATATACGAGCTATACAACCTAGCATGCATAATATCTAGCATATTTAGGGTGCAAATAAAGCCCCATAGAAGCGCGAAACACGACTACGTGCATCGAACGCTCCCGGAAGGGTTGGAATCAAACCACTCACCGATACCCGAGTCGTCGCAAGCATCCCAACCGACGAGGTCTGCAAGGCAAGGGGTACCAAAATGATGAGTATAACCATAAACAAACACATAAAATCAATTAGGTATGCCTAAGGCTAGACATGCACGCAAACGGGCTCGAACGCACGCAAGAATGCATGCACGCACGCGTGCCCGAGCCCCCCGGACACCCACCCGAGGGTGCCGACCCTCCGCACGCCCAAAATGGGCCCCGGGCAGCACCCGCGCGCGGCCCCTGCGCCCCGCGCGCGCATGCCGCGACGATACGCGCCCCCGCGCGCGCACACCCTGCGCGTGCGCACGCGCACACCCTGCGCGTGCGCACGCGCGCCCCTGCGCGCGCGCACGCGCGCTCCCGCGCATCCCAGCGCTCCCCAGCGCCCCGCGTGCGCCTCAGCGCGTGCTAGTGCCCCGCGCGCGCCCGCGTGCGCGCTCACGCGTGCGGACCCGCGCGCCCAGCCTCCAAACTCCCTCCCCCAAGCCCTCACTTGCACCCAAACACAAATACCACCCATGCATGCCCTCCCAAGCACCTTAACATGAATTAAAACCAACAAAAGAAGAGGGAAAATCTCACCCAAGGAGAGGGGGGAAGGAAAGAGGAGTGTAGGGGCTCACAAGCGCACCCTCGGCCACTCCGATCACCACCACTGCCACCACCACCTCTTCTATGCTTCCCTTGCTTCTTCTTCTTCACTTGGGCATTTCAACAAACACCTAGGGGGGCTGATTAGAGAGGGGAAAGGAAAAAGACTAAGGGATGGGGAGATGGGGGAAAGGAAAGAAACAATAACAACACACTCACCTCTTTCACCTTTCATGTGCTCCTTCATCTTCTCCTTCTTAATCTCCATTAACACCAACAAATACTCACAAAAAGAGGGAAAAAGAGAGGCCAAACAGTGGCTAAGTGAGGCTGAAGTCGTAACATTTGGGGGCCTATTTATAGGCAAGGTCGGGCTGAAAGACCAAGTCGTCCTCGGACTAAAATCTCTGCGCAGTCTTCACTTAAACGACCATAACTTCCTCAATACAGCTCGGAATTGGAAACCTAAGACGATTATCTACAGCTTTCATGTTTACACCTAGATCAAATAACACCTCAAGCTATTTCTAAATCTAGGCTAAACATCTTACAGGGCTGCTGCCTGGATTTCTCAACTTCGGGGTATACATGGAAAAATACCCATAACTTTTAATATACGAATCCAGTTGATCCAATTCCACTTCTATATGGAAGCTATCCCCAAACTTAACATCTCGTAATAATATCGGATTTTTACCTCTTCATCTTGGATTTTAACAAAATCAAATCCGAATACCAATCCAAAACTGCATAATTCCAAAAACGTTATCGGAATTAAACGAAAATTTTATGGGTAGTACTAAACAGTACCAGGACCCATAATATGCAGTTATATCTTTAATCAGAGTCCTTAAACCCCAGAAGGTAGCTAAAAATCAAAATTTTAGTGACTCCGATCGAAATTAGGACTCTAAATGACACAGGTCTAACAGATTTGGTGATGCAGAGCACCCTAGCCTGTTCGATGACCTTGGACACGATCTTCTTCAAATCCACCTCCACAAGCGACAACAGATCCGCCGCCCCTTCAAAATCCCCAAATCAAGATTCAGTGAAAACCAAAACCCCCAAAACAAAATTCAATGGAGAGAGAGAGGCCATAATCAAAGAATAAGAGAGAGAGAGACCGGGACCGGCGAGGCTGATAACGGAAGGTTAGACGTATGACATGATAGGACGGAGGTCGATTGTGTTTTTGCTATTTTGGACGAGGGAGAGAAACCTAAAAGTGACTTGTTTGGAGGGAAAGCCCAAAAGTGAAAACGAGGGAGCGAAACCTAAAAGTGTTATGTTTTGTTAGAAAGAGTGAAAATGATCGAGTTGGATCTAGACCGTTGATGAAGTGAAAATGAGTTGGATCTAGACCGTTGATGAAATGGTTTTCATGGACCTCTAAAGAATGTGATCTAGGACAAGTATCCCTGAACATCAAAATTAGATTTTCAAGAATATTTTTTAAAAAATTTACATTTATAATTATTTATTTATATCAAATTGAAATATATAATTATTATGTAAGACATATATATTAAGCATTAATAAGATGAGATATATTAATCTATTTTCTAAGTACATATTAATGAAAAAAATTATATATGTTTTTTTGTTAATGTATTGTTTTTATTTTATTTACTATTTGTGACTAATAAAAAAATTGTCATTATTTTTATATCATCGAATTAATAAAAACTGTTTTATGAAAAAAATTAAATTAAAATTTATTATACCTACCGATGAGCTCTTCTTGATGCGTAATATGTGATACGAAATGTGACAATCATCTGATGTATGTATTATTTTATTACGTTTAAAATTTAACTGATTCACCCCATTATATTATTGTTCAAATTTTAAGTCTAAAATTTTCAACTCCAATTGAGTATTATTATAAAGTCATGATCTTGTGAAAAACTTTAAAATCAATCGCAATAGGATATGTTAGATGTGCTATAACTGTTTTTAGTTGGTGTACATTTAGTTGGATTACAAAATCGATCAATTTTTTTTATTACATCATCATTTTTCAATGTTATAAACAAGCATTATAGTCGAGACAAACTATAATTATTTTATTTTTTTCAAAACGAGAAACACTATATAAGGATCATTTCTTGGCTAAAATATAAGTCTTTTTTCTAAAGCATACAACAATATGGGTATCGTAATACAAAGTATTGTAATTAATGCCTCTGAATTTCTCATTCTATCTCAATAAAAATTAATAAATTAGTCTTGTTATATGAATAATTATTTAATCTTTGACAGGAATTTCATATAACAATTGCATGTTTTTTATAAATAATAATTTTCCTAGCTCCTAACTTGTATGATATATAAAAAGACAATATTCAATTTGTTTGGACGGTGTGTATGGTGTTTTGGGGTTGGATGGTGCTTGACTATGATGATGACATCTTGTTTGAAATAGTGGTATGCATTTGTTATCCTGTAAACACAGACCACAGAGAAATGAGGTTTATGTAGCAAGTACATAAAGAGTGATAACTAAAAATCCAACTTAGCTTTAGGGTGCGTTTGGTTGCGCGATTGCGCTGCGATTGCGATTACAGGAAGCTGCGTTTGCAATCGCGCAACCAAACAGTTTTGTAATCGCAGTTTTAAACCCAGCGATTACAGGCAAATAGTGCCTAAAAGCTGCGATTTCAAAAAGCTGAGAAAGTGAGCTTCCTGCAGAATCAGGTTTGCAATCGCAGATTCCTGCAGAATCAGTTTTGCAATCGCGCAACCAAACGCACCCTTAGGCTTATTAAAAACAAGAACAAATGAATTGTATATGATATCAAAATTAATACGCTCAAATTTGATAGCAACGAACTTCAAACAATTGGAGTGGTTAAAAAGACATAATGTCATTTGAAAATGAGTTCATCAAGCACATGCATGATCCAAAATGTCCTTATAAAGATTTAATTACAATAAACACAATTAATATAATTAACCATCTAATTTGATGAAGGACTAGCGTGGAAACTAAAGTATATATCTAGATTGAATATATTAATATTTTATCTATATATTTTATTATATATATCGAGACAAAGAAAAATATATATGAAAAAAAACCTTAAAAACTAATAGTATAGTAAATATGTTCTGTTCTACCATATGTGTGTTTGCCAAATTAAAAGAAAGAAATTATATTTATAGCCAAAGGGATCACAATCTGATAATGATGCAATTTAGATATTACATTCTGATTTTGTAAGAAGTTAAATTTTTTAAAAATAAAATAAAAAAGATATCGCAGCAAAAAGTCATCTAATTTTGCAGCCAAAAGTCGTATCTTTTGAATTTCGCAGCAAAAACATATTATCTTTTGCTGCGAAATTAATTTTCGCAGCAAATACTTATATCTTTTGCTGCAAAACTCATTTTCGCAGCTAAAAGCCATACTTTTTGCCGCTCTATCCTTTGCTATGAAATACAATGTCATAGCAAAATGTCATATCTGTTGCTACGAAAAAAAATTTCACAGCTAAAAGTTCCTTCTTTTGCTACGAAATATTAATTTCGCAGAGAAAGGTCATATTTTCTGCAACGAAAATTTATTTCATCGAGAAAGAGTAAACTATTCCCTACGAAAAGTTTGTAGCTAATAACCCAATTTGTTGTGGTGATTACAGTTTTTCATTTGAAAATGAAAAATTTGTCTATTCTAAAATTCAAATATTATTAGTATTGACTCTTTAATTGACAATCTATATAGATTGAACTTATATTCCAACTATTTAAGGTCAAATGAAATTTTTGAATGTGAATGGTGGTGGTATAAAGCGAAGAATAATAAATGAGAGCTCCTCTACGTTATGGCATAAGCGTCTAGGACATATCTCGAAAGACAGAATCGAAAGGATTGTGTCAAATGGAGTTCTTGGTCCCTTTGATTTTTCTAATTTTAGGATGTGTATTGATTTCATCAAGGGAAAACAAACAAACATAAGGAAGTATGGGGCATCAAGGAGTCTAGATGTCTTAGAAGTAATACATACAAATATTTGTGGTCCATTACCTACATCTGCTTGGAATGGTCAAATGTACTTTATTACTTTTACAGATGACTTTTCTCGTTATGGGTACCTATACTTAATTCCTGAAAAATCACAGTCCTTGGACGTTTTTAAGGCTTATAAAGCTGAAGTTGAAAATCAACACAATAAGAAAATTAAAGCCATTAGGTCTAACCGTGGTGGTGAATACTATGGTAGATATGACGGATTAGGCCAATGTCTAGGGCCATTTGCGAGATGCTTAGAAGAATGTGGCATTGTTCCTCAGTACACCATGCCAGGGACACCACGTCAAAATGGTGTATCTGAGAGATGAAATCGAACCCTAAAAAAATGGTTAGGAGTATGATATGTCATTATTCACTACCAGAGTCATTGTGGGGAGAAGCTTTAAAGACTACAGTTTACATTCTTTATTACCTAGTAAATTGGTAGGTAAAACCCCGTATAAGTTATGGACTGAAAAATTGCCTAGTATTAGGCATCTTCATGTCTGGGGTTGTCCTGCTGAAGCTAGGCCTTATAGGCCTAATGAAAGAAAATTAGAATCAAGGACAATTAGTTTCCATTTCGTCGGATACTCTAAAAAGTCAAGATGTTTCATGTTTTATTGCCCTTCTATAAATAGTTTGATTAAGACGAATAATGCCAAATTTATTGAGGATGTTGAAGTAGTGGAGTTTACAACCTAGGAATATCATCTTTGAAGAAGAACAAGTTGCCATTCCCATGACAATTGTTGAAAGTGATGCAGTGATCACACCTGTAATTGTGTAGGATGCTAATACAGATCACCAAAATATTCCTAGAGTTACCTCCTACTAATATGGGAGAACCCAAACAACCTCAATTGGAAGTGTCATTAAGGAGATCACATGGGCAGAGGAGACCCGCAATTCCAGATGATTATATTGTTTATCTCCAAGAGCATGAATTTGATTAAGGAATGAAAGATGATCCTCAATCTTTCATTCAAGCCAAACATAGCTCTCATTCCCTAGAGTGGACAAATGCCATGTTATATGAGATGAAGTCCATGAATGACAGTGACGTTTTGGATCTTATCAAACTGCCTAAGGATATAAAGACGATTGGTTGTAATTGGGTGTTTAAAACTAAACAAGATTCTAATGGCAGTATCAAAAGATATAAGGCATGGCTTGTCGCTAAGGGCTTTACTCAAATGGAAGGCATTGATTATAAAGAGATTTTCTCTCCGGTATCAATGAAAGACTCATTTAGGATCATTATGGTGCAACCAGAAGGTTTTCAGGCTAAAGGATCAGAACATCTAGTATGCAAATTAAAGAAATCCATCTATGGCTTAAAGCAAGCATCCCGTCAATGGTACCTAAAGTTTGATCAAATGATTTCTTCTTTCGGGTTTAAAGAAAACATTGTAGATCAATGCATTTATCATAAGACTAGTGGGAGAAAATTTATTTTTCTGGTGCTATACGTTGATGAGATTTTAATAGCAAGCAGTGACATAGGTTTATTAAATGAAACTAGGATATTTCTTTCAAAGAAATTTGAAATGAAAGATCTTGATGAGGCATCTTTTGTGATAGGCATACAGATCCAACGCGATAGATCACGTGGTATTATTAGTTTGTCACAAAACCTATGTCAATAAAGTGCTTAGTAGATTTGGTATGAAAATTGTGCACCAGGTGGTGTGCCAATTGCTAAGGGTGATAAATTAAGCTTACTCAATTGCCCAAAGAATGATTTAGAGAAAAAAAGAAGAAATGGAGAATATCCCTTATGCATTAGCGGTAGGGAGTCTCATGTATGCTCAAGTTTGTACGCGTCCAGATATTGCATATGTTGTTGGGATGCTTGGCAGATAAATAAGCAATCAGGCATGAATCGCTCCAAAATGATTACAGTTCTAGCAAACAACAAAATTTAAAGTTCACTTACAGTAATCCAATAAATTGGAATTGTTTGGATATTTATATTTAGATTTTGTTTGCTAAATAAAGAAGTTAGAGTCATCATATGTCAATTGAATACATTAATACAAATATCCTAATTGCATATAAGAGCCTACCACCTAAAGTTTTCAAGGAGCATGTTGCTCATATGAGTGTGGTTTGTCCTCGTGATGTATTTCATTAATGGGAGTTTGTATTGTTGAATTATTTGTTTTATTTTTAGATAGACATTTGGGATATCCACTTTAGTTTATTGATTATTCTGAAATAAATTTGTCTACTTATTCAATTATGGTTGCACATATATAGCTTTATTATGTAGAATGCAGAGACTCATTTTGAGTCATTAAAGTGGACCAGTTGGATATAGACATAAAAATCACACTTGTATGTAATTTTCATGCAACACATTTTGTACTTGATCTATGTCATTGAGGTCATTAGTATGTCTGACCATGGATGAGTCCTATCACGATAAATGTGGTAAATGTTGCCATGATCTTATATTGGTGATTTCAATGGACCAGATTGTTTAAGAGATGTCACTCATAAATCTTGACAGTAAAGGTTGAGCTCATAAAGTTACAATACCTAATTTCACGATGACTTATGTGGCCTAAGTGGGATATTGTTAGAAATTTTTTTAAGGTGGGTCTACATAAATCACATTATTAGGCATTGATGACTGTCAAATAAAGAATGAGTGATGTTGATTATACCAATTTAGTTGTGATTTAATTTTTTTTAAGGTTAAATACACATCTCTTATGCACGTTTTTTATGTGTAGAGACCTATTAAGGACCCATTTGTAATTCCGGTCCTTATGATGGGCAAAGACGGAATTTGGGTTGTCTATATAAATGGTTGAGGTCCTCACTCCAAACCCTATTTTCTCTTTCTTATACCCATTCCGTCATTGTGTGAGAGAAGACAAAAGAGAGAGGAACTTGAGGTGGAAGACCAAACATCTGATCCTCAAAGCAATGACGATAGGTACGCATATTATTGATTTTTCTTCATTGATCTGCATGAGATCTAGGGTTCAAGAGTTTTATTGAAATCCCAACATTATATACATATTTCACATAGTGTTTAACCTTCTTGAAGTGTATACTACTTTATTATAGCGTATATGTTTATAATCGTGGACATACCTTTCTATTATAGTACATACGTGGTTAAAATAGGATATACTTGTTTATCATAGTGTATATTGTTTAATCATAGTATATACTATAGGAAGTTCAATTTGTGAATATAGGTGAAGGATTACAAGTCTTTCAAAGATCAACTTATGAATCTAGTTTATGATTGCCTCACCGTAAATGAATTCGAAAAGAGATGGGATAAAGTGATGGATGTATATGGTCTTCAAGAAAATACGTGGTCGTCTTTTTTGTACGAGGACCGAAAACAGTGTATTCTAGTTTACACTAGGGATACTTTCTTGACGGGGATATCCACCACCCAACGTAGTGAGAGCATGAATGCATATTTTGATGACTACATTACTTCGAAAATAAGTTTGAGTCTATTTGTTCAACAGTATGAGAATGCTTTAAAGAACAAACATGAGAATGAGGCCTTAGAGGACTTTACATGCTTCCATAGTATCCCCCAACTTGTGCCATCAATGGAATGGAAGAACAGATAGTGAAAATATACACAGTTAATATATTTCGAACACTTTAAGAAGAATTGAAATAATTGATCCAATTGAATGCTTAGTGTGTATCAACAGGAGATGACAACATCATCAAATATGAGCTGATTGGGATGGTGAAGAGGTTGAATGGGCATTTGAAGTTTGCGGTTGTTTTCTACCAAGGCACCGAAGAGATACAATACATTTGTCAGTCATATGAATTTAGAGGGATACTTTGTCGATATTGTCTCTACATTCTTCGAAATGAATTCATAACGAATATACCTAAGAGATATATTCTCCCCTCAGTGGAGGAAGGATTTCAAGCAGATTCATTCTTCATCCGCTTGTGGCACACTCGATCATCCCAATAGAGCAATGGACTTGTTCGATTCACTGTACAATTTGGGGATACGGAACGCATATCTTACTTGGATCTTCGTCCATAATGGTCCCTGCAAAAGGTCGTGGAGATGGTAAATTCATCTAAAAATGATTGAAAGTATGTTCATTTAGATAACTGAAGGCAAAAATGGCTTTCCACATGTCTGGAAATTATCTTCGACCTTCGTCAATTGGTAGCACACCCACAGAAGTTGATAAAATTCAACCCTGAAGTTGTACAATCCAAGGGTCATCCTTGCAAGACGAGGTTGAAATCCAGGATTGAAGTTGCATATAACGAGAAGAAGAAAACAACTGTAAGTATATTATCTGTTCAGACATTTATTGTGGCATATCTTTCTTAGACTAACCCATACTCTGTTGCTGATCATTTCCCCCACCGTTGTGTAGCAAACAAAGAAGGTACCATCAACGCAAGATTCTCTGCCAACGCAGGTCCATGTATCATCAACATAGGAGAGCATCAATCAATGTGCACCATCAATGTGGTCCACCGTGGATGCATATGCTGATGGTGAGTTTGATCGTTAGCTTGAATCGCAAATTCTTCAGTGATCGTAGTACAGTAAAATGTAAAAAATGTGTACTTTATTAAATTGGTGTATTAGATGTAATCAGAATACAAAATGGTTGTCCGTTTGGACAAAATAGGTGAGTTATCCCATGGATACAGAGCCCAAAATTCATTGAAAAATTCATTCAAAGTGTATCATCATATAATACATCATAGTATGAAATAACATAGTAAAATGTAAACTGTAAAATGTAATCAGAATACAAGATGCAATCAGAATACAAAATGGATGTCTGTTTGGACAAAATGGGTGAGTTATCCCATGGATACAGAGTACATAGTTGATTGTAAAATTCATTCTAAGTATATCATCATATAATACATCATACAACAAAATAACATAGCGTATACAAGTTTGACATAGCGTGTACTCATATAACATAGCACATTCTAACATAACACAGCGTATACGAGTTTAACATAGCGTGCACTCATATAACATAGCATATACGGGTTTGATATAAAGTGTACAAGCTTAACACAACGTATATGAACGTAACATGGCGTGTACTAGTTTAACATTGTGTGTCCTAATATGTAAATCGTGTCTTTATTATAACCATCAACTAGAATATATCTATTCAAATTACGTACACTTGGGGATTGTTCATATTACAAACCCATCAAAAATAAAATTCTATATTACAAAAACATCAAAAAACACATTCATATTACAAAACCGTCAAAACACATTTCATATGATACTGGATATGCTAGGTAAATTATATCAAAATTGTTTAAATACATCACCCACCCAGCACACATGTTTATACAACGTACATCACCACAGATCAAACAAGTTCGTCAAGTAAAAAAGACGCAGAGATTTTAGTCCACAGGAAGTCCATGTCTTGCTCACTGGTTAGGTAGAATGAGCGTCGTTTGAACACACAATCCATCAATTGTGAGACGAAGACGCTACAATCCTGCCCATCTTTTTGGGTTGGACACCAATGATTCTCATTAACCTTGAATGTTGATGTATCCTGCATGTAAATTTTCAGAAAGCCCACCTACAAGTCCAGATAACATGGAAAATGAAGTTTAGACAACATTATGTATTAATATTGGACAATTTGAAAGTTAAGTGCAGCACGTAATGGTTGTGGGTGGAGTTGAATACATCATATATATTCTTCTCCCTATCAAGGACCAGCAGTAACCAATGAAAGTCGTGCCATAGAGGAAACACAACCTTCCCCACCCCTCCAAGCTCCTCAGGCTTGAAACATTGCTACTTAAGGAATTTCAGGGCTCGGTCTGCCCCAAGTCTAATCATATACTATGTTTAAAACGTATTTACATTAGAAAATCATCTATTGTATACCACTAGAAGGACAAACCACCAAAGAAAAAAAAGGATATACGTACATTAAAAGTGCACTTCACAAACTTCGTCTTGTCCACAGGGTCATGTGTATGCTCCCTATTGGCGAACATCAACTCTATGCCATCGATGACCTCTTTACCAGCTAATCATTTCCAATCACTGGCAATAGGTCTTGCCTTCTCATGTCAATGTCTTCTTGCTTCCAAGCCACAACAAACAAGGCATGAAGTTTGCAAATTGTAAAAAAGAACGTATACGCTATGTAAGGAATGCATACGCTATGTTAGAAAAGTATACGCTATTTTAGGAAAGTATACCCTCTCTTAAGAAAGTATATGCTATGATAGAAAAGTATATTCTATGTTATGAAAGCATACGCTATGCCCACACAAAAAACTTAAAAATAATACACTTACGTTGAGGACTACGGCGCATACATAGAAGTAGCCCTTCCCATCCCAACCTTCAAAGAGCTGGACCACCTTTGCGTATTTGATGACAGCAGAAACCACGTTCACATGGACTGCTTTGGCCCAAGCATAGTCATCGAGGTGACAAAGATCATCAACCATGTCGGTGTACTCTAGCGGACATGAATAGTTCTCCCTGACGAACAAAATACTCAATAAAATGTGGAAAATAAACAATTTCATGAAGTTCATCACGGACTTCTCGTCTGTCTTGCGGATAAATTCTCGCCTATGTTTCTCAATTAGTGGCCATATAAGGTATTTTTAGTCTTGGGATATGAAATACTCCCTATAAAAGGGCGAGGTGGGGTACTTTTTATCGGTGGTAGCTGGCGCCCCTCGGCTAGACAAGCGGGGGATTGAGGAGTAATTTTACCAATTTAATGGGTGTACATGTGTTACCAAAGGGAGCCTTCCCAAGTCTCGATTTTCAAATCAAGACAATCATTACTCTTCGATTTTTGAAATTTGAGTTTTTATATAAAATATTATTTTTGTAAACCAATTGAGTATGTACTATGATTGCCTCGCATATACTTCACTTCCATGGACTGTTGATCCAATCGGTTGACGTCCCATGCCATACACGTGAAAGTCCACCCGGCGCACCCCATCCGAGGTGTCAAAGGAATTTCTCCTATAGATCCGATGGACAACTAGACATAAAAGATATCCTAGGCTCCAGAATAAAAATATAGGGTAACCAAATGGCCCAAATAATTTTTTTATAGGATAACAAAACTTAATCTCCTTGGGTTGATCAACTCAATTGAACTTCATAGGCCAATTAAGCTAAAGGAACCTGAAACCAAGGTTCTAGGCTAAACAAGATAACCAAAATACATTTCTTCCTAGGGTAGCTAAACTTAAACTCCTTAGGTTTTCGAGCTCGAACTCTAATCCTCAAAGGCCAACTAATATATCCATAACCTACAGTGTGAGAGTTGAACCTACGCTCTGATACCACTCTGTAACGCCCCCGAATCCATGACTCTGTTTTGAAGAGTAAAAATCCAGGTGCGTTAACCATACTTCCTCGAATCTCAGAGTCCTATTTTTTCCTTTATCCGGAAACATAAGAATAATAATAAAATGAACCATTCTTGATAATAATACAACATCAAAAATTCCACAATACTCCCAATGTGATCTGGATATAACTTATACAAAAATGTACAACTTGACATAAACATGGTTACTAGGAAGATGGGCCAACTACATGCCAAATGAAATTGATCAATCCTTCGACCAAGCAAGTCTAACGTTCTCGCACCCACGATCTCGTTTGCAGCTACATGAGATCCACCAATCTAAGTCTTTAAATCTGAAAGATTGGGAAAATAGGGGTGAGCTTCCACACGCTCAGTGAATGGACCTATGACATCCCGTTAGTACTTTATAATCAAAATATAATAATCATAAAATATCTACACATGCATGTAATATATCAAGAGAGAAAATATATAAAAAGTCCACTAAGACATGCAAATATATATATATATATATATATATATATATATATATATATATATATATATATATATATATATATATATATATAGGGTCGATTGGATAAGGCGGAATGACAGGTGCGGATTGAATATTAGGCGTCCGATGCAGTGATTTTAAATCTGATGGTGGAGGGATTATATCCGATGGTAGATGCAACCGGTGAAGTTGGTAATCACTCAAACCTCCTCTCTCTCACCTGTCCCTCTCTCCCCTTCTTAACATTTCGTTTGAAAGAAATCTCTCTTGTCTCCCCTAAAAATCCGAAGAAACACTACCCCTCTCTCGTCTTAGCCCCCTGCGACCCCCCCTGTGCCGGCTCCACCCCCCCCCCCCCCAGCCCCCCTGCAAGCCCCTTGCGAGCCCCCTGCGATTGCCCCTTGCGACCCCCCTGCGAGCGTCCCTGTGAGCCCCCCCTGTGCCGGCTCCACTGCCCCCCCTCGGCCCCCCTGCGACTACCCTGCGAGCCCCCAAATCCGACGATGTGTATTTGAAGCTCCTCGTGAAGGTTAGGGTTTCGCATCTCTCGTTTTTGTTTTGGGCTTCTGTCTTTCTGTTACTGTTTTTGTGTCGAAATTCAGTTTTTTGTATGTCCATGACAGTTATTGTTAAGGTTCGTCAATCTTTCCTGGTTCGCCTAAAGATGGTATAGTATTTTGTCATTTATTTTGATAATGCCATGATTTTCAATTGATATTCTATCATAAATCAATCCCCAATTCCCCATTGTACTCTTGAATTTACTTATGAACTTTTGTTGAAAATGGGGCCACGAATCGAAGTAGAATAGACGGAAAAACAAACATATAAATTAATGAGAGAAGGTTTATGTGGTTCAACACTTTTTGACCTTTTATGTAGCAAGTATTATATTTAATCTTCGAGTGTTTTTTTTTCCATAAATCTTTTTGAATTGGATATACAACTTTACAGATTTTTGGTGAGGAGGACAGGTAGTAAGTTCAATGCAGTTATTTTGAAGCGGTTGTTCATGAGCAAGACCAACAAACCACCACTTTCTTTGTCTAGGTTGATCAAGTTCACCGAAGGGAAGGTTAAGTCTTCTCTAACATAACTTATTTGGAAAGAGTGCAAGGATTTTGTAATGCAAATTTGTGTGTACATGTAGCCACCCATACATACACTCCAGTTATTTTGACCATGATGTCATAACGGGATAAAAGTATTTTGGAATCATCGGGCATCTGACATTATACCCAACTTGTTCTCATATATCATGCTGTGTGGATTGAGATTAGCCTGCCGTGATATAAATCGTTATGCCTTCACGAACTGCTGTTTTACTTCTTTGTATTTCACCCATTTTCATTATAAATCTTTTTTTTATAACAAGTTTCTGCTATTTTGTTGATTTCTTATGTCCCTCTCAACTCTGCTATATGCTGGACTATTCTAGGTGATGGTCTTTTTTAAAATTTGCTTAAAAGCACACTGACCGCAACCCCTTCATCCGCAATCATATTTCCTCTGAAAATGAGACCCCATATTATATTATCATTCACCATCTGGAGGTTTGGTTCCATCATCACATCCAAGGCAATCATACAGAAAAGTAAACCGTTCTGGTCCAGCAAGCAATCAGACAAGAGAAAGTGGAATTTCTCCCATTTCCCACAACCCACCTGATCTCATGTTCGTTGGGCAAGACACAATGTTGATCGATACTTCTGATAATTAGGTGGTTCAAGGACATAAATGTGACGGCAGTGTCTGTGGTAAATGTCCATTAAATATATCAAGATAACTATAACATAAGTTGTCAATTTATTTGCTTACCTTCTTGTACTTATGATCCATCCAAAACTTGGTAATATCTCATGATTTAATATCCTTTATTTATGCATCAGGACAAGAAGTCAATTCTCTATTATATACAATTATGTTGGAAACTTGGAATATTTGCATGTGTATGAGCAGATGTTAAGGTGCCATGTGAGCTGTCAAGTTCTTTTTATTGTGTTATACAGTGTTAGATTAATCTTCCTTGTTTTAAGATTATGACAATTGCATGCTGCATCTGGTCGAATGTCTCTTCCATGTTCCATTCTTAGTGTTTGCATAAATGCTGAACCTGAATCTCATGCTTTTACAATGGCTCTCCTAATAATGTGTACATGTATGCATATTCTAATTTGTACTTCTTTTTTTTTTTGTAAGTCAGGTACATTTGAGCTCTATGGTAACCATGTGCATCAACTAAATCAAATGTTAACGATTAAATGTGTGGAGGGAAAAATTAAGGGGAATTTACCTCTTCAAAATGCAATATCAGTTGATGGCTTTTCTTATGCAGAATATGTTGGAGATATGGATGAGTCAATTATGTTAGACATGTGTCATTTAGAGTCCTAATTTCAATCGGAGTCGCTAAAATTTTGGTTTTTAGCTACCTTCTGGGGTTTAAGGACTCTGATTGAAGATATAACTGCATATTATGGGTCATGGTACTGTTTAGTACTGCCTATAAAATTTTCGTTTAATTCCGATAACGTTTTTGGAATTATGCAGTTTCGGATTGGGCATTCGGATTTGATTTTGTTAAAATCCAAGATGATGAGGTAAAATTTCGATATTATTACAAGATGTTCAGTTTGGAGATACCTACCATATAGAAGTGAAATTGGATCAACTGGATTCGTATATTAAAAGTTATGGGTATTTTTCCATGTATACCCGGAAGTTGAGAAATTCAGGCAGCAGCCCTGTAAGATGTTTAACCTAGATTTTGAAATATCTGGAGGGGATATTTGATCTAGGTGTAAACATGAAAGTTGTAGATAATCGTCTTATCTTTCAAATGCCAGTGGAATCGTGCAATTCGGAGCTGTATTGAGGAAGTTATGGTCGTTTAAGTGAAGGCTGCGCAGAGTTTTAAGTCCGAGGACGACTTGGTCTTTCAGCCCGACTTTGCCTATAAATACCACCCCAAATGTTACGACCTTAGCCATTTTTTTCACCCCTTTTGGGTCTGGTCCAGCCCCCATTGTTGTGTGTTTTGGGAGGAGGAAGAGATGGTGATGGAGAAGAAGGAGCACAATGAAGAAGAAGGTGTGTTTATGTTGTTGTTGTTGTTGTTGATTCTTTCTTTCTCTTCCACATCCCTTCTCTTTTCCTTCCCCTCTCTAATCAGCCAGCCCCCCATGTGTTTGTGTTAATGTCTAAGTGAAGAAGAGGAAGCAAGCGAAGCATAGAAGAGGTGGGAGTAGCAGCGGTGGTGATCGGGGTGGCCGAGGGTGCGCTTGTGAGCCCCTACGTCCCCCTTTCCTTCCCCCCTCTCATTTGGTGAGTTTTTCCCTCTTCTTGTGTTGGTTTTAATGCATGTTTAGGTGCTTGGGAGGGCATGCATGGGTGGTAATTAAGTTTGGGTGCATGTGGGAGCTTGGGGGGAGTGTTTTGGAGGCTGGGCGCGCGGGTCTGCATGCGCGAGCGCGCGCGCGGGCGTGCGCGGAGGTGTTGTCGCGCGGGTGGAGCGCGTGGGCGCGCGCGGGTCGTGCGCGCTGGTGCGGGCACGCTGGAGCGCACGGGGGTGCGCGCGGGGGTCGCGCGAGGTGCGCGCGGGGGCGCCCGGGGCTCCCCAAGGGGGTGCGTGTGGGGCTGCCGGGGGCCGGTTTGGCCGTGCTGAGGGTCGGCACCCTCGGGTGGGTGTCTGGGGGGCTCGGGCACGCGTGCGTGCATCCATGCTTGCGTGCGTTCGAGCCCGTTTGCGTGCATGTCTAACCTTAGGCATGCCTAATTGGTTTTATGTGTTTGTTTATGGTTATACTCATCATTTTGGTACCCCTTGCCTTGCAGACCTCGTCGGTTGGGATGCGCGACGACTCGGGTATCGGTGAGTGGTTTGATTCCAACCTTTCCGGGAGCGCTCGAGGCACGTAGGCGTGCTTCGCGCTTCCATGGGGCTTTATTTGCACCCTAAATATGCTAGATATTATGCATGCTAGGTTGTATAGCTCGTATATTGTGTAGAACCCCTATTCTACCTTATACTTGCCTATGTATTGTATAGAATATGGCATGACTTAGGTAATTTTGATTGAATGACTACCCCTATTTATCATGCATGTCTAAACGGGTTAATAACGGGTGTATGCGTAATATTCCTCTGATTTAGGACTCGAGGGTGTGGTATAGTTGTTGCACCCATCTGTTGGGGCAAAACTATGACCAGCTCGAGAGAGGATGAGGCATTTCCTCTCCCTCGCCCTCCTTCTCTTCGCGAACCGAGTGAGTAGATGTAGTTCCTACTTGACTCGGGTTTGCTTGGAATTATTGGCATGCACCTGTTGTTGCGCAGATCGCGCTTAACCCTTCCCTTCTAGGTTGGTGTTATCCAATGTATAATAGGTTGTAATTTGTGTGTGTTTATCTGTTTGATGCCATGTATGCATGTTAAGTAGGCCATCATTGGGTAGTTAATTGCATATATATATATATATGCCGATATGGCCATGATTCTTGTCTAATGTGTTAGACAAGTGTATGACCTCTTGTGGGGTCATACCATGGTTTTGACACTTATAATTAAATGTCTTCCCCGCATCTGAGTTATGCGCCCTGGAGGGAATTCATGAGAATTCGTTGTGCTTATCGGTTTTGATAACCGGTGACGACGGATCTGAAAGGATCATATTCGCTAGTTTAGATCGGTTTCCTCCCTTCGTTGGATCCGTGTAGGGACTTCCTGGTTGAGACAGCCGGCCTGACAGAGGGCTCCCATCCGTAGGTGCTGCCGATGTGTGAGGATGTGCTGATCATGGGAGTATACCAGGTAGGGGCTTCCCGGGATAAGGGCTACCGGTGGACCAAGGGTGTAGAAGCAATCTAGATTCCTCCCAAGAGCCTATGTCACCCCGAGGAGGGGGTGAGGGTGAGGGTGTAGTGGATCGGCGTCTGATGACCGATGATGGGGATCCAAGGGGGATCATTTTCATGAGTGTAGTTTGGTTCTTTCCTTCGTTGGATCCGTGTAGGAACTTCTCGGCGTACCATCGCTGTCCTGGCACCGGGCTCCCATCTGTAGGTACCATCGCTGTGGTCGACAGTGTACTGATCGTGGGAGTATGTCAGGCAGAGGCTACCCGGGGAAAGGGCTACCAGTGGACCAAGGGCTTAGAAACGATCTAGTCTCTTTCCAAGAGCCTAGGTCACCCTTCAGAGGTGAGGGTGTTGGTGTGAGTGTTGTGGGCTCGAGTTGATAATTGACCCACCAGCTTGAGTGATTGGCTTTCCATGGGGTTCGCGCTGCGAACAAGTAGTGGTTCCTCCCAATATCATCGTATACCGGGGTCCCGACGTAGAAGCTGCCCTGACAGAGGACTCCACTTGTAGGTACTCCCGATGCATTCGGCAGATGTACTGATCAGGGGAGTGTACCAGGTGAGGCTACACGAGGGTGGACCACCGGACGATGTTGCGAGCCTGAATTATCGTTCTCCCCTTCGCCGGATCCGTGTGGATGCTTCCTAGGTACGAGCCGCCCTGGGTGGACCCCCACCTGTAGGTACCATCGATGCGCTCGACAGTGTACTGACCGTGGCCGGCTCCAGGTAGAGGCTGCCCGGGCGAGCGCTACCGGATGACGAACGGTGTAGAACAGCAAGTTTTGTCCTTCAAGTCCCTAGGCTCACCCCTGTGGGGGCTAGGGCGAGGACGAGGTATGGTTACACCGCCGTGTGACCTTGTTAACCGTTGGGTTTCTACCCATGGTTTCCTTGATAGGAGATTGCCTTAAGATCGAATGTTGGTGTTGGTGTTTGGTTTCTGACCACTCACTGAGCTTGTAGCTCACCCCTCGCTTATGTTTTTCCCCAGTTGACGCTGAGTCGGATCCAAGAGAAGAGCTCCCCTGGCGCCATCCGAGTAGGAGACCCGCGTTCGTGTTGGATGTCTTGCGAGTCGGAGGCTATCAGCATTCCCTTTTCATTGTATGTATTATACTTGTGCTTGTGCACGGTATGTAGACTGTTGATGTCAGTTATTGTATATATTGGCTCTCACAGGACAGTTGATTGTGTACTCTAGTCTGTAATATGTTTTTGAATTACAGACTTAGTCATTTGAGCTTCCGCTTTTTGTATATATTTGATGTCAGTTACTTGTGTATTGCCTTTTCTATTGTGGAGTATTTATTTGACCTCGTGTATGGATTACTGATATCATTTATATATTTGCCACGTCTCGGGGACGGCCGCCCTGGGGCGTGACAAATTAAAGATAAGGATTTGTATCCCACTATTTTGAAAAGTAGTTATTGTGACTAAAGTTACTTTGACTATTTCTTACGGAGTGGACAGTTTTTCTTTCATCATAATCTCTCACTTAAAGTGACCCACACATCACACGGTTAAAAAGTACTGGATATGATTGTGATTCCAATTTCTGTTACAGTAACTACCCACATCCCTGGATTAAGTGGGAGGAATCCGTAAAGGGTATGATTCCATAAAGATCTCATTACTGAGATTTGGCCCCCCTCTTAGCATATAAATGGGATTAGATCCCATTAGATATCCCAAATCAGGAGAAGAGGAAGTCAAATCTTTCTTTAACCCTTTTATTTTACATGCTCCGTAGCAAAAGAGCAGAGAAGACAAGTTAGAGACACATTGTGATCGGCTTCCATTCAGATTTAAAAGATGTCGATCCGTAAGTCTTCGATCCTGTGAATTTAGTCTAACAATTGGTATCAAAGCATGGTTATAGAATTATTTAATAATATGTTTTAATGATGATATCTAGTTTTATTCATCATATATATGTTAAATAATTCATTTGCTTTTGAATTATGGGTGATATAACATGCATATCGTATACGGGTTGTTATCATGATTTGCTGATATGATAGTTTTATATGTTAGCATATATGGTTTTATTGGATAACATGACATGTTCATGAAAATATTCTTATTCACGTATGCATGAACACGGATTACATCAATTAAATCATTGCCTATTATGTGTTTTTAATGGAGAATGCTTGACTTTAGCATACAGGACTTCATTAATTTGTGGTTTGATATATGTGTGTGTACATATAAGATAATCATGTATAGATAATGAAATGAAACTATTCTTTGTATATGATCTCATGGTAGAGGCCGAAAGCGTATATGATGTTTTCTATATGGATTTGATGATTTGGTTTTATTTATTTTAATCAGCATATATGGATCAGATCAAATTTTTGGACCTTGTATGATATTTGCATGTACAGTTTTAATCAATGAAGTTTTTAATGAATGCCGACTAATAAATAAATAAAATCGGGTATGCAAAAGGATTAATTGCCATACATGTTTTTGAATGGAATAAATGTTATCTCCATTTGATTCATGTAGTTATTATCCGTATGTTTTTTAATGGAATAAATGTTATCTCCATTTGATTCATGTAGTTATTATCCGTATCTCTTGTCAGATTATAAAGTTATCTCTGAGATCTATTAAGATATGGTTATGAATTTAAATTTTAAAAGTTTGTTATTTCATAAAGATAAAGATGATCTTAGGATTTACAAATCTCAGGATAATGACAGTTTTGCAAAAGCAACCCTGATATTCTGTAATTTCAGGATAAAGACGCTTTTGCAAAAGGAACCCTGAAATTCTGTAAATAAAATAGAATTCTGGGTAATGGCACATTTTCAAACAGAACCCTGATATTCGGGAAATTTAAATTTTAGTGCCTGATTTCTGTGAAAATTGTTATTCACATTTGGTTAAGGGAATTAAAATAATTAGTTTGTTAATATATCACTGATGTTTAGATTTTGGGATGAATTCTAAACTCTACAAATATCATGTTAGTCATTTGTATGATTTAATTATTTTGGTATGCATGTTATGTGGTATGACATTTTATTTAACATGCTTAAAATAAAAGTTGTCATTATATTAAGATGATATAATTCATGCTTTAATATTTATGAGCATGCCAAAATGGTCTTAGATGTTAAAATGAGTGAATTAATCATATAAAGTTAGTAATGACGATCTTATTGCATTTTATAAACCGACACATAGGTCAATCCCAAAGGAGGGCCAATGTGATTTAGGTATAAGATGGAGTAGACTAGTAGGAAACTTACATCCTATGTATCAATGAGTCTATGGCTTGCCCAAAGGTGTCAAGACTCTTTGTTACTGAGACGTAGGAAATGCCACTAGTTTTACATGTAGAATATTTTCTATCTAAATGAGTGTGGGTTTAATTGCGGTTGTAAACTCAAGCCCAAAGGAGGGGTTTATAATGTCGCTACTTAACCACTCAACCAAATAAGTATATTTAAGGATATCATATACATATTTGGAATTTATTGCATAATTTGGAATATATGCATTGAATGAATGTTATAATATGTAGCCTTGTATTTTAAAGACGTTATGTTGATTTAATATCTGATGTGAGTCAATATTGTCCTTCTCAGCGATTTCTCCTAGTTTTGTTTCAAGTAATAACAGCAACATTCCTATCCTCAATGGATCAAACTTTACTGAATGGAAGGAACAAATCAATTTAACATTAGGCTGGATGGATATGGATCTTGCGTTGAGGGAGGTCATACCTGACCCCCTCACTGCCGAAAGCACGCAAGAAGAAAAGGTCAAGTATGAGAAATTCTAACGCTCAAATCGGCAAGCTCTTTTGCTGATGAAAGCGTATGTGGGAAAGAACATTCGAGGATCCATCCCTGAGTGCGACACAGCCCAATCTTATCTGAAAAATGTGGAGAAATAATTTGTTAGCTCCAATAAAGCCTTGGCCAGCACCCTAATGAATAAATTGTCCTCCATGAAGTATAAAGGATTCGGAGCTATTCGTGAACACATAATGCAAATGCGAGATCTAGCTTCTCAATTGAACACACTTGAAGTAACCATTTCTGATTCCTTCTTGGTGCACTTTGTTCTCAACTCTTTGCCGTCTCAATATGGTCCATTCAAAATTTCCTACAACACACATAAGGAAGATTGGTCAATTAATGAACTTCTGACCATGTGTGTGCAAGAGGAAGAGAGGCTAAAGCAAGAGAATATGGACACTGTTAATTTAACTTCTCATGTGGAGAACAGGTATACTGAGAAAGGAAAAGGTGTCTCTTTCAAGAAGAAGTCAAAGAAAACTTCAACTATTTAGAACCAAGTTGGAAGCTTAAGCACTGGTTCCATTAGCATCAAACCGGAAAACCAGTGATAAAGTGCTTCTTTTGCAAGAAGAAAGGACACATGAAGAAGGACTGTCAGAAATATTAGAAATGGCTCGCCAAGAAAGGTAATAATTTGGCTTTTGTGTGTGAACAATTAAATATGGTTTCTGTTCTAAATTACTCTTGGTGGATTGATTCTGGTGCCATAATCCATGTTGCCAATTCTATGCAGGGCTTTCTATCCCGAAGGACTCCAACTGAGAGTGAACGATGCATCATATCTGGAAATGGGATGCGTTCACGTGTGGAGGCTGTAGGAACCTTTAGATTTATCTTAGACAGTGGTTTTGTTTTAGACCTTGAGAACACTTTCTTTATTCCCAGTTATTCCCGCAATTTGATTTCTGTTGGTAGATTGGACAATGTTGGTTTCTCATTTAATTTCAATAATTGTGGTTTGTATATTTTCATAATTCCCAATTAATTGGTTTTGGAATTCTTGTGGATGGTTCTGGAAAGCAGTAAAAGATGCGATTAAAGCAGTAAAGGGTGCGCAGCTATGTGCGACTTAAAGCAGTAAAAGATGCAATTAAAGCAGTAAAGGGTGCGCAACAGTGTGCGGCTTAAAGCAGTAAAAGATGCGATTAAAGCAGTAAATGGTGCGCAGCTGTGTGCGACTTAAAGCAGTAAAAGATGCAATTAAAGCAGTAAAGATGCAATAAAATTCTAGCTTTCCTAAAGAGGTGATGGCTTTCTAATCAAGTTATGGAATGAAGCAGAAGAAGATTACCTTTTATTGTTTTTCACAAGGGAGTCCCACCGTGATCGCCAATTTGTCGGTATGTAAAAACTGGGGGTTTCTGCGAACTTGGTCCTGGTCCGTCTCGCGACTGATCAGATCACCGCCCGGAGAGTCGTTCCTGAGCCGCCCGACTGCTTCCCAAAAAAGACGGGGTTTGTGTGATCGCCACCTGCTTTCTCAAAAAGCAGGAAAAGTTGGTGTTGGATTTGATCGCCTCGTGGGGGGAGTTTTTGGGGTCTCCTCTCTGAGATACGGATATACCGTACACAGAGGTGAAAAACAGATAAATCTATTCTACTTCAGGGACTTGACTAGAGGAGATATGGGACTAAAAAAGGGGTTAGGAAGGGGTCGGCTAATGGGAATTAGCCGCCTGGTAGGGGACGGTTGGTTAGGACTAGCCGCCTGGTACCTGGTTCTGGATTTTTTGGATTTGGCAGAACCTAGGTAGGGAAGTGTTTTGGCTTTAGCTAGGGTGGTGGTAATGAGGATTGAAAGTGGTGTTTGTGATTTCCTCTTCTAGATTTGGGCAGCACCTAGGTAAAAATTTGGATTTGTTTGGCTAGGGCTAAGAGTGGTTTAGGACAATGGTTTAGAGGGGGGGTTTATGGAGAGTGGAATTTGGTGGGGAATGACTTTCCTTCTCTCTCAACTAGGGCTCTCTCTCTCTCTCTCTCTCTCTCTCTCTCTCTCTCTTCTCTCTCTCTCTCTCTCTTTCTCTAACACACACCTTGAAATGAAAAATGGCCACCCCTTGAGTCTCACCCTTACCCCTCCTTTTATAGTAGAAAGGGATGCATAGGTTTATTCATTGGACAATGGCATGGATTGGATAATAGAGTGGTTTAAGTAAACTTCACCCCTAAGGAATCCAGATAGTTGTTGTGAAAATTTATCCAGACATGGGGCGGCTACTCGTAACTGGCCGTCCCATGAGGGGCGGCTACTTTCAAGATGCCACCCCCATGATGACCTGCCAACCAGCATTAAATGCTGCTTTATGTCCCATCGGGAGAAGCGGTTTGGGGTCGGTCAAGGGACGGCTAGTTGAAACTAGCCACCCAGTGAGGGGCGGCTACTTTCAAGATGCCACCTTTTCTCTGCGTCCGACGGCTACTTGAAGTAGCCGCCAGAGGAGGGGCGGCTGCTTTCAAGTAGCCACCTTTCGACAGTTTTGTCTTTTTCCTTTTATTTTCATATCTATTCTACTTTGGGTAGTTTTCTATTTGATCCAAATGTGGTTATTTAAAAATGTTACTTGAAGTATTTTCATCTTTTTGGACGGTCAAAATTGGGGTATCTACAATTGCCCCTCATCGGATGCAGTCTTTGTGCGAAGCAGGAAAGACTTCAACCGATGATAAGGAAAGAGACCCCTATTTTGACCGGCCTGACCTTCAAGAAGTCTTGATCTCATGACCAATACAATTCAGGGAGTTGATTTAGACTGTGAGAGGCTAGGTCTCGACTAGAATTTTCAACCGAAAGGAATGATCTAGGTGGAAGGCGGGAAATGTAAAATGGTGAGTTATCCAACCCGCGGTCGGGGTTTTTAGCTATCGTGCACGTAGCAGCCCAGCGTCAGTTTCCTCGTGCCTACCGTTCCTGTGCTTGGGAAAACTCAGCAAGGAGGGGATATCGCCGACAGAAAGCAAGTAAAGGTATTGAGTTGGTGAATTGGATCATCCAAAGGATAAAATTTTTGGAAAAGAACCAGAACTGAGAAAATTCGAGCTGAATGGTACTGGTAACGTGATAGGACTTCAAGTGGGTCGTGTTTTAATCAAGTAGAATTTTGAAATTAACCAAGACATGGCTGTGGTTGTAGAAAACTTTGGAATTTTGAGTTTGTTTGAGATACTGGCAGGGAGTGCATGCATTTTTGATAGAATAGGATGCCCTGCATGCATATCATGGTGGGATCTAAACAAGCATGTTTGATTTTTCTGAGTGTAAATGTGAGCATGGATTTTTAGAAAGGATTGTTTTCGCATGCGTGTTCTGTCACGGTGGAATTTGAAACAACATGAGTTTAAAAGTTTGCATGTATTGTCATGGTGGGATTGCATGCATGTGATGTGATTTGTTTGGAGCATAGCATATGAGTTAAAAGGACAACTTTACATGCATTTCATCATGGTAGTATTTGAGTTTAGCACATGTGTGTTGTGACATGTATGAAGATAGAATATGTTGTGTGATGTTAAGAAAAGAGAGGTTGAAGCAATTTTCTTGACAAGCATGAATGAGCAATTTGTAAATAAGCATGGGTAACAATTTTTTACGGTCAAGTATTAAGATGAATGTCAAACTCATGCATTGATATGAGAAAGGGGGATAATTTTAATCATTCTAATCAAGACACACTGATAATCTGAGGGAGAACGCCTTGTGATTTACTCATATCCATCCTATGACATTTGAAAGTGGTTTAGCTTGAGGGGTGAGCTTCCAAGTGGAGTAGTTTTCAAATATTTGATCATGTTACTCTAAACATGCTGAAAACTCCATGAATGTGCCAAGAATCAAACATAATAAATATCCCTCAGATATGCAAGACTTTAAATAGACTCATGTGAGAGTGTGTGCTGTTGTAAATGTAAGGAAAGGTTCACCCTTGGTTGAAATTTCGCCTAGCCAACAAACTTGGTTTAATTGAATTATGGTGGGAAAAGAGTGGGTGAACGGGGATGAGAGTAATATCTTCTTTGAATCACTTTAAAATTGCCCTAGTCCTAGCATAAATCTTACTTTCTAGGTCCCTCTGCCTTTCTTCTTTTTACCACTTCATTTTTTTTGTTTTTTTTTTTTTGAACGGAATGTATTGCCCACCGGGCATATACTAAATTTTTGGCTTCTAGATTTAAAATAGAGAGTGTTACCCACTTTGGGTTGTAACTTTTGACCACTCATAGCCTTTTGAGGGGGGGGCATTTCTGTTTTTTACCCCTGTTCTTTTCTGCTTCCCCTTTTCTTTCTTTTTTTTTCTTTTTTTTTGTTTTGAAGTGTTTGTATAGTGCCAGAGCCAGTTTTTGGACGTATGCTAGGTCTGGGGTATATTTCTTGTAAATCTCAGTTGACACGAAGCAAGAGAAAAACAAGGGAAAGATAATCCCAAAAAAAATAAAAAAAATAAAAATTAACAATTGCCCCAGTCCATGGGGCAGGCAATTTTCTCTTTTATCAGGTGAACCAAGCCTTATATCATACTCGTGTAGTGGAGGTGGCATGATTGGCGGATATGAGTCTAAGTAAAATGCAGGTTATCTTCAGGATTTTTAAATATTGTCATCAAACACTAAACGCTGGAATTCACAGTAAGGAAGAGTAAAATTTCTCAAATACTAGAAATTATGCATATAACTTCTTCTGGTAAAGTGCATACCACCGACTTGAAATCTCACCCCCGTTGGCGTTTACCAAGCGGTAAGCATTCTTAGAATAGGCATGAGTGATCACATAAGGTCCCCCTCATATTGGTTGCAATTTTTCCATTGATGGGGTTGTCTTGATGGCCTGATTTTCTCGGGTATCATCTCCCTGATTTCCTTCCCTTTTTCTTGTACCCCTTTTTTGTTCATATATTTTAAAAACTTAAAAGTGAAATAAACTAAATATGTATAAGTGACCATTTTTTGTTTTATTTTTGTTTTGATGAAAGCTTTTAAATGCATGCATAATAGCTGAAATAAACAAACTTTGTATTGGAAATTTCTTTTTTTTTTTGAGCTTTTAACATATTCGATTTTTTTTGGATTTTGAATTTAAAGAAAGCAGTAAACAAACAACATGCTGGAAGGGAAAATAATGTACAGTGCTGGAGGATGGCCTCCAGAAAATGATGGTGCAGGGTGAGTCCTCTATGGAGGCTCAAATTGAAGCAGCTTCAAAGGAACAATGCCTAAATGTTGTCGAAAGCGCGAGTGGCACTTGATCTGCCATAGATCCTCAGCAGAAAGAGAATGATCCCTCATAGAGGGGTCGGTCAACAAAGATGTGGATATAGAAAAGCAGGTTGCGGAGGCGACTACTGACTAAATAGGTGCAAGGGAGCACAGTTCAACATAATGCTGAGACCCTAATGATGGTGGGGGTAAAGACTCCTTAATTGATGCAATTAGGGGCATATGGATCAGATCAGAAATAATTGATTTGGATATGGCGGGGGAATCCAGAGGGAGATCCTCTAACAGATGGGGTGGCAAGTCGAGTGGATTTGGCAATTGGGATGGTTCGACTGCTCCCTCAAATTGTGCATTCTTAAATATGAGTGGTTCTGATTCGAGGACATGCACTATTGGTTGTATTATGTCTATGTCATTCTCAGAATTTGATGAGTCATAATGTGATTCATCTGAGATGGTCAAGACAGGTATGATAGGCCATGATTTGATTGGATTTTGGGCATGTATAGACAATGGATATTCAACCTCAGTCAGGTCTAAGGGTTGGATGGTGGATTCAGGTTGTGTGGGAGTAGGGTAAAAGAGTTCCAATAGTTCTCCATCCAAAAACTCTTCATCATCATCAGAGTCCTGCTTGGGACATTCTATAGATTCTATGATTTCAGGTGCCAGAGACTCATAGGATGATGGGGGTGGAATAGCAGTGTATTGCCTTTGGAGCGGTTGCTGGGGAATAAAGGTTTGTGATCTTTGTAGAGTAGGGACATTGTCAGAGGGAATTTTGGCTCTATCACTATAGGCCTGACTAGGCTGTGTCTGGGAGAAATGGTTCAATGGTCGGATTGGACCTCCCTCCATGGGATGAATTGGGATGGACTCAGGTACTTGTTCTGTGTATGGGGGTGGGGTTTGATAAGGTTTTGGATTATAGGGTGTTGTTGTAACGGCACGAAAGTGGGTACTGATCGAGGAGAAAAGGTATTAGAATAAGTAGCTTGCTGAGGCAGCATATATCCAGAAGGACCAGGTGTATACCGTCTCGGGGCTGGTCCTTGATCAGGAACACGCGCTTCGTTCAGGTAGAGTGCCGAAACTTGTCTTGTAATCCCCTCTACCGTGGGGGTTGTCAAGGGTTTTTTCCTAAAGAGCCTTGACCAGTTGTTGAAAGTTAATGGGGTAGAGGGCCCAGTACAGCGTTGGATCCAGTTGTGTCTATCTATTAGGAGTTGATAGGTGGTGCAATCTCCGTATGACAGACTGGTACGAAGTTCTGGGGTTAGATTTAGTAACATCATGTCAATTTCTTGACATTCTATTAATTGTAGGCCAGTTTGGTGTACAAGGGTGCGCCACCTAGACACATAGGATTCAAAGTCCTCTCCATGTTCCATTCGTTCAGCTGTGAGGTCTGAGATAGAGGGGATCCTAGTTCTTTGGTAACCGTAGCGACTCAAGAATTTGTCGCTCACGGCTGAAAATTGGATAAATGGTCTACCGGCAGGGTAGAAAACCATTGGATAGCCTCTCCTTCCAAGGACTTTTGAAATCGGTATACAAGGAGAGCTTCATTATCCAAGAAGGGACAAGAGTCCAAATAAAAAGCTTTTAGGTGGACATCCGGGTCTCCGCGGCCATTGTACCGGTGATATTTTGGAATTTTAAAATTTGCCGGGAGACTGACGGAAGGGATTTGTTGTAGGTGGTGTAAGGACCTGTGGTTGGGGGTGGTTATTTTTTTCTCATAGAGGATTCTCCGGATGGTGTCATTGAGAGTTTCGGCCTTGGGTGAATAGGTTAGCGGTCTCGGGTTGGAGGTGGCTTGGTAAGGGCATGGGGCAGAAATGGTCGGAAATATTGGATTCGTAGGGGAAGTCGGGGCAAATGAAAAGGTGGGGGGAGAAAAAGGGTTTGGTCTTGGATTAACCAAAAAACCGGGTGTTAGTGGGGTATTGGGGGTGGGATGAGCATTGGGGGTCTTGGCAGGGGTTTCCTGCCTCAAGGTCTTGGTCTGGGGATAGTCGGAGAGGTCATTGAACATGTCCTCTACCGATTGGTACACTAAAGCAGCCATCCTATCCTCTAGGTGGCTATGGAGTTGTGTGCTTTGGTCTCCCTGGTTGTCTTTCTCCTCTACTGTTTTCCCATGGGTGTAGATTTCCATGGTGTGAATATGGAATGGCCTAGGTATGAATGAATGCAGATTTAAAGCAGTAAATAAAGCAGTAAAGGATGCGCAACCGTGTGTGACTTAAAGTAGTAAAAGATGCAATTAAAGCAGTAAAAGATGCGATTAAAGCAGTAAAAGATGCGATAAAAGCGGTAAAGGGTGCGCATCTGTGTGCGACTTAAAGCAGTAAAAGATGCAATTAAAGCAGTAAAGGGTGCGCAACAGTGTGCGGCTTAAAGTAGTAAAAGATGCGATTAAAGCAGTAAATGGTGCGCAACTGTGTGCGACTTAAAGCAATTAAAGATGCAATTAAAGCAGTAAAGATGCAATAAAATTCTAGCTTTCCTAAAGAGGTGATGGCTTTCTAGTCAAGTTACGGAATGAAGCAGAAGAAGATTACCTTTTGTTGTTTTTCACAAGGGAGTCCCACCGTGATCGCCAATTTGTCGGTATGTAAAAACTGGGGGTTTCTGCGAACTTGGTCCTGGTCCGTCTCGCGACTGATCAGATCACCGCCCGGAGAGTCGTTCCTGAGCCGCCCGACTGCTTCTCAGAAAAGACGGGGTTTGTGTGATCGCCACCTGCTTTCTCAAAAAGCAGGAAAAGTTGGTGTTGGATTTGATCGCCTCGTGGGGGAGTTTGTGGGGTCTCCTCTCTGAGATACGGATATACCATACACAGAGCTGAAAAACAGATAAATCTATTCTACTTCAGGGGGCTTGACTAGCGGAGATATGGGACTAAAAAAGGGGTTAGGAAGGGGTCGGCTAATGGGAATTAGCCGCCTGTTAGGGGACGGTTGGTTAGGACTAGCCGCCTGGTACCTGGTTCTGGATTTTCTGGATTTGGGCAGAACCTAGGTAGGGAAGTGTTTTGGCTTTGGCTAGGGTGGTGGTAATGAGGATTGAAAGTGGTGTTTGTGATTTCCTCTTCTAGATTTGGGCAGCACCTAGGTAAGAATTTGGATTTGTTTGGCTAGGGCTAAGAGTGGTTTAGGACAATGGTTTAGAGGGGGGTTTATGGAGAGTGGAATTTGGTGGGGAATGACTTTCCTTCTCTCTCAACTAGGGCTCTCTCCCTCTCTCTCTCTCTCTCTCTCTCTCTCTCTCTCTCTCTTTCTCTAACACACACCTTGAAATGAAAAATGGCCACCCCTTGAGTCTCACCCTTACCCATCCTTTTATAGTAGAAAGGGATGCATAGGTTTATTCATTGGACAATGGCATGGATTGGATAATAGAGTGGTTTAAGTAAACTTCACCCCTAAGGAATCCAGATATTTGTTGTGAAAATTTATCCAGACATGGGGCGGCTACTCGTAACTAGCCGCCCCATGAGGGGCGGCTACTTTTAAGATGCCACCCCCATGATGACCTGCCAATCAGCATTAAATGCTGCTTTATGTCCCATCAGGAGAAGCGGTTTGGTGTCGGTCAAGGGATGGCTAGTTGAAACTAGCTGCCCCGTGAGGGGCGGCTACTTTCAAGATGCCACCTTTTCTCTGCGTCCGACGGCTACTTGAAAGTAGCCGCCTGAGGAGGGGCGGCTACTTTCAAGTAGCCACCTTTCGATAGTTTTGTCTTTTTCCTTTTATTTTCATATCTATTCAACTTTGGGTAGTTTTCTATTTGATCCAAATGTGGTTATTTAAAAATGTTACTTGAAGTATTTTCATCTTTTTGGACGGTCAAAATTGGGGTATCTACAATAAGGAGTAATGGAACATTAGAATTGATCCATACAGATATTTGTGGTCCTTTTCCTCCTTGTATAAGTGGCGAAAGGTACTTCATCACATTCACTGATGACCACTCAAGATATGGTTACATCTACATGCTCTCTGAGAAATCAGAAGCAATGAATGCCTTTAAAGTTTTCAAGGCAGAGATAGAAAACCAACAAAATAAAAGAATAAAAGTGGTATGATCAGATAGGGGTGGTGAGTACTATGGTAGACACACTGAAGCCGGTAGAGCTATAGGTCCATTTGGTAGGTTCTTTGAAGGATGTAGAATTCAGGCACAATATTCCATGCCACGCAGATCTAATCAGAATGGTGTTGCCAAAAGAAGGAATCGTACTCTTTTGGACATGGTTAGGAGTATGATTCACTTCCTTTGTCCTTGTGGAGTGAGGCCTTAAAGATTGCTATTTATTTGTTAAACAGGATTCCTTCGAATGCTGTACCAAAAACACCTTTTGAAATATGGACAGGAAGGAAACCTAGTTTAAATCACCTACATACGTGGGGCTGCCAGGCAGAGGCTAGGTTATATAATCCACATGAAAGGAAATTAGATTTTAGGACAGTAAGTGCATATTTTATTGGATATCCGAAAAGATCCAAAGGATATAAATTTTACTGTCCTTCACTCTAAATCAGAATAGCTGAAACTGATGTAGCAAAATTTCTTGAGGATGACTTAATCAGTGGGAGCGTGGAACCGTGAAACATTGTATTCGAGGAAATAGTAGAAACGACACCCGATGTTGTTGATAGTTTAATGGTTCCATATCCAGTAATTCAACAACGAATTGTGGAACCACAACCTATTATTCAAGATCCACCTCATCAAGAACCTGAACCGATAAATGATCCTCCTCCAGTTCAAGAGGAAATTCAAATACCATTAAGAAGGTCTTCAAGAGAAAGAAGAAAAGCTATATCAGATGAATATGTTGTGTATCTACATGAATGCCATGAATTAGAAGATCCTATTTCATTTTCACAAGCCATAAATAATAGAGATTCATCTAAGTGGTACGATGCCATGAAAGAAGAGTTAAATTCTATGCAAAAGAACAATGTCTGGGATCTTGTTGAGTTGCCTGAAGGAGTTAAACCCGTTAGGTGCAAATGGGTCTACAAGACCAAAAGGGACTCTAAAGGCAACATAGAGAGACATAAAGCCAGACTTGTAGCAAAAGGTTTCACTCAAATTGAAGGCATCGATTATACGAAGACCTTCAATCCAGTTTCTCAGAAGGACTTCCTTAGAATTATTATGGCATTGGTAGCTCATTTTAATTTAGAGCTTCACCAAATGGATGTGAAAATAACTTTTTTAAATGGAGATCTTTGTGAGGAGGTATATATGGATCAACCTGAAGGCTTCTCATAAAAAGACAAGGAACATCTAGTATGCAGATTAAGGAAGTCGATATATGGACTTAAACAAGCCTCCTGACAGTGGTACCTCAAATTCAATGAGGTAATTATGACCTATGGTTGTAAGGAAAACATTGTTGATCAATGTATATATCTCAAGGTCAGTGGGAGCAAGTTTATATTTCTGATTCTGTATGTCGATGACATTCTGCTTGCTAGTAATGATTTAGGGTTACTTCATTACACTAAGAACTTTCTTAGCCAAAACTTTGAGATGAAGGATATGGGTGAAGCATCCTATGTTTTAGGCATAGAGATTCACAGAGATAGATCTAAGTATTTACTTGGACTTTCTCAAATGACCTACATCACTAAAGTGCTTGAAAGGTTCGACATGAGTAACTGTAAACCTTGTGTGGCTCCTGTCCAAAAGGGTGACAAATTCAGTAAAACTCAATGTCCAAGAAATAAACTTGAAACTTTAGAGATGGAGAAAATTCCTTATGCTACCGCTGTTGACAGCTTGATGTATGCTCAAACATGCACTTGTCCTGACATTGCCTATGCAGTTGGATTACTTGAAAGGTATCAAAGTAATCCAGGCATGGAGCATTGGAAGGCGGCCAAAAAGGTTATGAGATATCTTCAAGGGACGAAAGAATACATGCTCACATATAGAAGATCAGATAATCTTGAACTCATTGGGTACTCCGACTCTGATTATGTTGGGTGCTCCGATGAGTGTAAATCAACATCTGGATATGTCTTCATGCTTGGTGGTGGTGTTGTTTCATGGAAGAGTGAAAAGCAAAAGGCGACCGCTTCCTCTACCATGCACGCAGAGTATATGGCTTGTCACACAGCCACATCTGGCATTAAAGAATTTTGTCACAGAACTTCAAGTGGTAGAGTCCATCTCAAGACCAATAAAGATCTATTGTGACAACTCAGCTGCTGTCCTTTCTGCTAACAACATAAAGATATACAAGGGCCTTAAGCACGTTAAGGTCAAGTAGTATGTTGTTAAAGAAAGGATTGAAAAGGGCTACATTTTGATTGATCATATTAGCACTGACATGATGCTTGCAGACCCTATGAATAAAGGGCTAGCACCTACATTATATAAGGATCATGTAGAACATATGGGTCTCATTCCGGATTGGAGTTTGGTGTAATTTTCAACATTTTATGGTTGTACTTTGGTGTATTTATGAATAACATTCATTTTGTCTTCTAACACATTGTCCATGTGGACAATAAAGAGGGCCGTGTAAAAGGCATTTGGCTTTTTCATTTAGTAGACATAAGATTTTGTCTAAATAAAGATACTTGGTTTAAAGGATAAAATGATATTGTAATTATGGAAGGGACTCCTCTACTATAATGCAGTAGAACCGTCATAGTTCTTGTCATTGATTCCTTTGAATTGAGTTAAAGATACAGAATCATTGGAATTGTTTTTCAAAGCGCGCGCATTCTTGTTTTTTCAAATTTAATCAATTCAATACATCAAGTTTATTATTATATTACATATTTTTTATAAAATATTTTTTCAAAAGAGAACGTGTGTTATATGGGCCAAGTGGGAGAATGTTGGAGATATGGATGAGTCAATTAAAGATAAGGATTTGTATCCCACTATTTTAAAAAGTAGTTATTGTGACTAAAGTTACTTTGACTATTTGTTACGGAGTGGGACAGTTTTTCTTTCATCCTAATTTCTCACTTAAAGTGGCCCACACATCACACGGTTAAGAAGTACGGGATATGATTGTGATTCCAATTTCTGTTACAGTAATTACCCACATCCCGGGATTAAGTGGGAGGAATCCGTAATGGGTGTTGTTCCATAAAGATCTCATTACTGAGATTTGACCCCCCTCTTAGCATATAAATGGGATTGGATCCCATTAGATATCCCAAGTCAAGAGAAGCTAAAGAGAGGAAGTCAAACCTTTCTTTAACCCTTTTATTTTACAGGCTCCGTAGCAAAAAAGCAGAGAAGACAAGTTAGAGACACATTGTGATTGGCTTCCATTCAGATTTAAAATATGTCGATCCGTAAGTCTTCGGTCCTATGAATTTAGTCTAACAGGATAATCCCATGGTGTCCATATTCCTTGGATCAGGAATGGTGAAACTGCATTTGTTTATTTTTTCAGTAACTTGACATTTGTTGTTAAAGATCCTTGTTTGTTCTGTGTGTTTTGATGTCTATGGAAATGCAAACTCTGGTTGGTAGAAGATGTTGTCCTTCAGTAACTTATTTGTTTTTCAAAGATGTTATACTTCGTGATGAAGACTGCGATAGGCAGGAAAGTAACAAGCAGTCAAGGTATGATATGGATGTTTCTGGTCATCGCTACAAGGAATCAGATGAAGGCCGCCAGCTGTCAAGGTCTGATAAAGGTACTTCTCATCACCGTCGAAATGAAGATGACAAACGAGAACATGATAGACGATATTGATAACTCCATTGAGTGGCCCAACAAAACAACCATGTTCAAACTTGCACTTTCCATTTGATATGTGATTATGTGCTACTTCCACTGGCGTCTTGTTGTAACCTTTCTTCATTCTTATTTTCCATAGGAATTTGTGCAAGAATTAAGTATACTTGTAATTTTTTACTGCATTTTTACATGATGGCTGCAAGATCCATCTCAGGAGTTAGCTTTCTCTATTTTTCTGGTCATTTTAGACATGCCAATAGAATTTTTTTTATAAGTTTAAATTTGTGCATATCTATTTCAAAAGATCAACATAGACAATGTTTGATGGATGATGAGGAGAAAATAGAGAATAATCAAGAACATGCAAAAAGAAAAAGAGTGCCCATGTTATTGACCCGAGAGAGGAATCATAGAAAAGGTTTCTATCATTCTTTTTATAGTACCCTAATCTACTATAAAAGAATGGAAATTGATATGAAATTAACCTCCAGTTTCATTGACACCTCAAATTCCTGAAGCGAGAGGAGCTATTCCAAAGCGAACATAAATTTTATTTGCATCATTTTCAGCCTATGTTATACCATCATTACCATGCCACAGGTCTATGGAAAATCTGGCCTTTGAAATCGATCATACTTTATGTTAGGCCTGTGTCATTTATAGTCCTAATTTCGATCGGAGTTGCTAAAATTTTGGTTTTTAGCTACCTGTTGGGGTTTGAAGACTCTGATTGAAGAAATAACTGCATATTATGGGTCCTGGTACTGTTTAGTACTGCCCATAAAATTTTCGTTTAATTCCGATAACGTTTTTGGAATTATGCAGTTTTGGATTGTTATTCGGATTTGATTTTGTTAAAATCCAAGATGAAGAGATAAAAATCCGATATTAATACGAGATGTTAAGTTTGGAGATAGCTTCCATATAGAAGTGGAATTGGATCAACTGGATTCGTATATTAAAAGTTATGGGTATTTTTCCATGTATACCCCGAAGTTGAGAAATCCAGGCTGCAGCCCTGTAAGATGTTTAGCCTAGATTTCGAAATATCTAGAGGGGTTATTTGATCTAGGTATAAAAATGAAAGTTGTAGATAATCATCTTATCTTTCCAATGCCACTGGAATCATACAATTCGGAGCTGTATTGAGGAAGTTATGCCCGTTTAAGTGAAGTCTGTCCAGGATTTCGGGGCAGGGACGATTTGGTCGTTTGACAACTCTTTTAGATATTTATATGCCCAGATATCTCTCGTCTCTCTCATTCTCGGCTCTCTCTCTCGACCAGATCTGCTGGTGTGAAAAAAATGAAGAGGAGAAATTGGAGGTGGTGATGAAGTCTCCCCTTCCAATGTCTTTGAAGGTGTTGTTTGAGAGGAGGTGTGAGATCGATGGTGATTGCGGTGGAGCTGCGGCGTGGGGCGTGCCGGAGCCGCGGATGGACCTCCCGTTCTCCTCGGTTGGGTTCAGCCACGTCTGTTATGGCTGGTGAGAAGGGGTAGAGCTCCATTGCCTTGTGTTGATTGTGTGTGCATGGAAATTGAAAGGGCTGAAGAGGGAGAAGCACATGCTCAAGTTGTATGTGTTGTGTAGGTGTGCATGCCACATGTTTGTGGATATGTGTGAGTGAACCAAGTATGCCTCTTCTTCTCCTCTTTCCATTGGCTTTCCTCATGCATCATCTAAACTCGTGTTTGTGTACTAGTTGAGGCATGGGATTGACGCATTGGTACACTCGAGATCACATAAGAGGTATGCGGGGGCTGCGGGTGCGCGCTCGGCGTGCTCGCATGCGTGCGGAGTGCGCGGGAAGCGTGCATGAGGTGCTCGCATGCGTGCGGAGTGCGTGGGCAGCGTGCACGGGGTGCTCGAGGGTGTGCGTGACGTTGTTCGATGCGTGCGGAGTGTGCGGGCAGCGTGCACGAGGTGCTCGAGGGCGTGCTTGGCCTTGCCCGATGCGTGCGGAGTGTGCGGGCAGCGTGCACGAGGTGCTCGAGGGCGTGCTTGGCCTTGCCCGATGCGTGCGGAGTGTGCGGGCAGCATGCACGGGGTGCTCGAGGGCGTGCTTGGCCTTGCCCGATGCGTGCGGAGTGTGCGGGCAGCGTGCACGAGGTGCTCGAGGGCGTGCTTGGCCTTGCCCGATGCGTGCGGAGTGTGCGGGCAGCATGCACGGGGTGCTCGATGGCGTGCTTGGCCTTGCCCGATGCGTGCGGAGTGTGCGGGCAGCGTGCACGGGGTGCTCGAGGGCGTGCTTGGCCTTGCCCGATGCGTGCGGAGTGTGCGGGCAGCGTGCACGGGGTGCTCGAGGGCGTGCTTGGCCTTGCCCGATGCGTGCGGAGTGTGCGGACAGCGTGCACGAGGTGCTCGAGGGCGTGCTTGGCCTTGCCCGATGCGTGCGGAGTGTGTGGAAAGCATGCACGAGGTGCTCGAGGACGTGCTTAACGTTGTTTGATGCGTGCGGGGTGCATGGGCAGCGTGCACGGGGTACTCGAGGGCGTGCTTGCGGTGCTCAGACGCGTTCGGAGTGCTTCGTGGTGTCGAGCAGCTTGTTATAGCCAAATGCAACTATTGGATGATCCTTGGCGGTTTGATTTCAGGCTTCGGATTCAATTCGTCGCTCTATTGCGTTTCGCGAGCCGTGCGCTCGTTAGGTGAGTGGTTTGATTCCAACCCTTCCGGGAGCGCTCGATGCACGTAGTCGTGCTTCGCGCTTCCATGGGGCTTTATTTGCACCCTAAATATGCTAGATATTATGCATGCTAGGTTGTATAGCTCGTATATTGTGTAGAACCCCTATTCTACCTTATACTTGCCTATGTATTGTATAGAATATGGCATGACTTAGGTAATTTTGATTGAATGACTACCCTATTTATCAAGCATGTCTAAACTTGGGTTAATAACGGGTGTATGCGTAATATTCCTCCGATTTAGGACTCGAGGGTGTGGTATAGTTGTTGCACCCATCTGTTGGGGCAAAACTATGACCAGCTCGAGAGAGGATGAGGCATTCCCTCTCCCTCGCCCTCCTTCTCTTCGCGAACCGAGTGAGTAGATGTAGTTCCTACTTGACTCGGGTTTGCTTGGAATTATTGGCATGCACCTGTTGTTGCGCAGATCGCGCTTAACCCTTCCCTTCTAGGTTGGTGTTATCCAACGTATAATAGGTTGTAATTTGTGTGTGTTTATCTGTTTGATGCCATGTATGCATGTTTAAGTAGGCCATCGTTGGGTAGTTAATTGCATATATATATATATATGCCGATATGGCCATGATTCTTGTCTAATGTGTTAGACAAGTGTATGACCTCTTGTGGGGTCATACCATGGTTTTGACACTTATAATTAAATGTCTTCCCCGCATCTGAGTTATGCGCCCTGGAGGGAATTCATGAGAATTCGTTGCGCTTATCGGTTTTGATAACCGGTGACGACGGATCTGAAAGGATCATATTCGCGAGTTTAGATCGGTTTCCTCCCTTCGTTGGATCCGTGTAGGGACTTCCTGGTTGAGACAGCCGGCCTGACAGAGGGCTCCCATCCGTAGGTGCTGCCGATGTGTGAGGATGTGCTGATCATGGGAGTATACCAGGTAGGGGCTTCCCGGGATAAGGGCTACCGGTGGACCAAGGGTGTAGAAGCAATCTAGATTCCTCCCAAGAGCCTATGTCACCCCGAGGAGGGGGTGAGGGTGAGGGTGTAGTGGATCGGCGTCTGATGACCGATGATGGCGGATCCAAGGGGGATCATTTTCATGAGTCTAGTTTGGTTCTTTCCTTCGTTGGATCCGTGTAGGAACTTCTCGGCGTACCATCGCTGTCCTGGCACCGGGCTCCCATCTGTAGGTACCATCGCTGTGGTCAACAGTGTACTGATCGTGGGAGTATGTCAGGCAGAGGCTACCCGGGGAAAGGGCTACCGGTGGACCAAGGGCTTAGAAACGATCTAGTATCTTTCCAAGAGCCTAGGTCACCCTTCAGAGGTGAGGGTGTTGGTGTGAGTGTTGTGGGCTCGAGTTGATACTTGACCCACCAGCTTGAGTGATTGGCTTTCCATAGGGTTCGCGCTGCAAACAAGTAGTGGTTCCTCCCAATATCGTCGTATACCGGGGTCCCGACGTAGAAGCTGCCCTGACAGAGGACTCCCACTTGTAAGTACTCCCGATGCATTCGGCAGATGTACTGATCAGGGGAGTGTACCAGGTGAGGCTACACGAGGGTGGACCACCGGACGACTTGCGAGCCTGAATTATCGTTCTCCCCTTCGCCGGATCCGTGTGGATGCTTCCTAGGTACGAGCCGCCCTGGGTGGACCCCCACCTGTAGGTACCATCGACGCTGTTGACAGTGTACTGACCGTGGCCGGCTCCAGGTAGAGGCTGCCCGGGAGAGCGCTACCGGATGACGAACGGTGTAGAACAGCAAGTTTTGTCCTTCAAGTCCCTAGGCTCACCCCTGTGGGGGCTAGGGCGAGGACGAGGTATGGTTGCACCGCTGTGTGACCTTGTTAACCGTTGGGTCTCTACCCATGGTTTCCTTGATAGGAGATTGCCTTAGGATCGAATGTTGGTGTTGGTGTTTGGTTTCTGACCACTCACTGAGCTTGTAGCTCACCCCTTGCTTATGTTTTTCCCCAGTTGACGCTGAGTCGGATCCAAGAGAAGAGCTCCCCTGGCGCCATCCGAGTAGAAGACCCGCATTCGCGTTGGATGTCTTGCGAGTCGGAGGCTATCAGCATTCCCTTTTCATTGTATGTATTATACTTGTGCTTGTGCACGGTATGTAGACTGTTGATGTCAGTTATTGTATATATTGGCTCTCACAGGACAGTTGATTGTGTACTCTAGTCTGTAATATGTCTTTGAATTACAGACTTAGTCATTTGAGCTTCCGCTTTTTGTATATATTTGATGTCAGTTACTTGTGTATTGCCTTTTCTCTTGTGGAGTATTTATTTGACCTCGTGTATGGATTACTAATATCATTTATATATTTGCCACGTCTCGGGGACGGCCGCCCTGGGGCGTGACACTTTATAACCATAGCCTCAGAAAAAAAAAAAACTCCATTGAAAATAAATTTCATAAACTGCAATACAAAGAAAACAGATTTCTGGATAGTCTGAATAAAAGAACAGCACAAAAGCTAAAATGGCCACCCAAAACTAAGTAAAATCGTGATTGTAAACTAAATGAAGATTTAAACTTTGAACCCACGGCTGTTCCTCCTGCCCCTGGCTTTCTCAAACTTCCTTCCCTTCGAGCGAACATAGGGCTTGGTATGATTGTGTGGCACACCAGGAGCCTTTCCAAGATGCTTTCACTGCTTCCCTCGCATTCTTAGGGCCCCTCAACAGAACCTGAGCAAAAACAAACATATGCAACTGTGGCACCCTGTGTCCCAAACGCCGACACGTGCACGCCACCAACGCTCTGATACCAACTGTGACAGCCTGTGTCCCAAAAACACCGACACGAGCGCGCCACGTGCCTAACATACCACCATAATCTTTTTTTTTCTAAAACATCAAAATGTCCACCCTATATAATCACATATGATAACAACCCTCGGACAACAGATAATCAACAAGATATATATAATCACCTTATATAAACTCATCCAGGAAAGTTTAAGCAGTCAAAAGAGCATCTAACACACCTCATATACAGTCATCCATATATACAGAGCAGTTTAACACAGGCCTGGTACGCCATACCAGCCTCTACCAAAATAACTATATACAAATCCAAAACCTCCAAATATACACATCTATATATATACCTATCACCAACTGGACGTGACACCAAAAGGAGACAAAGTCAACGTCCAGGAACCCTGCCTCTACTCTACAAAAATAAGAGAAAAGGAATGGAATGAGCGAAAGATGCTCAGTAAGTATCCCAGACATTCCACGCAGTTGAAAACCATATATGACATCAAAACAAGAATAGAATCAAGCACAATAATCTCAATAACATCAGGTCGAAGCATGAATAGCAAATGGAATCACTGAAAGGTCATCAACAGAGAACGGAAACAACATTGCTGATAAACCTACCAATCAAACTGGAACAAATAACTCAAAATAACATATCACAACCGACAAGGCCAACCAATAACATCAAAGGGGCATCACCGATGAACTGAGAACAAATACCCTGAAATCACAATCAAGTTGAATCATCCCAATCTGAATGATAAGAAATCATAACTTTGACCCAAGAACGTTCAGAGCACAGGATTGACCATCTATATGACCCCATCGGCCCCCCGCCGTCCGAGATGTCCACAACACACAAACCTCGCGCGTGGCCCTCGAAATGTCCACCGCGGATATCACGCTACCTGGCCCCCCGCCGTCCAAGCATGGTAGGGTATTAACCGGCCCCCCTACAGGACCTGTACGTACATGCGCGCTCATGGGGAGCTAATCCTCAACCCAAATGTAAGGTCCATGGCCATCCAACTCCAAGCAAACAAAAAGGTAATATAAGAAGCAGCGATATCAAGTACACCACAAGGCTCCATGGTCGGACAGCACAACCACGCTGATCATAGGATGCCAACAAATTACTAGGATGTATAGCATAACATCAAAGAAGGCTCACCATACTAACAAGTCAATTAAGTTTACGAGAATCAATAATGAATTATATAAAAGGGTCACAAAATAAGAAATACCCTGGAATCTCAAAATAAATAGACCAATGATATGAATATTCAGAATCTCGATCAATTACAGAATCTCGAATAACCCAAACAACAAACCAAATGGTAACAACAACAATAGAACGTGGAATGGAATGGAACAAGCAAAGTCGGTCGGGTTACTTACAATTATACAACGTGGAATAGAATGAACAAACAACATCGGGTCACTTAACAGAAATACAACGTGGTGTCACGCCCCAGGGCGGTCGTCCCCGAAACGTGGCAAATATATAAATGATATCAGTAATCTATACACGAGGTCAAATAAATACTCCACAAGAAAAAGGTAATACACAAGTAACTGACATCAAATATATACAAATGGCGGAAGCTCAAATGACTAAGTCTGTAATTCAAAGACATATTACAGACTAGAGTACACAATCAACTATCCTGTGAGAGCCAATATATAACAATAACAGACATCAACAATCTACATACCGTGCGCAAGCACAAGAATAATACATACAATAAAAAGGGAATGCTGATAGCCTCCGACTCGCAAGACATCCAACGCGAACGCGTCTCCTACTCGTATTGCGCCAGGGGAACTCTTCTCTTGGATCCGACTCAGCGTCATCTGGAGAAAAACATAGGCGAGGGGTGAGCTACAAGCTCAGTGAGTGGTCAGAAACCAAACACCAACACAACATTTGATCCTAAGGCAATCTCCTATCAAGGAAACCATGGGTAGAAACCCAACGGTTAACAAGGTCACACGGCGGTGTGACCGTACCCGCCCACGCCCTAGCCCCCACAGGGGTGAGTCTAGGGATTTGAAGGACAAAATTTACTGTTCTACACCACTCGTCTTCCGGTAGTCTCTCCCGGTGTGGCCCATACTACCTGGCAACCTCCCGGCACCTCACAGGGTTCAGGCCTCTACCGGACTAGCCTCCCATGATCACTACCTCGGCCGTATGGGCACGCCCACACGCGTCATGAGTAGTACCTGGGAGGGCTCCTCACCGGACTCTACTACGCCGGGTAGTCTCTACTCGGAGCCGACGAAGGTAAGAGCACTCGACACCCGCGCGAACCCCGTGGGTAGTCTCTACTACGTCGGGGCCACGATATACGACAATATTGGTAGGAGCTACTACTTGTTCGCAGCGCGAACCCCATAGGAAAACCTACTACACAAGCTGGTGGGTCGAGTATCAACTCGAGCCCACCCCGTTCACACCAACACCCTCACCCTCACCCCGACGGGTGACATAGGATCTTGGGAGATTACACAAACTGGCAGATCGAACCCACGCCGACCCACTACACCCTCACCCTCACCCTCTCCTCGGGGTGACATAGGCTCTTGGGGAAGAGGTCGATTGCTCTACTCCACTCGTCTTCCGGTAGTCTCTCCCGGTGTGGCCTCTACTACCTCGTGCACAGGGTTCAGGCCTCTACTGGACGAGCCTCCCACGATCACTACCTCAGCCGTATGGGCACACCCACACGCGTCATGAGTAGTATCTGGGAGGGCTCCTCACCAGACTCTGCTACGCCGGGTAGTCTCTACTCGGAGCCGACGAAGGAAAGAACACTCGACACCCGCGAATACGATCCTATGGATCCGTCATCATCGGTTATCAAACACCGATAAGCGCAATGAATTCTCATGAATTCCCTCCAGGGCGCATAACTCAGATGCGGGGAAGACTTTTAATTCTAAATGTCGAAGCCATGGTATGACCCCACAAGAGGTCATACACTTGTCTAACACATTAGACAGGAATCATGGCCATATCGGCATATATTATATATATGCAATTAATTACCCAGGGATAACTTACTTAAACATGCATATGAGGCATAATAAACAAACAATCACAAAGGTATGACTTAAGCAGGCGTTGGGTATCACCAACTCAAAGGGGAGGGTTAAGCGCGATCCGCGCGACAATAGGTGCATGCCAATAATTCCAAGCAAACCCGAGTCAAGTAGGAACTACATCTACTCACTCGGTTCGCGAAAAGAGGGAGGGCGAGAGAGAGGGAATGCCTCATCCCCTCTCGAAGCTGGTCATAGTTTTGCCCCAACAAGATGGGTGCAACAACTATACCACACCCTCTAGTACCAAATCGAGATTATTACGCATACACCCCGTTATTAACCCAAGTTAAACATGCTGGATATGTTCAATTAATAATACAGGTAGTAATTCAAACAAAATAACCTAAGTCATGTCATATTCTATACAATACATATGCAAGTATAAGGTAGAATAGGGGTTCTACACAATATACGAGCTATACAACCTAGCATGCATGATATCTAACATATTTAGGGTGCAATTAAGGCCCCATGGAAGCGCGAAGCACGACTACGTGCATCGAGCGCTCCCGGAAGGGTTGGAATCAAACCACTCACCTAACGAGCGCACGGCTCGCGAAACGCAAGAGAGCGACGAGTTGAATCCGAAGCCTGAAATCAATCCGCCAAGGATCATCCCATGGTTGCATTTGGCTATAACAAGCTGCTCGACACCACGAAGCACTCCGAACGCGTCTGAGCACCGCAAGCACGCCCTCGAGTACCCCGTGCACGCTGCCCATGCACCCCGCACGCATCAAACAACGTCAAGCACGTCCTCGAGCACCTCGTGCATGCTTCCCACGCACTCCGCACGCATCGGGCAAGGCCAAGCACGCCCTTGAGCACCTCGTGCACGCTGCCCGCATACTCCGCACGCGTCGAACAACGTCAAGCACACCCTCGAGCACCTCATGCACGCTTCCCGCACACTCCGCACGCATGCGAGCACGCCGAGCGCGCACCTGCAGCCCCCGCATACCTCTTATGTGATCTCGAGTGTACCAATGCGTCAATCCCACGCCCCTTTAGTACACAAACACAAGTTTAGGTGATGCATGAGGAATCCCATTGGTAAGAGGAGAACAATATGTATATATGGTTCACTCACACATACTCACAAACAAGTGGTGTGCACACATACACAACACATAACACATGAATATGTGTTCCCCCCTCTTCAGCTTCTTCAATTCCAAGCACACACAACAACAATACAAGGCAATGGAACTTCTACTCTTCCCAACAGCCACAACAGACCCGGCTGAACCCAACCGAGGAGAGCGGGAGGTCCATCCGCGGCTCCGGCATGCCCGCACACCGCTGCTCCACCGCCAACACCCCCGACGCCCCGCACCTCCTTACAAACAACACACCTTCAAAGATATTGGAAGAGGAGACTTCATCACCACATCCACCAACAACCAAGCACTCCTTCTCCCTCACATAGGCATTTCCACAAACACATGGTGGGCTGACCACACACAAAGGGTTGGACCATGTGAGGAAATTTGAGAGAGAGGAGGAGATGGAGAAAGGAGTGGAACAACAACAAATACACATATATGTACACTCACCTTCACTTCCTCCATTAGATTCTCCTCCAAACCATGCTCCAATCACACAAAACCACACCCAAAAGGGGCTGGACTAGAGAGCAACAGAGGGAAGAGGGAAGAGACCCCAAGTCGTAACATTTGGGGGGGGGGGGGGTTTTATAGCCAAAAGTGATCAAATGGCAAAATAGCCAAAAGTGACCCGTAAATTCTGAACGGGCTTCACTAAACGGCCATAACTTCCCCAATACAGCTCCAAATTGCACGATTCCAGCGGCATTGGAAGGATAAGACGATTATCTACAACTTTCATGTTTACACCTAGATCAAATAACCCCTCCAGCTATTTCGAAATCTAGGCTAAACATCTTACAGGGCTGCTGCCTGGATTTCTCAACTTCGGGGTATACATGGAAAAATACCCATAACTTTTAATATACGAATCCAGTTGATCCAATTCCACTTCTATATGGAAGGTATCTCCAAACTTAACATCTCGTAATAATATCGGATTTTTATCTCTTCATATTGGATTTTAACAAAATCAAATCCGAATGCCAATCCAAAACTGCATAATTCCAAAAACGTTATCGGAGTTAAACGAAAATTTTATGGGCACTCTAAACAGCACCAGGACCCATAATATGCAGTTATATCTTAAATCAGAGTCCTTAAACCCCAGAAAGTAGCTAAAAAAAATCAAAATTTTAGTGACTCCGATCAAAATTAGGACTCTAAATGACACAGGTCTAACACGTGGGATGGAACGGAACAAGCAAATATCAATTAGGTTACTTACCTCACAATTCAACACCCCAAGCTGGACTCACCCTATTCCAGCTCCTAATTCACGCAGAAAGGAACCCACTGATGAAAATAACCTCAATCAAATATTAAAATATAACTCCATTAATGAACAATTCCAAATCCACCAAGACAAACATGACATCCCCACTACAAACCCCAAATTGATATAGTAAAATCAACCATCAAATGCCTATTTCTCCAGCCCCAAAAACATATTCATATTCTAGCCCCAAATCACCAATTTGATTCAAAACTGAAATAGAACAACCCTAGACGAAGAATAACAATGAAAATAACAAGAATCTTTACCCAGTGTAGCACGAAATATGCTCGACGAAGCTTTTCCCAAATTTTCTTGATTTCCCCTTTTTGATTTCCACCCGAAATAACTCTCGGCCTCTCTCTCTCTCACATAACATATAAACACAGCACCACCGCCGACTTAACCATTTCAATGAAATTAATAAATCCATTAAATTACCAAATTGCCCTTCCACTAATAATCTACGCAACCTCGACTCAAACAACCATAACTTCTCGTAGGATAGTCCACTTAAAATGTTACAACTTATGTTGGAAAGCTGACGAAAATATCTACAACTTCTATGATTAGGCCAAGATCAGAAGAAGCCTCCAACTATATTAAAATTGGCGATGAACAGAAGACCTCGCGATTTCTTCTTCTAAGGGAAGAAATGGTAAAATAACCATAACTTTTCCAATACAGCTCCAAATAACACAAAATTAATTTTATATGAAAGGTAACTCAAAATTGAAGACTTCATATGTTGAGCGTGAATCCCAAATATGCTTCAAAGTTGGTTTTCAAAAATTAAACCAAATGTAGGACTTCAGGGAGAATAAACACCAAAAGCCCAAGAGCATAAAATTATCCTCTACCGCAATCCAAACACGTAAATATTAGCATAAACCGGCATAAGAGGGTACGGGTCATTACATCCTAACCCCCTTAAACAGGATTTGGTCCTCCAAATCCACAAAACACAGAAGAGACCTTCTAGTCCTCCACTCGATCCACTCTAATCATCGTAGCAATCGCCTTCACACCTCGTCCACAGAAGGGGCTCTCCCGAACACCAGTGCAGTCCCAACTTATCCCCCTATCCCAAATGTGCTCTGTATACAACCTTCTACTACAAATCCTAACCTATTGCTTTGTTGAACTTCAGCTTAAATCCTCAACTGACTCAATGAGACCTAACCTAGGCTCTGATACCAACTGTGGCGGTCCGTGTCCCGAAACGCTGACACGAGCGCGCCGAGTGGAGCCGGCACACATGGGGCTTGCAGGGACTCTTGCAGGGGGTCGCAAGGGGTCGCAAGGGGCAATCGCAGGGGGGTCGCTGTAAGACCCCAGACCTATATTTAGACTTATGTTATTCTTTTATATGTTTGGATGGATGGATAGCACAATGATATGTGTTATTTCACATTATTCTTCATTGGGAGTGCATTAGGTTCATATATGCTTAGGTTATATCCTAAGTTGTATGGTTGGCCTAATTTGAATTTAATTTTGTTAATGCCCAAGATGATGTAGTTTAAATCTGATTTTATTATGCAACATTCAATTTTGAGTTAGCTTTCATACAAAATTGGAATTAGATCATCTGGATTCCTGTAGCAAAAGTTATCATTGTTTTTCCAATTATACCCTAGGGATGAAAAATGTCTGGCAGCAGCCCTGTTTGAAGTTAATTGCATAATTAGAAATAGGTAGAAGTGTTTTTGGAGATTAACATAAACATAAAAGCTGTAGATAATCGTCTTGGCTTTCTAACGGAGTTTGAATTATGCAATTTGGAGTTAGACTGTAAAAGTTATGGCTATTCTAGTCAAGGCTGCGCAGAATTTTTAAAAGAGGACAATTTGGTAATTTGGGCGGATTTATCAATCCCATTTAATTGAATGGGTGGAGTCTGTGGTTTATATGGTGTGAGAGAGTGAGAGAGTCAGTTGAGACTCATTTAAAAAAAAAACAGAGAAAGTGAAGTGGAGAAGGGGAGGAGGGGAAGAGATTGAGGAGATTGTTGTGAATCCCTTGTTTTTCTTTTTTTTACTTTGTTGCCTTGTTGGCTGTTTTGGCTCTCTTTCTTTGCTGCTGCGATTGGGGGCCTGTCATGGCTGATTCAAGAGGGTTTGGTGAGATGAGAAGTGAAAGTTTGATGTTGGCTCATAGGGGTGAGTGAAATCCAAGTTATTTCTTAGTATTTCATCTTTATTTGGTGTTGTTTGTGTGTCCATTGGTGCTGGAAATCATGGCTGAATGTATGTGTGTTGTTTGTTGTGAGAAAGAGTGTGTGTAGGCTTAGTAGCATATGATGGTGATGTGGAAGCCCTTATGTGCACCATCTTCTCTTCTTCCCAAGGTATCTTCACCTCCCCTTTGTGCCTTGTAGGTGTTTGTGTTTATACTTCAAAGAAGTATGGGTGGTCCTATCTAGTATTTTGGGTGGTCAGCAAGGGATGCTTAAGTATTGTTGTATGTGTTTTTCCTCTTTCCTTATTGTTGGGAGTTGTGTGTCATAATAAGGCAGATTTTCTGTCTTGTGAAGACCCATATGAATTTGATGTTTAGAGATATATTTTGAGGAATATATCTTCATATAACATGATTATCTATTTGGTGTAATTATATTACCTGTGGCATAAGTTATGATCTATTTTGTATGGACTGACCAGATTCGAGTAGAACAGACAGTTTCTGAAAATAATTTATTTCAGACATTTAGAGATTCAATTGGATTATGGTATCTTCATGGATTATGATCCTAGCATATCAATGAATATGTATGATTTATTTCAGAATTTTTGGATAAGTAATTGGTGCTGTGGAGATCAAAGTGTAGGGTTATATTGCTGCCCAGATTTCTGTAGTGCTGCCTAGATTTATAGTGCTGCCCAGATTTGTTTGTGGTGAAGGTGTGAGGTTTCTTAATGATTTATATGTGATTTAATTGAATGATGGCCTAAGATGAGTGGATTTTGGTGGTGTGGAATAATTGGTTTAGTGGTTGGAGGTATGGGGTGTATTTTGCATTTGTTGGCTAGGATCTTAGGATATGTTTGTATTATTTTTTTTAATTTTTTTTTATGCATGGATGTTTTAATCCTTGGCTGAGTTGGCAATGTTTGTTTATCCAGAGGGGTCTCCTCAATATGAGGAAGGTGGTGATCTTGTATTTAGGCTTGTGGTGGGAATGATTATACTCCCAAGAGTCCAGTAGCGATGGCATTACTGTTGGTCTGTCCGATGCGCGTGATTATTCACGGGATGGAATGATTGTATCTGTGAGTGGATCTAACTTGACATTCTAATAATATAGTTCCATACATAGTCATGTTTATGGTATGATATTAATCATGTATGCATGACTATGGTGGCATCCTTAAATGATAACATGACATGGTTAAGTAGATTATAATTGAGATTGCATGATTACTTGTCATACATATATTTATATTACATCCTCACGTGCTAATACATTAATTAAACCTGGAATATGTAGTTAAAGGTAGGATTTGACATTATTATATACATATTGTTATATCTTGAATGCATGTTCATGATATATCCTTGTTAATAGCTATCCAGCTTTGATAATGGCTGTCTAGCCTTGTTAATGGCTGATATATATATTATCAGCATGATTTATAGATTTTTGCCTAAAGATCTGGTTAGAGACATCATTTAGGGGTAGGGGATCTGATCGTATAGGTCAGATCTGGTTGCTTATTGTGGTAACATCGTAGGTCCTCAACCGATTTGTGTCGAGTCTGTTTAGGGTGGGTTGATTATGGTAGTTCTTGCAAGTCGTGAGTGCGAACCTACAGTTGAGTTGGGGTAAACTCTGGGTGTCCTTCACGAGGGAGCGTTTTCAAGGTTCATCCTGGACGCCCACGGTATCCGATGGTTCAGATCGGCTACGCGTCAGAGTGGTTGGATGACGGAGAGCCTTAGCCAAGATACTAGGTTTGACAGTTTAGTTTTGCATTTAGATGCTTCGTGTGAGTCAGTTGAGGTGAGGGTAAACTCTGGGTGTCCTTCACGAGGGAGCGTTTTCAAGGTTCATCCTGGACGCCCACGGTATCCGATGCTTCAAATCGGCTACGCGTCATAGTGGTTGGATGACGGAGAGCCTTAGCCAAGATACTGGATTTATCGACCCTGTTCGTAAAGTGATGGAGTCTAGGGCGGGATCCATTGATGCTGTTTGTGATGCGGTCGGGCTCTGGTGGACTTGACGGATGGAGTGATACTCCCTGTATTGGCCAAGCCGATGCATTTGCAGGAATGGGTCGCCTAAGAGAAGTCACTGTGCAACAGGAGGAACTGTGAGGCATTTGTGTGTAGTGGCATTGCAGTCACTAGGATATATATATATATATATATATGTATTTATAGCGTTGATAGCATGGGATGGATCCCCTGTGGTATGGGATGCAGACAGATCTGTCTTTATGCTGGGGACATAGCGAGGTTAGTGTTATAGCGTTGCTAGCATGGGATGGATCCTCTGTGGTATGGGACGCAGACGAATCTGTCCTTATGCTGGTGACATGATTAGATTAGTGTGAGTTGGCCTTCTGCGGTGATGGTACCTAAGGCTGGTCGGCTTATACTTAATAGTTATTTATGTAGGTTTTATGGATGTGTTGGAACTGTAATTTGAGGTCTCTTGTAGTTAGTTTCATTCACTAGGCCTTCATCGGCTTACACCCTCTTTTTATGGGTTTCATCCAGGTGTTGCACGGATTGGTGACTTGTGTGTTGTTGAAGGTGTTGTGGGCCTCTCGGCGATTTGGTGAGCCTGTCAGCTTCCTGTTATTTTTCGTACCAGGTGTTTTGTTATTGTTGATATATACATTTGACTGTATTTGTAATTATGACTTGTGTTCACACGGGACGGTGATTGTGTATTCCTTTGAGGCCCCAACTATCTGTTCTATGGCCTTGTATTGTTCAGTTATTTATTCATTAACTCTTCCGCTATCGTTTATTTTGATCCAATCATTTATTTCTTATGATTTATTCTGATTATGATATATTCGGTATTGTACACGTGTCACCCCTTGGAGACGGCCGCTCTGGGGGCGTGACAGTCGCAAGGGGCTCGCAAGGGGGCCGGGGGGGGGGGGCGGTGGAGCCGGCACAGGAGGGGTCGCAGGGGGCTGAGACGAGAGAGGGGTAGGGTTTCTTCAAATTTTTAGGGGCGACGAGAGAGGTTTCTTTCGAACGAAATTTTTAGATGGGGAGAGAGAGGGACAAGTGAGAGAGAGGGGGTTTGAGTGATGCGAAACCCTAACCTTCACGAGGAGCTTCAAATACACATCGTCGGATTTGGGGGCTCGCGGGGGAGTCGCGGGGGGGGGGGGGGCGATGGGGCAGTGGAGCCGGCACACAGGGGGCTTGCAGGGACGCTCGCAGGGGGGTCGCAAGGGGCAATCGCAGGGGGGTCGCAAGGGCTCGCAAGGGGGCCGCGGGGGCCGGTGGAGCCGGCACAGGGGGGTCGCAGGGGGCTGAGACGAGAGAGGGGTAGGGTTTCTTCTGATTTTTAGGGGAGACGAGAGAGGTTTCTTTCGAATGAAATGTTTAGAAGGGGAGAGAGAGGGACAGGTGAGAGAGAGGGGGTTTGAGTGATTACCTGCTTCACTGGTTGCATGTACCATCGGATATAATCTCTCCGCCATCAGATTTAAAATCATCACATCGGACGCCTAATATTCAATCTGCACCTGCCATTCCGCTTTACCCAATCGACCCTATACACACACACACACACACACACACACACATAGGGCTGCAACTTGGGTCGGGTTGAACCCGATTTTTACATGGGTTGGGTTGATCAAATCGGGTTCGGGTTTGGGTTCGGATTGGCCAATTCGGGTTGACTCACAAATCGGGTTGGGTTCGGGTTGGCCTCCGACCCAACCCGACCCAACCCGAACCCGTAAATTAATATTTAAAAAAAATCATGGCCGTTTATTTTGTAACTTCTAATATGGGTAGTCCAAATTTTAGGTAAACTTAGCTAATCTTATGGGTTGGGTGGGGTTGATTTATTTAATTTACACATCATGTTAGAAATTCGGGTTGGGTCGAGTTGATTCAATTCGGGTTGAAAATCGGGTTGGGGTCGGGTTGGTCCAATTCGGGTTAAGTCGGGTTGGGTCGGGTTGGTTTATTTAATTTCGGGTTGGGTTCGGGTTGGTCCAATTCGGGTTGAAAATCGGGTTGGGTCGGGTTAGGGTTGGGTCGTTTGGAATTCGGGTTGGGTTCGGGTTGGGGTCAACCCGAACCCAACCCGCCCGAGTTGCAGCCCTACACACACACAATCCTATCCAACATTATGCATGCAACACCACGAACACGCATGTCCGTCTTCGCATCACCTAGCTCGCTGGGTCTTTTGCAGACATGGCCACATAGACATAGCCACAAAGACTTGGGTCCTACGTTCTCGGACCTGGCCACGCAGACGTACGCCCACCTAGACGTTGGCCACCAAGACTGAGCCACCTAGATGATGCAATGCATGCATGATCAACCATTCATTCCAAAACATATGCATGTGATAAAATAATATAGCCTCTAAATATATGAGTTATATATGTAAAATGAACGCCTCATAATAATCATGATGACATGCTCAAATATTCCATACCCCGAATAACAGTTGTATATTTTAAAGTAACTATGATGCGGAATGATATACCATATAAGTAGTTTGAAAACTACATAAGAGACTTGACCCACTCACCTTAGTCCAACGACACGAAACAACTCAAGGAGGTATAAGGCAACCTAACCAGTCCTGAAACGATAGGAATCGATAACAAAATGCGCGAACAATACGGATCCTGATGGAGCCCGTGTTAGAGTAATGTTCTAAAAGCCATGACTTATGTAATAAACTCTATTATTAAGATGGTCTTAGCATTTTGATGAGAATTATTATTGGTAAATGCTTGCATTATATTGTTTGAAATATTGTGCTTGTTTTTAATTTAATCCTTTAATTTACACTGTAGATAATCTGGTGTGTAGAGTTCGGCTTACACACAGAAGATCAGATTATCGGTTCCCTGTGAATTATAAGTATAGGTTCACAACCTTAGATGGACTTGGATAATCCATTGGATAAAGGTTGTAGTGCAGTTCATCTTACGTAGTTTATCTTGATGATAAAAGACCGGTTGATAGGTTTTGGGTGATTGTACTAGTACACCTTGTGTGTATTGAATGGATCAAGTTGGGGTAATTATTTTTTGTACTGACTGGATAAAATAATTTACACCCCATATTTATTATGATTGCTTATGCTCTTAATCCTAAAATTGTTCTTAAACATGTGCATTTGTTATTTGTCATTTTGATTTATTGAAAGAGTGAGATTCTACTATGGATCAATAGGCTCGGTAAGTTGGGTGACAATAACACTTGTATGATGAATATTTGCTATTGATGGAATCCACGTCTCCAATAGGAGGTTGATGATACTCTCTTTTGGATGCTTATAAGTTTTGATTATGTCTACCCCGGCCGGTGGATTTAATTATCCGACATATCAAATAAGTTAAGTGGAAGATCTCAAGGAAAAATAAGATATTATGAAATAATATTGTCAGTAATAATTATTTCATAATGAGTATTGGAATCTTAGCGTGAGGAGATATTAAGCATATAATAGAAGGAGCTCGAAATATTATTTTGATATTAGTATATTTGGAGTGCAGTCATAATTCTTTAGTGGATTGAATTATGACTTATGGGCTTTCGATTTTTAATTCTAGATTGAGTTATGGTACCCAAGCCCATAGGAGCCAACTACTAATTTCTCCTTTAGGTCCCTGCCCTAGCCTATAAATATGTGGCTTCCTCTCTCTCTCAAAGACATGGTTTCTGCCGAAATCAAAACCCTAACCCTAGAAACCCTTTAGGATCTCTGGATCCAGAAAAGGTGAGGAAAGGAGAGAAGGAGAGCGAAGAGATTCGCGGCTGCCGTTCGAAGCAAGGAGACCACATTACACTGCGGATCTGCAACATAGAAAGGACATACAACAAAAGATCTGAAGGTTCCGATCGAGCGATTCATCGTCGTCCCTCAGATCGGATCTTCCTCCTCGGCAGAACTCTGATCTGAGTTCTGAAGGTAAACCCTAATTCTGCATTGTAGGGTTTGCATTAAAAAGATTTAATAAAAATTTTTGTTATCGATCTATACCTCGATCAATGGATCTTGGCAATCGGAAAATATTTTTTCAACAACTGGTCTCAGAGCCAACTCGTTGATACTATGTGTAGATCGAATACAACCATGTTGTCCATCCACATGATAAACGATTAGATCTATATACCATGAGAATAGTCTAGATTGTAGATCTATGCTAATTTTGTTTTGCAGCGAGATCTTAATCCGGCTATTATAGTTATTGTTTTGTTTATATTCTTGTTTTATGTGAATGGTTCTCACGCGGGTTGTGCGTGGTTATATTGTATGATAGAAAATTAAACAATATTGTAAACTCCGCGAGTGGGAGTATTATTGTAATTTTTTTTCAATCTACACGAGAGAGTTCTTGAAGGGATTCGAGGGATCGGCTTTGATGTGGTACCAGATCGGCATCAGGAAGATCACGGACGGAACCAGATGATATCGGATCATCACAAGAAGGATTTGCGATCAAAACGAGACAATCGATTCTCTAATCTAACGGTTATAAATCCCGTCGGATGAAGAACAGATGCGTTTTCAGCAAAGCAAATCGGTCGTTCCTAGATGCGAGCCGGCCCCCCTGGACCCCTCCTGCTCGCATTAGAATTCCAGTCGAAGTGCATCATAGTCATTGTGCGACCATAATAGCCGGAATTCTAATTTTCTATTTATTGTATGTTTTGTGCATGTTATTATACTCATGATTTTATATTACGTGGATGTTAACTAGTATAACGGACCCACCTTATATGGACAACATGGATATTAGCATACAATAAATATGTTTATAACCCTCAAAAGGATTTAAAATATTAAGTGGGAGCGGGACATTATTGTATAATTCCCACGGTCTCCACCACCAACTTGTAGGTAATACAATTTATCTTGCGTGTTGGCTATAGGCCTTCCTCCCCATCGGATGAGTTAAATTGTAGACATTATCGGTACAAGTTATCTTAAAAAGTAATTTTGGGTAATTGTTAGTGTGCACTATCTCCCCATCGGAGGAGTGCATTGCAAACAATTGATCTAAAAATTAGGTGGTGGTTTACACTTAACTATAAGTAATAGTACCCTCCCCATCGGAGTCACTGCTATTATTTGAAGGACCAAAGTATGTCAACTATTTAATTTCACTTGGTATAAAAGGATACCCAGATAGTAAAATTAATAGGAATTGGCCTATCTGGTCTAAGTTTGAGTGGTATACGTCCTCATTATCGAGGCATGCTATTCAATAAGAGATCTGGTTGTTGATGAATTCTTTTAATATGGTAGAGGGACCCATCTTTAAATTGAATTCGAAGCTTTATTTACCATGTCATAATTTTCTTTATATTATGTTTGATTCTCAGGATTCAAAATGTCTGCTTTTAATCCACTTGTTGTTATTCTCAAAGAATGTAAATTGACTGGACCTAATTACATTGACTGGAAAAGAAACTGGATATTGTGTTGACTTCCTCAGAGTACAAGTTTGTACTCACTGAAATTTGTCTTCCTAAACCTGGTGAGGGGGCAACCGATGAGAAAACCCAGACTTATCAGAAATGGCTAAGGGCTGATGAGATGGCTAGGTGTTACATTCTGGCATCTATGTCAAATGTTCTAAGTCATCAGCATCAGTCTATGATCACTGCCTACGACATGATGGTCAGCCTTAAGGAAATGTTTGGTGACCAGAGTCGTGCTGCTAGGCAAGTGGCCATGAAAGAACTGATGAATACTAGCATGGCGGAGGGGACACCAGTAAGGGATCATGTTCTAAAGATGATGGGTCATCTCAATGAACTAGAGATCCTAGGAGCTGAAATTGACGGGGAGACCCAGGTCGATATCATACTCCAGTCTCTACCAGAATCTTTTAAGCAGTTCCGTGTCAACTACACGATGAATAAACGTGACTACACGTTGGCAGAACTGCTCAAAGAGCTTCAGGCGGTAGAGGGTCTCAACAAGAAGCCGGCTAGTGTTTACATGACTGAGAAAGGTTCTACTTCAAAGGCTAAAGCCAAGAAGAAGAGAAAGGTTCAGCATGCATGCTCAAGTTGTGAATAAAATTCAAGGACAGACACAGAAAAAGCCGAAAGGCAAGTGTTTTCAGTGTGGACAATCAGGTCATTGGAAGAAGCAATGTCCGGTCTATCTCAACAAACTGAACAACGCAGGTAAATCTTATTCACTAATAGTTGAAACATGTTTAGCGGTCCGATCTACTAGGACCTGGTGTGTAGACTCGGGAGCCACTAATCATGTATGCAATTCGTTGCAGGGGTTCCAGAAAACCAGGAGACTAAGTGATGGAGAGATTTATCTTCACATGGGGAATGCTACAAAAGTGGCAGCAGTGCATTAGGAGTCGTTTATCTACATTTCAGTAATAAAAGGATTTTAATTTTAAAGGATTGTCTTTATGTACCTTCCATTAGAAGGAATTTAGTTTCTATTTCTAGATTGGTTATGGATAGTTATTATGTTTATTTTGATAACTCTGTGGTTATCAAGAATAAGGGACATTTTATCTGTTCTAGTACATTGGTGGATGATCTTTGTGTTATTAATCCTGAATCTCCTAAACTGCATGAATTGAATAACACTAACATGTTACCACTAAAGAGAAAAGAATCTTCTCAGATGAACCAAACGTATCTTTGGCACTTACGCCTTGGTCATATTAATCTAAAAAGGATTCAAAGACTGGTTGAAGATGGACCACTGAGTTCATTGGAAGTGGAGGCACTTCCAGTCTGTGAATCTTGCTTAGAAGGAAAATGACCAAGAGGCCGTTCTCGGCCAAGGGCAATAGAGCCGGAGGACTGTTGGAATTGGTTCACTCCGATTTGTGTTGTCCCATGACTGTCCAGGCAAGAGGTGGTTATGAGTATTTCATCACATTTATTGATGATTACTCAAGATACGGGTACATTTACTTGTTTTGCCTAAAGTCTGACGCCTATGATAAGTTCAAAGAATTTAAGGCAGAGACATAGAAGCAGACGAGTAAATCCCTAAAGTCACTACGATCTGATCGTGGTGGTGAATACCTCTTGGGAGAGTTTAGGGAATACCTATTGGAGCACGGGATTACATCCCAATTGACTGCGCCAGAGACACCCCAGCAAAATTGTGTAGCAGAAAGAAGAAATAGGACTCTTTTGGAGATGGTGAGGTCTATGATGAGTTATTCTAGTTTTGGGGACTGCTTTAGAAACGGCTGCTTACCTGTTGAACTTGGTTCCAAGGCAGTATCCTTTACTCCCACAGAATTGTGGACTGGACGCAAACCTAGCTGCAGCATATTTGAATTTGGGGTAGTCAAGCACATGTGCTAAGAAAGGATCCTAGCAAGTTGGAATCAAGAACAGAAGTATGTTTCTTTGTAGGGTACCCAAGAGGAACTAAAGGTGGTCTATTTTATAGTACTAAGGACCAGAAGGTCATTGTAAGCACTAATGCCCAGTTCTTAGAAGAAGACTATATTCTAAATCACAAGCCAACAAGTAAAGTTGTTCTAGAGGAATTGAGGAAAGAGGAACAAGTAGAAAGTTCCTCGATACCACCAACATTTGAACCAGTTCACGGTGATACTATCAACACCTTAGACTCAACCTCAGAACAACGTGTGGATTATAGCGCACCGGGTTCACAAGTGACACGACAAGTTGTCACTAGCACCCCTGTAGTACCTCGTCGTAGTGGGAGGGTTATCCAACAACCTGAGAGGTATATGTTCTTGGGAGAGTCATATGACAAGATCCCTGGGGAACATAATGCCGAACCCTGTAACTACAATGAAGCACTACAAGATAAGGATGCAGAGCTTTGGCAAAAGGCTATGATATCTGAAATAGAGTCTATGTACTCGAATCAGGTCTGGGAACTTGTGGATCCACCCGAAGGGATAAAACCCATTGGGTGCAAATGGATCTATAAGAAGAAAAGAGGATCAGATGGAATGGTTGAGACTTACAAAGCAAGACTCGTGGCAAAGGGTTTTACTCAGAAAGAGGGAATCGATTATGAGGAAACATTTTCATCGGTAGCCATGATGAAGTCTATCCGGATTCTTTTGTCCATTGCAGCTAATTTCGATTACGAAATTTGGCAAATGGACGTCAAGACAGCTTTCCTCAATGGAAGTCTTGACGAGTGCATCTATATGGTGCAACCAGACGGTTTCATAGCAAAGGGTCAGGAGCATATGTTGTGCAAGCTCAAGAAGTCCATTTATGGACTCAAGCAGACATCAAGATCTTGAAACATCCGTTTTGATCAGGCAATCAAATCTTTTGGTTTTGATCAATGCCCAGATGAACCTTGTGTGTATAAGAAGCGCAACAGAAATGTGGTGGTGTTTCTAATACTTTATGTGGATGACATCTTACTCATCAGAAATGATATTGGGGTATTGTCTACAGTTAAAGTATGGTTATCCAGCCAATTTGACATGAAGGACTTGGGAGAAGCCAGTCACATCCTTGGGATCAAGGTCATACGCGATCGCAGAAATAGGATGTTGGGCTTATCACAAGCTACTTATATTGACTCAGTTCTTACCAGATTTAGCATGCACGATTCCAAGAAAGGTTTTTACCCTTCAGACATGGAATTACTCTATCTAGGGAGCAATGTCCGACTTCTCCAAAGGAGATAGAGAAATGAAGGCAGTTCCTTATGCTTCGGCTGTAGGAAGCCTCATGTATGCAATGCTTTGTACTAGACCTGACATTTGCTTTGCAGTTGGCATAGTTAGCAGATATCAGTCTAACCCTGGGCAAGAACACTGGACTGCAGTAAAACATATTCTCAAGTACCTGAAAAGGACTAAGGATTATATGTTGGTTTACCAGGCAGAGAGTCTTACCCATAGGGTACACAGACTCGGACTTCATGTCAGATAAGGATTCCAGAAAGTCAACATCAGGATATGTGTTTACTTTGGGAGGTGGAGCCATAAGTTGGAGGAGTATCAAGCAATCATGTATTGCTGACTCCACCATGGAAGCCGAATATGTGGCAGCCTCTGAGGCAGCAAAAGAGGCAGTTTGGCTCAGGAACTTCCTCATGGATCTAGATGTGGTACCTCTGATAGAATCGCCTATTACACTTTATTGTGATAATAGCGGAGCTGTTGCAAATTCAAAGGAACCACGGACCCATAAGAAAGCAAAGCACATTGAGTGTAAGTATCATTTGATACGAGAGATAGTTCAGCGAGGCGATGTCATTGTGACCAAGATTGCATCAGAAAACAACTTGGCAGACCCTTTTACAAAGAGCTTGACGGCTAAGTCATTTGATCGTCACGTAGAAGGAATGGGAGTTAGATGTATGGCTTCATGGCTTTGAGTCCAAGTGGGAGATTGTTAGAGTAATGTTCTAAAAGCCATGACTTATGTAATAAACTCTATTATTAAGATGGTCTTAGCATTTTGATGAGAATTATTATTGGTAAATGCTTGCATTATATTGTTTAAAAAATTGTGTTTGTTTTTAATTTAATCCTTTAATTTACACTATAGATAATCTGGTGTGTAGAGTTCGACTTACACACAGAAGATCAGATTATCGGTTCCTTATGAATTATAAGTTGAGGTTCACAACCTTAGATGGACTTGAATAATCCATTGGATAAAGGTTGTAGTGCAGTTCATCTTACGTAGTTTATCTTGACTATAAAAGACCGGTTGATAGGTTTTGGGTGATTGTACTAGTACACCTTGTGTGTATTGAACGGACCAAGTTGGGGTAATTATTTTTTGTACTGACTAGATAAAATAATTTACACCCCATATTTATTATGATTGCTTATGCTCTTAATCCTAAAATTGTTCTTAAACATGTGCATTTGTTATTTGTCATTTGGATTTATTAAAGAGTGAGATTCTACTATGGATCAATAGGCTCGGTAAGTTGGGTGACAATAACATTTGTATGATGAATATTTGCTATTGATGGAATCCACGTCTCCAATAGGAGGTTGATGATACTCTCTTGAGGATGCTTATAAGTTTTGATTATATCTAACCCGGCCGGTGGATTTAATTATCCGACATATCAAATAAGTTAAGCGGAAGATCTCAAGGAAAAATAAGATGTTATGAAATAATATTGTCAGTAATAATTATTTCATAACGAGTATTGGAATCTTAGCGTGGGGAGATATTAAGCATATAATATAAGGAGCTCGAAATATGACTTATGGGCTTTCGATTTTTAATTCTAGATTGAGTTATGTTACCCAAGCCCATAGGAGCCAACTACTGATTTCTCCTTTAGGTCTCTGCCCTAGCCTATAAATATGTGGCTTCCTCTCTCTCTCAAAGACATGATTTCTGCCGAAATCAAAACCCTAACCCTAGAAACCCTTTAGGATCTCTGGATCCAGAAAAGGTGAGGAAAGGAGAGAAGGAGAGTGAAGAGATTCGCGGCTGCCGTTCGTGTCACGCCCCGGGCGGCCGTCCCCGAGATATGGCAAATATATATATGATATCAGCAATCCATACACGAGATCAAATAAGGACTACACAACATCAAAGGCAATAAAGCAATAACCAAGTAACTGACATCAAATATATACAAATAGCGGAAGCTCAAATGACTAAGTCTGTAATTCAAAGACATATTTACAGACTAGAGTACACAATCAACTGTCCTATGAGAGCCAATATACACAACAACAGACATCAACAGTCCACATACCGTGCACAAGCACAAGTATAATACATACATGGAAAAGGGAATGCTGATGGCCTCTCACTCGCAAGACATCCAACGCAAACGCGGGTCTCCTACTCGTACTACGCCAAGGGGAGCTCTTCTCTTGGATCCGACTCAGTGTCAACTGGAGAAAAACATAAGCGAGGGGTGAGCAACAAGCTCAATGAGTGGACAGAAACCAAACACCAACATAATCATTTGATACTAAGGCAATCTCCTATCAAGGAAAGCCATGGGTAGAAACCCAACGGTTAAGAAGGTCACACGGCGGTGCAACCCTACCCCACCCTCGCCCTAGCCCCCACAGGGGTGAGTCTAGGGACGTGAAGGACAAGACTTGCTATTCTACACCTTTCGTCATCCGGTAGCGCTCTCCCGGGCAGCCTCTACCTAGAGCCGGCCACGGTCGGTACACTGTCGACAGCGTCGATGGTACCTACAGGTGGGGGTCCACCCAGGGTGGCTCGTACCTAGGAAGCATCCGCACGGATCCGGCGAATGGGAGAACGATAATTCACGCTCGTAATATCATCTGGTGGCCAACCGTCGTGCAGCCTCACCTGGTACACTCCCATGATCAGTACATCCGCCGAATGCATCGGGAGTACCTACAAGTGAGAGTCCTCTGTCAGGGCAGCTTCAATGTCGGGTTCCCGGTACGACGATATTGGAAGGAACCACTACTTGTTCGCAGCGCAAACCCTATGAAAAGCCAACTACTCCAGCTGGTGGGTCAAGTATCAACACGAGCCCACCCCGTTCACACCAACACCCTCACCCTCACCCCGACGGGTGACATAGAATCTTGGAAAATTGCACAAACTGGCAGATCAAACCAACACCGACCCACCACACCCTCACCCTCACCCCCTCCTCGGGGTGACATAGGCTCTTGGGGAAGAGGTCGATTGTTCTACACCGCTCGTCATCCGGTAGTCTCTCCCGGTGTGGCCTCTACAACCTGGCGGCCTCCCAGGTCCCAATCTCTGCTATATGGGCACACCAACATGCGTCGTGGATAGTTCCCAGGAGCACCTCACAGGGTTCAGGCCTCTACTGGACTTGTCTCCCAAGACCGCTACCTCAGCCGTATGGGCACACCAACACGCGTCATGAGTAGTATCTGGGAGCGCTCCACCGGACTTTACTATGCCGGGAAATCTCTACTCGGAGCCGACGAAGGAAAGAACACTCGACACCCACGAATACGATCCCTATGGATCCGTCATCATCAGTTATCAAACACCGATAAGCGCAATGAATTCTCATGAATTCCCTCCAGGGCGCATAACTCAGATGCGGGGAAGATATTTTATTATAAGTGTCAAAGCCATAGTATGACCCCACAAGAGGTCATACACTTGTCTAACACATAAGACAAGAATCAAGCCATATCGGCATATATATAATATGCAATTAACTACCCAACGATGGTCTACTTAAACATGCATACATGGCATCAAACAGGTAAACACACACAAATTACAACCTAACATACGTTAGATAACACTAACCTAGAAGGGAAGGGTTAAGCGCGATCTGCGCAACAACAGGTGCATGCCAATAATTCCAGGCAAGCCTGAGTCAAGTAGGAACTACATCTACTTACTCAGCTCGCAAAAAGAGGGAGGGCGAGAGAGAGGGAAAACCTCATCCTTTCTTGAAGTGGGTCATAGTTTTGCCCCAACTAGATGGGTGCAACAACTATACCACACCCTCGAGTACTAAAATCAGAGGAATATTACGCATACACCCCGTTATTAACCCAAGTTTAAACATGCATGATAAATAGGGGTAGTATTTCAAACAAAACTACCTAAGTCATGCCATATTCTATACAATACATATGCAAGTATAAGGTAGAATAGGGGTTCTACTGTTAGACCTGTGTCATTTAGAGTCCTAATTTCGATCGGAGTCGCTAAAATTTTGATTTTTAGCTACCTGGTGGGGTTTGAGGACTCTGATTGAAGATATAACTACATATTATGAGTCCTGGTACTGTTTAGTACTGCCCATAAAATTTTCGTTTAATTCCGATAACGTTTTTGGAATTATGCAGTTTTGGATTGGTATTCGGATTTGATTTTGTTAAAATCCAAGATGAAGAGATAAAAATCCGATATTATTACGAGATGTTAAGTTTGGAGATAGATTCCATATAGAAGTGGAATTTGATCAACTGGATTCGTATATTAAAAGTTATGGGTATTTTTCCATGTATACCCCGAAGTTGAAAATCCAGGCAGCAGCCCTGTAAGATGTTTAGCCTAGATTTCGGAATAGGTGGAGAGGTTATTTGATCTGGGTGTAAACATGAAAGCTGTAGATAATCTTCTTAGCTTTCCAATGCCACTGGAATCATGCAATTCGGAGCTGTATTGAGGAGGTTATGGCCGTTTAAGTGAAGGCTGCGCAGAGTTTTAAGTCCGAGGACGACTTGGTCTTTCACTCCGCCCTTGCCTATTTAAGGCCCCAAATGTTACGAGTTCAGCCACAATTAGCCACTGTTTGGGCTCTCTTTTGAGCTGGTCCAGCCCTTGATGAAGGCTTGGGTGGAGGAGATGGTGGTGAAGGAGAAGAAGAAGTTGAAGAAGGTGAGTTGGGGTGGTTGTTGTTGTTGTTGTGATTCTTTCTCTTCCCCATCTCCTCTCTTTCAGCCTCCCTAATGGTTTCCCCTCTCTTTTTCACTCAGCCCCCCATGTGTTTGTATTTATGCCTTGGTGAAGGAGAAGTTGGTGGAGGAGTAAGAAGAGGAAGAAGAAGGGTTTGGAGCACATAAGGTGTGTGTGTGTGCCTTGTTGTTGTTGAGGTTGTCTTCTCCCTCTCCTCCACCCTTGCTCCCCCCCCCCTAAATTTCCCCTTCCATTTGGTCCAGCCATGAAGAGGAGAGGCAAAGAAGAGCAAGGAGGAGGTGGTGGTGGTGGTCGAGGGTGCGCTTGCGAGCCCCTACGCCCCCGACTCCATTTGGTGAGTTTCTCCCCCCTTCTTTAGTGGTTTTTATGCATGGTTGGATGTTTGGGGAGGGCTTGCATGGGTGGTGAGTGTGTTGGGTGCATGTGTGTAACGTTTCGGTATTTTTCGGCCTTATATATTTATTTTAAATATATAATGGAAATTTTAAAATTTGATTTTTTATATTTCATTTTTTCAGATTTGGCGGTGGGCCCAAATGGGTCCAATTTGATTTATAATTATGATAATTATAAATTGATGTTGAAATAATTATTTTATATTTTTTTGTAGATTTTTATAGTGTTAAGATACTTTGGTTGAAATTTGGTGAGATTCAGAGTTCGAAAAATTTGATTTTTAGGCTTAGTGTCAAGTTATTGGGCCTAGGGATCTAGTTGCGAATCCAGAATACATTTTTATAGCCTTCTGGGACATTTCTGTAAATCGGATAGGGATCTGTTTGTAAATCGGGTAGGGATGTCATTGTAAACTGGAAACACTTCAGGGGTCGTTTTGTAATTTCGGTAAACCCATTTAAATAACATGTTTGGGTTAGGGTTTTTCATCCAAATCTCAGAAGTTATGAAGGGTTGTGATGATCTAACCCTAGATGGAGATGGTGAGTGGTGTAATCGGATCTAAGGTGAGATATCATTCCCTATTGATTTTGTTAGTTTTAATTTATTTTTGTTAGGATATGATTACGTCAAGTAATTGTTTGGGGAAGAAGTTTGATGGATTAGGGTTAGGGTTTGATTGATTTAATTTAATGATTATTTGATTTGATTTTTATGGATCTCAAAGGAATTCTTAAGATCAAATTAGATTTATTAGTTTTGGGGATTTAATGGCAATTTTCGGGTTGATTTTATGCTTGGACGTAAATCGTGTTTTTGACTATGATAGAGTCGTTTCTGGAAAAAATGTATTTGACAAACAGAAATAGGTTTTGAAAAGAGCTTTCCAAGGAATCATTAATCGTCCAATTCGGAGTTACGGATAGAAAGTTATGGTTTTTGAAAGATTTCTGTGCAGTTTATTGAAATTCAAATATTTAGCTTGATGACCAAGTTTGATGAATGTTAGAGATTTAGATGATCCCAAATTTGATGTTTAATGAAGTATAGTTTGTTTTGCGGGTTTTGATGATTTTATTGATCTTGAGAACTTAAATAGAATCTTAAATCGATAATTTGGTTTAGTGGGATCAATGAATATTGATTGGATATTGTTGTTATTTGTATGTAAATTGATTGGATTTGAGTTACTCGATCATGGAATTATAGTTGAGCCTTATTGGATTTGTTCAATTATTTTATTCGAGGATTGATCGATCATATGGGTCTTATGGAATAAATGGATATTGATTATCGGATCGGATCATTGTGAGTATATGAGTATTCTAATATTTATTCGAAGTTGGGATTTTCATTAGGACTTTGAAGTGAGTTGTTGATTGTAGGTCTATAAGATATCGGCTTTTGGGATTATTGGACATAGTGCTGTTATAAGTTGGTTGTCAGTTGTTTGGGTCATGATTGATTATTTCTGATCTATTATTGTATAATTGTTATGCTAGGTTATCAACGTGCGAGTGTGTATTGTTGATGCTTGCGTGGACCGAAGGTGAGTAGGTCTATCGATTTATTTCGTGTGAGCTTTTGCTCTATAACATTGAATTTCATATGCCAATCATATTTGTGTGATATTATGTGTCATCCATGCATTTATATTTTGATAAATTTGCATGATTTGGATATTTTCTTCATATTGATCAAATTGCATTTTCGTTGAATGAAGTTGCATGATTTAATTCATTCATCATGTCATTAAAATAGCATGAAGTATGCTATTCATGTTTCAAGAATTAACATAATATTATTCTGATGCTTATGCTTTCGAAATAATATTTGGATTAAAGATTTTCATTTCGAGAGTTTTGGAAAAATTTAGGACTAGTGGAGACAACCTAGTCCTAGGAGATTTTATCAAGATGCATATCATGACATATTTTCTGGAATAAATCCCCCCGTAGTATTTCGCCTTTGGGGAGGAAGGTCTAGGACTCGAAGAGTCCCAAGATCGGTGAGGGGTGTGGTAAAGCATTCCTTACAGCGGCGGATTCCTTTGTTTGGAGTCTGCAGCAACCGGGGCATCCTGTGCTGGTGTTCTCGTAGTGATGGCAGCGGCGACCCATCAGCGTCTTCTAGATCCGACGTCTCCTCGAGGGAGCTTTTTGAGCGATTTAGTCGCTTGGGGCTTGGCACACCTGTTTTGGGAAACGGTTCTTCGATTGAGAACCCTACCGGTCATATCATTTAAGCTGCATGATTTCTATGACGTGGACAAAGGATTGGGCCACGTGATGCATTAAAATTATATTTTATTAAGCTCATGCATTTAAATTGATTTAGTAAAGAAAATTCTTGTTTTGTTTTTATATATAACTTTATATATATATATATGTTGGTATCATTTAACTCTCATGATTTCTCTAATGTGGCCCAAGGATTGGGCCACGTGCGCATTAAAATATTTTTTTAAAGTTCATGATTTTAAATTGATTTAATAAAATAAAAGATTTATTAAATGAAATTCTGATTTTCATAAAACTTTATTTTTATATATACTGTCACGTGAGGTAATTTGTCAGTGGGCTTATTCACTGAGTTAATCACTCACCCTTTTCGATATGGGCTGGTTGTTTCATAACCAGGTAGCTCATCTTCTGAGGACCAAGACAAAGCTTGAACTTTTCATGTGCTTCAGGGATCTCGTCGAGGTAGCAGTACTGGAGAATAAATAATAGTCACGGTCAATTATTTGGATTTACTTTAGTTTAGATGGCTCCCACAGGGGTGGTTTAGTATGTCTTTCCATTCGAATATTTTATTTCTGTTAAACTCTGATATTTTGTAAGACAATTGGTGATTTAAAACCCTTTGATATTATTTACTTTATTGCCATCGTTTTTTTTTAATTATATTTATATTATATTGGTATCATTCATTTAAAAAAAAAAAAAAGAGTTGCAAACTTTGGTCTTGTAATTGGATTAAATTTAGTAGCGACCCGTTTACCGTCCGATAAGCGATTAGGTAAATGTGGGGCGTTACAATGTGGGAGGCCATGAGAGGGAGTTTGGGGGCTGGGCGCGAGGGTCCGCACGCGCGAGCGCGCACGCGGGCGCGCGCGGGGAGCTAGCATGCGCTGAGGCGCGCGCGGGGTGCTGGGAAGCGCGGAGCGCGCGTGCGCACGCGCAGGTTGGGCGCGCGCGGGGGCGCGTATCCGTGCGCTGTCTGCGCGCGGGGCGCAGGGGCCGCGCGCGGGTGCTGCCCGGGGCCGGTTTGGGCGTGCTGAGGGTCGGCACCCTCGGGTGGGTGTCCGGGGGGCTCGGGCACGCGTGCGTGCATCCATGCTTGGGTGCGTTCGAGCCCGTTTGCGTGCATGTCTAGCCTTAGGCATGCCTAATTGATTTATGTGTTTGTTTATGGTTATGCTCATCATTTGATACCCCTTGCCTTGCAGACCTCGTCGGTTGGGATGCGCGACGACCCGGGTATCGGTGAGTGGTTTGATTCCAACCCTTCCGGGAGCGCTCGATGCACGTAGTCGTGCTTCGCGCTTCCATGGGGCTTTATTTGCACCCTAAATATGTTAGATATCATGCATGCTAGGTTGTATAGCTCGTATATTGTGTAGAACCCCTATTCTACCTTATACTTGCCTATGTATTATATAGAATATGGCATGACTTAGGTAATATTGTTTGAATTACTACCTTATTATTATTTGAACATATCCAGCATGTTTAACTTGGGTTAATAACTGGTTTATGCGTAATATTCCTCCGATTTAGGACTCGAGAGTGTGGTATAGTTGTTGCACCCATCTGTTGGGGCAGAACTATGACCAGCTCGAGAGAGAATGAGGCATTCCCTCTCTCTCGCCCTCCCTCTTTTCGCGAGCCGAGTGAGTAGATGCGGTTCCTACTTGACTCAGGCTTGCTTGGAATTATTGGCATGCACCTGTTGTTGCGCAGATTGCGCTTAACCCTTCCCTTCTAGGTTGGTGTCATCCAACGTATGTTAGGTTGTAATTTGTGTATTTGCTTGTTTGTCTTCATGTATGCATGTTAAGTAAGCCACCCTTGGGTATTGATTGCATAGTTTGTATATGCCTATTTGGCCATGCCCTTGTCTAATGAGATTAGACAAGTGTATGACCTCTTATGGGGTCATACCATGGCTTTGACACTTAGAATAAAATGTCTTCCCCGCATCTGAGTTATGCGCCCTGGAGGGAATTCATGAGAATTCGTTGCGCTTAATCAGCGTTTGATGACCGATGACGACGGATCCAAGAGGATCGTATTCGCGAGCGTAGATTGTTTTTCCCCTTCGTTGGATCCGTGTAGGAACATCCCGGCGTCGGAAACGCTGTCCTGGCACCGGGCTCCCATCTGTAGGTACCATCGCTGCGGTCGACAGTGTATTGATCGTGGGAGTATGTCAGGTAGAGGATACCCGGAGAAAGGGCTACCGGTGGACCAAGGGCTTAGAACAATCGACCTCTTCCCCAAGACCCTATGTCACCCCGAGGAGGGGGTGAGGGTGAGGGTGTGGTGGGACGGCGTTGGTTCGATCTGTCAGTTTGTACAATTTTCCAAGATCCTATGTCACCCGTCGGGGTGAGGGTGAGGGTGTTGGCGTGAGTGGGGTGGGGTCGCGTTGATACTCGACCCGGCAGGTTGTATAGATGGTTTTCCGGTGGGGTTTGCGTTGCGAGCATGAGTTATCATTCTCCCCTTCGCCGGATCCGTGTGGATGCTTCCTAGGTACGAGCCGCCCTGGGTGGACCCCCACCTGTAGGTACCATCGATGCTGTCGACAGTGTACTGACCGTGGCCGGCTCCAGGTAGAGGCTGCCTGGGAGAGCACTACCGGATGACGAACGGAGTAGAACAGCAAGTTTTGTCCGTCAAGTCCCTAGACTCACCCCTGTGGGGGCTAGGGCGAGGGCAGGGTATGGTCGCACCGCCGTGTGACCTTGTTAACCGTTAGGTTTCTACCCCTGGCTTTCCTTGACAGGAGTTTGCCTTATATTGAATGTTTGTGTTGGTGTTTAGTTTCTGACCACTCACTGAGCTTGTAGCTCACCCCTCGCTTATGTTTTTCCCCAGTTGACGCTGAGTCGGATCCAAGAGAAGAGCTCCTCTGGCGCAATACGAGTAGGAGACCCACGTTTGTGTTGGATGTCTTACGAGTCAGAGGCTATCAGCATTCCATTTTCATTGTATGTATTATACTTGTGCTTGTGCACGGTATGTGGACAGTTGATGTCTGTTGTTGTGTATATTGGCTCCCACAGGACAATTGATTGTGTACTCTAGTCTGTAATATGTCTTTGAATTACAGACTTAGTCGTTTGAGCTTCCGCTATTTGTATATATTTGATGTCAGTTACTTGTTTATTGCATTTTCTATTGTGGAGTATTTATTTGACCTCGTGTATGGACTACTGATATCATTTATATATTTGTCACGTCTCGGGGATGGCCGCCATGGGGCGTGACAAAAGTTGGTATCAGAGCCATGTCCTGTCAGAGCCAATTGTTTTCCTTGAGATGAGTCCTAGGATTTCGAGATGAGTATTCTGATCCTAGTGCTGGTTCCTTAGTTGCTGATATGCCTCCTCGGAGACGGGCGCGTGGACGTGGTCACCCTCGGGCTTCGGAGGTTTTCGAACCTACCGGAGGCGAGGAGTCTACTGGAGAGTTCTCGGCTGTTAGGCCAGGACTTGCGCAGGATGCCTCCAGCGTGAGCGCGTGCTTACGCTGAGATGGCGGATCTTCTGGAGACTGAGACTAGAGCACTGGAGGCATAGACTGGAGCGTTGGCTGAGCAGGTGTGAGAGATCCAGGAGCTGCGGGCGGCCCGCGTGGCGATCCCGTAGAAACCCTTAGCGACAGATCCACCAGTGGTGCCAGAGATACCCCATGTACCGGTTGGAGACCGCATTCTCCTCCGTTCTGTTTATTGGGGGTATACCATAGAGTTTGCGTGCGGCACCAGTTTCAAGTGTTGAGGATGTGGTGTAGTATTCATTAAGGGGTGATGTCTTCTTCTAGCCTTCCTACTCAGGATAAGGGGCCTTGCAGGGTCAGCGTTGAGACCCGGGCTAGGGTACTCCGTGTTCCTTGTTTGGTTGTCGGGATATCCTATATCGGGACCTCATGAGGCCCTCCCGAGGTTCTTTTCCCAGTCAAGGAATACCTTTGAAGCATCAAAATGATGATGGATTTTTTTTTCCTCACTTGGAATGTGAGATAGCGAGTGGTGAAGCATACGATCGGGATTTAGTGTGTCCTTTTGCAGCTTGGTGGGCGATAGGTTATGGACTAGGGTTCCATAGTGGCATATGGAGTCGCTTCGATATATCATCGTGCATAGTAGCTACCCGGTGTAGCAGAGTCCGGTGAGGCGCTCCCAGGTACTACTCGTGACGCGTGTTGGTGTGCCCATACGGCCGAGGTAGTGGACGTGGGAGGCTACCCGGTAGAGGCCAGAGTCCTGTGAGGTGCTCCCTGGGACTATCCACGACGCTTGTTGGTGTGCCTATATAGCAGAGATAGTAGACATGGGAGGCTATCAGGTAGTGGCCACACCGGGAGAGTGTTACTTGATGATGTCGAGAGCTTGGACTCCCCGTGATGAATCTGCCCATTGAGTGCATGATGCTGGAGTTCCAACGGTTATGGTTGGGCGACCTATTGGTGGTGGCATGTGAAGCACAGTCTGGTACTGTTGCGTTTTGCCCCTACATGGGTCGTAAATGAGGAGACGCGACGCTAGCGTTCGTGATGGGACTCAACCGCCGTATCGGGTAGATGACGTCGCTTAGGCGTTGTCGGGAATCGACGACCTCCTATTGCGTGTCATGCGGATTAAGTGCGGTCGAGCGGCCTACCCAGCGAGTAAGGGTCATCATGAGCGTCAGCCATGCTCGAGGAGCAGATTTGGACTTAATCGTCCCAGGAATTATTTTGATCTCCCCATAGGGGTTGAGGATCAAGTACCTTTGCCGCGAATTGATGATCTATTTTGACCAGCTCTAGGAGCCAGTGTCTTTATGTTGATCGATCTTCGCGCAAGGTACCCTAAATTGGAGATCCGGGAGTTGGGCATTCTTTAGTTGGCCTTTCGTGACCGTTTCGGGCACTACGAATTTTGAGTACTGCCGTCGGGGTAGACGAATACGCCAGATGCCTACAAGGATCTCGAATATGTTATTGGACCTCCGTGGGCTGTTCTGAGGTAGCCTTCGTTGAAGATGTTGGTTGGCATGCCCTCAGGCGAAGTTGTGGATCGTCGCGTTAGAATGCGTTTGTCCGTCGAGAATCCTCAGTGGATGTGGGAGTGAGTTGTCTTGGATTTCGTTGTGGGCTCGCTAAAGTCACGCTCGGGTCACGATGCCATCTGGGTGATCATTGACCGATTGACTAGGTCCGCACTTTTCTCCCTATCCCAACTGATTGAGTCTCTGGACGCTTCAACACGGGTTTGAGCATTCGCGATTGTTCATCTTCATGGCACTCCGATCGGTGCTATTGCGGGCTGAGACGCGTGGGTTACTTCGAGGTTCTGGCGCAGCCTTTGGCAGGCTTCTCGCGCGAGCCTCCCCTCTAAGTACAGCATTTCGATACCGACGGACAGCCAGGCAAGAGGACGATTTAGGCCTTAGTGGACATGCTATTTGCCTGCGTGCTCGACTTGGGGCACTTGGGTGAGGCACCACCCTTTGGGTAGGGGTCTGCCTGTGAGACGACTGCCATCCGAGCATCCAGATGAAATGGAAAAGGGGCACTCTACGGGCGCAGTTTTACACCTCCCCTGTGCTGGGACGGTTGTAGAGCGCCTGTTGGAGGGGCCATAAGTCATTTTATTGACCTTGCGGTGGCCGAGATGGTTCGTGCGTGCCTCTGCACCACCTAGAACCGTTGGAAGGGCTACGCAGGTCATTGTCGCTAGGAGCCTACCTTCGGGGTACGGCGACCATGCTGGCATAAGGTGTCCCGGTTTAAGGGCATCCTCTGTTTCGACGTTCGGGGCGTGTTGAGTCGGCCTTCCATCGGACCGGTTTTCGTCCTTGAGTGGATTAGGGGAGGTGGCTGTCATGAAGCCATGCCCCCGTGGCTGACTCGTGCCTCTGACGTCATCCAATGTCTCATAGCTGAGGCATTATGTCCACGATCCTGCTCACATCATTCCGTTCGAGCCGCTCACCCTCGAGCTGGATTTGTCGTTCGTGGAACAGTTGATCGGGACCATGGACCGATGTGAAGAGAGGCTCCGCACCCAGACCATTCCTTCGGTTAAAGTGCGTGGTAGCACCAGTTGGGTGCCAGGACCACTTGGGAGCCAAGGGACTCTATGGGTGACACTTCTACGTTCGGTCTTACCAGTTGGGTGCCGGTACGACGATATTGGAAGGAACCACTACTTGTTCGCAGCGCGAACCCTATGAAAAGCCAACTACTCCAGCTGGTGGGTCAATTATCAACTCGAGCCCACCCCGTTCACACCAACACCCTCACCCTCACCCCGACGGGTGACATAGAATCTTGGAAAACTGCACAAACTGGCAGATCGAACCAACACCGACCCACCACACCCTCACCCTCACCCCCTCCTCGGGGTGACATAGGCTCTTGGGGAAGAGGTCGATTGTTCTACACCGCTCGTCATCCGGTAGTCTCTCCCGGTGTGGCCTCTACAACCTGGCGGCCTCCCAGGTCCCAATCTCTGCTATATGGGCACACCAACATGCGTCGTGGATAGTTCCCAGGCGCACCTCACAGGGTCCAGGCCTCTACTGGACTTGTCTCCCAAGACCGCTACCTCAGCCGTATGGGCACACCAACACGCGTCATGAGTAGTATCTGGGAGCGCTCCACCGGACTTTACTATGCCGGGCAATCTCTACTCGGAGCCGACGAAGGAAAGAACACTCGACACCCACGAATACGATCCCTATGGATCCGTCATCATCAGTTATCAAACACCGATAAGCACAATGAATTCTCATGAATTCCCTCCAGGGCGCATAACTCAGATGCGGGGAAGACATTTTATTATAAGTGTCAAAGCAATGGTATGACCCCACAAGAGGTCATACACTTGTCTAACACATTAGACAAGAATCATAGCCATATCGGCATATATATATAATATGCAATTAACTACCCAACGATGGTCTACTTAAACATGCATACATGGCATCAAACAGGTAAACACACACAAATTACAACCTAACATACGTTGGATAACACTAACCTAGAAGGGAAGGGTTAAGTGCGATCTACGCAACAACAGGTGCATGCCAATAATTCCAGGCAAGCCTGAGTCAAGTAGGAACTACATCTACTTAATCAGCTCGCAAAAAGAGGGAGGGCGAGAGAGAGGGAAAACCTCATCCTTTCTTGAAGTGGGTCATAGTTTTGCCCCAACTAGATGGGTGCAACAACTATACCACACCCTCGAGTACTAAAATCAGAGGAATATTACGCATACACCCCGTTATTAACCCAAGTTTAAACATGCATGATAAATAGGGGTAGTATTTCAAACAAAACTACCTAAGTCATGCCATATTCTATACAATACATATGCAAGTATAAGGTAGAATAGGGGTTCTACTGTTAGACCTGTATCATTTAGAGTCCTAATTTCGATCGGAGTCGCTAAAATTTTGATTTTTAGCTACCTGGTGGGGTTTGAGGACTCTAATTGAAGATATAACTACATATTATGAGTCCTGGTACTGTTTAGTACTGCCCATAAAATTTTCGTTTAATTCCGATAACGTTTTTGGAATTATGCAGTTTTGGATTGGTATTCGGATTTGATTTTGTTAAAATCCAAGATGAAGAGATAAAAATCCGATATTATTACGAGATGTTAAGTTTGGAGATAGATTCCATATAGAAGTGGAATTTGATCAACTGGATTCGTATATTAAAAGTTATGGGTATTTTTCCATGTATACCCCGAAGTTGAGAAATCCAGGCAGCAGCCCTGTAAGATGTTTAGCCTAGATTTCGGAATAGGTGAAGAGGTTATTTGATCTGGGTGTAAACATGAAAGCTGTAGATAATCTTCTTAGCTTTCCAATGCCACTGGAATCATGCAATTCGGAGCTGTATTGAGGAGGTTATCGCCGTTTAAGTGAAGGCTGCGCAGAGTTTTAAGTCCGAGGACGACTTGGTCTTTCACTCCGCCCTTGCCTATTTAAGGCCCCAAATGTTACGAGTTCAGCCACAATTAGCCACTGTTTGGGCTCTCTTTTGAGCTGGTCCAGCCCTTGATGAAGGCTTGGGTGGAGGAGATGGTGGTGAAGGAGAAGAAGAAGTTGAAGAAGGTGAGTTGGGGTGGTTGTTGTTGTTGTTGTGATTCTTTCTCTCTTCCCCATCTCCTCTCTTTCAGCCTCCCTAATGGTTTCCCCTCTCTTTTTCACTCAGCCCCCCATGTGTTTGTATTTATGCCTTGGTGAAGGAGAAGTTGGTGGAGGAGCAAGAAGAGGAAGAAGAAGGGTTTGGAGCACATAAGGTGTGTGTGTGTGCCTTGTTGTTGTTGAGGCTGTCTTCTCCCTCTCCTCCACCCCTCGCTGCCTCCCCCCCCCCCCCCCCCGCTAAATTTTCCCTTCCATTTGGTCCAGCCATGAAGAGGAGAGGCAAAGAAGAGCAAGGAGGAGGTGGTGGTGGTGGTCGAGGGTGCGCTTGTGAGCCCCTACGCCCCCAACTCCATTTGGTGAGTTTCTCCCCCCTTCTTTAGTGGTTTTTATGCATGGTTGGGTGTTTGGGGAGGGCTTGCATGGGTGGTGAGTGTGTTGGGTGCATGTGGGAGGTCATGAGAGGGAGTTTGGGGGCTGGGCGCGCGGGTCCGCACGCGCGAGTGCGCACGCGGGCGCGCGCGGGGCGCGCGGGAGCGCGCGTGCGCACGCGCAGGTTGGGCGCGCGCGGGGGCGCGTGTCCGCGCGCTGTCTGCGCGCGGGGCGCGCGTCTGCGCATCCCATCCGACGAGATCTGTAAGTCAAGGGTATCAATCGGGGTGAGTATAAGCACACACAAACACATAGAATTAACTAGGAATGTCTAAGAATAGACAAGCACGCAAATGGGCTCGAACGCACGCAAGTGTGCATGCACGCACGCGTGCCCAAGCCCCCCGGACACCCACCCGAGGGTGCCGACCCTTAGCACGCCCATACCGGGCCCCGGGCAGCCCAGCACGCACCCCGGGAGCCCCCGGGCGCCCAGACAGCGCGCGCCACGCGCAGACCGCGGGCAGACGCGCGCCCACCGCGCGCAGACACGCGCATGCTCGCGGGAGCCTCTGCGCGCACCCCCCCCCACACGTACCCGCGCGTACGCGTACGCGCCCGCCAGCGCCAGCCCACGCGCCTTCCTGCGCGCACACGCGCGCGGACAGCCCCGCACGCGCGCCCAGCAGCCCAACATCCCTCTCCAGCCCCCCCACACCCCTTGACACCAACACCTAGCATGCATGACTTCCCAATACACCCCCAAAGCCATAAAACCAACTCAAAGAAGAGGGAGAACTTACCAAACATAAGAGGGGGAGGGAAAGGGGAGAGGTTGGGGCCCTCGAGCACACCCACGACCATCTCGACCACCACTACCACCACCACCACCTCTCTTTGGCTTCTCTTCTTCACATGGCTTCACCTTGGCATTTGCACAAACACATGGGGGGCTGCTGGTCCAAAGGGCAAGGAAACACATGGGATTAGCTAGGGGAGGAGAAGATGAGAAACAACAACACAACATACACACACCAACCTTTATACCTTCACTTCTAACTCTTCTTCCTCTTGCTCCATCTCCTTCTCCTTCCACCACCCAACACACACCACACCAAGGGCTGGTTCAGATCCAAAAAGAGGGAAAAAATGAGGCATGGACGTGCATTTGGGGCCTTTAAATAGGCAAGGTCGGACTGAATGACCGAGCTGTCCTCGGACTTAAAACCTCTGAACAGCATTCACTTAAACGGCCATAACTTCCTCAATACAGCTCCAAATTGCACGATTCTAGTGGCATTGGAAAGCTAAGAAGATTATCTACAGCTTTCATGTTTATAGCCAGATCAAATAACCTCTCTAGCTATTCCGAAATCTAGGCTAAACATCTTACAGGGCTGCTGCCTGAATTTTTCATCTTCGGGGTATACTCGGAAAAATACCCATAACTTTTGATATACGAATCCAGTTGATCCAATTCCACTTCAATATGGAATCTATCCCAAAACTGAACATCTCGTAATAATATCGGATTTTTATCACTTCATCTTGGATTTTAACAAAATCAAATCCGAATACCGATCCAAAACTACATAATTCCAAAAACGTTATCGGAATTAAACGAAAATTTTATGGACAGTACTAATCAATACCATGACCCATAATATGAAGTTATATTTCAATAAGAGTCCTCAAACCTCAACGGGTAGCTAAAAAGCAAAAATTTTAGCGACTCCGATCGAAATTAGGACTCTAAATGACACAGGTCTAACAGTTCGAAGCAAGATGGAGACCACACTCCGCCGCAGATCTGCAACATAGAAAGGACATACGGCAGAAGATCTGAAGGTTCCGATCGAGCGATTCATCGTCGTCCATCAGATCCGATCTTCCACTTCGGCAGAACTCTGATCTGAGTTCTGAAGGTAAACCCTAATTCGGCATTGTAGGGTTTGCATTAAAAAGATTTAATAAAAATTTTTGTTATCCGATCTATACCTCGATCAACGGATCTTGGCAGTCGGGAAATATTTTTCCAACAGCCCGTACACACAGGAAAAAATTGACGGCTCTATTAAGAGCCGTCCGAGGCAAAAACCTCATGGCTCCTCTTGGGGCCGTCTCTTACAAACACGACAGCTACTCGGGGAGCCGTCGAGAATGTGCCCGACGGCTCTCGACGGAGCCATCCCGAGGCAAAAGGCATGAAACCCTAATTTTATTAAAAATATCCTAACAGCTTCTATCATTAAAAAAACCATACATGAATCGTTTAAAACGACGTAAAACAGTAAAGAATTCACCTCGAAATCAAACCATGCGTAAGAGAAATCCGATTAAAACCAATCCAAAAAAACATCTTTGAAAAGCGTAGATCTAAAAAGATTCAAAAAATAAAACGTATCTAAAAACCATTAAGTCATATTAAAAATCTTTGAACACCATAGATCTATTATATGTAGAAATAATTAACACGGATCCATGACAAAAGCTCTTAAAAATCATAAAAACATGTATAGGTTCGGATCTATGCATATAAGAGTCAAAACAAGATTTTAAATGATTGTAAACATGCTTTCTACCCTTAATAAACAACCCTAGACATAATATATACATATCCCCTTCCTTTTATCATGAAAGATTTGTAAAATACTTTGAAAACATCATGATTTCATGGTTATAACACAAGGATCCAAAAATCATATCTAATACATCAAAACTATAAAAACTCAAGAAGAAAACTCAAGAGATCAATGAAATCCGAAAAACATATATGAGATCATCCTATACTAATACAAGGATCAAAGGAATAACCTTTATATAAGATCAAAAATACTCACCCAACACCCTTCCTCAAGATCCCAACAATGGAGCTCCAGACAAGAGAAAGAAAGAGAGAGGCCTTTAGGGTTTTAGGGTTTTATTGTAAAGAGAAAGAAAAGAGGGGGTATATATAAGCATATACATATGGGAGACAAAAATATGAAACCATTATTGTAATTTAAATCCCAAATCAATGCACTTGTTTGTTTCAAAAAATGGACCAAATTTTAAAAATATGATTTATATAAAATAAGAAACCATTAGTGCAAATTAATCCCAATCAATGCACTTGTTCTTTCCAAAACTGGATCATATTTTTGAAACTATGATTTTTCAGATCGACGACTCCTATAGCAACTATCTCCCAGCAAAACTGACAGCTCTGATCGCGTCCATCACCCAGAAATCCGGCGGCACCTATTGGATCCGTTACATTACCGACGGCTCCCCCTTGAGCCGTCGCTATTTCGTCTGCCCGACCTCTCGGTACAATTTGGTCCATAACTTGATCAATACTTGACCAATTCATGACTCGTAAAAAGCGTTGGAAAGCTAACCGAATAACGATTCCAACCATACCTTAACTTCTGAAAATTGGAGATACATAAGTCCTCCAAAACCTTATAGGAATATGACCCAATGCACAAAAATCAAGAAACGACTAGGAAAAGCAAAGTTGTTACACATGTACTGATGTTTGTGTTTTTGAGATAATTATTTGAATTAAGGATTTCGACATTTTTGATATTTTTGAAAATTTTAGGACTAGTGGAGACAATCTAATCCTAAGAGATTTTATTAAGATGCATATGATGACATATTTCAGGAATAAATCCCCATCATATTTCGCCTTTGGGGAGGAAGGTTTAGGACTTGAAGAGTTTCAAGTTCGGTGAGGGGTGTGGTAATTCATTCATTGCAGCGGTGGATTCCTTTGTTTGAAATTTGCAGCAACTGGGGCATCTTTTGCTGGCGTTCTCGTAATGACAGCAACAATGACCCATAAGCGTCTTCTAGATCCGACATCCCCTAGAGGGAGCTTTTTGAGCGCTTAGTCGCTTGGGGCTTGGCACACCTATATTGGGGGAACGGTTCTTTCAATTAAGAACTTTACCCGATCATATCATTTAACCCTTATGATTTATATGACGTATGCCAAAGGATTGGGCCACGATTGCATTAAAATACTTTTTTCCGAGTTCACGATTTTAAATTGATTTCATAAAATAAAAGATTTATTAAAGAAAATTCTTGTTTTCATATAAATTTATTTTTTATGTAACTGTCATGTGAGGTAATCTGTCAGTGGGTCTACTCACTGAGATTGCTCACCCTATTCGATATTGCTGGTTGTTTCATAACCAGGTATCACATGTTTTGAGGATCAAGGTGAAGTTTGGACTTTTCGCATCTTCCAGAAATTTCTTCGAGGTAGCGTTTCGAGAATTAACTATAGTCGCGATCGACCATTTGGGTTTGTTTAGTTTAGATGGCTCCCACAAGAATGGTTTATTGTATATTTCCTTTTTGATATCTTGTTTTCGCAAAACTCTGATATTTTGTAAGATCATTGGTGATTTCAAATCATTGGATATTATTTATTTTATTATCATTGATTTTATTATATTAGTATCGTTATTTATATTTTGATTATTATATTTATATTATATTGGTATCATTAAAAAAAAGGAGTGTAAATTTTGATCTTGTATTTGGATTAAGTGTAGTACCGACCCGTTTACTGTCCGATCAATGGTTAGATAAATGTGGGGCGTTACAATGGGAATATATGTTCCTTCTATATATATTGGATAGGGGTGCAACTCAGGTGGATTGAGTTGGCTTGGAGCTCAACCCAAACCCAACCCAACCATCGGGTATGAGAAGCTCAACCTAAACCCAATCCATCGGGTTTTGTTTGAGTTTGGGTTAGGTTCAGATTTGATTCGTGCAGGGTTCAAGTTTTACTTGAATAATGTAGATTTTAAACAACTAAAGCTTTGAAAGAGTCAATTCTTCACATAACAAAAACAAAAAATCATGAAAATGATAAACATTTTTTATTTAAAGAATAAAAATACAAAAAACTATAGAAGTGAAATATTATAGATACTAGGTTAAATGCATATAACCCCCTCAAAGTTAGCGTATATAAAAAAAACTCTCATTTCTTTGAATATCCATATAACCCCCTCAAAGTTATCGATTAATACAAATACCCCCCTACCGTTATCTTGCCAAGTAACTACGGTAGTTAAGTTAACTTCTCTCCCTTCTCTCTCATCTCTCCCAAATCGAAAACCCCCTCTGTCGCCAGTCCAACCCCTTCCTCCACGAAGCCTACCTCCGCCACCTCATCTCCTCCTCCTTGTTCCACGTCCTCCAAAGCACCCTCAAAGTCACTGGTTCTATCTCCCCGACCTCCCCCATCCTGTCACAGATGCATTTCTTTTCTTTTCTTTTTTTTTTGGATGCATTGTTCCTCTGTGTTTTTACATTTATTGAGAATGTATTTTGTTACATTGAACTTTGACATGGTTAAATGGAAGAGGTGGATGTGATTTTGGGTAATGGATAGATTTAAATCAGAACTTAAACTTTAACCGCACCAAAATTAGTTGCCGCAAAAAAAAAGTTCCTTGAAATAAAGAATTAGGCCGATCAATTTTTTTGCCCTGCCATGAATGGATATATAACCACATACACAGAAACACTATGATTATCATTGCGGCAACCCTCAAACCATCATAACCAATGATGTGAGTATCACTGGCTAAGAGAGAAAATAAAAGAACACAGTGGAAAGGGCAACCCTCAAACCATCATACCCTTCTGCTTTTTCCCCTAAATCATCCTCACCCACAAATAAATGGTTGCAAAAAAACTGGTTGTCCAAAATAAAAATGACAGTTGGGAAGAAGAAAAAGAATGAGTTTTTTTGTATTTTTTGTGTAAAGTAAGGGTTACATGAATACGTGAAATCAGAGATTTGAGTGGTTCGGTTCCGACTCATGTTTTGTACGGTTGTACCCCTAATTGCTACATCATTTTCCATTAATCAGCGTTGACTGGTGTCGGTGGAAGTTTCATCTGAAAGAACGGCCAGGATGAATGGATGATACACAGGTGATGTCATGCTAACGTTATGAATGACGATAACAACTGGTCAACAAATTGCATATTAACAACTTGTCAACAAATTACATATTAATTGGTCCAATGGACTCCTCGGTGGGCCCGGCGGCATCCTAGCCATTAATTGACCGTCCACTCATCTTGGAAAGTCTGAATCATTTATATATTATTTTATTGTTGAAAAAAATACAAATAAACCCAGTAAGCTCTCTCAAATCCATAAAATCCCCTTACTTTTCATAAAGTCCTTGTAATATCTGAAAACACATATGTAAATTCAAATAATCCATTAGTTAAAATTTTATTAACAAATTAAGAATATTTTGTTAATACTTTATTTTGTTAACTTTGACTGAAAATAATGTATACCAAAAACCTCATACAATTTTTTAAAAATGTGAAAAATCATCTATAATTGATGATTTTACCATTTCCATATAGATTATAAAACCTTATCCGGAAGGATAAAATAATTATTTATAAAGAATTTTTGAACATTTTTAACACATAAATGTATGACATGTAAATATTTCAGTTTCAAAATATATTGCACAAATAGTTTAGTTAACTGAATTTTATTATTTAAGACATGTAAATATTTGTTATATTTCAAATATATAATTGATTTATAAAATATAATGCATAAATGTTTATATTAGTTTGAAAATGTAACACAACCTTATGCTAATATAAAATTAAGACTCTATCAAATCTTTCAAAAAACATATTTAACATTAAACACCAGATTAAAAGAAAAAATTATAACAAAAAACCATAACAAAGGCTACCATATTTAATATGAAACACCAAATTCAAGAAAAAATTGTAATAAATGTAATAAAAAAACAAGAAGAAATGTCATACATGAATAGAGACATTGAAACCGATAGCCAAATAGATTAATTGCACAAAACAGGCTAGTTATATTTGTGAATATAATTAATTTTTACAATATATTCATATAACAAAGAAGTTACATTCATAATGTAACTATTTATAAAAAGTGTATTAATATATAAATTAATTTGGAATGTAATTATCTTTAAAAAATTAATGCATATAAGTCCAATAAAATTATGAATACGTAACTATCATTAAATATTAATAATAACATTTTAGATTCAAACTCCAACATCAAAACACCAGATCACAAAAATATGTGAAAAATATCACATAAACTAATGCAATTGATTTGTCAAATACATTTGAAATGTATTTGAATTTCAAAAAAATGGTGGATATGGAGGTTGGAGGAGGTGGAGGGTGGAGGAAGGCATCTCTCATATAATAGAGGGCGACGAGAGAAATCCAGAGGTGGTAACGTTGGTCACCAGAGATAAACAGACAGACCAAAATGATATTTGTAAGTAGTAGATGACTTAGGAGGGTATAAAAGGAATTCTACATTTACTTAAATGTCTCATTAATGCAGTAAATGTTAACTAAATTGAATTCAAGGGTATTATGGGTAATGTCATCAATGCCATCTCATGGGACTTACATGAGGCCTATGTAATAGGGCTTGTGAATAATTTTCCATAAAAAAACCAATAAAAAAAAATTCTGAGATTTGTACTTATCCACTAATTTGTTGAAAATAAAAAAATAGAAATTCCTTAAATAATGAGATTTGTTCTTCTCTTGTTTATTTACCAACAAAATAACTATATCCCTATAAAATTGGATAATATAAATATATGACCAAAAAAATCAGGAACAAAAAGTAAGAAAGAATAAGAAAAAAATAATAAAAAAGGAATTTTAACACATAAGAGAGCATGATTTGTCTTAGATAAATTTACATTTAAATGTAAATTTTCACAATAAGATTTTTGAAATTTTAAATTTTCTTGATTTGGGGGCCTATTTGGGGCGGGGGCCCTAGGTGACTCCTCCTGCCCTCAGGGCCGGCCATGAGTGGGTGTGTTCAATTATTCCGCCGTCGGATCGACCAATAACATACACGTGTACCCCTAGGTGCACGTGAATCGGATGACCAGGTCTAATTCAGATCAAATTAAAATAGGATCAGATCTCACATAGAAAAGATTAGACATTTTGAGATCAAAGTAAATCTCATCGATCTCCCCTAATTCCACGTGATCATTGGATTTCCCCCAATCTATCAGGCCGATCGGGGATCTATTCGAAGATCTTATGGGTGAGATCGACTACACGTACTATAAAAAGATAAAGAGGGGATCAAATATCTCATTTGAGGTATGTGAAATTTAATTTTACTCAAAATTCTAGATAATTTTTACTGATTTGAGCGTTGGATTGCCTTTTACAGGTCACCCACCCCGACCCTCTCTGATGACTTCCAAGATCAACTCGCCGGTGGACATCAGTGGCAGAGCCAAGAATTAAAGTCGAGGGGGGGGGGGGGGGGGAGGGCCAAAAGACAATGGAAGATAAAAAAAAATGAAGTTTTAAAAATTAAAAAAATGAATATGAAAAAAATAATTGATCACAATAACATGTAAAGATATCCTTTAAACTTATATTTTGGAAAGAGAATTTACAACTCACTTCATAATAAATATGAGAGACTCAATATAGCAATGATTAAAATCAAAATAAATAAAAGAAATCACTACAATATCCAAATCAATTATTTTCAACCCCTTAAAACCATATACCAATATTCCTATAAAAACAAAGCTTTTTATGATTTATTTTTTAAAACAAGACCCGCAACTCCATCTCAAAGGGTGCTAATATAGTTAGTTTTTGTTTGCAATTCTATTTGCATTTGTTACGTCTAACGTAATATATAAAATCGGTTAATGCAATATATGTTACACTATTAAAGAGAATATAAATAAAATATATGCATTTATTTCATATGAGTATGTACTTCATTTATATAAAAGATGTATATACTTTATTATATAGGCATATACTTTTAAAATAATCAAATGTATACATGCTAACTGGAAGCAAATGAGATTACACATGTAACATTCTTGAATTTTAAACATACTCATTCAGTTAGGGTTTTTACATATATAACCCTTGAAAGGGTTTTGTGCATGGATACCATTTTAAAAAATAATTCTGTAAAACTTGAAAATTTTATATTGTGTAAAATACCCCTTGTAGGAGGGCAATTCCGAACAAGACAGAAAGTAGGGAATAACCCGGATAAAGCCCATCTCGCGATTAACATGAAGCCAGCCCAAAGAGAGAGGCAGGCCCACTAGCCGGGCCTCGAGGTCAGACCCATCTGGCGATACCCAAGGGAGATATCCTCGCCCGACGAGATTGTGGGCCCGGGGAACCCGGACGCAGATGGTAAGGACGAACGAGAGTAGGTCAAGTCGGGCGAATCGTGTGCCCGACCACGGCGTGATCACGACAACAACGCCTGACCAGAGATACACAGTCATCTGGTGAAGTCATGCGAAGGACAAGGTTGTAGCGACCTATTCGGGCCAGGGCACGTCAGTGCCCGAGTTAAGTAACAAACCAGATATGGATCCCTCCCCTGTCTTCTTCAAGACAGTTGGCGAAGGGAATATTCTCTGACGACAAAAAGGACGAGGCGTCAGGGAAACCGTTATAGGTTAATGATGATCCCTAGACGCCACGTGTCCCGAATCCGTAGGCCTAGCAGGAAGCACCATATCACGCTATGGACACTCCTCGAGGTCCCGATCGGCACGCCCCGACCCGCTATAAAAGGGAGGTTACCCCTCCCTCCTCAGGTATGCAATACACTCTTCCCTCTCGCTTCAGTCGTGAAAAAATACCTAAATTCCCTCGAAAAGGCGGATCACTGACTTGAGCGTCGGAGGGGCGTTAGCCGGCACCACACTGGTGTGAGTGACAGGTGTTTGGAAGTCGGAGACGACGAGGAGCACTCCGTTCCGATCAAGGCGAGGTGTATCGACGAAGGAAGGAGTTCAGGCGCAAACCATTTCTCCGGATCCATCTCAGAAGCCCGGATCAACGAAGATCCGGCCCAGGAAGGGATACTCGAAAATCCACCTCCACATTTGGCGCCGTCTGTGGGACACGAGCGAGAAGCCGTCCCGACAAACTCACCGGAGAAGATGGTGGCAACCAGGACTCGTTCAACGATCCTCGAACGCGACATGGAAGGGGAGCGCGTAACTCCAGATGACCCTCCCCCAGCCAAAGGCAAGGCGCCGATCGGATCATCGTCACAAGACCCGACCCCAGAAGCTGGGCGGGACCTTGCAAAGGAGCTCGAACTGATGAGCCAGCGCCATCAGCATCTGGAAAGCGTGGTGGAGCAGATCCTGAAGCGTAACGAAACGGCACCACCGCCGCCCCCGCCGCCCCCGCCAGAAGCACGGGATCGGCCGAACTCGGTCAGAGTTGGTGAGGAACCGCGGGACCATGATCGCCACAGTAGACGGGCAAACGCACGAAGCCATGAATCAATCTACTCGTCGGGCGAAGGACACCGCCAGGGAGGTAGGCGGGATCTATCTGACGTTCCCCTTGAAGAGAATTACGCAAGGATGAATCCCGGTGAGCAACGAGACCATTCACCTCATCGGGAACAGCGAAGAAAGCGAGCCAACACTCACCGGACTGGAGGACAAGGACGTCATTTAAGCCCCAGCCGTTATTCGATGTCTTCGGATGACGACTGCGGACAAAGGCGTCGGGAACATACAAAGAAGACACACAGAAGTGGAATGACCAGCACCCGAGATCGGGAGTTTATCTCGAGAGCACTGAAGGGATTTGAATCACCCTTCGTTCATCACATCCTACACAGCATACCCCCCCGGAGGTTCGTCCAGCCAAAGTTCCGACTTTATAACGGAACGACCGACCCCTTTGATCATGTGTTGGGCTTTCGGCACGCGATGGCACTCTACGAGCAGCACGATGAGCTCATGTGCCGCATGTTCCCCTCTAGTCTCGAAGGGGCGGCTCTCAGCTGGTTCCACCAGCTCCCCGGTGGATCAATCCACAACTTTGAAGAACTTGGGACTCTATTCGCGGAGCACTTCATCTGCAGCCGAAAACAACAGAAGGATTTGGGAGACCTAATGAAGATCCAGATGCGACCCGGGGAGTCAATTCGGGGATTTGTAGATCGGTTCCGTCTCCTCATGTTTGAGGTAGATCGGTGTGACTCGAATGCCGCGATAATGGCATTTCGAAACGGGTTGCCGCCGAAGCACGACTTGCGCAACTCTCTGGTAAAGAAAGTTCCGGAGACCCTTAGCGAGCTCATGTGCAGGGCAGAGAAGTACGCCAAGGTCGAGGACGAGGCGACCACTTCGCGGACCCAGGCCGTCGCCACAGTTTCGAAGAATCCCGAACCAAGGGAAGACAAGGCGCGGAAGTCACGCGCCGAACAGAGAAATAACCCGACAGCCAATGAGGTCCGGGAGAAGACTTACACAAAGTTCAACTTACCTCTCGTACAGATTCTAGAAAAAATCAAACACGCTCCATTCTTCCAGTGGGCACCCCCCATGAAGAGCGATCCAGCCGCCCGTGACAAAGGGCTCAAGTGTGACTACCACAGGGACTTCGGTCACCAGACTGAAGGCTGCCGGACGCTGAAAGGTTTCTTGGAGTCCCTGGTTCGCAAAGGCAAGCTCCGGGAGTTCATTGTGCCGAAGGAGGAGAAGAAGCAGGAAAGACATGTGGTGGCTGTTGGGCCCTCGCAGGTGGCAGGAGTGATCGACACGATATGTGGAGGACTGCCACGATTATCGGACACCAAGTCGTTTGCAAGGACAGCTAAGCGCGGTTCTCAGCATCTGGAGATTCTGCAGATCGACCAGGAGGCGGTGCTAGCCCCTAAGAAAGCAAAGGCAGATGATCCAGGGGTGATCTCATTTTCCGATGAGGATCTCGCCGGGATAATTATCCCTCACAGCGATGCTTTAGTCATCACGTTGCGGATTGCGAATTTTGATGTTAAGCGTATACTCATCGATACCGGAAGCTCTGCGGACATCCTATTCATGCAGCCGTATCACAAAATGGGGTTGAAATCATCAAGCTTGGAGCCGATGAGGGAGCCGTTGATAGCTTTCAACGGCAGCCAAGCAGTCCCTTCTGGGCGAATAACCTTACCAGTACGGGCGGGAGACGAGACGGTCCTGACAGAGTTTATTGTCATGGACCTTCGGTCGCCTTACAACGCGATTATGGGACGCACATGGCTAGGGGCGATGAAGGCCATTCCGTCCACTTACCATCAAAAACTGCGTTTCCCTTCCGCCCGAGGAATTATGCAGATACAAGGTGACCAAGTTGCTGCGAGAAGATGCTACGCTTTAGCAACGTCCGGGAAGGCCCATACCGAGGAGCAGGCCGGGGAGGCCGGCGATATTCACCCGAAACGATAGCAATTACTGAAGGATCGGGTAAGAGCCGATGAGGCCCGACCCGATCCTGCTCAAAGGGTCGTAGAGGATTTGGAAAAAATACTTATCGACCCACAGAATCCTGAACGGTATTTTCTTATCGGAACCACGCTGAAACCGGCTGAGAGGATGGAAATGATCGAGTTACTCCGCGCGTATAGAGATGTGTTTGCTTGGACGCCTTCGGAGATGCCGGGCATTAGCCCCGAGGTGATATCCCACCGATTGCACATTTCCCCGATGGTTCGCCCGGTCAAACAGAAACAGCGACGAGTGGCGCCCGTCCATGCTGAGGCAATTAAAGAAGAGGTGGAAAAGTTATTGGCGGCCGGTTTTATCCGGGAGATTCGGTATCCAGAATGGATAGCCAACACGGTGGTCGTACCGAAAAAGAACCAGAAGTGGCGCGTCTGCGTCGACTTCACGGACCTGAACAGCGCCTGTCCGAAAGACAGCTTCCCACTTCCAAAAATAGACCAGCTGGTTGATGCCTCATCGGGCAACGAGTTGATGAGCTTCATGGACGCATATTCAGGGTATCACCAGATACCAATGAACGAGCACGACGTCGACAAGACGGCTTTCATCACTCCGATGGGAACCTATTGCTACAAGGTGATGCCATTCGGACTAAAAAACGCAGGGGCAACTTATCAGAGATTGGTCACTAAGATGTTCGAACATCAAATCGGCAGGACAGTGGAAGTTTACATCGACGATATGCTAGTGCGAAGCAGCAAGCGAGAAGATCACCTCGGGCACCTGAAGGCGGCATTCGAAGTACTTCGGAGTTATCGCATGAAGCTTAACGCGGTAAAATGCTCCTTCGGAGTGGAGTCAGGGAAATTTCTTGGTTTTCTCACCACGCATCGGGGCATAGAGGCCAATCCCGACCAGATCAAAGCTATACTCGAAATGGACCCACCAAGGAATCGGAAGGAGGTTCAGAAGCTGACTGGGAGACTGGCCGCCTTGAACCGGTTCATCTCCAAAGCCACCGAGAGAAACCTCCCCTTTTTTAAATTATTAAGAAAGACCGAGGAATTCAATTGGACCCCCGAGTGCCAACAAGCTTTTGAAGAATTAAAGCAATACCTGTCATCGCCTCCGCTTCTAATGAAGCCCAACCCCGATGAGCCACTCTACCTTTACTTGGCAGCCTCAGCTCATGCAGTCAGTTCCGCCATCATAAAGGAGCATGAAGGGGTGCAGAGGCCCGTTTATTACGTCAGCAAATCTCTTTGTGGGCCGGAGTCAAGATACTTGTATCTAGAAAAGGTGGTCTACGCCCTGCTTGTCTCATCTCGAAAACTCCGCCATTACTTCGTGGCCCATACGGTCAATGTTGTGACCGACTACCCTCTGAAACCCATCTTGAAGAGGGCCAACATCACAGGACGAATGTTGAAGTGGGCAATAGAACTCTCCCCTTTTGATCTGCATTATATACCAAGGAACGCCATCAAGGGGCAAGTCGTCGCTGACATTTTGGCCGATCTAACCCCGCACTCAGGAGAAGTCTTAGTGATGGAAACCCGAGAGGAGGAGCCGGACCTGAGATGGACCCTGAATGTCGACGGAGCTTCCAATCGAAGAGGCGCGGGCGCAGGGCTAGTTCTAAAGAACAGTGATGGACTCTTGTTCGAACACGCTATCAAACTGGGCTTCAGAGCATCTAACAACGAAGCAGAGTATGAGGCACTCGTGGCAGGACTGGAACTCGCAACTCACTTGGGGGCACGAGTCATTGATGTTTACAGTGATTCACAGCTGGTTGTGTTCCAAAGCACGGGCGAATACGAGACCAGGGACGACAGGATGGTGTCATACCAGCAGAAGGTGCAGTCGCTGCTCTCTCAATTCAAGTCTATAAAGGTGCATCAGATAGAACGAGAGCTTAACACCCAAGCCGATGCGCTGGCAACCCTGGCATCGTCCCTCAGCGGGAAGCCGGCGAGAAGTATCCATATCGACTACCTAAAATCCCCCAGCATCGAACGAGTCGGCGAATTCTGACGATAGCCTGCGTGGATGATTCGCCTAATTGGATGACCGACATCAAGAGATATCTTTCAGAAGGAGCCCTACCAGAGAACAAGCTCGAAGCAAGGAAACTTAGGCAAAGGGCGGCCAGATATTGGGTGTCATCCATGGGGATCCTTTACAAAAGGAGCTTTCAGGGCCCCTACCTCAGGTGCATTGGACCCCGGGAGGCACAGCGGGTCCTCAACACGCTTCATTCGGGTCTTTGCGGTGGGCATATCGGTTCTCGCTCGCTGGCCCTACGGGCGGTGTCTATTGGTTATTTCTGGCCGAGTATGAAGAGAGATTCGGCAGAATTGGTTCGAAAGTGCGAAAACTGCCAGCGGTTTGGGAACCTCATTCACCAACCAGCCACGGATATGGTTCCTATTAAAAGCCCATGGCCATTCGCGCAATGGGGTCTAGACATTGTTGGACCCCTGCCCATGGCGCCCCGGCAAAAACGCTTTCTGCTAGTGGCCACCGATTACTTCACCAAATGGGTAGAGGCAGTACCCCTGGCGAGAATCAGAGACGTCGAGGTCAGGTCGTTCCTCTGGAAAGACATAATATGCCGATTTGGAGTTCCGCAAGCCATCATTTCAGACAACGGCAAACAGTTCGACAGCAAACTGATAAAGAATTTCTGCGAAGAATTGAAAATACAGCACCACTTTTCTACCCCACGCTATCCCCAGAGCAACGGGCAAGCAGAGATCACAAATCGAACAATCCTGGACGGTCTGAAGAAGAGGCTAGGTAGCGCGAAAAGCAAATGGGTCGACGAACTACCATCGGTCCTATGGGCTTACCGGACAACCTCAAGAAGGTCCACCGGCGAAACTCCCTTCACACTAGCGTTCGGGATCGAAGCCGTTTTGCCAGTTGAAACTGAAATGCCTACTCATCGAACCGAGAATTTCGATCGGGCAGCGAACGATGAACAATTGATGCAAGACCTCGAGCTCCGGGATGAAGGGAGGGAAATCGCAGCTATCAGGAATGCGGATTACCAGAACCAAATATCCAGATATTATAATCGGCGGGTGTCAAACAGGAACTTCAGAATAGGAGACTTGGTCCTCAGAGAAGTCTTTCCAGAAACAAAAAACAAAAACCACGGCAAGCTGAGTCCAAATTGGGAAGGCCTTTTAAAGTTATCAGAATCGGACCGAATGGGGCCTACCACCTAGAAACAATGGACGGGCTTGAGATTCCTCGTCCCTGGAATGTAATTCATTTGAAGAAGTATTATCATTAAATACAAAGGCGAAATCCTCTTTTTCTTCTTCGAGTCCTTGGAGTGCATGCCAACACAACGGGAAAGCCGCGCTCAACGGGCTGAGTCTGATCGGGGTCGCTTTTAGCACTCGACTCGATTCAGCCCTCGCAGCCGCGCAACTAGCCGAATGGCACCCTAAGCCGCGCTCAACGGGCTGAGTCTGATCGGGGTCGCTTTTAGCACTCGACTCGATTCAGCCCTCGCAGCCGCGCAACTAGCCGAATGGCACCCTAAGCCGCGCTCAACGGGCTGAGTCTGATCGGGGTCGCTTTTAGCACTCGACTCGATTCAGCCCTCGCAGCCGCGCAACTAGCCGAATGGCACCCTAAGCCGCGCTCAACGGGCTGAGTCTGATCGGGGTCGCTTTTAGCACTCGACTCGATTCAGCCCTCGCAGCCGCGCAACTAGCCGAATGGCACCCTAAGCCGCGCTCAACGGGCTGAGTCTGATCGGGGTCGCTTTTAGCACTCGACTCGATTCAGCCCTCGCAGCCGCGCAACTAGCCGAATGGCACCCTAAGCCGCGCTCAACGGGCTGAGTCTGATCGGGGTCGCTTTTAGCACTCGACTCGATTCAGCCCTCGCAGCCGCGCAACTAGCCGAATGGCACCCTAAGCCGCGCTCAACGGGCTGAGTCTGATCGGGGTCGCTTTTAGCACTCGACTCGATTCAGCCCTCGCAGCCGCGCAACTAACCGAATGGCACCCTAAGCCGCGCTCATCGGGCCCAATTCTATCGATGTCGCTGTCAGCATTCGACTCAGTTCGGTCCTCATAACCGCGCGTCTAGCCGGATAATACCAGGGAATCATGCCCGACTAGGTGCAAATTCGGTTCAACCCAAGCATTCGTATAACAGAGGGGACAGCAGAACTAAACCTGTATGTCGACCCCTATACGACTAAACGTATCGACTATTTCGGACTAGGCCATAATAGGCAGGATTGAAACGCGAAAGCATCGTAGCACACACAAGCGTTTAATTCAGAAAAATATATATATAATAAAGCGGTCCAAAATCCGTCACGATACAATGAGACGTTTAAAAAAAAAACATCAAGGACAACCAGCTATCGCTGTCCAGCGCGGCACTACAGCAAGTCAAGGCATCACTAATTTTCCCGGGCAGCGCGGCTTGGCGAGGTACGGTGAATCATGGGAGCGCAGTCTTCCAAATCCTCCGAAGGATCCTCCAGGTCGTGAGCCGATGCCACCGGGATTTTCTCCATACAAACCGGGGTCGGTAAGGCATCACTTTCCAAACGCCAGCTCTCCGATCCGGCAACAGCTTCAGGAGGTTCGCTCCTCACCCCTGCAACACTAGCAGGTGACGGCTTTTGTGCAGACAGGTTATCTCGGCGACCAGGGGATGGAAAATCATCAACATCTATTATGTCGGTTAAATCACAGCCGAGATAACTGGTTACCTGTTCAAGGACCCCGTCACGGTCGGGAGGTGCGATAGAGCCCGCGGGGGCATCTCCGGCGTCCTCGGGCATAGGATCAGGGTCGGATGGGCTCGAAGTTCGGATGATTCGATCAGCACCAGGAGCGGGGGCCCCCTCCCGGCCGTCCTGGAAACCCCTTCGATACCCCTGATCGTAAGCTTCAAAAGCGGCCTCCCTGGACTTCTCTTCGATCGGGTCCAAGCGGTCCTTCACGGTCTGAAGGACGTTGATCTCAAAGTCCAACGCGACTTCTCTCCTGTGCCGCTCGAACTCTGATGCGGCTTGGGCCCTTTCAGCTCGTTCTTTGTCTAGCGCCAGGGACAGCTCGAGGCATTCCTTCTTAAGTCGCTCGATGGCTCGGGAATGTTCCTCCTCCGCAGCTTTCAGGACGGCTTCGGCCTTTTGTCGGGCGAGCCGCTCTTCTTCGCATGCCCGATGAGCCCGGGCAACGTCCGCTACAACCTGCTCGTAGGACGGGCCTACTGCACCCGCGTAAACGCCAAGCTGCGACAGAGAGAATGATGGATAAGAATCAATACTGGTGATATAAGCACAAAACAAACGCAGATATGAATATCACCTGGTAAGCTAAGCTCTGCAGAATGGAGCCAATCTCTGGAATAGAGACGGCACCGGCCAGGGTCTTGTCCTTCTCCAGTACAACTGAACGGGCAAGGCCGATTGCTACATCTCGATCCTTCAGACCAGAATCGGTAGTCTGAACGGGCCGAGACATAGCCCGGGGAGCAGGAACGAAAGGACGAGACCCCGGGTCCCTGGCGGCAAACGACGGGGGTGACGGTCGGACGACCAAAGCGGCATCCTTCCCTTTATGGGCCAAGACGCCGGCTGAGGACGGCCTCGGTGGCGGAGACGAAGAAGTCGGGCTGACCATAGCCACCTTGCTTCTTTTGGAAGGGGCGGCGGGAACCTGCGACACTGAGGGAAGTCGCTTCCTTTCGGAGCTAGGGAGCTGGCCGATTCTCCCAGACTGAGCGTCCACCTCAGCCCGAAGCGCCGCCAGTCGGGCCAACTTCTCCTCGCTAGAAGGGGTTTTCGACCCTACTACAGGGTCAATGCCCGACCTGGCGGAGAAGGAAGGGGCAACACGAGGGTCCACCGTCACAGACCTCCCCTCCTTCGCAACGCCAGTCTCTGCAGAACCTCCCTCTTCAGCAGAGTCCTTCTTATCCCCAGGACGAGAACCGGAAGCGCTGGAGCCCAACCTATCCTCAGGACGGGCGTCAGTCGAGGACATCCCGGGCTGGGGGCGGGTACCCTTTTTCTCCAAAATTGCCACCGACTTCCCGGCCGAATGAGAGCCAGATTTTTCCCCCGATCTGGGACTCCCCCTTTGGCTTCTCCTTGAGCGAGAGCCATGCCGGGCGCCGGCCGATGAGCCTTCGGTCACCATTGGGTCACCAAATCCGAGCCTGTAAAGCGGCTGCAGCTCTTCTTCGGAGTCTCCTTCGGACGCGGAAGGATGAATCTCTTGCGCAACCGGGGATACGACCTGAGGCGGCGAGCGAGGCGGACCCTCAAAGACGTCTCTCAAGCGCGGTCCCAACCGACGAGTGCTGCCAGGATTCGGATTGTCCCAACCAAAAAGCTTGAAGAAAGCCCGGTCGCTTATGCGGAAAGCAGCACGCACATGCTCCAACTTCACGGAATTCTCAGAAGGACGGGAGTTCGCGCCAGGAGCTGGAAGCCAAGCAAAAGGGATCAGTAAAAGTTAAATCAGACATTCGAGAGCAAGTAATGAAGAAAATGGCAGCCCGACCTATCGCGCCCATTAAGATGGAGCGAGGCACCTTCCAGATATCTTCAGGGGCATCGCCGAATTCCCAGCGTCCGGACAGGATTATCAGCCTGCTTTCGGCCCAGCCCTTGTCAGAATCTGGAAGCTCATCTACGAGCTTCTGCCTAGAGTCCCTAGCCCTAAAATGGTAGCCCCTACCGGACTTCCGAAGCTCGTAAAGGTGCATGATTTCGGGAATCCCTAAATCTAGGTCATAGTCCCTATTTATGACGACGAAGCACATCAAGACTCGGAAGAAGTTGGGATTGCACTGGGTAGGGTGAAGCTCGTACGTCGATAGAAACCTCCTGACGAGGGGAGGAAAGGGCAGCGTTAAGCCACCCCTCGCAATCTGAGAGGGGTACACATACATGCTCGAATGGTTTAGGCGGTCTAACGGAATGGGGAAGTGATCGTAAGGCGACCATTCCATCCCCACCGATTCGGGGATATCGAACATACCCCTAAGGCCGGACAATGACTTTAGGATGGACATCCTTAAAAGAGAGGAATGAATGTAACAAGAAGAAAGAGCGATAGAGAAGAGCTCCCCTAATACCTGAACCCTAGAGCGGATGCGGGAAACCGGGTGCAAAGGCCGGAGAGGGAGTAAGAAGAGAAGAAGTACCTTCGAACAGAGCGATTGAAATGAGCGGTCATCCGAAGGCGGTAATGAAGTCCTTATTTTAAAAGATAGGGGACCCGACAGAACGGCGGCGCGTCCTTTCAACTGGCTAGGGCACGACGAGTGGCCTTGGGAAGAAACGCTAATCATGGAAGACAATTCGAACGTCTTAAATATCCCGCCCAAAACGGGCCACGTGTAAAGTGTGGTCAGGCTTCTGACATTCGAAGATACGCGCAATCGCTAACCCAGGTCCTACGTGGCCACTAAAATAGGATCACTCATCCAACCTGGCAAATCAAACGGCCACTAAAGCAGGACTACTGACGATTTTAGTGAAGTGCGAAAAGGAAAGGGACAGAGCGGGGGCTAAATGGGTAAAATCACCCAGAACGGGGAGAAGCATCGCCCGATTACCTTTAAGACGCCTGGTCACATCGGATAACCATTTAAAATAGCTCGGGCATTCAAACAGTGGCATACAGAAGTCAATACGCATGAAAATAACGAGAAGCAAAAGAGCAAATCAAAGCAGTCATTCATCATCCACAAGCAAATCAATAAGTTCAAATTTTGATAAAATGTCAACCCCGGGACGCAGCCCGGAAACAATGCCCGGCGCACACCGGAAAGGTAAAAAAAAAAAAAAAGGGGGTTTCGGCGCCAACTTCACCCCTGACGCCCTGGAGGGAACGAGGAAGGAGTTGAACGAACAGGAGAATCCGGGTCCCTCTCCGAAAAACGACCACACTTCCTCTCGAAGAGGGAGAGCTGGTACATTTCCTTCAGCCGGGACTCTGAAGGAAAGGGCACTCCGTCCTGCCTGGCCAGGAAGCCGGTGCTAAAGCCGGCACAGAAATCCCTGAAGCGTTCATTCTCTTCTTCCTCGATTAGCCGCCTCATCTTTTCCATTTCCCTGCACACCGCACTGACGTGGCCACACGCCACGAGGCTAGCCTTGCGAGGAAGGGCCGGGGGCATGGAAAATCCTCCCATAGCCTCAACTCGGGAAGGGCTAACGCAGTACACATACTGCGGTACCCGAGACGGGGATATGGGGGAAGCAAATGAAGCCCGAGGGTCCCTCCCGGTCGCAGGAGATGACTGCGGGGATTCAGCGGGCCCCCCTTCGCGAGCCGAGTGATTCGAGGGAACTCCGGAGGACGGGTGAGGCGAAACTGGTCTAGGCGGGAGAGGATCCTCACCAGCCGACTGTTGCGCATTATCAGCATGAGCCTCCGAAGGCGGGGCAGTGAAGGACCGAACGTTGCCCGATCTCTCCTCCTCTATCCCTCCCGCACGAACAGGGGGCAAGACCGACGTGGACGGTTGAGGCGTGGTCGACGAGGACCGAACGGGGGACAGCGAGTCGCCAACTTCGAAGGGCACCTCTTCGGCAACCTCGTCCTCCTCGGGGACATCGATGGGACGGCTGTAAGGCACGGCTGACCTAACCGCAACCCTGCGCCGGTGGCTTGACCGTCTCAACGCCCCCCCAGTAGACGGGCCGGGGGCACCACCAGAAGGGAAAGCGGAGGAAAGACGGCGACCGGACGCCGGGTTAGCCGAGGAAGAAAGGGTGGCGGAACTCGAAGAAACCGTGCCCAGCAGAGCCCTCCAACTCCGGCCTTCAAAAGCCAGAGCCCGTTCTATATCCTCCGATCGGAGGATCTCTGCAGAGGGGCACGCATTCAAAAACGACGCTCCTGGAACAAGTACGAGAAAATCATAAGTAAGGGACCACATTTTATAGTACGACAGAATAGTAATTCGAACTGCATCCAACGTTGGGGCGAAGGAACTCACGCAAACCCTGAAGTGGGCTTCTCATCCTGGTAGGGATGCGGAAGGGGCAGTTCACTGGAAACCAGGCGCCGCGGACCCGGAGGACCTTCGAGCGCCAATCGTAGATGAAGTCTTGGGCGTCCAGAATCAGCGTCCCAGTACCCGGCCTCCGAGCGAGGTAGTAGGTGGAGCCACCACCCGTCAGGGGTTTCAGGATGTAAAAGCTTCTCACCTCATTCAGCCCAAGGTCGATGCCAAGGGCGCGATTGAGGGCGGAGACAGCCGCCAGAATGCGGAAGGCGCTCGGGACCAGTTGGAGGGGGTGAAGGTCATAAAAGCTTAGGAATTCCACTATCAGCATAGATAGCGGAAAAAGGATCCTCCCGGCCTCTACTTGGCCGGAGTAGACCCAGAACGACGACGGGTCAGGCGGAGGGGGGATCTCACCCCGATATTCTTCGATCGACACGGTCCCGGAAACTTGCGCCATTAAAGCAGAAGAAAAGGAGAGAAAAGGACACAGGAACGTTTAAGGATCTGGTGAGAGGTTTGATTCAGCAACACGCGCGGGGGAGAGGTGCGAATAGTCCGGGTATATATTAAGGATCCGGTTCGAGGTAGCCCGAACACCGCGACGATTCAAAAAAAAAAAGGAAATGAAGCGGCAAAAGGCAAAGGCATAGAAACGCGCGCTTAAATGACATTAATGAGGGAAGCGTACGGACGAGATACAGGTGGCACAGAAAAGAAGCAGGCAGAGCCGTACGGCACGACACAGACCAACCAGGAAGAAACTTACGAGATACTCCACTTCCGCTGAAAAGGCTGTCCTGCTATCCTAGGTCAGTTCTTTTGAACTCACAAAAGCCCTTGAGAGCCCAAAAGAAGGGGGCATTTGTAGGAGGGCAATTCCGAACAAGACAGAAAGTAGGGAATAACCCGGATAAAGCCCATCTCGCGATTAACATGAAGCCAGCCCAAAGAGAGAGGCAGGCCCACTAGCCGGGCCTCGAGGTCAGACCCATCTGGCGATACCCAAGGGAGGTAACCTCGCCCGACGAGATTATGGGCCCAGGGAACCCGGACGCAGATGGTAAGGACGAACGAGAGTAGGTCAGGTCGGGCGAACCGTATGCCCGACCACGGCGTGACCACGACAACAACGCCCGACCAGAGATACACAGTCATCTGGTGAAGTCATGCGAAAGGACAAGGTTGTAGCGACCTATTCGGGCCAGGGCACGTCAGTGCCCGAGTTGAGTAACAAACCAGATATGGATCCCTCCCCTGTCTTCTTCAAGACAGTTGGCGAAGGGAATATTCTCTGACGACAAAAAGGACGAGGCGTCAGGGAAACCGTTATAGGTTAATGATGATCCCTAGACGCCACGTGTCCCGAATCCGTAGGCCTAGCAGGAAGCACCATATCACGCTATGGACACTCCTCGAGGTCCCGATCGGCACGCCCCGACCCGCTATAAAAGGGAGGTTACCCCTCCCTCCTCAGGTATGCAATACACTCTTCCCTCTCGCTTCAGTCAGAAAAAATACTAAATTCCTCGAGAAGGTGAATCACTGACTTGAGCGTCGGAGGGGCGTTAGCCGGCACCACACTGGTGTGAGTGACAGGTGTTTGGAAGTCGGAGACGACGAGGAGCACTCCGTTCCGATCAAGGCAAGGTGTATCGACGAAGGAAGGAGTTCAGGCGCAAACCATTTCTCCGGATCCATCTCAGAAGCCCGGATCAACGAAGATCCGGCCCAGGAAGGGATACTCGAAAATCCACCTCCACACCCCTCAAAAGGGCATTCATGCAAAATTTAAACATTTTTATTGGTGGAATTAGAATTTCAAAGGGGTGTATTAACAATATAAAACTTTTTGAGGGTCCATATGCAAAACATTATTCATTGCCCACATAATCATTAACCCTTGCTCCGCCGGTGGAGGAGTAGGAGTAGCGGAGCGGACTAATCCAATTATCCAAATATGAATAATCAGGTTTTCCCCTTCTAATAATCAAATTACAAATTAATTTTGTTATTATGATAAACAACTTTTGTAGCTCAATCCTTTGATTTAGGGTTTTTTAATTTTTAAGTACGATAAATTATATAATTTAGTGATCGATCTCTCACTTCCTCATATTACAGTTTAAGTCTTAAGGTTTAAAACATATGTTCTTTAGTGATAGGTCCCTTACAGGGACTAATAAAGAACATATGCTTTAAATCTGAGGACTTAAACTGTAATAGGATGAAATGAGAGATTAATATTTAAATCATATAATTTTCAGGGACCGATAAAATAAAAAAAACCTTTCATTTAATAGGCCCACCATATATACACGTAAACCATGACATATTTTGACCAGATAATTTTGTTTGTTAATTCAAACAAAGAGGCTGCGAGGGCAAACTTGTCTTTGAATACAACAATTATTTGAGCAGGGCATGACCCACTATTTACAGCTACAGTCCCACTTGTGAGGTCTTATAAATACCTACTTCATACACTGAAAAAAACCAACCACAAACACTGCACATATAACTAGTTAAAGATACTCTGCTTGCTTTAAGAGAAAGAAAGAAAGAAAGGAGAGAGAGAGGGGGGGGGGGGGGAGAGAGAGAGAGAGAGAGATGGCAGTGATACCCCTTCTCACCCCACACAAGATGGGCAATTTTGATCTCTCTCACAGGTCAGTATTCATTTCTTCATGCATGAAATATTGCATTTATAAATTGTACTAATTTCATGATAAACAATTAGTTACTTAATATCCCACTTATATCTTGAAATGAATAACAAATATCTGAGAAGTTTTGGAATCCCTGATTTGTCGAGTTCCTTTTTTTTTCATTAACTTTCATGAAACTCTATAAAATTGAGATACATGCATGTAGATCATATTTTTTTTTTCTCAGGCAAGTCATGGGTCATGAAAAAGACTACAAACAATTAAGGGCGTTGTTATATCCAGATCCATTTTCAGTCTTAATTTCAATCCGATATGCGTCGATAGACTTCTATCGACGCATATGCTCACGTCAAGACATATACTTCGAATTTTTTTTTACATTTTCTTTAAATGCATTCATGCGATTTATTGGAGTATATATTTCATTTTTTTTAAAAGCATGTACCTCATTAAATAAAATTTACTATTTAAAAAAAATTAAAACACATGTAAATTGGAATTGAAACTGAAAATGTGTTACATTATCCAACAATTAATGGTGGTCCAAAGCGCACTGTTGGTTGTGAAAATAACGAGATAGCAGTTGGGGTGTTTATGTAATGACAAAAACTTATGCTAGTTTTTAATTTGAAAAATGATATCAGTCGCATCTCTGATTGATTTTTTTTTAAATTTTATACATACTGTAGTAAAAAAAATAAAATATATAATACAATATATATTACTATTTAAATATAAAAAAATTCACACATCACAATAGTAGAGTACATGCACTGTGTTGTCATAGTACTAGTGCTCTTAGAGGTGCTTTTTTGTTAAATGCATTGATTCGATGGATACATGTTTGAACATTTTGAACATTGACTCTCTTCATTCATCATGGAACCAAGTTAATTAACTATAAATTTGAAATTTGAGAAATTTTTTTGATTTATATAGATTTTTTAATTCTTTTATGTTATTATTATTTTTTAAGTCACAAGTCATGAAAAAGACCGCCAGGTCAAAAAGCACTTGCTCTAGATAAGACTATAGTGTATAAAATTGGGCATACATCCAAACAGCACTCAAAGTTATGACTCATATTTTCAATCTTCAAATCTTGATTGTCCAGGATAGTGTTAGCCCCACTGACCAGACAGAGATCCTATGGCAATGTCCCTCAACCTCATGCCATCATATACTATTCCCAGAGGGCCACCAATGGTGGCCTCTTGATCACTGAGGCCACCGGAGTTTCCAATACCGCTCAAGGGTAAGATTATCTCAGACATTGTTAGACGAATCATATTTTTTTTTTACATGATGATGCACACAATTCTACATTTTATCAAGATTTATGTTTTCATTACATATTCAAAAAAATCAAAGCATATAAAGATACCTTGTACTCATATAATTTTATTGTGTATAAAGTTATACGGACACGCCTGGCATTTGGACAAAAGAGCATGTTGAAGCGTGGAAACCAATTGTGCAGGCTGTTCATGACAAGGGAGCTATCTTTTTCTGTCAACTTTGGCATGTGGGGAGGGTATCTAATACAAGTAAGTTATATGTTTACATTTATGAATAAAAAAAATTGGGCGTTGTTACACGTAGTCTACGTGGACAATTTCCTGAACAGTCCATGAACTGTACCTTAAATTTGCCTAATAAAACATGGTGATTTTATGTGAATATATGGAAACTTTACCTTATGTATGTATATTTGTTTTTTTTTGTTATGTTAGGTTTCCAACCCAATGGTCAAGATCCGATATGCCCCTCTGACAAGCCATTGACGCCGCAACTCCGACATAGCGGGGAGGGGGCCGAATTCTCTCCGCCCCGTCGGTTAGGGATCGAGGAGATCCCCGGGATAATCAATGATTTTCGAGCTGCGGCTCGAAATGCCATGGAAGCTGGTGAGCTCCTTCAATTTTATTGTTTAAAATTCAATTGTTCGAAAATAAATTTGGATTGGTAGACTATGACTACTTTTCAAGCAATTATTATTGTCTTAATTGTCATTTTTAATTAAAAAATATTGTTTTGGGGATATCTATTTCGAAGACACTTTATCTGTAAGTAATTAATAAATCACTCAATAAATTAGATGTGAAAGACATTGCATTCATGGAGTGGTATTATGATGGAATAGATGCAAGAGAATATGGGCATTTAAGTTAAAAAGTTTGGTTTTATTTTTTATATTTTATCAAAAAATGTTCTCCAATTCTAAGGTTTTAATGGCCCAGGGAAAAATTGTGTCGTACCTAATCTTGGTTTATCTCTATTTTTAATCCCAAGAAAAGTATATTTTACATGAATTTGTACTTAATCAAATTAAAAAATAAAATAAATTTAGCCCCATTTATAGTCTTGGCAAATTTTACAAAAAATGGGTGCCTTGGACAACCAAGCACTACCTAAATGCTACATCATTTTTACAAAAAATGTTCCCAATAATGATTTTTGACATTTATCACTTTTTAAAAAAAAATTATGCATAAAATCAATTAAATTAGAGAAAAATTAATGTCATGGATTTTGAATGATATACATTTGTATCAACTCTTGACAATGGGTTCCAAATGAAGCCTTAGGATAAACTTAAGCACATGTAACACCGAATCATGTAACAGGTTTCGATGGTGTCGAGATCCATGGCGCAAACGGGTACTTGATCGAGCAATTCATGAAGGACAGTGTGAACGATCGAACAGACGAATACGGGGGGAGCATTGAGAACCGATGCAGGTTTGCTCGAGAGGTGGTCGAGGCGGTGATCGATGAGATCGGACATGAGCGAGTCGGGATGAGATTATCACCCTACTCGGACTACATGGAGTGCTATGACTCGAACCCTAATGACCTCGGTATGTACATGGCACATACACTTAGTAAGTACAACTTAGTGCACTTGCACGTGGTCGAACCGAGGATGGTGGTGGTCGAAGGGAGGATGAAGATACAACATAGCTTGCGTCCGATGAGGGAGGCATTTGGGGGGACATTCATCGCTGCTGGGGGGTACAATAGGGAGGAAGGGAACAAGGTGGTCAAGGAAGGTTACACGGACTTGGTCGCGTTCGGGCGATTGTTTCTGGCTAACCCTGACCTGCCTAAGAGATTTGAGATCGATGCGCCGCTTAACAAGTACAATCGGAACACGTTCTATACGCCCGATCCTATCATTGGATATACTGATTATCCATTCCTTGACTCGAAGGCCTAGATTAATGAATTTTTAAGTTTTCTTTTGAGAACAAGAGATGTATTTGTACATCACCAAGTATACTAAGTATTTTGTATTGTTCTTTGATATATGTGCAAGGCTTGTTGGGAATATAAAGTTTGATTTCAATTATTATGGACTGTGTGACATGGGCGTATGAAAGTCTGTAATGACTTTGATAAATTCATTTTATTTTATTTTTGTCTTAAATCTTCGTGGTTAACCATTACTAAACATTTGAGGCATCTGACAATGTCCTTTTTTTTATTAAACCCTTTTTTTAAAATTCGAACTCCTTGTGATCCAGTCACACATGTTGGAACTCCTCTTTTTCTATTAAAAAAAGGAGAAATTAATTAGGGTCCATGTGGTCACCCGTTTATTATTTTTAGCCACTGAAAATTTTTAAATTTTTTTAAGGTCCCTAAGGCGGTGAAAATTTATCTTTAAGTCCCTCCAGCCAGATGTTGTTCCAAAATGGCAAAAATGTCATCGCCCAATTATGTAAAGGTTAACAATATACTAGGAAATATTAACAGTGTACTGGTGAGGAAGATAATTTCTCCTCACAGTTAAATTTGTGATTTTAGGATTTGGAACTTCAAAAAGATTTAGGTAATGGATTTTTTTAGTGTTAGGTTTGTGTAAAAAATAGGTTTTTTGGTGGGAAAGGGAAAGACTGTGTCTGGCTATCACCAATGACTGAATTGTCACCGTGACTGCTTTTGGTTGCTCAATTGTCTGATCGATTCACCGATTGCTCATTCGATTGCCGTAAGAGTGCTGTCGCACGACCTCTTTATATGCTGCCTACGTACCCTTGAGGGATCAAGTCTCACGTAGTTCAGTTGGTTATCTTGTAACCGTTTTGCCACTAAGAGTTAGTGGGCTATTTTCTAGGAAAATGTTTCCCTTAATTACTCTCCACGTCATCCCTTAATTACCCACGTTCTGCTGGTAGTGGGCATTAAGTACTAACGTGGCGGTTACAGATGTTTGTAACCATTTTCATGTCTGTTCGGTGTCTCCTGATATACCTGTTCATTGTGCCTCTGCGTACTTTTCCAAGGAGTAAGGTTGACCAACTAGACCTGTCGTCTAATCGTGCCTTAGACTACTCGTACCTGAGTGATAAGGTCGCCCGACCACACCTGTCGTCTGGTTGTGCCTTAGATTACTCGTACTCAAATAATAAGGTCGTCCGACCAGATCTGTCATCTGATCGTGCCTTAGATTACTCGAGGTGTCATCTTTTCTCGATATATCCGGCCGTCCGACTAGATTCTTTAGTCTAGTCGTGTCGACATATCAGATGACGTCATCGTGCGGTTGCCTTACATGGATCTGGCCTAATGGGCCTTATACCAGATGGCCCACGTATCGTCTTTGCATGACACGTGTCCAGGTGCAGATTTTTACCTCCACAGATGCCCCCTCTCCTGTTCTGTTGACGTGTCGAGAGAGCAGGAGATATGAAAAATCTAGTTGCATCCCTCCTTTTTCGAGAGTCAAAGATCTGGTCGCCAGTCTACTCAGGGTTCTCTGATCCGCTTCGGATTTGACGGCTGATTTGCTGAGTCTGCTCTTAATGCCGCGTGACTTCCTACGATATTCTTTTGAAAATCCAAACGTCGGCGTCTCTTAGGGTTTCGTGAAACCCTTTCCGAGGCATTGATTACACTTCAATATCCACGGCAAATTATTGTTGCCGTCTTTTCGAAACAACGCCGACGCTGTATTTAAAGGTCGGGCGAGAAGCAACCTTCGTCCCATCTCGCTCTCTGCATCTGAAACCTTTGTAACCCCTGATAATGGAGAATATTACTGCTGTTTCAGACCTTCAAAGGGAATTAGGAATTTCCCCAGACTTCTCGATCGATGAGTAATTTCACGGATGGGGGTCTTTCTCTACCTCTGCCACGCCTGGTGGCTGAGTTTGTTGACTTCTTTCGTCTTCACCTCATCTTGGTTGTCCCCAACGTACACCGCATCTTGATGTGCGCGGCTGAGTTGGGAAAGAGGACGGGGGCTGAATTGGGTCAGGCGGAGATCCAGTGGATCTACCAGGTCAAGGGCTCGACCTCGGGATGGTCCCATTCTTCTATATCTCTCGCCGTGCTCGGACACCAGAACTGGTACTCGACATGTCCCGGGGTGATATATATATTATTGGGAGAGCCGCCGGGTGCTGGTTCAGGGCCCATGGATACCAGTTGGTTGGGATATCTCCCAGCGCCACTTATGTCGCCCCCGGAGGCCGATGGTGGATGCTCCTAGGCTGGAGGTCGAGGAGGTGAACATGCCATATCTAGAGTGATGGAGTATCCGGACCGATCGTGGTGGGTATTGCTCGGGTTGGAGGAACTGAGATGTGCTCCTCCGGTTGCTACATTTCTTGGCGATGTTGTTGAGCCGGCGGATGGTCAGGGTTCGGTTCATTCTCCTCTCGGACCGCACAACAGAGCGAGGCGGCGTTCCCAGAGGCTCCTCCGATTGGGTTTTGAATCAAATTCCATTGTCCGACCGGTGGACTTGACGTCGATATCGCCTCCTCCTAATTCACTAACTCCATCCTTTGCCGTCTGGTCATCCTCCCCTTCCACTTCTTCTTCTTCTTCTTCATCGCCCGCTGCTAGTAGGGGTATTGCTCTTTCCCCTCACCATATGAAGGTTGACCCGCCTCCAACAATGTCGCATGTGGACTTAGGTGTTGGGGCAGATGTTGCTCCTACACCTGGGGAATGCTTGCACAGGATCCTCCTCCCTACTGGCAATCCATCCAGAAATTTGCAAGCCTCAGCTCGCGCCATTGCCCTTTCCATAGATTATCAGCTGCGTTCTCTCTGTGAAGCTTGTGAAAGTGACAAAGCAGAACATCTTCTGAACTTCATCAGCGGCTATCACCTGGGCTACTCTGACCACTCGTGTGGTTTTTGAGAGATGAGCAACGAGAAGCTACCCATGCATTTTCATGCTGCACGGGAGAGGATACTCCGGGGAAAAGACCAAGTAGAAGATAAAACAGAGGATTGAACGTACTTTGTATTATTTCTTTTTGTGTAACTTTTATTGATTGAATGAATAAAAATTACTTTTTCTGCTCAATCTTTTTCATATTTCTAGTCGTTGTTGAGAAAAATCACGAGCAACTCATTCATGAACAAACTTCACGATTAGACCTCGCGAACAGACTTTACAAGCTATGTCAATGAGCAGCCTTCACAAATACGCTTTACGAGCAGTCCTCACGAGTAGATTTCACGAACAGGCTCCACGAATAGATTTCACGACTGCTTTTGTTTGCTCACAATAGCCTCTCTCCGTAACAGGTAAGAAAGTTGTAATTAAATGCTCGCCACGTGTCCGGAACTGTCGCCTCGCCTCTTGCGCCAGCTGTACCTCAAATTTCACAGAAGATATCAGCGGTAAATCTTCCTACGATCTCGATTTTCACGTTCCTTCATCATGATTATGGGGGCTCTCGAGGAGAGATTTTTCTCCCATATAATACGTTTCGTTTCAAAGAACAAAAGGCATAACTTCTGAAAAGGGAATACCTGTGTTTCTCCTTCTTCGATTTCTACCTTCCTTCTTCTCGTCTTCTGCTATGTCAATGGATATTGTCCAAAAGATACGGTCCACCTTATCCATTCCAGACTCCATTGATATCTTTTCGACACCCTACAAATCCTTCAACGACGTGAAGGAAGTAGTTCCTGGCAAGCTGTACATGTATCTTTCGCAGATGCTGAGAAGTGCTCTTTCCTTCCCTCTCCCCGAGCTGGTCAATTCAGTGCTCTCCCAATTTACTGATGGTGTTGATGTGCGTCATCACGATCAACCGCGAGATGTAGTTTGATCTCGGGGTTGGCGATATCTATCATTTGTATGACTTGCGGAAGACGGAGCATGCATACTACCTTCGAGCAAGGGCCGGCGCCATCCCCCTCGTGGACACACTTTCTTCCTCCGACAACGGATGACGGGATGAAACTTTGATACAGCTAACTGGCCTTTGGGTGCTTCCAGCTCCTGTGGTGGATGAGAAGGCGACTATCCCATGCCTGTTTCGTCCTGACATGCTTGGTAAGTACTAAACCAGTAATTTTACAATTTCTTTGACTCGTATTAGGCTGATTGTTCTTTTATTCTTTTTGTAGACGAGTCAGAGAGGAGGTATCCTGATCTGTCTGTGGTCAAGCTAGATCAGATTGCTTGGGCTCTGGATTTACAGGATAAGGATTTTTAAAAAATCCTCAGTCTTCCATCTCCCAGAGCTTCGGGTTCCTCCTCGAGGACTGTAGGCTTGTCTTCGAGAGTCGAAACTTTTGCCGCCTCGTCTTCTGCGGCTGACGAAGAGGTGGCTGAATGTTTTGCTGCCTCCAAGGGAAAATCTACTTCCAGGAAGAGGTCGAGGCGACCGCTTCCCATGAAACAAAGAACCAAAGTTCTTCATCCTGCCTTGCCGTCTGAGGAGACTGACTCTGTAGATGGAGTCAAAGATCAATCTGTTGTTGCGCTTGCCTCCTCTGTTCCAAGGACTGACCTGCCCCTAGCTGTCGATGAGGTGGTTGTTGTCAACCTTCCCGCATGCGCTCGGGGAGGGGGGCATCCGTCCAGTTTTCTGGTTCAACTCGCGCTGAAAACGGTGGAGGTTTCTTCCTCGCCAAAGGTCATCGTAGTCAACACTTCTGCCCTTGCTCCTCCTACTGTGGCGTTCGAAGTCTCGGTTGGCGAGACTTTAACTGCTTCACCTTCGGCGGATGCAACATCATCAGGGATGTTCCCCAGTCGAGAAGACTGCTGAGGGTGCGCTCCCCGCCGGTCTGGCTGAAGGGGGGATGCCCCCGGTTGTTTCAACTATGGATGAGGCACCCTTAGTCGCTCCGAATGCAGGGGGGATGCCCCCAGTCGTTCTGACAGTGGTGGGGGTGCCCCCAGTCATTATGGTGGGTGCGGATCCCCTTTGCGCGGATGTCCCGAACATGTCTGAGGCTCCTTCAGCTTCGGCTTCCGTTCTTGCGATGTCAGCCGGTGCTTTGTCCAGAGGTTCCCTCGCTGACCGCTCCAGCAGGGAATATGGTAGTGCCCGACTCAGGGGTTGTCTCCTTGAGGATGATCTGATCTGTGCTCGCCAGGTTACAACACACGAGCTCTTTGCCCGGCTTGGTTTGAGCTTTTACAATGTGAGTGGCTCAAACTTTTCTTCAGAGACCTCTTTCTTCAATGTACTGCCAATTGTTCTCAAGAACTCTATTATCTGGCAGGTGCTTGGTGAGCGGATAAGGCTCGAAACCTTGTTGAGGTCGGCTCAAGGACTCGCTCATCGAAGGGAGGCGCAGTTGAAGTCGATCGATGAACAGTTGGCGATCGTGAACCAAGCTCGCCATACATTATAGCTTGTTGAATATGTGGCTCGTCAAGTAGCCTCCGTTGCTTTGGTTCAGGCTAAAGCTGCTGAGAAACGTGTTAGAGAGCTTCTCGAGCAGAGATTCTCTCACTCCTTCGACCAGACATCCCTTTCTTTGCGAGTGCAGACTACTGAAGAGCGAGTCGAAGCCCTGACTAAGGAATTGCAAGAGCTGTAGGTCAAGTTCTGTGACCTTCGAACTGATCGCGCCTCTGCTTTTGATGAGGGCTTGGCGAGGGGTCGAGGTGAGGCCCTGGCGATGCTGAAGGATCAAGTGAAGGAGATCACTAATTCCTTGATGTCCAATGCCGAGAAGAGCTATGATCGTGGATATCTCTAGGGGTATGAAGATAAATCCAACAATGTATCTCCTCATGTCGTCGCTGAGTCTCCTTCTAGTGCTTCCGTTGGCCCTGAGGTACAATTTCAGGCCTGAGCCTTCTTTTGTTTATAAAAGAACAATGTTTTAAAAAACAACTTGTCTTTATCTTGCTTGATTGTTTTCTATTTGGTCTGAATGTTTGGAGTGCTTATTATCGAGATAATAGGGTCATACCCTACGACAGTCCAAAATCTATATGGTAGACTGACTCTTTTTATATCTCATCATCGTGACCTCCGTTGGGCCTGAGCCTTTCTAGGCCTGGAAAACTAAACTTCAGAGTGCTTGTATTGAGTGGGTTAGTACCCTTTTAGAATTTAAGCCCTGGGTCTAATTCTGTTCACCCTTACCGTGTGACCTCCGAATGCTGGTCGTAGAGCCTGAGCTCTTTGAGACCGAATGATCGCTGAGGGGATGCCTATCCATTTTACCCTTATCATACAAGGATGTCTTGCACGTTCCTTTTCGTTCAATGATGGTGGAGTGCTCAGGACGAGAGGGCATGGGCCCTTTCAGAATTTTGGTCCGGGGGTTAGTTCTGTTCGTCCCTATCGCGCGACATCCAAATGTTGGTCGTATGGCCTGAGCCCGTTTAGACAATGTGAGCATAGGGAAAGCTTATACTTCGAATGACCTCACCTTTGTGAGTGTAACCTATGTGTCTCACTTTTGTAAGTCTTTACTCGAGTGCTAATCGATGGATGAGGCGTCCCCCCGCGACCTCTTACATAGAATGCTCATCCATCGATTAGCCTGAACTGGTCCATCGCGCGACCTCCACAGAGTGTTATGTCTTGCGACCTCTTGGGATTGCAACATTCTTGTTGAGAGTGTTTATCTCGCGACCTCTCTTAAGAATGTCTTGTCTGAAAACCAGTTCCACAGCGCGACCTCGAACGGGCGTTCATTCACATGACATATAATGAATTGAAATGAAGCAAATAACTTTTATTTCAAAAGTAGTACTTTTTCAAATGCATTACATTACGAGGTCTTATGAGTGCCTCTCCATTCTTTCATTCTAAATAGTAAGAACCTTTGGGGCCCAGTCCGGCAACCTTGTAGGGTCCTTCCCAACTGGGTCCGAGCTTACCATCTGATCATTTTCAGGATTCGGGGAATACCTCTCGAAGGACCAAGTCTCCAATCCGAAAGCTCCATCGCGAATCTCTTTTGTTGTAGCTTCGAGTGATCTGGTTCCGGTAATTGGCCATCCTAATGGAGGCTGCTTCCCTTCGTTCATTCCTCAGGTCGAGTTCAGACGCCAAGACTTCCTTATTAGCCCGAGGTTCAAAGTTCTCGGTTCGAAAGGTTGGGATCCCAAGTTCTATAGGGATCACCGCTTTGACGCCGAAGGCCAGAGAGAACGGAGTGTCCCTTGTGGCCCGTCGCGCTGTGGTGCGGTATGCCCATAGTACCGAGGGGAGTTCATCTACCCAGTTGCCCTTGGCTGCATCATGTCGCTTCTTGATCCCATCCAGGATGGTTCTGTTGGTAATTTTTGCTTGGCCATTCCCCTAAGGGTAACAAGGAGAAGAGAAAAGATGTTTTATTCCCATCTCCTCGCAGAACTCCCTCATGGTGGCGTTGTCGAACTGTGTCCTGTTGTCAGAGATTATAGTATTTGGCACCCTGAACCGGCATACAATCTCTTTTCAAAGGAAACTCCGTACTTTGATGTTGCGGATTCTGGCTAGGGCCACAGCCACCACCCATTTGGTGAAGTAGTCACTGGTGACCAGGAGAAACCTGTTCTGCGATGGCGCTAAAGGCATGGGGTCGACTATATCGACGGTGACGCACCTGAGAAGCGGACCTTTGAAGCTCTGCTTGTACAATACTACTTGTTCAGAGATCAGGAACTGAGCTGATCGGGTCTTGATCTTTCTAGCTTCTTCCTTGTCTTCCGAGAGGTGTCCGTCTTTAAAGTAAGACAGTATGGGATCCATCCAGGTCACCTCTCAGGATTCCGATTCTACCGCCATGACCTGCTCGAGGTGAACGATACTCGGTTCCCCCAAGAATTTGACCTAGATTTCTCAAGATGGTTCTCCTTCAAGAACACTTGCTAAGTTCGGCAGGACGTCTGCTCGAGTATTCTGCTCATGATCGATCGCGTGGATCTCCCAATGGTCGATCTGTGCGAGTAGAGTGCGCATGTAGCTTTGATAAGCCGCCATGCGATCGTTCTTCGTCTGGTATTCTCCAGTGCTCTGGCACACCATGAGTTGGGAATCGCTGTAGATTGACGATTGGATATTGCTGAGGCCTACAGCGAACTCCAAACCTGCGATGAGAGCTTCGTATTCAGCTTCATTGTTGGAAGCCTTGAACCCCAGCTTGATTGCGTGCACGAACAAGAATCCATCTTCACTTCGCAAAATCAACCCGGCTCCTGACCCTTTTCGGTTGGATGCTCCATCGACATGGAGTGTCCAAGAGATAGGTCTATAGTCAGAGATGGCGCAGATTTGTTGTTCTTCAGCTGTGAGATCGGCGATAATGTCCGCAACCACCTGCCCTTTGATTGTGTTTTTGGGCTGAATGGATGTCAAAGGCTGACAGCTCCACCGCCCACTTTAGCAATCGACCCGCGACATCCGCCTTTCATAGCACGGCTTTGAGAGGCAAGTCGGTGATGACATGTATTGAACGGGCTTGAAAGTAGTGGCGCAGTTTCTGGGCAGAAACGAGTAAAGCAGACGCAAGTTTTTCGACACGGGAATACCTGGTTTCTACCCCACTGAGTGCCTTACTTGCATAGTAGATGGCTCTCTGCCCACGGTCGACGTCCTTGAATAGTGATGAGCTCACAGCGTGCTCGGACGCTGCAATGTAGAGGAGTAGAGTATCTCCTATGGAGGGACTCACCAAGAGTGGCGGCGTGCTGAGGTACTTCTTGATTTCCTCGAAAGCATTCTGGCATTCTCTGAGCCTTTCGCAGCAATTGGAAGAATGGTTGACATCGGTCTATGGCCCTCGAGATGAATCAGTTGAGTGCAGCGAATCTTCCGACCAGCTTTCACACTTCCTTTTTGTTCCGAGGGCGCTCCATCTCCATAATCGCTTTGATCTTATCAATGTTAGCCTCGATTCCCTGCTGTATTGTCAAATATCCCAGAAACTTACCTGAGGTGCAATACGAGTGAAATTTCTAAGGGTATAGATGCAATTACTTTTTTAAGGGGGGGTATAACGTCAAAATAGTGATTTTTAACAAGAGTATAAATGCAAATTTTTCTAGGTTTAGTAAGGGGTAAAGGGGAGATTTCATGGGGTATGATTAGGCTAATAGCCGTGGTTAGGTCAGTCAGAGTACTGGAGACAGACAGAAGGACATAGATGCAATACAAATGAATTTTTTTAAAATATAGATGCAGTTTATTTTTTAAGGGGGTACATCTAGCATTTGGTGGCGTTTAGTTTAAGGCGATATTTTCACAACACAGCGAAGACTTCTTCCAAATGGGACAGATGGTCAACTCGGTTCGCACTTTTGACCATTATATAGTCAATATAGACCTCCATGGTCTTGTCGATCTGATGCTGGAAGACTTTAGTCGCCAGCCTTTGGTACGTAGCTCCAGCATTTTTTAACCTAAATGGAATTACTTTATAGCAATAAATTTCAGTGGGTGTTATGAACACTGTTTTCTCCTGGTCGGGCTCGTACATTGGGATTTGGTGATAGTCTATATAAACATCCATGAAACTCATTAGTTCGTTACCCGATGAGGAGTTCACCAGCTGGTCGATCTTTGAAAGTGGGAAATTGTCCATCGGGCATGCACTGTTCAGGTCGGTGAAGTCCACACACACTCACCACTTCTTGTTTTTCTTGGGAATCACCACCGTATTGTCCAGCCATTCGGGATGTCGCACCTCGTGGATGAACCCAGCAGATAAAAGCTTGTTCACCTCGTCTCGCACAGCATCGGCATGGACTACAGCCATCCGTCATTGCTTTTGTCAGACTGGACGGACAGTCGGAGAGATGAACAGTCGGTGATTCACCACCTCGGAGAACATATCCTTGTTTTCCACGTGGAGATTGAGTATTGGCTTCCTCTCTTCCGTAGAGAGCAAACTCCCTATGAGAAAGTATTTCTCGAGGTCAAGTGGGTCTATCGGAACCTGTTCTAGATCTTCCAGGACCCTATCTTCGGGACCAGGCTGACGCTCGTCGGCCTAGACCCGGTCCTGAAGTAATTGCTATCTTTTCAGATGGATTTCTCCTTCTTTGGATAGCTCTTCTTCCTCAGGCAAGGCTGACTTCCCTGCCATTGCTGCCATATAACAGTACTTCGCGACCACATGGTTTCCTTGTATCTCCATTATCCCCTGAGCTGTGGGAAAACGAAGGCGTTGATGGTAGGTGGACGGAATTGTAGATACCCCAATTTTGACCGTCCAGAGAGACATAAATACTTCAAGTAACACACAGAAATATCCCACAAGTGGACACCAATAGAGAACCAAAGGTTCGGTAAACCGGAAACCTTAACCCTAGCCTTGACCTAAACCTAAACCGGAAACCCTAAACCTTAACCTAGCCCTAGCCTTGACCCTAAACCATAAACCTAAACCAAAACCTAAACCCTAACCCTAAGCCAAAACCCCAAACCCTAGCCCAAACCCTAACCCTAAACCAAACCCTAGCCCAAACCCTAACCCTAAACCAAACCCTAGCCCGGACCTAAACCTAAACCAACCCTAAAAAAACCAAAACCCTAAAAACCTAAGTCCCTGGAAAGGGGCGGCTAGCCCTAACTAGCCGCCCCTCACTGGGCGGCTAGTTTACACTAGCCGCCCCCCCCCAACCGCCCTCTGGCCGACTTTGGACCAGTCCCCTGGATGGGACATAAAGCAATATTAAATGCTGATCATTGCGGCGGGTCATGACCTTTAGCCGCCCTCTCTTGGCCGGATTAAACCAAGTAGCCGACCCAAGCCACCGCTTGTCAGAGATGGGACATTTGGCAGGTCATGATAGGGGCGGCTACCAGGAAGTAGCCGCCCCATCCCGAGCGGCTAGTTAGCACTAGCCGCCCTTCACCTGGTCTCTGACAGAAGAACCAGAGCATTAATGAGAGGTCCAATCGAAGCCACCCACTCCATTACCCCCTGGATCTTCCCCTGCCTCTCTTTTACTATAAATAGAGGGGTCCCAAGCCCAAATACAACATCCACAAATCACCAATTCCTCTTCATCACCAACCCTCCATCCCCACTTGTTCAAACCCTTCCACCACTAGAAATCCCAAGAGAGAGAGAGGGAGAGAGAGCCCCTTTTGTGAGAGAAACACCCATTCCCTACATAAAATACCCTCTCATCCCACCCTCCATAAACCCAGGCTAAACCTAGCTTAGCCTCTGCCCAAGACCCCACCCTTTTCCTACCAAAGCCCTGCCCAAATTCCCCCAGACCCTGGACGGCTAACCCTAGCTAGCCGCCCCCTGGCCGACGGCTAAACACAACTAGCCGCCCCCCTATCCACACCCCATATCAACATCCCTTTGACCCATAACTCCTTTAGTCAAGCCCGGAGGCAGAATAGGATTACCTATTTTTCACCTCTGTGTACGGTATATCCGTGTCTCAGAGCGGAGACCCCACAAACTCCCCACGTAGGCGATCAAATCCAACCCAAACCCTTTCCTGTTTTTTAGAAAAAGCAGGTGGCGATCACAAAACCCCTTGAATCCTCTTGAGCCGCTGTCGGGCGCCTCAACCAGGAACGACACCCTCACCCCTTCCGAGAAGACGATCCGACCGAGCCCGCCAGGGCACGCATCCGATCCGAATCCCCGAAGAACCCCCACACACGCGGATTTTTCGACACCGACAAATTCTGGCGATCACGGTGGGACCTCCCTCGTGAAAAACAACAAAAGGTAATCCTCTTCTGCCCCTTTTACAAGCTTGACTAGAATGCTATCAACCCTCTAGGAAGGTTAGAGTTTCTCACTCCCCGAATTAAATCCTCTTCTACTGTGCATTATAACATCCTTTATTGCTTTGTAAGCCGCACACAGCTGCGCAATCCCTTACTACTTTCGTAAGTCGCACACAGTTGCGCAATCCTTTACTGCTTTCGTAAGTCGCACACAGCTGCGCAATCCTTTACTGCTTTATTTACTGCTTTCAATCTGCATTCATCCCCACTCTACGTCATGGAATCCCACATAGAAGAGGAGATATTAGAGGAAAGGAATCACCAAGAGGGTCAGGCCACACAGTTCCTGACCCATCTAGAGGAAAGGATGGCTAGTCTAGGGTATCAAACGGTAGAGGACATGTTTCATGACCTCGCTGACTACCGTCATACCAAGACCTCGAGACAGGAAACCCCTGTCGAAACCCCTAAATCCACTCCCAAAGCCCCATGCACACCCAGTCACTCGGTCAACCCGAGCGTCTTTTCGTTCACCCCCCTTTCCCCCGCGAATCCAAAATTCCCAGTTGTTTCCACCCCAGGCCCCTACCAGACCACCCCAAACCCGGGACCGCTAGGCAGCCCTCCCCGGGGAGAAACACTGGACGATACCATCCGGAGAATTCTCTCCGAGACTGGTCCCTCGGCCCCCAAACACATGTCTCTACATAACCTGAGACAAATCCCATCAGTCCACCTACCGGAGGGATTCAAAGTCCCCAAATTCCGCCGGTACAACGGTCGTGGAGACCCAGACATTCATTTAACTGCCTTTTATCTAGACGCACGCCCGTTTCTAGATAATCAACCTCTACTAGTCTTCCTCTTCCAAAAATCATTGGAAGGAGAAGCACTACAATGGTTCTCCACCCTCCCTGTAGATCACTTGTCGAATTTCTCGGCTGTAAGCGAGAAATTCTTGGGCCGCTACGGTTACCAGAGGATTAGGACCCCCTCTATTTCAGATTTAACCGTAGAGAGAATGAGGCCTAGGGAGGAATTCGAACAATACGTGTCTCGGTGGCGCACCCTTGTCCACCGAACCGGTCTGCAACTCACAGAATGTCAAGAAATTGACATGATGTTACAGAGCCTGAGTCCAGAACTCCGTACGAGCCTTTCGTACGGAGACTGCACTACGTATCAACTTCTGATTGACCGCCACAACAGGATTTCCCGTTGTGCAGCCCCAGTAGTCCAAACCCAGTCCCCACCTATCAGCCATAGGGTTGGACAACCGCCTCGTAAGGCGCAAACCCCCACGGTAGAGGGGATCATTAGCCAAGTATCGGCACTCTACCCGAACGGAGCACGAGTTCCTGACCGAGGAACAGCTCCGAGACAGTACACGCCCGGTTCATCCGGATATGCACCGCCTCGGCAAGCAAATAAAAATTTTACCCCTCGATCAGTACCCGTCCCCGTGCCAATACGACAAAACCCCACAGTCCAAAATTTCCCACTCCAAAGCTCTCTAATCCAGAGCCAAACTCAAACTCGGGCTCCCTTTTACTCTGCTCCCCCAAGAGCACAAAATCCAACCCCTAGGCAGCCCATACAAAGCTCTTATAACGAGGTTAGACCTCCCGCATCCTACGACCTAAGACGAATGGGAAAGAGGGACTCTTACCCTCCCCTCCCAGAAACTTTAACTAGGATCTTTAGGGTGATGTTGGACACAAATAGTATCTCCCTCCCCGACGCCAGGCCTTCACTACCCGGGGCCAGCACGGCGCGTTACTGTCAATATCATCAACAATATGGCCATACCGTAGAACAATGCATTGTTTTTCGGGACTTCGTTTATGATCTTAATGATGACAGGCGCCTTGACTGGGCCATGATCAAAGGCCATCTGAGCCAGGGAAATCCCCAAGCACCCAAGCCACTTGGCATATTGACTGACCCCTTGCCAGGTCACACCCAAGCCTCCACATCTAGAGCCCACGCGGTCAACATGATCAGGAGAGGGAGACAACCATCGCCAGAACCAAGCAGCTCGGAAGATGCTACTGATGGCAGCCTATCCGAAGAGTCCGAGGAGGAAGAGCAGAACGAGCCCTTCCAGCTGAACCTCGACGACCATGACCTCGCCATACTCTATGGCGAAGAAGAAGACGCAGTCCTCGCCCTCCCCGCAGTCATCAACCTCGAGTCCGACGAAAGCGGACTAGAAAACCCGGGAGAAGACGAAGAAGAAGAGCCATTCGAGGAGATCCCCGAAGGAGCTAGCGAAGGACCCGAAGGAGGGGAATGTACGTCGGATGATCTGCATCCGGACGACAACGGGTCCTCTAAGAGTACCGACACTGTCAATGGCCCCCGCCGCCCAATGACCATTTCATTCACTGACCAAGACCTCCCAGATCCCCGACTGCGAGTCTACCCCCTACACATCCGCGGACGACTTCAGATGTTGTGGCTGAACAACATCTTTGTAGACCCAGGATCGGGCATGAACATAATGACATGCTCCACTTACCAGAAGATACCCGGACTAGGCCGTCCTCCCGTCCAACCGGCCCACCATACTATCCAAGCTTTCAACCATACCGGGAAGACTCTCCGCGGCCCCGGAACATTCGAGCTATCCGTCGGACCTCTCATCTGCGAAGTAGCCTGCTTCGTGGCCGACATCGACACAAGGTACCCATTGATGCTGGGGCGACCGTGGTTAGACAGCATCCAAGCTATCTGTTCCCCCCGACACCAATGCCTTCGACTGCCCTTCTTGAATCATGTACTGACAATTTGGGGAGAAGCACGCCTCCAATACGAGAACGAGAACAATTGGGCGATACATAATATGTTCACACTAGCCCTGCGACCGGGGAACGAGAATGAAGGCGGTAGCCCACCTGGGTCCCCTTGTGGCAACAACTCTCCCTCAGAAGAAGCGGCCAGGACCCCGCATCCACCCAGCAATCCTATGGAGCCCAACTCGATCACCTTCCTCCCCCATGAAGTCGCAAAAGCCAGAGCACGTTCCGCACCCCTCTCAATCACTGCCATACTCGGGGGAAGGGAATTCCGTCACATTCTCATTGACACGGGAGCGGAAACTAACGTCCTTACATATTCCGCCTACCAAAAGCTAGAAGGCCGGGTTCCCAGATTGGAGCCCTCAGACGAATACATTTACGCCTTCGACAGCACACGCAAGAACGCCTGCGGACTAGTCACGCTCCCACTGAAGATCGGCCCAGTCTCCACCATCGTTAACTGCATGGTGATGAACATTCAATCACCCCACCCTCTGATTGTTGGGAGGACATGGCTCAACAGCATCGAAGCCGTCTCATCCACCCGACACCAATGTCTTCGCTTCCCGTACCGCGGGAAAGTAATATCCATATGGGGAGAGGCGCGCTCTAATAATACTCAGGCCCGAAATTGGAGCGTCTGTGCCATGCGCATCCGGCTAGAGGTGCTCGCATGTTGGCAACCAGGCGCCACAGACGAAGAACTGCTCCATCAAGGGAGGCCCCTGAAGAGACTTAGGGAGGGAGAATTTGGGAACAGGGGACCCCCACCAGACATCAGCCGGCCATCAAAAAGAAGCCGACCCGAGGAGGCAATACAAATTCAAGAACCAGGTACCGATCCTCCCGGGTAAGTTTTCAACCCCTGTACATATTTGTTTACTGCTTTTCCAAAAAAAAAAATCAAAAGATCAAAATATTTGTTTACTAGCTTTCGCTTTCAACCCCTGTACATATTTGTTTACCTGCTTTCCTAAAAAGAAAAAAAAAAAAAAACAAACAAAACATGCCGATCAGCTTTCATTCCCCAACTCTGAACATACTTACTTCTAGCTTTATTTCCACTCTTCTTTAAAAACCAAAAAAAATGTTTTCTAAAAACATGTTTTCCACACTCCTTCAAAACAAAAGTTTTACAAGATCGTGTTTCCCTGCTTCCAACAAAAAAATGAAACACTTTCCCAAACTTTCTTTGCATATTTTTTCCAAAAACAACGAAAATATTTACAAACTACATTTCCACACTCTTCTTCACGACGAAAATGTTTTCCAAATCTGCGCTTCCACACCTTTCTTCAAAGCAAAATATTTTACAAAGCCGTACTTCCATGATTTCCGCCAAAAAAACGTTTTACAAACTGTCTTTCCATACTTGTCTTCTAAAAACAAAATCGTTTTCCAAACTTTATCCCCATTCTCTTTCCAAAAATATATCTATTCGCCGACACAGGCCCCTTTTCAAAAACATAAGTATACATTTGTCTTTACTACGCCTCGAACTACTGGACGAGAAGAGATTAAAAGCGGCAGACCATGCCCAGGCCTACCAAAGAAGGGTGGCAAGGGCATTTGAAAAGAAGGTGATAAAAAGAAAATTCGAAATCGGGGAATTAGTACTTAAGCAAATCATGCCATCAAGACAGCCTCACCCAAGAGGAAAGCTGCAACCCACATGGGAGGGACCCTATGTGATCACCCATGCCTATTCCGGGAATGCCTACCGCCTGGTAGATGCCGAAGGAGTCGAGGTTCCAGGTTCGTGGAATGCACTTTATCTAAAGAAATTCCATGCATGAAAAGCTTTCAATACTTAAGAACTATTATTCTTCCTTCCTGCGATTTCCAGCGTTTAGTACTTGATGATAGAATTGTAAGACTCTCAAAGATAAACTCGTATCTATTTGAACACGTTTCCGCCAAATCATGTCATTCCCTTCACACACGTATAACTGGACTAGATTTGCCTGATAGAAGAAAAATTGCCTACCCCGTAGACTGGGACAATTTAAAAACTCCCCAAAGCAAAATGTCCCTTATTTCCGCCCCGCTCGTATTAACCCTAGGTCAAAATGAGGAGTTACCCGGACCTAGCATATGTCCCAAAAACTGGCTCTGGCACTGTATAAACACTTCTAGAGGGGAAGCATGAAAAGAATCGGGGTGAAAAACAGAAGAGCCCCCCCTCAAACCAAAAAAAAAAAAAAAAAAAAAAAAAAGAAGAGAAAGTCAGGCAAGGAGAGGCCAAACACCCAAGTGAACGGGTTAAACTCTCTATTTAGCAGGCTTTCACGCCTTTACGCACGGCATACGCTAAACAACGGCTATACCAGTACAGATCCAAACAACGGACTGTACCTTTCCACCCAAAAATAAAGAAGTGGTAAAAAGAAGAAAGCCAGAGGGACCTAGGAAGTAAGACATGTGCTAGACTGGGACAATTCTAAAATATTGCCCGAAAGGAAGATATTACTCTTACCTCATTCACCCTCTCCCCTTTTTATTTTTTTGCAATGGAGGTTCAAAATTGAGCTATGTCCACTGGGAAAGGCGAAATTTTGACCAAGGGTAGATCACGTCCAGGTTTACACCTACACACACACTCACACGAGTTCATTTAGAAACTTGCCTATCCAAAGGAAGCTTATTTGACTTAACTCTTGGTACATTCATGGATTTTTCAGCATGTTTAGAATAATACAATTAAGCATTTGAGAACCATGAACCTAGGAAAATCGACGCCTAAGGCTTATACCTCTCAAATACAATCCTGGTTTGGACATAAGTGACCACAAGTGCTCCTCCACGGGGACTTGATGGCGTCTTTTACTTATGAAAATCAAGAACATTGCCCTCTCACCTAAAAAAGTCATTGAAGAACTAAAATGCCCCCTTATGCCACTTATACTTACGCATAAGCTTGCATTTTCCTTTTCAAAATACCTTGGCATCTGATCTTCTTGAAACATTAAAGTTAACCCCCCCCCCCGAATATTAGAATTATCCCCACTCATATGAGAATTGTCCCCACGAAATTTAAAATTATCCCCACTCATGTGAGAATTGTCCCCACTCACCTCATGCCCTTCCGCACATGCGTAAGAAGAAATTGTCCCCACCTCCTACACATAAGTTCTTCTTCACTCACGCACTTGGAATCCCTTCCTTGCGCACTAAAGCCTGGTCTCCCGCACTTTACTTTCTCGCATTTATATTTCCATTCCGCCTTAAGATGGATTGTAGCCCTTGACAATTCAAGCAAGAAGGGCTCGAAAGTCAGTGCAGGGGCACAATCTGGACAGATTTAACACTTGGTCCATGGAAAGAATGTTTTTATAGGTACTGAAGGTTAGAACGGTCGCAAAGACTTTCAGCAGCAGCAGCAAGGAGCAGCAGGACCAAACTGCCCCAGGCAGGGGGCGGCTAAGCTCGACTAGCCGCCCCTCACTGGGCGGCTAGTTTATACTAGCCGCCCCTGCCCTTTGTTTCAGGTAAGGATGCCCCAGGCAGGGGGCGGCTAAACACAACTAGCCGCCCCTCACTGGGCGGCTAGTTCACACTAGCCGCCCCCTGCCTGCACCTATTCCAGTGCTGTCAGTCCTATTTTAATCAAATCTTCGTATCTCCAAATACCTGTTAAGAACATTTCATTCCAAAAATTGCATACACACATTTCATACGCATATACATTCATAAAACCAATATAAATACACTTCGAAAAACAACCATATCTCAAAATCATATGTCCATCCATGAATCAAACCTATGAAACCAAGATTCATCTACACAAACATACATATCCATGAACCATCCATGCTAAACTACTCTAACACATGCATGTAAAGGAGAATGATTAAATTGTCCCACCCAAAACCACAAGCATAGACTGTTTTTCTAAAAATAAAAGAGGGCATAAAAAGGGGAATCTTTTCCTTCGAGACGCTCCAAAATCTGAAAGTCTTGAGCTATGCATCATCGAAATATTCACCTGAGTCAAAACAAAAGAAGAAAAGCTTGAATTCATCGCATATATACTATTCTTCTACTTAAAACCAAGACACAAAGGCTATACCTCGGCGTATCGTCATCCGCTGGAGGCTGAGTAGGATGAACGTCCTGACTTGGCTGAGAAAGGAGCGGCGGATGAGGAGAAGACTGAACCTCTGGAGCATCGGGAGCAGCAGGAGTCTCTCGAAACGAAGACGCGGCCCTCGCATATATCCCACGACTCCGAGACGCCGAAGGACGAGAGGCACGGCTGAAGGTGGCCCCGGTAGCCAAGGAAACCGAGAGAGAATGGTCAGGCTCAAGTGGAAGAAGATCAAGGTCCGCCTCGGTCATAGAGCCCCCTCCAACCAACTTCCCCCTCATAGTGGCTTCCCAGAGACGGACCTGCTGCATGTCTCTGTCTCTCCTCTCCAATCTCTGTCGGAGGCGACTCTCTGTCCCTCTGGCCCGATCCTCAGCAGCCCTCAACCTCTCCTCCAACTCCCGCACCCTCGCTTCCGACGCCCTGAGCGCCTCTCGGTCCCTATCCCCGGCCGCCTGGAGAGAACGAACCAGGTCTCCCATCAAACCTCCAGGAACGCCCGCTGAGGCTTCCAACTCCGACACCCTCATCTGAAGGGAGTCCCTCTCACGACCTAGGGTAATGAACCCCTCCTCCCTTAAGGCCACCATGGACCTCAGCCGGTCCGCCTCCTCCTCAGCCCGAGAAGCCCTGCCCCTTGCCTGACCCAACTCCATCCGTATGGCTGTCAACTCGCTTCGGGCCACATCCAATTCCCTCGTCAGTTCGAGCTCCTGCTCGGAAACCACGGAAGGAGGAGGGATGGAGGAAGAAGAAGCGCCATCAGCCCTCGCTCTCGACAGAGCATCCACCTGAGCCTCAAGGACCCGGACCTGGTCCTGCAAGCGTCCTCTCTGTGCCCGCAAGGCCTCTATCTGTCTGGCCCGTGCTTGGAGGTGCTCATTGGCGGTCTTGAGCCTCTTCTCCATCTCATTCAACTCAACCTATAAAGAAATACCATTCAGAAGATGCTCAAGCAAAAGAGAACGAGGAAAGGAAAAAGGATTTTCAACTTACATAAGCGTTCGGGATCTCCTCCTCCATCGTCCCGAGGATATCCGCATACTCCCGACGATACCAAGCTAGGTATTCGTCACTCGAAGTCACCTCAGGACGACGCTCCACCAAGACACCTCGACTCATCCATCCCGCCACATACGTCGCGTAATTCCTCGGGAGATTCGTGTCCCGAGGAATCCCGGCCACCGGAATCGAAGGGCGCCGCGGAAGAGGATCGGGCACCCACTGATGGTACCCAAGCTGGCGGACGACCCGGCTGATCGCATGGAACACGACCTCATTGAAGTAGATCAGCCAAACGTCCGCGCCAGGACCTCGGGAACCTCCTCCGAGTAAGGCCTCCACGTCATCTAAGAAAGCATCGAAAGATAGGAAGAGCGCTTAGTCAAAAGATGTGACAACTGAGACTTTTAGACCGTAATTAAACTATTTTTTTGTCGTATTTCTGATATTCCAAATTTTTATAATTTGGCATGGTTGGAATCCTTGTGTTGTTAGCTTTCCAACGCTTTTTACGGATCATGAATCGGACTTGTATCGAGCAAGTTATAGTCATTTTTGTGCCTTGGGGAAAACTGCCCAGAGGCGGCTACTTGAAAGTAGCCGTCCCTATCGAGGGGTGGCTACTCGAAAGTAGCCGTCCCTCATCAGCGGCTCAATCCAACAAGCCGTCGGGCACCTGTGCGCAGAAACGCAGAAATTTAGGGATTTGACGAAACTGTCGAATATTTGATTGTTTTCTTCGGGGGTAAGTCATTGCACGTGTTTAATCTTATAAAAGCCTAGTTTTGGATGCCCTAGGACCCATTTGAAAACCCTAATACGAGTCCTCTCTCTCTCTTGTTTTATCAAACCCTAAAAGAGGTCTTTTGAGTGATTTTTGAAAGAAAATCATTTGTGGAATAAGGTGGGTTCTTTTACTTCATTTTTCTTTAATAATATTAGAGTTTTAATTGCTACTGATCACCAATGATGGGTTCATCCCGAGGTGATTCGGGTTTGTGTGGTTTTATGGGTTTTTCCTTCATTTTAATTCATGATTTTATTTGATATTGAATTGTTTTGGATCTTGATGTTATGTTAATCCATTGATGAGGTATTTAAGATGTTTTTACAAGATTTACATGCTGTTTTTGAATATTTATACATAGATCATGGTTAGGGTTATTTTTCTTAAGATAGAAAGCATGTTTAGGGTTTCTAATGCCTTGTTTTGGGTACCACCTTGCATGAATCCGAACCTCATATGATTTCATCACTGTTTTGATGATTTTTATTGCTGATCTATATGATTTATTCATATATATATTAGATCTATGGTTTTCAAGGGTTTTCAGATGGATTACATAAGCTTTTGATGCATTACTCATTGCCTTGCATGGATCTAGGGTTTGGAAGACATGATCATCATATTAAATTTATTAGATCTAGATCCTTGTATGGTTATGATGTTTTCTGTTTTCATATATCCAGATTTATATTATTTATTATTTGGGTTTTGTCGATTTATCGATGTTTGAATAGAAATCATGCCTAGGTCTACACAAATTTTTCATGCATGCTAGAAACATGTATTAGGATATTTTATCACCATCAACCTACTGTTATTTAATATTTAAACACTATTTTATGGTATGAAAATATATGGTGTTAATATTACCATTTTTCAAATTTGTTCTATAGAGGTTTCATCGTTTTTTTGGTATTTTGATTTATTATCGAATCGATCATTTAGGGGATCAAACTTAAATATTTTCAATGTGTTTTTATCTGTATTTTCTGTATGAGAGAGAGAGGGTACGTGTTTTTTGAATGTTTGGGTAGGAAGTCGGGGTCATTAAGGGCATATTTGCTGTTTTGGGTCTGTCAGGGGGTGGCTACTTGAAAGTAGCCGTCTGAGATCAGGCGGCTAGGGTTGAGTAGCCGTCGGAAGCCAGGTGGCTACATTTGAGTAGCTGGCTGAGCCCAGTATTTGTGGTGATCTTTGATTTAGTTAATCATTATATTCCGTTTCTGATCTGGTTCATTGGTATGAAAATCTTCAGGAGCAGTAGACTCTCGTTAGCATTCTTGTTAGTCCGGTAGTCTTGCGTAGGACCGGAGGTGAGTGGGTCTAGTCTCTATATAGATTTGAAACTATTATATTTATATCATGACCGCATCATGCCTATGTTATGAATACAACTATTATTTTGTGTATGGAGCATGTGAGCATGTCATCATGATAGATATGATTATTTTTGTATGTCGTAAATGTTTTATGGATATTATGATATAATGTATTGCATGCGGAAGCAGTTGGTGTATGAGTAGTTGTTCTTGCATGCATATCATTCGTCTGCGTGACATCGTCTGCGTGACGAGGGTCTGCGTGACTCAGTCCAGTGGGACCGTGTCTGCGTGACACCCGTCTGCGTGACGCCGTCTGCGTGACGATTGGTCTGCGTGATCAAGCTCTAGTTGGAGCACTTTTGGCTGCGTGCCATACGGGCATGCGTGTTCGTTGCATCATACGCATCATGTAGATAGATAGTGGTTATTTCCTTTAAAGAGATGCATTCCATTTTATCGAGATATTTGTGAAAATTTATATTTTTGTTGGTTCAGGTATTTTGGAATTTACTCTGAAGGTTTTAATATTGTTATTATTATTGGGACGCTAAGATCCATTCACTGAGCGTGTGGTAGCTCACCCCTTTTTCCCAACCTTTCAGAGTAGCCGTTGGCGATCGTCGTTCGTGGTGGGCGTTGGCGATCTAGTTCTCATTTATTCCGTTGCATTCGTAGGTGCTTGAATAAGCCTTCTTCTTGGCATGTAGTGGACGTCCTTAGCTTTATCAGCAAAACCAGGGAATGTTTAGTTATTAGTAAATAAAGTACTCGTGTGTAATCATTCGTCGAGAATGAATTATTGAGATCCTGGATTTGGTTTATGTTTATGTTATAAAAACTTTTGTGTTTTGAATTATTATATTAGTCTAATTCAGTTGATAAAGATTGTGGTCAACGTGACGCACCGTATCACATGCCTTAATAGAGGATAATGGGTACGGGGCGTTACAAAAGAAAACCAAGTACAAGCCAAAGAGATCCAAAGAAAACTCATACCTCTTCCTCCGACAAAACGCGGAAGGCCTCTCGGAATTGGGCGAGGCGGTGCAAGCGGGAAGATCCCCGGGGTTCCCATCTCATGGCCCAAGGGAGGGCATGATCGAACGGAGCCAAAGTCGGGCGATCGATGGCGAAGTGCTCATACCCGAAGATTTGACAAAGCGAGAGGAAAACCATCATGATCAAAGTGAACTGAACTAAAAAGGGACATTTACCAATCACTCACACATACCTGAGGAAATGGCGCAAAGCCGCCAAGGTTCTTTCCCCCGGCCCTCTTAACTTTCTTCGAGAGCTCCGCAAAGAGATGGGCAAGCATCGCCGCTCCCCAAGCATAGCGCCCCATGCCCTCCAAGTCCCGCATCAGTAGAAGGGAATGAGAGGAGACCTTATCAGAGGCCGTCGAGAAAAGGACCCGGCCAAAGAAGTAGAGGAAGAACGCTCTCAACTCCCTCCGTGCCCTCTGTGGGCACGCAGCCGCCTCTCTCGCCTCGATCATCACCCGCCGCCTCTCGAAGCTAGCTGCAGCTTCACCCTTCTGGCGCTCTGTAAAGGAACCGAGGCCGTACTGCCCCGAAAGCCGCCCCAAAGGGATCCGGTTTAGCGTCCACTCCCGCTCCACGAACTCCCATTCCCCGATCAACTCTCGGAAAAGCCCCCTGTAGTCAGCTAGGGTGGCCGCGATCACTGCCTCCCCCAGAACCGGAAGGCCGGTGATCCGATAGACGTCCTCGAGCGTCGGCATAGCAGCACCAGTAGGGAGGATAAACGTGCAACTCTCCGGATCCCATCTCTCCGCCAAGGCCTCCACATATGGACGGTGGACGTGGAATGGCTCGATCAGGAAAAAGGAACGGAAGCCCGCTCCATCCACCAAGCTCCTCTCCTCCTGCCCCAGGGCATTGTACCACCTCTTCGTCCCGTGCAATAAAGCCCGGATACGATTCGGCCTCTACAAAACAAATGAAGGGAAGATGGGTTAGTTTAAACGAGCGAGAGGTAAGAGTCCAAATCTACGAAATCATTTTTAACCATGCTTAGCGAAATCAAAACTCCCACATGCTAAAAGAAAAGGAACAAAAGCATGAAAGTAAGAAACTACACTCCTACTATGATCACGCATGCTAGACAAATATCAAACAGATCCCACCGTGGTCACCACTCACACACTTTCTTACATCAAGCCTATCATGCTTATACCTCCCTTAAACACACCTAAGCAATACAGCAATATAGAACTCGAACCCATGAAATGCATGCATACACTCCCTCATGCCCTACCACGATCAAACACGTACGAAATCACATACACATAGAAAAGTATCGCATGCAAGCATATTAGCTATATCATTTCTCTCTCCTTTACATGCATATGACAAACATGGATATATATATATAGAAAAAAATTGTCCCCCTCCCTATAAAAACAAACCCATCTCAGCATACTTACACATCCCACCATGACAAAACTTATACACAAGCATGTCTATTTAAAACGCACATACAAGTATAAATACACATATACGACCTGTTCATATCAACCAAAACACATGCATATACACTAAAATAAAAGGCTAAGACTAAAGGATTAGGAACATACCACGGCCCGTGTGGACCCAGGAGCGTCCACCTGGGCCTCGTCAGGATCGTCCATCCCGTCGTCATCCTCCTCCTCATCCTCCTCGAACACGGCCTCCTCGGCCTCAGCCCCAACACCCACACCGGCCTCAGCGGCCCCAGTGCCCATGCCCTCGGCCTCCCCGGCCCCGTCCCAAGCCTCTCCTATCCCCTCCACCCTCCCCACGCCAGAGATAAACTCCGCAAAGGCCCCCATAGCCCTACTCTCCTCCTCAGCCCTGGCCTCTGTGGCCTCCCTATCCAACATCCCGATGAGGGCATCCAACGACGCCCTCACCTCCTCGCTAACTCCCTCGACCCCTACCCCCTCGGTTGCACCCTCAATCGATCCTCCAACCCCCGAAACCACCTCATCGGCCACAACCGGCCGATCCCTGCGCCTCCTCTTACGTGTATAACCTATCACACTCCCCCCTACCTCCGGGACAGCCCCCGAAGGCAAATCCCCAACCTCACCCACGCCAATATCCACCGGCGGCACCTCCGTCGTACCCATACCATCCCCCACGGCCTCGACCTCCGGCCTATCGCTCTCCGATGATGAAGAGCTCGGGCTACGCTCTCCACGAGCCACCCATGGTCATTTTCCCCTCGAAGCAATCGCTTTCGACCTCGTCATCTCCTCGGTTTGATAAAGGAAAGGAAGAACCCAAACTAGGGTTTCGAAATCAAGAGAAAGAGAGAGATTGAGGTCAAAACAGAGGAAGGAAAGGCAAAGAAATCAGGGTTTTTGAGTTTGAAACCAAAGGGAAGAAGAGAAGAGGGAAGAGAAACCGTTTTTAAAACGTATGGGGAGAGAGAGGGTCTTTTCGGTTATAAGGGACCCAGTCGAGGGGCGGCTACCCGCGAGTAGCCGCCCCTCTCGGGCGGCTAGTTACAACTAGCCGCCCCTCCCAGTTTTTTCTCTTTTACTTAAAAACCCCTTTCCAATCTTTTCAGCCCTAAAATTCAAGGTTCTCCATACCAAACAACCATGTATTGGCTTATTTCCAGACATTACTTGATCAAACACGACTCTTCCGAAGTTTTGCAACACGTCCAGTACCATTCAGATTCAAATTTCTTCAGTTCTGGTTCTTTTCCAGAGTTCTTATCCCTCGGATGATCCAATTCACCCAAATCAACTTTTACTTGCTTTCTGTCGGCGATATCCCCTCCTTGCTGAGTTTTCCCAAGCACGGGAATGGTAGGCACGAGGAAACTGACGTTGGGCTGCTCCGTGCACGATAGCTAAGAACCCCGACCGCGGGTTGGATCACTTACCATTTACTTTTCCCCGCCTACCACCTGGATCATCTTCTCGGATAAAAATTCTAAGTCAAGACCTAGCCTCTGACAGTCTAAATCAACTCCCCAAAAAGTACTATTCGTGTTGGCATAACTTCTTGAAGGTCGGGCCGGCCAAAATAGGGGTCTCTTTCCTTATCATCGGTCGAAGTCTTTCTCGCTCCACGCAAAGACTCCGTCCGATGAGGGACAATTGTAGATACCCCAATTTTGACCGTCTAGAGAGACAGAAATACTTCAAGTAACACACGGAAATATCCCACAAGTGGACACCAATAGAGAACCAAAGGTTCGGTAAACCGGAAACCCTAACCCTAGCCTTGACCTAAACCTAAACCGGAAACCCTAAACCTTAACCTAGCCCTAGCCTTGACCCTAAACCTAAACCTAAACCAAAACCTAAACCCTAACCCTAAGCCAAAACCCCAAACCCTAGCCCAAACCCTAACCCTAAACCAAACCCTAGCCCGGACCTAAACCTAAACCTACCCTAAAAAAACCAAAACCCTAAAAACCTATGTCCCTGGAAAGGGGCGGCTAGCCCTAACTAGCCGCCCCTCACTGGGCGGCTAGTTTACACTAGCCGCCCCCCCCCAACCGCCCTCTGGCCGACTTTGGACCAGTCCCCTGGATGGGACATAAAGCAATATTAAATGCTGATCATTGCGGCGGGTCATGACCTTTAGCCGCCCTCTCTTGGCCGGATTAAACCAAGTAGCCGCCCCACCGCTCAGAGATGGGACGTTTGGCGGGATAGGGGCGGCTAGTAGCCGCCCCATCCCGGGCGGCTAGCACTAGCCGCCCTTCACCTGGTCTCTGACAGAAGAACCAGAGCATTAATGAGAGGTCCAATCGTAGCCACCCACTCCATTACCCCCTGGATCTTCCCCTGCCTCTCTTTTACTATAAATAGAGGGGTCCCAAGCCCAAATACAACATCCACAAATCACCAATTCCTCTTCATCACCAACCCTCCATCCCCACTTGTTCAAACCCTTCCACCACTAGAAATCCCAAGAGAGAGAGAGAGAGAGAGAGAGAGAGCCCCTTTTGTGAGAGAAACACCCATTCCCTACATAAAATACCCTCTCATCCCACCCTCCATAAACCCAGGCTAAACCTAGCTTAGCCTCTGCCCAAGATCCCACCCTTTTCCTACCAAAGCACTGCCCAAATTCCCCCAGACCCTGGACGGCTAACCCTAGCTAGCCGCCCCCTGGCCGACGGCTAAACACAACTAGCCGCCCCCCTATCCACACCCCATATCAACATCCCTTTGACCCATAACTCCTTTAGTCAAGCCCGGAGGCAGAATATGATTACCTATTTTTCACCTCTGTGTACGGTATATCCGTGTCTCAGAGCGGAGACCCCACAAACTCCCCACGTAGGCGATCAAATCCAACCCAAACCCTTTCCTGTTTTTTAGAAAAAGCAGGTGGCGATCACAAAAACCCCTTGAATCCTCTTGAGCCGCTGTCGGGTGCCTCAACCAGGAACGACACCCTCACCCCTTCTGAGAAGACGATTCGACCGAGCCCGCCAGGGCACGCATCCAATCCGAATCCCCGAAGAACCCCCACACACGCGGATTTTTTTCGACACCGACAAATTCTGACCTTCATCTCTGCGAGCCAGGATTGCCCGATGATCGCGTTGTATGGAGACAGGAGATCCATGACAGTGAAATTTATCATGGCTGTTTGATTTTCCACTTGGACTGGTAGCGTGATGCGTCCTGCTGGGACAACCCACGCCCCATTGAAAGCGATCAACGGGTCCTTCTTCGGGTGGGGGTCCGCGGCTTTTAGCCCCATTCGAAGGAATGACTTCATGAAAAGGATATCTCCTGAGCACCTTGTGTCTACAAGAATCCTTTTCACGTCAAAGTTTGAGATGTGCAAGGTGATTACTAGAGCATCCGAATGCGGGGGACTGGACTCCTTCCAGGTCAGTGTCAGAGAAGGTGATGACTGTAGATACCCCAATTTTAACCGTCCAGAAAGACAGAAATACTTCAAGTAACACCCGAAAATACCCCACATTTGGACATCTAATAGAAAACCAAAAGTTAAGGAAACCGAAAACCCTAAACCCCAGACCTAACCCTAAACCCTAGACCTAAAACCCCAGACCTAACCCAGAAACCCTTACCCTAAACCTAAACCCTAGCCTAACCCTAAACCCCAGACCTAAACCAGAAACCCTAAACCCTAGACCTAAGCCCTAAACCCTGACCAGAAACCCTAACCTAAACCGAAAACCCTAAACCTAAACCAGACCCTGGCCCAAACCAGGAACCCCCACCTAGAGAAATCCTGAGTCCCTGGCAAGGGGCGACTAGCCCTAACTAGCCGCCACCAGGCGGCTAGTTAGCACTAGCCGCCCCCTTGGCCGACCTTGAACCGCTTCCCTGGATGGGACATAAAGCAGCATTAAATGTTGATCATTGCGGCAGGTTGTGACCTTTAGCCGCCTCATCTTGGCCGGATCAATCTAAGTAACCGACCCAAGCCACCGCTTGTCTGAGATGGAACGTTTGGCAGGTCATGATGGGGTCGGCTACCAGGAAGTAGTCACCCCATCCTGGGCGGCTAGTTAAGACTAGCCGCCCTTCACCTGGTCCTGACAGAAGAACCAGAGAATTAATAAGGGGTCTAATCAAACACACTATTAACCAAGCCACTCTTTTACTCCCTGGGTATTCCCCTGCCTCTTTTTTACTATAAATAGAGGAGGTCCCAAGCCTTTAAATAATCCACAACTCAAATCCACCAAATCCCAAATCCACTTGATATCCATTCCCTTCCCCCACTATAAATCCCAAGAGAGGGAGAAAGAGAGCCCCTTTTGTGAGAGAAAAATCCATTCCCTACACAAAAACACCCTCTCATTCCACCCTCCAAAAACCCGGGCTAAACCTAGCTTAGCATCTGTCCAAGACCAAACCCATTTCCTACCGAAGTTCTGCCCAAACCAACCCAGGCCCCGGATAGCTAAACCCTATTAGCCGCCCCATACCCGACGGCTGGATCCGACTAGCCGCCCCCTATCTGCACCCCACTTGCACCCCTTTGTCTCAGACTCCCCATACCTGTTTTTCACCTCTGTGTACGTTATATCCGTGTCTCAGAGCGGAGACCCCACAAACTCCCCACGTAGGCGATCAAATCGAACACCAACCTTTTCCTGCTTTTAAGAAAAGGTGGCGATCACACAAAACCCCCTTGAATCCTCTTGAACCGCTGTCGGGCGCCTCGACCAGGAATGACACCACCCTTCCGAGAAGACGATCCGACCGAGCCCACTAGGGCACGCATCCGATCCGAATCTCCGAAGAACCCCCACACACGCACCGCCATGCGGATTCTTTCCGATACCGGTGGAATCGGACGCCGACAAATCTGGCGATCATGGTGGGACCTCCCTCGTGAGAAATAACAATAGGTAATCCTCTTCTGCCCCCGTTTTACAAGCTTGACTAGAATGCTATCAACCCTCTAGGAAGGTTAAAATTTCCCACCCCTTGAATCAGACCCTCCTCTACTTTGCATCACAGCATCCTTTACTGCTTTGTAAGCCGCACACCGCTGCGCAATCCTTTACTGCTTTGTAAGCCGCACACCGCTGCGCAATCCTTTACTGCTTTGTAAGTCGCACACAGCTGCGCAATCCTTTACTGCTTTGTAAGCCGCACACTGTTGCGCAATCCTTTACCGTTTTATTTACTGCTTTATATCTGCATTCGTTCCCTTGAATCATTTCACACACATCATGGAATCTCGCATAGAGGAGGAGATACTAGAGGAGAGAATCCACCAAGAGGGTCAGGCCACGCAATTCCTGACCCATCTAGAGGAAAAGATTGCCGGCCTAGGGTATCAATCCGTAGAGGACATGTTTTATGACCTCGCCGACTACCGTCATGTCAAGACCTTGAGACAGGAGGCCCCTGTCGAAACCCACAAGGTCATTCCCAAAACCCCGTCCACACCCAGCCGCTTGGTCAATCCGAGCATTTTTTTCGTTCACCCCCCTTTCTCCCGCGAATCCAATGTTCCCAACCATTTCCTCCCCAGGCCCTTACCAGGTCACCCCAAACTCGGGACCGCCAGGCAGCCCTCCCAGGGGAGAAACACTGGATGAAACCATTCGGAGAATCCTCTCCGAGACTTGTCCCTCAGTCCCCAAGCACATGTCTCTACATAACCTGAGACAAATCCCGTCAGTCCACCTGCCGGAGATATTCAAAATCCCAAAATTCTGCTGGTATAACGGTCATGGAGACCCAGACATCCATTTAACTGCCTTTTATCTAGATGCCCGCCCATTTATAGATAATCAACCTTTGCTAGTCTTCCTCTTCTAGAAATCACTGGAAAGAGAAGCACTACAATGGATCTCCACCCTCCCTGTAGATCACTTGTCAAACTTCTCGGCTGTAAGTGAGAAGTTCTTAGGCCGCTACAGTTACCAGAGGATCAGAACCCCCTCTATTTCGGATTTAACCGTAGAGAGAATGAGGCTTAGGGAGGAATTTGAACAATACGTGTCTCGGTGGCGCACACTTGTCCACCGAACTGGCCTGCAACTCACAGAATGTCAAGAAATTGACATGATGTTACAGAGCCTGAGTCCAGAGCTTCGTATGAGCCTTTCATACGGGGACTGTACTACGTATCAGCTTCTAATTGACCGCCACAACAAGATTTCCCATTGTGCAGCCCCAGTAGTCCAAACCCAGTCCCCACCTATCAGCCATAGGTTTGGACAACCGCCTCGTAAGGCACAAACCCCCACGGTAGAGGGAATTACCCAAGTATTGGCACTATACCCAAACGGAGCACGGGTTGCTGATCGAGGAACGGCTCCGAGATAGTACACGTTCGGTTCATCCGGGTATGCGCCGCCTCGGCCAATCAACCAAAATTTTGCTGCTCGAGTAGTACCTGTCCCCGTGCCGACACAACAAAACCCGGTAATCCAAAGTTTTCCGGTCCAAAGCCCTGTAATTTCAAGACAAGGCCAGCCTAGGACCCCTTTTTATGCCACCTTCCTGAGAAATCAAAATCTAAATCCTAGGCAGCCCACACAAAGTACTTATAATGAGGTCACCCCTCCGACATCCTATAATCAGAGACGAATGGGAAAGAGGGACTCTTACCCTCCCCTCCCAGAAACACTAACTAATGGACACAAATAATATCTCCCTCCCAGTTGCTAAGCCTCCACTCCCCGGGGCCAGCAGACTGCGTTACTGTCAATACCACCAACAGCATGGTCATACCGTGGAACAATGCGTTGTTTTTCAGGATTTTATTTACGATTTAAATGATGATAGGCGCCTTGACTGGGCCATGATCATAAGCCACTTAAAACCAGGGTAATTCTCGAGCCACAAAGCCACTTGGTATATTTACTGACCCATTGCCAGGACACAACCAAGCATCCACATCTGGAGCCGACATGGTTAACATGGTTAGGAGAGGGAGACAACCATCACCGCAACCAAGCAGTTCAGAAGATGTCACTGATGATAGTCTATCCGAAGAATCCGAGGAGGAAGGGCAGAACGAGGGAGGGGAATGGCCTCGCCATACTCTATGGCAAAGAAGAAGATGCAGTTCTCGCCCTACCCGCAGTCATCAACATCGAGTCTGACGAAAGCGGACTAGAAAACCCAGGAGGAGACGAAGAAGAAGAACCCTTTGAGGAGATCCCTGAAGGAGCTAGTGAAGGACCCGAGGGAGGGGAATGTACGTCGGATGATCTGCATCCGGATGACAATGGGTCCTCCAGGAGTACCGACACTGTCGATGGCCCCCGCCGCCCAATGACCATATCATTCACTGACAAAGACCTCCCAGACTCCAGACTGCGAATCTACCCCCTACACATCTACGGACGACTTCAAATGTTATGGCTAAACAACATCTTCGTGGACCTAGGGTCAGGAATGAACATAATGACGTGCTCCACCTACCAGAAGATACCCGGACTAGGCCGTCCTCCCGTCCAACCGGCCCACTATACTATTCAAGCTTTCAACCATGCTGGGAAGACTCTCCGCGGCCCCGGAATATTCGAGCTATCCGTCGGCCCTCTCATACGTGAAGTAGCCTGCTTCGTGGCCGACATCGACACAAGGTACTCATTGATGCTAGGACGACCGTGGTTGGACAGCATCCAAGCTATCTGTTCCCCCTGGCACCAATGCCTCTGACTGCCCTTCATGGGTCATGTACTGACAATCTGGGGAGAGGCACGCCTCCAGTACGAGAACGAGAAGAACTGGGAAATACACAATATGTTCACACTAGCCCTACAACCGGGGAACGAGGATGAAGGTGGTAGCTCACCTGGGTCCCCTTATAACAATGACTATCCCTCGGAAGAAGCGGTCGGGACCCTGCATTCATCAAGCAATCTTACGGAGCCCAACTCGATCACCTTCCTCCCCCATCAAGTCACAAAAGACGGAGCACGCTCCCCACCCCTCGCAATCACCGCCATACTCAGAGGAAGAGAATTCCAACACATTCTCATCGATACGGGAGCACGGAAACTAACGTTCTCACATATTCCGCCTACCAGAAGCTAGAAGGTAGGGTTCCTAGTTTCGAGCCCTCAGACAAATTCATTTACGCCTTTGATAGCACACGCAAGAACGCTTGCGGACTGGTCACGCTCCCACTGAAGATTGGCCCGGTCTCCACCATCGTCAACTGCATGGTAATGAACATTCGATCACCCCACCCTCTGATTATTGGGAGGACATGGTTAAACAGCATCGAAGCCGTCTCATCCACCCGACACCAATGCCTTCGCTTCCCGTACCGCGGGGAAGTGATATCCATCTGGGGAGAAGCACGCTTTAACGAGACACGGGCCCAGAATTGGAGCGTATGTGCCATGCGCATCCGGCTAGAGGTGCTTGCATGTTGGCAGCCAGGCTCCACCGACGAAGAACTGCTCCAGTAAGGAAGACCCTTGAAGAGGCTCAGGGAGGAAGAATTCGGTAATAGGGACCCCCACCGGACATCAGCCGGCCGCCAAAAAGGAGCTGACTCGAGGAAGCAATACGAGTCCAAGAACCAGGTACCGATCCCCCCGGGTGAGTCTTCATCACCCTGTACATATTTGTTTACAGCTTTTTCCAAAAGATAAAAAATATTTGTTTACCAACTTTCGTCTTCATCACCCTGTACATATTTATTTATAGCTTTTCCAAAAAAAATCAAAAGATAAAAATATTTGTTTACCAGCTTTCGTCTTCATCACCCTGTACGTATTTGTTTACAGCTTTTCCAAAAGAAAATCAAAAGAGCAAAAATATTTGTTTACCAGCTTTTATTTTCGTCACCCTATACATATTCATTTACCTGCTTCCCTGAAAAGAAACTAAAATCCAAAAATACATGCTAATCAGCTCTCATTCCCCAACTCTGAACATACTTGTTTCTAGCTTTATTTCCACTCTTCTTCAAAACAAAAAAATGTTTTTTAAAAAGTGTTTTCCACACTCTCCTTCAAAACAAAAGTTTTACAAAACCGTGATTCCATAATTTCCTCCAAAGCGAAACAAAAAAACAACAAATAATAAAACATTTTCCCGAACTTTCTTTACATAATTTCCAAACCACGAAAACATTTCCTAAAATTTTCTTTACTTGTTTACCAAGCAACAAAAATATTTGCAAACTGCATTTCCACTCTTCTCCAAAACAAAAATGTTTTACAATCTGCGCTTCCACACTCTTCTTCAGAATAAAAAGTTTTGCAAAGCCGTATTTCCATGATTTCCGCCAAAAAAACGTTTTACGAACTGTCTCTCCATACTTTCCTTCTAAAAACAAAATCGTTTTCCAAACTTTATCTCCATTCTTTTTCCAAAAACCTATCCATTCGCCAACACAGGCCCTTTTCAAAACCATAAGTATGCATCTGTCTCCACACTTTTAAAAATATAAAATATCAAAAATACCAAAAAGAGAGAAAAAGAAAGACGAGAAAAGATTAAGAGCGGTAGACCATGCCCAGGCCTACCTTGCCATTTGAAAAGAATGTAATAAAAAGAAAATTTAAAATCGGGGAATTAGTAAAGCAAATCATGCCATCAAGACAGCCTCACCCAAGAGGGAAGTTGCAACCCACATGGGAGGGACCCTATGTGATCACCCATGCCTATTCCGGGAATGCCTACCGCCTGGTAGATGCCGAAGGAGTCGAGGTTTCAGGTTCGTGGAATGCACTTTATCTAAAGAAATTCCATGCATGAGTAGCTTTCAATACTTGAGAACTATTATTCTTTCTTCCTGCAATTTCCAACGTTTAGTACTTGATAATAGAATTATAAGACTCTCCAAGATAAACTCGTATTTATTTGAACACATCTTTGTCAATCATGCCACTTCCTTCACACACGTATGACTAGACAATAAATTTACCTGATAGAAGAGAATTGCCTACCCCGTAGACTGGGACAATTTAAAACCCCAAAGAAAACCTCCCTTATTTCCACCCCACTCGTATTAACCCCAGGTCAAAATGAGGAGTTACCCGGACCTAGCATATGTCCCAAAACTGGCTCTGGCACTATACAAACACTTCTAGAGGGGAAGCATGAAATGAATCGGGGTGAAAAACAGAAGATCCCCCCTCAAAAAAAAATCAGGCAATGAGAGGCCAACAAAAGAAAAATAACACCCAAGTGAACGGGTTAAACTCTCTATTTTAGCAGGCTTTCATTCCTTTACGCACAAGTATATGCTAAACAAACGGCTATACTAGTATAGGGTCCAAACAAAGGACTGTACTTTCCATCCAAAATAAAGAAGTGGTAAAAAGAAGAAAGCCAGAGGGACCTAGAAAGTAGGACATATGCTAGACTGGGACAATTCTAAAATGTTGCCCGAAAGGAAGATATTACTTTTACCCCATTCCCCCCCCCTTTTTCATTTCGCAATGGGATTCAAAATTGAACTATGTCTACCGGGAAAGGTGAAATTTCGATCAATGGTAGATAATTTCCAGGTTTACAACTACACATACTCACATGACTCCTGGTACACTCATGGATCTTCCAGCATGTTTAGAATAATACGATCAAGCATTTGAGAACCAAGAATCTAGAAAAACGACACCTAAGGCTTATGCCTTTCAAATACATCCCTGGTTTGGACATAGGTGACCACAAGGGCTCCTCCATAGGGACTTGATGGTATCTTTTACTTAAGAAAGTCGAGAACATTGCCCTCTCACGTAAAAAACCATTGAAGAATTAAAATGCCCCCTTATGCCACTCATACTTACGCATAAGTTCGCATTTTCCTTTTCCAAAACACCTAGGCATCCGATTTTCTTGAAATGCTAAAATTTACCCCCCGTACCAATATTAAGATTACCCCCACCTACACTCATTTTATGCCTTGCCGCACGTGCTTGAGAAGAAATTATCCCACTTTCACATATACTTAATAGTTTTTCTTCGCTCACGCACTTGGAATCCCTCCCTTACGTACTAAAGCATGGTTTCCCGTACTTTACTTTCTCCCATTATCTTTCCATTTACCTTAAGATGGATTGTAGCCCTTGACAATTCAAGCAAGAAGGGCTCAAAAGTCTGTGCATGGGCGTAGTCCGGACAGATTTAACACTTGGTCTCGAAGGTCGAAATAGTCACAAAGGCTTTCAATTGCAGCAAGCAAGAGCAGTAGAGCCAGAAGAATTGTCCCAGGCAAGGGGCGGCTAAACCCGACTAGCCGCCCCTCACTGGGCGGCTAGTTTGCACTAGCCGCCTCCCACCTACTACCCCCTCTGTTGCTGTCAGTCCCATCTTTTCAACTCTTCAACTCCTTTGATACCTATAGAAAACATTCTCCCCCAAAACTTGTGCACATGCATTTCATACATCCATGCATACGTAAAAACAATATGACTACGAATCATACCACAACCAAAAAGAAAATCATACACCAAACCATGCACCCATTCATCCTTTCATCCACCCATACAACCTTATAAAAACCATTCCACCTACACGACCAAACTGAAACCAATAAACCAAGTTAAAAACAGCCATGTTTGTTCATATACCAAAGAAAGAAAGGGAAAATTGTTCATGAAAAAGAAAGATAAACCTACTTAAAACTAAAATCAAAATAAATAAAGATCCTTCGGAAGCTTCCATCAAAGTCTTGAGCTACACACCATTGAAATGATCACCTGCGTCAAAAAGAAAAGAAGATAAGCATAAATTCCTTGCATATATACTATTCTTCTACCTAAAACCAAGACGCAAAGAAGCTATACCTCGGCGTATCGTCGTCTGTTGGAGGCTGAGTAGGAGGAACGTCCTGACTTGGCTGAGAAGGGAGCGGAGGCTGAGGAGAGGACTGAACCTCTGGAACATCAGGAGCGGCAGGAGTCTCTCGAACCAAAGACGCAGCCCTTGCATATATCCCACGACTTTGAGACGCCGAAGGATGAGAAGCACGGCTGACGGTGGCCCTGGTAGCCAAGGAAGCCGAGAGAGAATGGTCAGGCTCAAGCGGGAGAAGGTCGACGTCCGCCTCGGTCATAGAGCCCCCTCAAACCAATTTCCCCCTCATAGTGGCCTCCCAGAGATGGACCTGCTACATATCTCTGTCTCTCCTCTCCAATCTCTGTCGGAGGCGACTCTCTGTCCCTCTAGCCCGATCCTCAGCAGCCCTCAACCTCTCCTCCAACTCCCGTGCCCTCGCCTCTAATGCCCTGAGCGCCTCTCGGTCCCTGTCCCCGGCCGCCTGGAGAGAACAAACCAAGTCCCCCATCAAACCTCCAGGAACACCCGCTGAAGCCTCCAACTCCGACACCCTCATCTGGAGGGAGTCCCTCTCGCGGCCCAGAGTGATGAACTTCTCCTCTCTCGATGCTATCATGGGCCTTAGCCGGTCCATCTCCTCCTCAGTCCGAGAAGCCCTACCCCTCGCCTGGCCCAGCTCCATCCGTGTGGCCGTCAGTTCACTTCGGGCCGCATCTAACTCCCTCATCAACTCGAGCTCTCGCTCGAAAACCATGGAAGGAGGAGGGGCGGAAGAAGAGGAAGCGCCGTCGGCTCTCGCTCTCGTAGAGCATCCACCTGAGCCTTGAGGACCCGGACCTGGTCCTGCAAGCGTCTCCTTTGTACCCGCAACGCTTCTATCTGTATGGCCCGCGCTTAGAGGTGCACATTGGCGGTCTTGAGCCTCTTCTCCATCTCATTCAACTCAACCTGCAAAAGAAACACCACTCAGAAAATTTTCAAATGAAAGAGAACGAGGAAGAAGAGAAGGGTTTCCAACTTACGTAGGCGTCCGGGATCTCCTCCTCCATTGTCCCGAGGATACCCGCGTACTCCTGACGATACAAGGTTAGGTATTCGTCACTCGAAGTCACCTCAGGATGACGCTCCACCAAGATACCTTGGCCCATCCATCCCGTCACATACGTAGCGTAATTTCTCGGGAGGTTAGTGTCCCGAGGATTCCCAGCCACCGGGATCGAGGGGCGCCGCGGCAGAGAATCGGGCACCCACTGGTGATACCCGAGCTGGCGGACGACCCGGCTGATCGCATGAAACACGACTTCATTAAAGTAGATCAACCAGACGTCTCGCACCAGGGCCTCGGGAACCTCCTCCGAATAAGGCCTCCACGTCATCTAAAACATCAAAAGATAGGAATGGCGCTTAGTCAAAAGAAAACCAAATGCAAGCCAAAGAAATTCAAAAAAAAAAAAACTTATACCTCTTCCTCCGACGATACAAGCGAGAAGATCCCCGGGGTTCCCATCTCATGGCCCAAGGGAAGGCACGATCGAACGGCGCCAGAGTCGGGCGATCAATGGCGAAGTGCTCGTACCCAAAAATCTATCAAAGCAAGAGGGAAATTATCATGATCAAAGTGAACTAAACCAAGAAAAGGACATTTACCACTCACTTACACATACCTGAAGAAATGGCGCGAAGCCGCCAAGGTTCTTTCCCCCGGCCCTCTTGACTTTCTTCGAGAGCTCCGCTAAGAGATGGGCAAGCATCGTCACTCCCCAAGCATAGCGCCCCATGCCCTCCAGGTCCCTCATCAGCAAAAGGGAATGAGAGGAAACCTTATCAGAGGCTGTCGAGAAGAGGACCTGGCCGAAGAAATAAAGGAAGAACGCCCTCAAATCCCTCCGTGCCCTCTGTGGGCATGCGGCCGCTTCTCTCACCTCGATCATCGCCCGCCTCCTCTCGAAGCTCGCTGCAGCTTCGCCCTTCTGGCGCTCTGTAAAGGAACCGAGGCCATATTGCCCCGAAAGCCTCCCTAAAGGGATCCGGTTCAGCGTCCGCACCCGCTCCACAAACTCTCATTCCCCGATCAACTCTCGGAACAACCCCCTATAGTCTGCAAGGGTGGCTGCAATCACCACTTCCCCCAAGATCGGAAGGTCAGTAATCCGGTGGATGTCCTCAAGGGTCGGCATAACGGCGCCGGTAGGGAGGATGAACGTACAACTCTCCGGGTTCCATCTCTCCGCCAATGCCTCTATGGGTGATGGACATGGAACGGCTCAATCAGAAAGAAGGAACGGAAGCTCGCTCCATCCACTAAACTCCTCTCCTCCTGCCCCAAGGAATCGTACCACCTCTTCATCCTGTGCCATAAAGCCCAGATACGGTTTGGCCGCTGCAAGCAAAAGAAGAAGACATGGGTTAGTTCAGAGAGCAATCGAGAGGTAAGAATCCAAAAGCCTAAAATTCGTTTAAGAAAAATCATGCTTAGCAAAATAAAACTCCATATACTAAATCAAAGATGAAAGCATAAAAATAAAGAAGCTTAAAGGTTCCTCTCCCATTATTTATAAAACACCCTCCATATGATCACACATGCTAGAACTATTAATCCCGCCATGGTCACCACTTTCAGACTTCTTTCATCACGGTCTATCATGCTTATATACTTTCCATAAACCCACCTAAGCATGTGGAAAGTACTTGGACCCGTGAAATGCATGCATACACTCCCTCATGCTCTACCACGATCAAACACACACGAAGTCACGCCTTAAAAACTATATGCACATAGAAAAGTATCGCATGCAAGTATACTAGCCATATCATTCACTTCTTTCTAAAATAGAGCAAACATGGATATTTTTACGAAAAATTGCCCCCCTTCCTAGAAACAAACCCATATCAGCATGCTATCCCACCATGATTTACTTATGCACAAAGAATGCCTATTAAAAACACGCATATACAAGTATTATACGCTAGTCACCTATTCATACCACCAAAAGACATGCATATATACCAAATAAAAGCTAGAGTAAAAAGGGTCAAAGAATTACCATGGCCCACGTGGACCCAGGAGCGTCCACCTCGGCCTCGTCGGGTTCGTCCATCCCGTCGTAGTCCCCCTCCTCCTCATCCCCCTCGAACATGGCCTCCTCGGCTTTAGCCTCAACACCAACACTGGCCTCTGCAGCCCCGGTGCCCATACCCTCGACCTCCCCAGCCTCGTCCCTAACCTCTCCAGTCCCCTCCACTCTCCCCGCACCGGAGACAAACTCCGCAAAGGCCCCCATAGCCCTTCTTTCCTCCACCTCAGCCCTGGCCTCTGTGGCCTCCCTATCCAGCATCCCAACAAGGGCATCCAACAATGTCCTCAAATCTTCACTAACCCCCTCAGCCCCTACTCCCTCGATTGCACCCTCAACCGGTCCTCCGACCCCTGAAACCACCTCCTCGACCACCACCGGTCGATCCTCACGCCTCCTCTTGCGTGTGTAACCTATCATACTCCCCCTACCTCCGGGACAGCCCCCGAAGGCAAATCCTCGACCTCACCCACGTCGATGCCCACTGGCGGTACCTCCGCCGTACCCACAACCTCCCTCACGACCTCCCCTTCCACCTGATCACTCCCCGATGAACTAGACCCCGAGACAACCCCTCTCTGCTCTTGGGAAGACCTAAGGTGCTTCATCATCGAAGCCATCTTCTTCCCCTTCGTCATCTCCTCTGATTTTGCACAAAAGAAGAACCCCAAAGAAAATAGGGCTTCAAAATCAAGAAGAAAGGAATGATGGAAGGCAAAAACAAAGGATTCAAGGTGTTTTAAAATCAAGGTTTTCGGTTTAAAATAGAGAAGAAGAGAGGAGGGAAGAGTAACCGTTTTAAAACGCATGGGGAGCGAGAGAGAGGGTCCCTTTTCGGTTATAAGGGACCCAGTCGGGAGACGGCTACTCATGAGTAGCCCCCCCTCTCGGGCAGCTAGTTACCACTAGCCGCCCCACCCTGTTTTGTCGTTTCCACTTGAAACCCTTTTCAATCTCTTTTCAGCCCTAGTTCCAAGGTTCTCCATACCAAACAGCCATGTATTGGCTTATTTTCAGGCACTACTTGATCAAACACGACTTTCCCGAAGTTTTGCCACACTTTCAATACCATTCAATTCGAATTTCTTCAGTTCTGATTCTATTCCAGAGTTCTTATCTTTTGGATAATCCAATTCACCAAATCAACTTTTACTTGCTTTCTGTCGGTGATATCCTCTCCTTGCTGAGTTTTCCCAAGCACGGGAATGGTAGGCATGAGGAAACTAACGCTGGGCTGGAATGGTAGCTAAGAACCCCGACCGCGGGTTGGATCACTCACCATTTACTTTTCCCGCCTTCCACCTGGATCATCCTTTCGGTTAAAAATTCTAAGTCAAGACCTAGCCTCTGACAGCCTAAATCAACTCCCCGAATAGTATTGTTTGTGTTGTCATAACTTCTTGAAGGTCGGGCCGACCAAAATAGGGGTCTCTTTCCTTATCATCTTTCTATGTCCTTCCTGCTTCGCACAAAGACTCCGTCCGATGAGGGACAATTGTAGATACCCTGATTTTGACCGTCCAGAAAGACAGAAATACTTCAAGTAACACCCAGAAATACCCCACATTTGGACATCTAAAAAAAAACCAAAAGTTCAAAAAACCGAAAACCCTAAACCCTAACCTAAACCCTGGCACAGGCCGGGAACCCTAACCTAAACCAGAAACCCTATACTCCAGACCTAACCCTAAACCCCAGACCTAACCCAGAAACCCTGACCCTAACCCTGAACCTAAACCCTAGCCTAACCCTAAACCCCATACCTAAACCAGAAACCCTAAATCCCAGACCTAACCCTAAACCCTGACCAGAACCCTAACCTAAACCGAAAACCCTAAACCCAAACCAGACCCTGGCCCAATCCAGGAACCCCCACCTAGAGAAACTCTGAGTCACTGGCAAGGGGCGGCTAGCCCTAACTAGCCGCCCCATACCAGGCAGCTAGTTAGCACTAGCCGCCCCCCTAGCCGACCTTGAACCGCTTCCCTGGATAGGACATAAAACAACATTAAATGCTGATCATTGCTGTGGGTTGTGACCTTTAGCCGCCCCATCTTGGCCGGATCAATCCAAGTAACCGACCCAAGCCACCGCTTGTCAGAGATGGGACGTTTGGCAGGTCATGATGGGGGTGGCTACCAGGAAGTAGCTGCCCCATCCTAGGCGGCTAGTTAAGACTAGCCGCCCTTCACCCGGTCCTGACAGAAGAACCAGAGAATTAATAAGGGGTCTAATCAAACACACTATTAACCAAGCCACTCTTTTACCCCCTGGGTATTCCCCTGCCTCTTTTTTACTATAAATAGAGGAGGTCCCAAGCCTTTAAATAATCCACAACTCCAATACACAACTCACATCCACTTGATATCCATTCCCTTCCCCCACTAGAAATCCCAAGAGAGAGAGAGAGCCCCTTTTGTGACAGAAAAATCCATTCCCTATACAAAAACACCCTCTCATTCCACCCTCCAGAAACCCGGGCTAAACCTAGCTTAGCCTCTGTCTAAGACCAAACCCATTTCCTACCGAAGTTCTGTCCAAACCAACCCAGGCCCCAGACGGCTAAACCCTATTAGCCGCCCCATACCCGGCGGCTGGATCAGACTAGCCGCCCCCTATCTGCACCCCACTTGCACCCCTTTGTCCCAAGACTCATCTAGTCAAGCCCCGAAAGCAGAATATGATTACCTGTTTTTCACCTCTGTGTACGGTATATCCATGTCTCAGAGCGGAGACCCCACAAACTCCCCACCTAGGTGATCAAATCCAACACCAACCTTTTCCTGCTTTCAAGAAAAGCAGGTGGCAATCACACAAAACCCCCTTGAATCCTCTTGAGCCGCTGTCGGGCGCCTCGACCAGGAACGACACCACCCTTCCGAGATGACGATCCGACCGAGCTCGCCAGGGCACGCATCCGATCTGAATCCACGAAGAACCCCCACACACGCACCGCCATGCGAATTCTTTCCGGCACCAATGGAATCCGACGTCGACAATGACGCTGTTGTCATCTTCTCATGGCCTTTTGACGACCAACTTCAATTCCTGGTCGATCTGCGTCATCTCAAACGAGACCTGCATCTTTGTTGAGTCTCGCCGGGCGCTTCTCGGTGAGGTGAAGTGGGGAACACCCCCAAATATGGCGTCGATGACCCCGACAATGGAATTGGGGCCGATACTCATCACGTGCTGAACATTGGCGTTAGGAGCGACCTCAACTGAAGCGTATTCTTTCATATGACCTTTCCGGATCTGATTTACCAGGAAAATTCGAAGGATTCGACAGCTGTCAGTGGTATGGCCGACACTCTTGTGGTAGTCGCAGTGCAGACTCTAGTCTCGCTTCGACTCATCACTCTTCATAGGCGCGGGCCACCTGAACCAAGGTTGCCCCTGGATGTTGGACAGGATTTGGGAAGAGGGAATTTTGAAATACATCCCCTACCCCTCCCGCACCTCATTGGTCAAAGTGCCTGATCTTCTGCTCTTCTCGCCTCGCGGCTCCTTTGGGCGAGATTCTCGAGCGGATTTCATTGATGGAGAAGTCGATGCGAGGGATGACTTGGAAGTTGCAACCGCCTGCTTCAAGAGTTTGGATTCTCAGCACGCCCCATCAAGTCTCACAAATCGGATGGAGTGCGCTTGATCAGCGACTCCTTGAGCCCATTCCCGGATGGTAGGCCATTCCAAAAAGCCATAACTGTAGCATCTTCATTGCAGTCCTCAACTTCAAACTTTAGGATGCAAAAACGATCGACGTACTGCCGAATCATTTCTCCTGAGTTCATTTGGATCTTCATGAGATCCCCCAAATACTTCTTCCTCCGCCTGCTGCAGATGAAATGCTCAGCAAATATGGTTCCTAGCTCTTCAAAAGTTCTTATTGATGCTGGAGGGAGGAGGTGGAACCATGTTAATGCGGCCCCTTCCAAGCTGGAGGGAAAAAGGCGACACATCAACCCATCGTATAGCTCGTACAATGCCATGGAATGCCGAAACGCCAGGATGTGATCGTATGGATCCGTTGTGCCGTTGTACAACTTGAACTTAGGTTGAACGAACCTATGTAGCAATCGTTCTCTGAGGATGTCTGAGATGAATGAGGAAGGAAATCCCCGTATTGCATGGTCTACCATTTCACCACTAGAAATGCGGTGCACTTCGGATCGTAATGTATGGCGAGGCTGCATGACTGCTCCCCGGGTCAGCTGACGTGGAGGAGAATCACGTCGGTGACCCTCGAACAATTCGCACAAGACTGACCGCTCCTGGTCCGCTCCCCGGTAGGGAGGATCGCTCCCCGTGAGGTGAACGACCGCTCGTCTGCCCTTCATGAGGTCGACGGCCAGTTTGCGGAGTGCGCGAGCGTCGCTATGACCGTTGTCTTTGATTGGAGGAAGAAGTACTTCCTTATGAGGCTTTAAAGTTGTTGGCAGTAAGGTGAGGAAGCACTGTCGCCGGTGGCTGGGCTTCTCCCAGTGCTGGTGGCCTTTGATGCCCATTCGTGTGGAACTGTTGCATCGAAGCCTCAATCATCTGTTGCATCAATCCTTGCAACCGGATGAACATATTTTCTTGTGAACCTTCCATCGTCCACATGAGATCCTGGACTTGGCTTGCCAGGATCCTGGCGAACCACAACCAGTGTTAATTGGGAGGCTACTCCCATATGGTAGGCCCCCTATGGGAAGGTCGTTCAGGTTTGACATTGCACAATTTTGGTTTTTTGTTCTGTGGTCCCACAGACGGAGCCAAACTGAGGAGGATAATTTCTCCTCACAGTTAAATTTGTGATTTTTGGATTTGGAACTTTTAAGGATTTAGAGAATGGATTTTTTTTTAGTGGTAGATTTGTGTAAACTATGGGTTTTATGGTGGGAAAGGGAGAGACTGTGCCTGACTATCACCAATGACTAAACTGTCACCGTGATTGCTTTCGGTTGCTCGATTGTCTTTTCTCGAGATATCCAACCGTCCGACTAGATACTTTAGTCTAGTTGTGTTGACATATCAGATAACGTCATCGTGAAGTTGCCTTACATGGATCGGGCCTAATGGGCCTTACGTTAGATGGCCCATGTATCGTCTTTGCATGACACATGTCCAGGTACATATTTTTACCTCCACAACTGGATATGCTTAACATTGTATTGGGGAGTGTTTACAATGTACTGAAATAATTGGCGGGGGGCATTTTATGTGAAGGTTAACAATGTACTAGAGAGTGTGAACAATGTACACGAGATACTTAACAATGTATTGGGGAGTGTTAATAGTATACAAACATAATTAGATGGGGGTATTTTTGGTATTTTTAAATAACATCTGGTTGGAGGGACCTAAAGATAATTTTTTACCGCCTTAGGGCCTAAAAGAAACTTGAAAAACTTCAGGGAATTAAAAATAATAGATGGGTGACCACGGGGACCCCTAAATAATTTTCCCAAAAAAAAAATCAAACATTTCTAATGAACTTTGAGAAGCAAGTTTTGGAGGAGAAATTATTTCTTAACCGGTTTGGATCATGTCAAGTCTTGCGGATTGTTCTCCCAACTACTGCTTTGATTGGATTGACAAAGTTCTCAGGTTCGATGACCAAGTAAGAGACTGTAAATTTAGTGTCTCTTTTCTTAGGATTTGTTACCTACCTTCGTCCCCCCCCCCAACCCATTTTGTTTCCTTCTGTATTTCCTTCTGTAAGTAGGAGGAGGAGGAGGAAAAAAAGAAAGGAAAGGAAGATAGTGGGTTTGGGCCCAACCCGATTGTCTATGAGTTATTGGAGTTTCTAAGGGCACGTCTATCCCTACACACCATTTGTCTAATAACACCAACCAAAAAAATAAAAAACAAACATATAAATTTAATTTGAACATCACTAATCCCACAAACCATTCGACGATCGCCCTGTCAACCTTCCTGTATAACAATCGACATTTGGTCTGTCAACCTTTATCATAAATTCGACAGTCACTTTGTCAACCTTTCTTTACAACCTTTGACAGTCTCCCTATCAACCTTCCCTTATAAACTTCGACAGCAACTTTGTCAACCTTCTTTTACAAACAGCTGGTCTATCAACTTGGGTGGGATTGTTCGACCTTTGCAGTGTCGAACCAAATATTTTTTCAAAAGAAAACTTGAGACACATTCGACCATATTCAACATTCAATGTATATCAAAATATCAACACATTCAGATTACATTTAACACTCACATTACAATCACCACATGACTATTAATAAAAACACTTGGACCAGAAGCAACAACTAATTCTTTCAACCTCCTTGCATTTGCATGCAAAGCTATTTCAGAAAATCAAAACAAATTAATTTAATCCGCATACTCTAATCTAAAACCAAAATCCCACATTAAATAGACATTTTTAAAAAACTCCATCTATCTCAAAATCTTCACTCCCTGAGTTTTTTAAAAATCTTACAACTAAATAACCATACCCATTAACCCAATCCTCACAAAGCAGGAAACAATTGATGGTTTTACTTTACATTTAATGTTAAATGTGGTCAAATGTGTCTTAGTTTTTCTTCTGAAAAAATATTTGGTTTGACATTGTTGAGGTCTAAGATTATAAAGGGAAGTTAATAGAGATTCTGTCAAAAGTTGTAAAGGGAGATTGATAGAGCTGTTGTCAAAGTTTGTAATGAAAGGTTGACATAAAGACTATCGAAGGTTGTAAAGGAAGGTTGGCAGAGTGATTGTCAAATTTGTTAAATAAAGGTTGACAAACCAACTGTCAATTTTTTTAAAGGAATGTTGACAAGTCGACCGTCGAATGGTTGAGGGGGTTAGTGATGTTCAAATTAAATTTATAAATGGTTTTTTTTGTTTTTTTGCTGGTGTTGTTAGGCAAATGGTTGGTGGGAGTAGACATGCCCGTTTCTAAAGGCCCACTGTCTAGTAGGTTTAGTATAATAACAAATTAGCATTTAATTTTATTTTTTGTTAAAAATTATAATAATATAACTACTAGCTATATTTGAAAGAGACTAACAGAAATATATAATTTAGGGATAGGAAACCCACGTGAAGTTCAATGTTTACACACCAATAAAAAAAGCTTTTAATTACATGTAATATTTTAGGGTTTTTGCATATATACCATCCAAAAACATGGTATTTATATCCATACCATCACAAATTGCCCATTCAATTTATGCCATTAAAATCTTTATTCATAGTCACTTTTTTAAACAAAAATAAAAATTAACTAAAGTTAAATTATAACCCATAAACATAGTATTCGCTATAAAATAAATAATTAAACATTATAACTTAATTAATCTTTTGTTCTTTCTAAATCAACCTTGTGTCTTTCTTTCTCTTGCCCCCCTTCTCAACATATCCCTTTCCTTCTTTTTTTTCTTGAATTAAGAGCTATGGTTGTTCCCTCCTTCATCATATCAACTATGATAGATTACATCATTCTTCAACAACAATCATAAGGTAGCTGATCAATATACAAATTAATCAATTGAGTGCATGGATTTTGGTAATTGTTTGCATGATCAATCGCATACATTCAAGAGAAATTATATCTCAATTATATTTGTTGTGGCTGTATTTTTTTTTATTTTTTGTGCAATTTGAAAGAATTAATGTTTCAGAAAACCATTTATATTTTCTACAATGACATGGCACTACTACAATTTTTGACATTAATCACGGTTTAAAACTGTGATTAAAGACTTTTGATCACGGTTTTGAACGTGATCTACTAGGGTGTGACCGTTTATATAATTTTTTCATCACGGTTTTGAAGCGTGATCAAAAGTGATAAATGATCACGATTTTCGAATAAACTGTGATTGTTGTATATGAATCAATCACGGTTATATTGTAAAATGTGATATTTAATATTCAAATGATCACAGTTTTGATAAAAACCGTGATCTTTATACTATGTAAGATCACATTTTATAAATAGTATGTGATCTTTACATTATTTAAGATCACGCTTTATAAACAATCTATGATCTTTAAATTATTAAAAAAAATCACAATTCACTGAACCATTATACAATTTCATATATTAATTGTATCTGCTCTTACAATCCAATTTACACAACAATAGCGAGATGCTCATTAAAAATAATTTTCATTCCTTTAATATGGATAAAACTTAATACAACTGTTTCACACATACAATTGTTTTACATATATAACTATAAGTTAAAGAAAACCAATAAGTGTAACTTGTTCTTCCTATCACAAAAAAAAACTTCGATCAATGACTTTCACCTCGCAATGTTATACATACAAAAAGAGATTACCGATCGAGCCACAAAGTAGATAAATTTTAGAACTACTTGAAATAACAAACATAATTATCAAAATCAAATGAATCCTCACAATTAAATGTAATGTAAAAAGCAACAAGTACATGGATAACATAAAAGAAAATTTTTGAAAATTAGATATTTGACTCGTGAGATTCAATAACAATTAAGTAAAAGAACAAAGAGATTTTTATTTTTAAGTCCCCATAAACAATATGATTTAGTGATTGATCCCACACTTCTTCATATTTTGGTTTAAGTCCCCACATTTAAAGGATATGTGCCTTTTAGTCCCTCTCAGGGACTAAAAAGAAAACCAAATAATTTAGGGATAAGTCCTTCCAAGGGACTAAAAGGAACATATTCTTTAAATTTAGGGACTTAAATCAAAATATGAATAAGTGAGGGATCGATCACTAAATCATATAGTTTACAGAGATCTAAAAATAAAAAACCAAGAACAAAATGTTGTTGAAGTCAAAAGGAGATTATAATACCTCAAAAATTTGAACTTATTATGTAAGCATCAACTACATTTGTTCTTCATTTATACCAGTCAAGTCACAATTCATTTATTTTATCTTCGATATAGGTGAATATTCCTTTAAATTGTACCGAGTATATTATTAGTTGATAAATTTGATTACATCAACCAAAACAATGTGTACAAGAATAAATATTAATTTTACCCATTGTTGAATGGATATTCTTTTGATCGTCGATGAGGTCCTTCATATACTTCATAATAACCACACTTGATGTTCCCCTTTTGTTTTGGGCACTAAAATTGTACATATGAAAAAAATAAATCAAATTTATGATTAGAAATGAAATTTAAAATATGTTAAGTCATAACAAAATAGCCTACTGAACTACCACATGTACTATGACATTAATAGATCTGAATTATCTATCAGTGGGGATGTAATATCAAATTTAAGATCATACTAAAATATTGATTTTGGGGAAATACATGGTGGAGGAATCTTGTGCATAGAGACGTAAAAGAGTAGGAATATTATAGAGCCCATGTCAGACATTAATTTTCCCTGCAAATTCTTGTAAAAAAAAACCCAAGAACATAATTTTCCTTCATATAGACAATAAAGATGCTAAGGAAGCAATACATGACTAAATGTCTGTTTTATGAACAAGCAATAATGGGCAGAGAACTTGAAGGAAATGATGTTTTCATTGCAAGATTAGCAAAATTATTTCATCATTCCACTCTATTTCAATGGAAAAATGTTTAAATAGGAGATATTGAAAGATATGCAAAATATGAGAGGAAAACTTATAACAATAAATGGTCCTGAAAAGATGGTCAGACATATAGGTCTCCTGCTCCCCATATTCTTCTAACATTTCCACAGCAGACTCCAACTTTAATTTGTAGATAAACCTTCACTATGGCTTTAAAAAATCAAGAAGAATTTTTTTCAAAGAGATTCCACTGAACATGTAAATATGTATGAACAAATACATAAATAATAGAATAGAAAGGGATTCTAAGCAATCATTCCAATTGTCACGCAATAAATAATAACATACTTCAAACCATTCTTTTATTTTTTTGGTGAAGAAAAGCCAAAGTAACCAAATTTGTATGTGATGTAAGCTGCTCGCATGCGCATATAATTCCATGGGCGTGATTATGACAAAAGAAGAAACTTGAAATAAATATCTCTGTAGAATGCCCCACTAAAGATATAACTGGCACAATTTTTATTGTAGAGCAGAAGACATCAAAGAAATAAAGTTGAAGAAATTAAAGAGAATAAAAGCATACCTCTTTGTTGCCACTATTTGGCATCCTCATGAAACCCTTTCAAATGTTCCATCTTCCATCTATTTTGATGCCATGGCTGACAAAGGGAATGTGGCTGATCTTTTGGTGATCGACTGCTTGTTTTCATGCAGATGAAATATAGCCTGAACTCAAATAGGCCTTTAACAGCTTTTTAGACTATTCAAAAAATAATAAAATTTAATAATTAAATATTCAAGCTTGCTGGTTTCCATTGCAATTCATCCTAAAATCCAACCAAAAGAATAACATTATACGCATCCCTTACCAGAAATATATAAAGAAATTGAATCATCAAAAACCCTAGATCTCAATCCAAAAACAATATTGATCCACTACTTCATTAAGAAACCCTAGATCACAATAGTCAATGAAGTTGTCTATAGATACTCTAATTTTGACCGTCTAAAAGGACGAAAATACTTTAAATAACATTTAGAAATGACCCACCCTTGAACATTTAATGAAAACTTCCTTAGAAACCAGAACCGGAAACCCTGGTCCAACACTTAAAAAAATCTGAGCCTGGACAAGGGCGGCTACTTCCAAGTAGCCGCCCCTTCCCGGGCGGCTAATTTCAACTAGTCGACCCCGAACCGCTTTTCTGGATGGGACATAAAGCAGCATTTAATGCTGATCATTGCGGCGGGTTGTGCCCTTTAGCCGCCCTATCTCGGTCGGTTCAATCCTAGTAACCGACCCAAGCCACCGCTTGTCAGAGATGAGACGTTTGTCAGACCATCATTGGGGCGGCTACTTGAGAGTAACCGCCCCTCACCGGGTGGCTAGTTGAAAACTGTCAGAAGAACCGAGAATTAATGGGGGGCCAAATCAACCACCCTATTATCCAATTTGTTTATTACCCAATGGACATTCCCCTACCTCTTTTTTTACTATAAATAGAGAGGTCCAAAACATTTCTAACATAATTCCCAATCCATTACAACATCACCACTTCAAATCAACACATACTTTTCATTTCCAAGCCCCTACCCTACACTACCACTTCATCAAATCCTTGAGAGAGAAAGTGAGAGAGAAACCCATTCCCTACACAAATTCACTCTCTAAAACCTACGTTAAACCTAGTTTAACCTCAGCCAAACCCAAACTCATTTCCTACCCAGGTTCTGCCCAAACTGAGCTAGGTCCCAGGCAGCTAATCCAAACCAGCCGTCCCTCACCATGCAGCTAATTCCCACTAGCCGACCCTCACCTACACTCCAACCTTCAAATCTCCTCTAGAAAGTTCCGGAAGCAGAATAGGTTCCAGTTTCTCACCTCTGTGTACGGCATGCCCGTGTTCCAGAGTGGAGACCCCATAAACTCCCCCACGAAGGCGATCAAATGCGACCCAACTTTTCTTCTTTTTTGAGAAAGCAGGTGGCGATCACAAAACCCTTAAATCCTCCTGAAGAAGCGATTGGGTGCCTCAGCCAGGAACGAAACCCCTCCCCACCCTTCCGAGAGACGATCCGATCGAGCCTGCCAAAGCGCGCACCAGACCTGAATTCCCAAAGAACTCCCACACATGCCAACCAAGACCGGAGGGAAGGGAGAAGAAGAAAGGGCTCCCCAGAGCGCACCCCGCCTTCATCCCACGAAATCCGATACCGACACTGTCCAATAAAGATCGATAGCTACAATAGATGATCATATCAAATCTATACAAAAATGGATCAATTGGATTGTCTGTGCTTTGCAGCCAACGAGGCCCATGGAGAGCCCGATGTATCAGATGACTTTAGATTTGGCGGCCTTGGAGGTTTGAATCTTATCTTGATTTTAGTTTGATTTAATAATGGAAGAAGAGGTGGTGAGGGAGAAGGCAAAGAGGGGGAGAGAGAGAGAGACTTACGCGGTTGTGTAGTCGACGGAGGGGAAGGGGCATCAACAGCGGTTGTTGCGTCGTCGGAGGAGGAATGGGAGGCAGCGGCGGCAGCTGGGTCGCAGAGGAGGAAAGGGTGGTGAAAGAGATGGGGTCGTTAGAGGGGAAGTCGTGTGGAGTCGAATGGGATTCATTTTGGGGATCACATTAGTTTTTTTTATTTAGGAAATGATCACGCTTTTATTTGAAATGTGATTTTGTATATAGGAAACAATCATATTTTCATTTAAAACGTGATCTTTGATTTAAGAAACAATCACGGTTTTGTGTAACTGTGATCAAATAGTTATTAAATATCACAATTTTTAGTAAACTGTGATCAATGTGATACCAAAGATCACGGTTTACTGAAAACGGCGATCGTATATTTTATAAGATCACGATTTAAAAAAACTGTGATCATAATGATTACAATCACGGTATTTTTAAAAGCATGATCAAAACAACAATGATCAATGTAAAAAATGGTAGTAGTGTGGGCATTGTGGGAGCCATTTTCCTGGCCCAATAGTATTCTGCCACATGTTCATCATTAGCCAGCCTGAGATCGTCACATGTCATCACTCAGACCAATTACGGGGTGCCACGTGTCACCCAGAGGCTAGTGGAGGTTCAACACGTGTCACTAGAGGTTCGTCACTTTCCACAAATCAGGAAGCCATAACCACATGGCTCAACATGATCCCAACAAATCTTAGCGGGTTCCTTGAGCAAAATCTCCTCAAATCCTCCCTAGATCTCTCCTCCAACAATGGGGACAATTAATCCAGAATGAGATCCAAGACTACCGTCATGATGAAGAGGGCAATAAAAAGGGGGGGAAAGGGACAGCCAAGGTAGATAATTCATCCCAAGAGAAAACCATAAATTTACAGTGTATGACTTGACCGTCAGATAATCTTTTTGTAGGTCATCCACCCTCATTGACCAGTTTCAGAAGGACACTTACCAAAGAACTTCACATATCCAATCAGAACAATATCAAGAGAGCAATCCGCGAGACCCAACCCGATCCAGAACAAGGTAAAGAAAAGTTGCCTCTCTAGGCATAGTTTTGCTTAATGGATAAGTGACTCATATGATTATATAGACAATATAGTACTGCTTCATACGGAAATAACTAAAATTGTGTGTCTTTGTGTTTATATCATACATATATATATGCCAGAAAAATCATGGGCACTCAACAAAGAAGGATACTACATTTAATTCAAAGCCTAAGCAGGTAGACAGCACAGACAGTAATTCCACATGAACTCTTGATCAATTAGAGTTAATCACCACCACCACTCAACCAGGTAGACTTTACATATGTGTGATTGCACCATCACATACAAATAAGAGGAGATCAATTCCCAACCATTCATTTTAGATCAAATATATAAGGGATTTAAAATATTACATCCAGTCCATATTTTACAGTCCAAAACGCATACCACATATGTTTTCATTTTTTTTATATCGTATGTACTTTAATAAAGGGCATTGTTACATACAATTCTTTTTTATAGTCTCAAATGCAATCTCATGCACCTCTTTAGTCATTAGTGAGGCATATACCTTTTTTTATATTTTCTAAAAATTGAGTTCATTCAATTCGAAATGGAATGCTCATTAGAGTACATATGATTTAAAAAAAAATGAAAACACATGTTGTGGCTAAAAAACATTTTTCTTGTAGTGAACGATATTTACTTTTCATTAAAGCATATACCTCATTAAATGAAGTTTACTATTTTAAAAAAATTAAAAAAACTTGTGAGGACTGCATTTGGAGCCACATTTGGGGAATGCTTAACATTATCCTTTTATTAAATGTGAAATATATAATCCAATTAATAGAAAATTTGAAAATTTTTCATCAAGGTATATACATCGATACAATAAGTGAAGTGGGCTTACAAGGTACAAGGACTGAATTTTAAACTGTAAAAAAGTTGAGTGTAACAGAACTCATATATAAGATCAAGATCTTGGCAACCTAAGTGAAGCCCTAAACAGGCTAATTTGAGGAGAAAAAATTGATCAAAGAACATTTCCTCTTCTATCACACACTTGAGTGGTGCAGTACATTAGATTCGAGCTTTGCATCTGGTACTTATCTTTTACATAGGTTAACATGAGTGTTGTTAAACAACATCATTAAGAGAACAAAATTAAAGTGCATTGTGGGTGATCTTCATCATGAGTTGATGTTTGGATAAGTACCATACTATATGTCACCCAATGTAATGTACATAACAACTTCATTGTTCATTTGGTACATGTATAACAACTTCTTAACCTAAATACGATTGTTACATCTATGCATGCAGATCTTGTGTCACTGATAGTACCAACCCATTGGTGACACGTGCTGGGGCACCATTGGGCCGTTGAGGACATGTGGTGATCCATGTTTGGTCCATCAAAGATAAAGAGCTGATATACTCGGTCTTTTTTGTAGCCCCATCTACATCCTAGGAACAGTCCCTGAACTATATCAATACACTGCGATAATGTATATACTGCAAATATGGCAGTGTGAAAATTATTTTTTTAATCTATTTAAAGAAAAGAATATATGTATCTTAGTGTATACTTCACTTTTTTATCGGTATGCATGTACTTAAATTTGGGACTGTTGATTGATGTTGCCACGAAATTAGATACATCATTATTGACCATGTCAGGAGATAATGCTTTGCTTGAATTTATTGTCATATACAATGTAAGTACCATTTTACATCATTATTGATCATGGTCCACAATGAGCTAGCAGATGCAACAATATAGACCAGGTGTGATTTATTTGTCATACATTATTCAATGTCGTGCTATTCTTTGGGAAGACTTCTTTGATGAAGGGGTCAGGATATAAAGGGGGTTCTTCATTCCCACATATTAAAATAAGTAGTGCTAAGGTGTAGCCACAGAGAGCCTGTAAAATTTGTTAATTCATAGGCCTGGTGTTGCTTAATGGCTAAGTAATTCATATATGGTACAACTTCGTACAGAAACATTTATCATATGGTTTATCATATGGAAAATGTTTCTTATAGTAGTGATCCGCACATTTTAATTTTTTTTAAATAGTATATCTCATCTAATCTAATGAGGTGTTCATTTTTTAAAAATGAAATATATATCTAAATAAATTACATGAATCCATTTTTAAAAAATATAAATAATTTCTAACAAAATATATACATCGTTAATTTGAGTTTATGATATATGCTAACGAGATATGTGGACTGAAATTGAGATTAAATAAAGAATTGTGAATGTAAGCGCTCATTACATATATATAATCATATTTTATTATATGTTAAAGAAAAGCAGCATGCAGGGTCTCTACGGTGGGAATTTGGGAGTCAGTGAAATCCTTCATATCGGCTTGGGGATGCTTCTGCTCAGGCGCATCTGTGATGAGGACGTCAAGGATGGCGGTTCAGATAGTGGCTTAATTGGAATTGTAATTTTTTTGGGTTGCTCTTTGGCTTGCATGGGTTTTTGTTTATATCTTTGAAACTATACCCTTGCAGCCTAATGAGGCATGTACTCTTTTTTATTCTGAATTAAGAAGTAGCATGTCTACCAAGTTTTATTTAAAAAAAAAACAAAGAAGATGGAGACTATAATTTAATTCAAAGTCTATGATTCTTCCACTCCATGGACAACCCATAACTGTCACATTCCACATAAACTCTTGATCACCACCTCCACTCAACCTGTCAGCCTTTACAGACGTGTGATTATACCATCATCACAACACAAATTAAAAAAGTAAAGGAACCATTAACTTTAGGTCAAATTTATATGATTTTGACAACCTAAGTTTAAGTCATAAATGGTCCAGTCTTGGAAAACAAGCTCAAAGAAAATTGCCACTTTGATTTTCACTACGTTTAGGCATTGTATATATAGCTTTTATAACACATGAATATTTAAACAGAACCATTAAGAGGTTAAAAGCACACTGTGTATGACCTTTAATGTTTAGTTAGATAGCAAACAAGTTGATGTTTGGCACACCATGTGACATTCATTCACATGTTAAATTAATTTATTTGTAATGTAGGTGGCTTTTTTAACCTTTTTTTCCTCATAATACAATGCATACCAACTCACTATTGAATATTTCAACAAAAAAAAAAAAAACTCACTATTGAATATGGTTTCTACTGTAAAGTTACCAAACTGACTTTTGTGTCAGTGGATCAATAAGTTGAAGAGACACGAGTACACAACTGTGTGTATATGAACCATGATTTATATACAAGCCATGATTTGGTTTTTAAAGTCCATATTGTTTTTTTGAATGGGTAAAAAAGAATATTTCATTATTGTATAGAGTAGTTACAAAGCATCAATATTAAGCAGATATACAAAAAGATTTACAAGTAAAAGACTATAAACAAAACAGAGACAATCTGTTAGCAAGAAGTCCAACAAAAAAGAACCATAAGCCACTGGTGAACCAACTATTAATTCAAAATGAGTCCAGATCTGAACAGAGACCAGTCTTGAGAGCAAGATACCAACCAGTAGGACCTAGCACCCGCAGGTGGTTCCATTGCCCATTCACTTGGTGCGCAACCGATTGTACACAGTCCCTCTCGCGTCATTGGCCATTAATATCTTTAATTCTTTCCATGCCTGATGAGGAGCAAAAACTGAGGATCCAGGGGAGTCTCTCCAGGCTACTAGGAGGTCAGCAACCTGGTTGCCCTCTCAAAGAACATGAGAGGCTTTCCAAAAAACAAAATAGGCCAGCACCTCTTTTAGAGCAAAGTGATCACGCAGCGCTTGCCACGGGAGGCTGCCTTTGCCTTGGACCCATGTAATGGCCGTTAAGGAATCACTTTCCATGTGTATTTTGGAAATACCAAGAGTTCGTGCAAGTTTTAATCCTTGAAGGATCCCTCTAAACTCTAACACATTTATAGAGTTAAGGGACTAATCTTGTACAGCTGCTCCCGCAAGAAACTCACTGTCGTGGTTTCGTAAGACTACTCCGTAGCCCGCCCTATCGGCTTAAAGCGAACCATCAGAATTAGACTTTGTCCATTCCAGGTTTGGCGGACGCCAAGAAACATTGGATATCACACTAAGCAGTGGAAGGATAACAATTCTCCAATTTTATGCAAGCTTTTGAATTGCTGGGGTTTGAATCTCTTTTAATTATTTACCTTGGTAATTTGACTGAACTGTGAGGGAGATCAAGCGCAAGATTTCCACCTTATGGGTCTCTTTAGCTTGAAACCGATGTTGACACATTCTTTCTAGATCATCCATATAGCTACAACAAAAACAGTTTGCATAATTGTTTGTGGTGCTCCCACCTGGAAATTCTTGTCTAGCCAATCAACAAATCCATGAAGATGATCTTAACAAACCCATTTAGTCCCCATTTTGGAAAACTACAGCCCAAATAAAAGTAGAAAATGAACAATGCATAAAGAGATGCGGGAGGGACTTAGAGGTAGACTTGCACAGAGGACAAGTTGTGTCACGCGTTAGTCCTTTACGTTGGAGCAATTCGAGAGTCAGTGTCTTTCCCTGGAGAGCAACCCAAGCGCATGCTGAGAATTTAGGGGGTTGATATTTCTGCGAGACCCATTTGTTCCATTTCATCTTGACACCCTTGTTCCGAGGAAGTTCCATGCTTTAGAGGAGTTGAGAGTGCCAGTTACACTAGCCGGCCAGATTAAGGAGTCACTCCCAGGACCACCACACTCCTACTTAGTAATGTTGGTCCAAACAAATCCCAAAGTGCATCCCACCAAGTCAGCTTGGACCAACCATCATGGGAGACAGTGCAACAACTTTCAGTGTCGGTTCTGCGTCTCTATACAACGATGCCAATGGGATAAGGTCCAAGAGATTGGAATCGTGAGGCTAGTATTTGTTGTCCAGACCAGATAGACACCAATTCCCCTGAAAATAGAAGATATTTTACTTCAGGCTTGATCTAGGATCATGAGGCTAGTATTTTTGGCCAGATCCAAGAACCCGAAGCTGAGGACTTTGTTGTCCAGACCCCCTGTTTGCTTAAGTATCTTTTGGCAATCCAATTCCCCCACAGAGAGTTATCCCCTGTTGCTATTTCCCAAAGAGTTATCCCTTGTTGCTATTTCCCAGAATCTGGCACCTTGAGCCACTTTCGACCAGTCCCCTATCCTTTTTAAGCCAAGTCTACCTTCCTCTTTCGGTAGACAAATTGTCTTCCAGCTGACGTGATGAAGAGATCTCTTAAGAGAAGGACCCCCCACAGGAATGACCAAATCACCTTCTCCATGGCCTTAATGGTTCCCTGTGGAAGATCAAATGCTGAAGACCAATACAATTGAAGACTGAATAGAACTGAATTAGCCAACTCCAATCTTCCTGCCAATGATAGAATGTGACCATGTCAATACTGGAGACGCTTTCGCAACTTGTCCACCAATGGAAGGCAAAGCCTAGAGGTAAGCGCCCCCGTAAACAAAGGAAGACCCAAATAAGTGACAGGCAGTGACCCCTTGGGAATACTAATATCTGCAGAAAAATTCATGTGCAGATCCTCTTTACCACCACAAAATACTGCAGACTTACCACTATTGAGTTCTAGTCCAGAAAGGGTGGTAAATTGAGATAGGAGCCTTCGGAGAGCATGGCCCAAACTTCTAGTAATGGGCGTAAAAATCAGGAGATCATCCACGAATAGCAGATGACTAATGGCTGATGAATCCTTTGTGAAAGATCCAATCTTGCCTCGTGTGAGCTCTGCATCCAAGGATTGAGAGAGAATTTACATGCCCAATACAAAAAGCAGAGGGGAGATCAGATCACCTTGACGAAGTCCCGAGGAGCTTTCAAAAAAACCAAATGGAGACCCATTGATAAGTACTAAAACTGAGGGGATTGGATACACGCCATGATCCATTGGACCCAGGTTGGACTAAAGTTCATTGCTTCTAAAGTGGCTTGAATGAATGGCCAGTGGATGGAATCAAAAGCTTTGCGGAGATCAATCTTCACTACTGCTCGGCCTTTCCCATGTTTCTTAGAGAGATATTTGGCCATTTCGTGTGCCATGAGGATGCCATGACTGATCTTACGCACCTTAACAAAGGCCATTTGGTTAGGGCTGATCAGTGAAGGTAGAACTCACTGTAAATGGGAGGCCAGGATCCTGGTAATTAGTTTATAAACTGAACCACAAAGAGAGATTGGCCTAAATAGATCCAATGAGTTAACATTCGAGCATTTGGGCACTAGGGCTATGAAGGATGTATTGAGCTGTCTGAGAAGTTTACCACTTCGAAAGAATTCAAGAACAGCTGCTATTAGGTCAGTTTTAACTGTTCCCAACATTGCTAAAAAAATTGACCGTGAATCCATCCAGGCCAAGACTCCCGTCGCCTTTTATCTTACGAAGGGTCTGATAGATTTCTTCTTCTGTAACATCAATGCAGAGGGCATCTCTATCATCATCAGTGAGCCTTTTTGAGGAATGGATGGGAGGAAATGGAATGAAAGACTCTTTGTTTAGGAGCTGCTTGAAGAACTCGGCAATATACTGTTGAACCTGACGCTTATCAACCACTTCAGCCCCACCAGGCAACACCACTTTCTTGAGTGTATTGTGGGACTTCCATGACGCAAATTGGGCATAGAAGAATTTGGAGCATCTATCACCATTTTGGAGCCAATTGAGCCGAGCTTTTTAGCGGATAAACTCTTCCTCCAAGCAAAGTGAGTTGACATAGCAGCTCCTAGCCCGAGATTCAGAGGCCCTCAAGGACTGATTCAGGGGGTCTTGGAGGAGTGAAGATTGTAACGAAGAGAGGAGAGCCTTGTCATGTCAGAGACGATCATGGACAAGTCCGAATTGCTGCATGTTCTAGACCTTTAGAATCCCCTTAAGGTGTTGAAGCTTTTTTGCAAGGCGGAACTTTGTCGAGCCCTCGATGGATATGTTCCTTGCACTCGTTAAAGTCCCTATGAAAGACTCATGCCCCATCCATGCGTTAAAAAATTTAAAGGGTTTCGAATAACTATGAAGGGGCGGTTTAGCAAGAAGTTTCAATGCCGCATGATCGGAGAGGCTTTCCGGAAGATGTTGAACATATGCCTCTGGAAATGTTGAGAACCAGGCGGAGTTGCCCATCAATCTATCAAGACGACAAGCAATCTGACTTGCTTGCTCAATATTCCAGGAGAAAAAGGGCCCAAGAACATGGAGATCATGTAGATTACAGGAGTCCAGGCAAGAGTTGAATCGATGAAGCCTACGGAGATTGGGGGATCGACCACCTTGCTTCTCGTTTGAGAACCGAACTTCATTAAAGTCTCCTCTGATCAGCCAAGGGATCGAGCCACCAGGGTTGGACCCAATCAAATTGTTCCAGAGCTCAGCCTGATCAATTTCAGAGTTTGAGCCATAAACCACAGAGAGCCGCAACGAGATGGTTAAGCTTTTGAGTAAGACCTGACAATGTATCACCTGATCCGCTACATGAATGATGTCCATATCCATTTTGTCCTTGAGCCAGAATAACCATATGTAGCCAATTCCATCGTGGTGATTGCCCCAGGAGGACGAGGACCTCCCCAAGATACGATGTTTAACCAAGGGGGTATCCATTGAAGTGACTTTATTTTCTAGTAAAGCTATAAAGTGCAACTTTTGGGACTGTAAAAATTTCATAATATCCAATTGTTTAACATGATTGTTAAGCCCTCTCACATTCCAAAAGACACAATCCATAAAAACAGTGGAGTGGGAAGGGGACTAATACTTATCTGCTAATTAGCCTAGTCCGGCTTCATGCCAGATTTAGCTGATTTATTTCACGTCTGACGCCTTTGTTGCGAGCCCGTGGGTTGAATAGCCTGTAGAGATGGGTGAAGGGGGAGTCTTCTTCCTCGCCTCCTCTTTGATGTTTCACAGTCTTTCTAACTTTGAATTCACTTATAATTGGTCACCACATTCAGTTGTCGCAGAGGAGATTCCCAAGACAACCATAGAGGAACCTGCAATGCCATTCGTGGGGCCAACCGAGCCTGCCGCTCACTGAGTAACATTTTCTGAATTACTAGACACAGGTAGAGTTGCCTGGACCAGTTCTGGTGCCTCCTCCATCATTTAACTACTTTGGGTGTCTACCTGGTCTCAATGAACTTCCATTTTTCTTTCCAAATAGTCTGAAGTTCATCCGAACTGGGGTCATTTGAACATTCCTGATGAGTGTCAAGGGGATTTGCCCCCTCTGCCACCTCCAGACCAGCTTGCTCTGATGATTGTGGAACTAGGGAGAGCGAATCATTAGCCTCTTCATCAATGGTGATATCTTGTAAAATCTGGAATTTGTTGGATGCATTAACTGAAGGAGCAGAGAGCTCCTTGGTGCTAGACTACTTTGGGTCTTTCGCAGGTGGTTGATTGTTTGTGTTATGAGAAGTGTCCCCCTTCTCTCGAGTGGTAATCCCGTCATGTGCATGACTCTTTGAAGGAATGGAGATAAGTCTAGGACGCTTGGAACAGAGGGTGTCATCATGCCCAAAAGTAAGACAATGTGAGCATGATTGAGGCTTCCAATCATAAACAGTAGGAAAGACTTCCTTACCATCTGCCTGAGAATCAATCACCACGGAGTCCGGGAGCACCGAGGAGGCCAGGACTTCCACACAAACCCGTGCATATGATATTCTGGTGGCCATCTGCGTAGCAGTATCCATGAATAGGGGAATACCAACTGCACTTGCAATCTTGCCCATGCATTCTTTCGTCCAGAAATGAAGAGGCAAGTTGGGGAATTTGACCCAAATAGGGATAGAGGTGAGACTCTCTTGTTCCATAGGTGCTGAAGGTGACCACTTCTTCAAAACAAAATGCCTGATGTCCATGGTCCAAGTACCTCCCTCTAGAACCCGATTCAAATCCTCCTCCAGATCAAAATTCACTACAAAGAAATAATTTCCTTGAAGATAATGTTGAAACTCATCTTTTATCTTCCAAAGCTTTTTCAGGAATGCGAGGAAAGGCATATAAATTGGCAATTTGCCGATCACATAACCCACCACTGCCTTCTCCCATTTCGCTACCGAGCTTTCGTAGTCTTCCTCACCAATGCAAATTTTTGGGATACCATTTCCTAGAGCAGGTTCCATGAACTCTAACGAAAAGTGCTTGCCCGCATCCGAAGGCTTCTGAAATAGCTCGTTCCAAGCTTTAGGAGATGGAGAGGCCTCCATTAATGGGGGTTTGTACATTGGCTTTCGGGGTTTGGTCTGAGGGGTTTGTACATTGGCATCCTTTTTCAAGGAGAGAACAATTTTTCCTTTTTTCTGTTGACGATCCTCCGAAGGGATTCCTTCCGAAGAGACCTCAGCTTCAAGTGCAAGTGTCGGTTGTTTGGCGGTGGGATTTATAGAGCCAGATGGGATGAGCGACTTGAGAACGTTGTCGATGGATCCCGCTCGTGGAGGAGGAGGGCCCTTGGGTTTGGAGGAGGGTGGCCCCAGGGGGGAGGGTCAAGAGGGAGACCCTCCATTCCCGTCAAAGCGGGAGGAGCCGGAGCCTGTCGGAGCGCCAGAGAGAGCACCCGATTTTAGGTTTCAGAGAGCACCCGAACAGAGAGCTTGAATGTGACCTAATACCAATCTGATGACAATGTTGATCAAAGTCCATATATTTGTCTTCTCCAAGTAAAACAAAATGAGCTGCTGATTTTCAATCACTTGAGCACTACATATTTTTGTAGATTGGACCACATATAAAGTGAAATGTATACCTTACTCTGATCATGTCTTGCATTATTGCATATGTTTCAAGCCAAAGTATATATATATACTTTCTTCTACTATACTATGACATGTCGAGACAGGTGTGCAAGTACAGTAAGCAACCCTCACCCCAATTTTTTTTTTTTAAAAAATATACAGTCGCTGATCATTAAAGTACAAACTGTTATAAAAATAAAATATACATTGAGACATATTAGTATATTTTTCTTCGGATAATAAAAAATAATTTATGTACTGATAGTCTAGTAAACACTACCATGGCAATATGTGTTGCACTATCGTAGTGTATGGATGGATGAAAGACTTCTTCTCTGTTGTAGATGGGACTACAACTGATTGTATCAATGCTCCTATACGATATATATATATATATATATATATATAGATTTCCGATAATATGCGGTCGGTGCGGTCGTGCGGATTCGACATGCGTCGTCCGATCGCGGGTCCATCGCATCCAACGGTCGACGTGAATCGCACCCGACCGTCCGATGCGATGGACCCGTGATCGACGGCCCGTGAATCGCGACCGCACGACCGTATAATATCACGACTATATATATATATATATATATATATATATATATATATATATATATATATATATATATATGCCTTAGAAAGTATTGTATGAGTAATGTAAGACCCAAAAATGAGGCCCACCAACTATGCTCCACGTGTTGGCGGCCCACGACCCGGATTGCCCACCATTCGTCAATATGGCCCGTCAGCCCTTCAATGCCCAACAACCGAGTGTCAATCCAAGTCAGTAAACCTATAACTTTATTTTAAAATTAGGGATGATCAATTATTGATTAAATAAAATCTACTGGATATGTTAAATCTAGAGCCATCATGGTATTGATCCTCTAAGATCATAATAATATATCTAGGATTTGGGATTAATGACCAACAGATCCACAAAATCCCAGCACTTTATATGTAATTATCAGGGGATAATAACAGCAGATCCTGTAAATCCCTTAGTTAAGGTAAAATTCATTCCTAGAATCATAGATTCGATCCCATCCCTCCGATGGGAAGAGTGATCGTCATGTGATTCTAGGAAACATTATAAATAGGGAACTGGCTCTCCCGAGGTATGTGAAATTCTTTTGACCACAACCCTATTTGGTGCATTCTACTAACTTGAGCATTGGAGGTCTTCCGCAGGTCATCCCCAACCATGTGTCCAACGACGTTCAAGGAGGAGAAGGGTCGGTGATCACGAGGAAGTTATCGGGAGGAGAGGAGCAGACGGATCTTGATGACCCAAACCCAGGTAGTTAATTTTTGCCCCACCAAGTAATACAATAACGTTCCATCGAGAATATTAATGTCACATTATAGAGACACATCGGTAGTTGTACTCTGTACTCTCTTTTCATTACGTTGGGTTTAGCTATTACTCCAGTTAAGAGGACAATAATTAACTGAGAAAATAATAATAAAACACTTACTAACAAAATAAAAAATATTTTCCTTTTTAGTAGTGCGAAAATACATCTAGAAATCCTAAAAAAGAGCTAAAATTTCTAGATGGTTGATTATGATCATGTTTGTTGTAGCTTAAATTTACATATTATAGATTATAACTTATAGATTATATATTATAACTTTTATGATGAGGAGTCGACATGTTTATTGTAGCTGTTGAAAAGCAAAGAATAAATAATTGTGGATGTTTGTTAGAATAAGCTGTAAAATAGTTTTTTTTGCTATGTAATTGTCAAAAATACCAATTATAAATGTAGAAGTTAAATTTAATTCCTCTTTGATAAAAGAATGTGGTTTTATTTATAAAATGATGATGATCCACTCATCCTCCATTAACATTAAATAATTTGTAATCACTCATCTTAGATTCCAAATTAATTTAAAAAATAGAACTTGAGAGACAAAAACATAGAATTTGATCTCTAATAATAAAAAATACAACTAAAATATTCTAGCTATAATTTAAATTTTATCAAAAAAATTACAAGATAAAGTTTTAATCTTACATGATTTATCTTAATTTTTTGGAAGATGAAAGGAATATTTAGAGGATTAGTAAATAAAATGAAGGGTAGTAAAGTCCAACATATTTTTTTAAAAATAATCCATAAGTTATAATCTGAAAAACACCCATAACCCAGCTTTGAGATTATGATTTTTTAAAATTTTTTTTAGCTTAAATAAGTTTCAAAAAATTTAAATAAGCATACAACAATTGCTTATTTTAAACTAAAAGCTATAATCTGCAGCTCATGGGCTAGTTTGGTAAGGGGATAAGTGATGGAATAAATGGTAGTTATGGGAATATGTGAGTAGGAGGACAACCCATTTGACATAAAAAATAATCGGGATAAACCGCAGACAGTTGTCAAAATTTTAAAATAAAATTGAGATATTTTGTTTTACCTAAAGGTTGGGATAGCACTTATACTTACTTTTTATCCCAATTTTAACAAATATGAATATGAATATAAATGATAGACTTTTTATCTTCTAAAATTAGGACAACTTGTCATCAAAACCATAACCCCTTGCCAAACTAGCCCTATAAGTTTAGCTAGAGATGCTCTCCTTCACTAACTTGCACTAAATTTAGTTTACTTTGTGTGGTAGACCTGATCAGTTTTGACTGTGACCAATCTGGGATCAAATCTCATCGCATCTTCATTGATTCCATAGTATCCTCCCATTTCTCACTGTATCTTTCAGAATTTTACCATATCCTATGGATCTTTACGCCATCACTATGAAGGACGGATCCGACAGAGAATTTGACACCAGAGCCGGCCCTGGGGGTTGGCAACCAAGGCAATTGCCTAGGGCCCCTATCTCAAACGGATCCCAAATTTCTTGAAATATGGTTGTATTAAAACTACATGGCCCAAATCCCTAAAAATATGGTTGTATTAGAATTATTTAAGTATTTCTATGATAAAAATTTTAAAATTTATTCTTTTCTCAAGAGAATATTATCCTTTTAATATCTATTTTTAAATTTTATTGTATTTTCATACATAATTCTAAGTTATATATTCAATTTTTTTAATTGTAAATTGATTTAATTATTTTATATTTGATGTTTTTAAATTTTTTTAAAATCATCCACTCATTTCTTTTTATCCTTTTTCTAGTTTTCTTATTTAAATTTTCCAATTATATAGGAATTTAGTTTTGCATTTAAATTTACAAGGAATGTAATATTCTCATTAATAGATTGTTGGGATTATGTCTCGATCCGGTGTATCAACATCGGATGGCCATAATGATACCGTATTAGGGTGGGCACCTAATTGGTAATTAGTTAAGATTTGATCTTAATTATGATATAAAATGAATCTCTTAAAATCAAGAAAACAGATTTGTTTGTTACAGATTTGTTTGTTAGGAGATTACTTAGAGAGCAAGTTATTTATTCATATAAATATGCTCTAGGGTTTTATGGTAAAAATTGGCTTGGCGTAATGTTGAGATCCATAAGAGAGATGTTGAGAGAATTCAAAGGAGGGTATGAGAGTTTGTAAGACCTTTTTGTATCCCAACAATTATAGTGGATTCTTCCTTTTCGCCCCGTGGATGTAGGCTTAGGCCGAATCACGTTATTTTTTGTGTTCTTCGTGTGATTGTATTTCGTTCTTATGTTCGATCTCGTGTTTTATCGACGGCTTCTGTATTTCCGTTTCCCAACAACTGGTATCAGAGTTCCAAATTGCGATTTAGGAGAATGAGATCTGAAGAATGATGAAACGACATGGGTCGGAGAAGGACAGCGATGTCGTATCGAGCTTTCATATGAAGAAGAAGAAAAACAAATGTCACGGCTACCGTGACCGCGAGAGGAAGAAGAAAAAAAAATTGGGACGTTGGTCCCTGTTTGACATGCATATAGTTCCTATACAGACGACAGAGAAGTGCAAGAGGCGAGGCACGGGTGCGGGTGCAGTCCGAGGGCGCAGGGTCACGTGCGAAGGCACGTGCTGTTAAGATTGTATCACTTTTAAAGGTCAAATATCGCGTTTTATTTATTTTAATAGTTCGGGCATTCAGTTTCAAAATCAAGCTGCATATTTGTGGTTCTGGTGTTCACTTGGGCTTAAATGAAAGTTTTTGTAGCATTTTGAGGTCTTTTAGAAATTATGCAGTTTCAATTGGTAATTGGATTTAATTTTGTTAATGCCCAAGATGAAGTAGTAAAAATCTGATTTTATCATGAGATGTTCAGTGTTAAGTTAGCTTTCATACAAAAGTGAATTAGATCAACTGGATTCATGTATCAAATGTTATGGGTATTTTTCCAATTATACCCGGGGGATATGAAATCCAGGTAGCAGCCCTGTATGATGTTTAGCCTAGATTTCGGAATATCTGGAGAGGTTATTTGATCTGGGTGTAAACATGAAAGCTGTAGATAATCTTCTTATCTTTCCAATGCCATTCGAATCGTGTAATTCGGAGCTGTATTGAGAAAGTTATGGCCGTTTAAGTGAAGGCTATCCAGAGTTTTTAAGTCCGAGGATAGCTCGGTCATTCAGTCCGACCTTGCCTATTTAAGTTCCCCAAATGCACGACCTTAGCATATTTTTCCCCTCTTTTGCTCTGGTCCAGCCCCTCTTTGGGTGGAGGAAGTGGTGGTGATGGTGGGGAAGGAGCACAAAAGGAGAAGAAAGGTGTGTATAATTTTAGTTGTGTTGTCGTGTTGTTGTTTCTCCTCCTTCTCCTCCTCCCCACCATAGCTGATCCCCCCCCCCCCTTATGTTTTTCCCTCCCCTTTGGACCAGCAGCCCCCCACATGTTTGATGAAATGCCAAAGAGAAGGTGTCTTGGCTTGGGTGCATGTAAAGGGAGATCAAGCAAGGTTTGTGTGTTTGAGCTTGGCTTCCCTCTTCTCCACCCTCTCAAGGTATTCCCTTCCCTCTTTGTGAGTGTGTTTATGCTAATGTGTGTATGTGATGGTGATTGTGGGCATATGTGGGTTATGGGTGTGTGTGTGTGCCCTCTTTTATTACCCCCACCTCCCTCTTCTTTTCCATGGCATTCTTTTGACCTCATTGTTGTTTTGGCTTATGTGAGATGGCTGATTTGGTGGTGGTTGTGGCTGTGCTATGTGGCATGTGTGATGGTGGTTGTTTGTGGTGATGGTGGTGGAACTCCTTATGTGCACCATCTCCTCTTCTTCCCAAGGTATATTCACTTCCCATTTTTGTGCCATGTAGGTATTTGTGTTAATGCTTCAAAGAAGTATAAATGTTGCTATCTATTGCTTTTGGTGGTCAGCAAGGATGTCCAAGTCTTGTTGTAGGTATTTTTCCCTTTTCCTGTTGTTGGAAGCTTTATGTTGTTGTAGGACAGATTTATGACTTCTTAAGATCCTTGTAGAACTAGTACTTGGAAACATATTTTGAGGCTTGTGTCTTCATTTCATATGATCATCTATGTGTCTAAATGTTATATATGAAATTTGGTGTCATTATGATATATGTGTTGTAAGTTATAGCCCGATTCTCATGGTCTGTCCAGATTCGCGCAGAAATTAACCAGTTTCGGAAAATAATTTATTTCGGGCATTTAGAGATTTTATCAAATTATTATGTCTTTACGGAATATGATCCCAACATATCATAGAATGTGTGTGATTTATTTGAGAATTTTTCGATGTGTATTGTGTGCTGTGGAGACCAATGTTTGGGGCTGGTTGCAGTAGATGGACTAATCTTGTATAATATGTGTCAAAGAGTTATTATGCATGGTGTGGGCAATATCAGGAGTTGTTGTCTTCATGAAGAAGGCTTGTATATGTGTCAAGATGCTTTATATTTAATGGAGCATCATTGGTTGTTCTTGCAGATCTCGTAGACCGGACGCGCGGCGATCCAAGTACTAGTGAGTGGTTCGATCCAAGCCCTCGGGATGCGCTCGATGCACGTAGTCATGCATCCAAGTACTAGTGAGTGGTTCGATCCAAGCCCTCGGGATGCGCTCGATGCACGTAGTCATGCATCGCATCTATGGGGCTTCTTTGCACCCCTATTGTGTTAGATATTGCATGCTAGGGCTGTATAGCTAAGTATAATGTATAGAACCCCCTTTTCTACCATATATTTGCATATGTATCATATTCATGTGTGAATGTATTTCTTTTATGTTAGATAATTTATTTAGCCTCTAGTTGTCCTTTACACCATGTTTATAAGATTGGTGGGCGTTTAATTATCTCATGTTCGTAATAATAACTTAATAATCCTGTTTGTTGAGGATAGTTGAGCCACCTTAGATGTTTAATTGATGCTTAAGCATGCTTAGTGGTGGCCTTAGATAGCCAAAGAATCTTAAATATATAGTTAAGTCCTCATGTATAAGCTACTAGCATAATATGATGTTTGGTCTGTATGTAAGGTTTGCATGTATGTGTTTAAATACCAGGAATTGGTTTGGATACATGGACTTTATGTTGTGATTAAAGGATGATATAATCTGCTCAAAGACTTGCGGTCCATCATTGATGCAAATCGTCTATGCTTGTTAATGTTTAAGCACATTATGTGGTATTTATACAAATGTGAATGAGCATACATGCCTTATTTATAGTGTGTACAAGCTAAACTATCAATGGTAGAACTCGTGATGAACGGGTCTTTGGTTAGTGGTTTGATCAACGCACTAGAGGAGTTCATACTATGGCTATGCGTGTTTTGTAGTACTTATAAAATGACATAGTTGTATCATTTATTACTCTCTTGTGGAATGATTGCTAGTCTAGGACTTGTATTGCTTAACCTTCATTCTACTCACTTGTTCTATGTGAGAGGCTTGGAAGCCTAGAGTGTACTATATTTTGCTTGTTTATTCAATTAATTGCACTCCTATATGTGGGTAGTCTTCCGTGTTAGTAGATGCTTAGCGGGGTTTAATCATTGGTTGATGCATATAATTCCATGAGTATTGGTTTTGTTCAACTGTTACATGCTAGGTTATTTGGACATGTGGTCCATGCATCTCATTTGAGACTGAATATTCTCCTACAATAATTGTGCTTGTTTCATTAATAGGACCTATATGTGATAGGTGTTGGTATGATCCATTGTTAGGATTATATATTATTTTCAATGTGCAAGCGTAGTAGTTGATTGTTCGACATCCATGTGATACACTCGCATTAGAATTCAGGAGAATTCATTAGCATTGTTAATTGCTAGATGACTATAGTTGATCCTTTGAGGATCGTATTGTGAGCGTAGAATGCTTCTCCCTTACCTCATATCCGCGTTGAAGCTACCCGGCGTTGGAGCTATCCTGGTTTCTGCCGTTATATCATAGGAGGCCCAATGTGTATTTCAATACCTTTGTGGTTTCGTACCTATCTTGAAAGGCTGTCAGGAAGAGGGCTACCCAGGAGAGGGCTACCGGAAGGTTAAGGGAGTTAACGAGTTGATTTCTATTTCTAATAGTCCCATGTCACCCCTAGGGGTGAGGGTGAGGGTAGGTTGGTGTCACGTTGTCACGTGACATTTATACTGGGAATGCCCAAAGTATCAATAGTTCCATGTCACCCCTAAGGGTGAAGGTGAGGATAAGGTCAGAGTGTTTCCTCTCCATATCATCGTGCGTCGAAGCTACCCAGCGTCGAAGCTTCCCTAGGTGGTGCTGCCGCATCGGGAGGCCGCCCGGGAGAGGGCTACCTGGGAGAGGGCTACCGGATGATATTGCGAGCATGGAATACCGTTTCCCAAATGTTCCACCCCCCTTCGGGGTATGGGTGAGGTAAGGTCACATCTCCACGTGACATTTATCTGTTTGGTTTCTCCCATATTTCTTTTACTTCGAGGGAAAAGGGAATTTATATATATTATCATTGTAGAGCTTAGATTCTTGCCACTCACTGAGCTTGTAGCTCACCCCTCGTGTGTTATTTTTTTCACCAGGGACTGGGTTGGCGTGGAACTAGAGCATCTATCTGGCATGGCTCGTGCGTAGAGTGTCCCACATTTCGGTTGGCGAGTGCGAGGCTGTCAGCAATCCCATTTTCTTTGTGTATATACTAGTAATCGTGCGTGTTGCATATATGATTTTATTTAGACTAGACTTGGACTCTCACAGGACAGTTATCGTGTATTCGAGTTTGTAATAATGTTTTTGATTTACAGACTAATTTGTATATTATACTTCCGCATCATTTCTTTTATTAGCTACTACTTTCCTGTAGCCTTGTTATCTTATTTGATCCCTGTTGATTATTGTATGATTGGTAATGCCTCGGTGTGTAACACGTGCAAAGACATCAGATGCGAGACGACATGCGACGATGAGAGCAAAGTGACCTTCGCGAGGCATGTGATGTAGATGCTCAGTTCGTGCAGAGGAAGAAGATGGAACAGACACAACATAGAGATGGCGTTTTGAACCCGGGTGGCATCCCAGGTGGTTTAGTTAGAAAGCGAGTCCAGATATTCAGAGCTCGTGAGCACGTGGTGTAGCTTGTTCAAGGTGGAGTCCAGATCCTTCTTTAGAGATGCAACACAGAGAATGCGTTCTTGTGGCGTCCTAGATGGTTCAGGTAAAAAGCGAGTCAAGGTATTCGGAGCTTGCGAGCGCTTGATATAGCTTGTTCAAGGTGGAGTCCAGACGATCCTTCTTCAGAAACGCACATGGAGCATGCGACAGATTCACGTGATTACCAAGTCAAGATACTGACTTGAAGATGCAGAGATGTAGACTTCCATAAGAAGAAAAGTTCTTCAACCAGGTGGAGTTTGTAGAGCGAGGTGGAGACATCAACAAAAATCTTCAAAGGGTTCGTGAAAGTCAGAGTTTATCGAATTTGAGCCAAGGTGGAGATTGTTGAGATTATGTCTCAATCCGGTGTATCAACATCGGATGGCCATGATGAAATCATATTAGGGTGGACACCTAATTGGTAATTAGTTAAGATTTGATCTTAATTCCGATATAAAATGAATCTCCTAAAATCAGAAAAACAGATTTGTTTGTTACAGATTTGTTTGTTAGGAGATTACTTAGAGAGCAAGTTATTTATTCATATAAATATGCTCTAGGGTTTTATGGTAAAAATTGGCTTGGCATAATGTTGAGATCCATAAGAGAGATGTTGAGAGGATTCAAAGGAGAGTATGAGAGTTTATAAGACCTTTTTGTATCTCAATAATTATAGTGAATTCTTCCTTTTCATCCCGTGGATGTAGGCTTAGGCCGAATCACGTTATTTTTTGTGTTCTTCGTGTGATTGTATTTCGTTGTAGATACCCCAATTTTGACCGTCCAAAGAGAAGAAAATTACTTCAAGTAACATTTTTAAATAACCACATTTGGATCAAATAGAAAACTACCCAAAGTTGAATAGATATGAAAATAAAAGGAAAAGATAAAACTGTCGGAAGGTGGCTACTTGAAAGTAGCCGCCCCTCCTCAGGCGGCTACTTTCAAGTAGCCGTCGGACGCAGAGAAAAGGTGGCATCTTAAAAGTAGCCGCCCCTCACGGGGCGGCTAGTTACGAGTAGCCGCCCCTTGACCGACCCCAAACCGCTTCTCCTGATGGGACATAAAGCAGCATTTAATGCTGATTGGCAGGTCATCATGGGGGTGGCATCTTGAAAGTAGCCGCCCCTCATGGGGCGGCTAGTTACAAGTAGCCGCCCCATGTCTGGACAGTTTTTCACAACAAATATCTGGATTCCTTAGGGGTGAAGTTTGCTTAAACCACTCTATTATCCAATCCATGCCATTATCCAATGAATAAACATATGCATCCCTTTCTACTATAAAAGGAGGGGTAGGGGTGAGAATCAAGGGTGGCCATTTTCATTTCCAAAGTGTGTGAAAGAGAGAAAGAGAGAGAGAGAGAGGGAGAGAGCCCTAGTTGAGAGAGAAGGAAAGTCATTCCCCACCAAATTCCACTCTCCATAAACCCCCCTCTAAACCATTATCCTAAACCAATCTTAGCCCTAGCCAGAGAAATCCAAATTCTTACCTAGGTGCTGCCCAAATCTAGAAGAGGAAACCACCAACACCACTTTCAATCCTCACTACCACCACCCTAGCCAAGGCCGAAACACTTCCCTACCTAGGTTCTGTCCAAATCCAGAAAATCAAGAACCAGGTACCAGGCGGCTAGTCCAAAACAACCGTCCCCTACCAGGCGGCTAGGTTCAAGTAGCCGGTGCTTTACTGTTATTTCTATTACTTGCTCTACTTATCTGTTTTATCTTTATATCTGCTTTTCGACCAATATTCGACGTTTCAACTAGAGGCGGCTAACACCCCTTTGTTGAATTCTGTACGGTGGTCACTTTCTTCTTTTTACAACTTTTATTTACTTCCGCTTTATATCTGCTTTTCGACCAATACCCGACGTTTCAACTAGAGGCAGCTAACACCCCCCCTGGTGGAATTCTGTACGGTGGTCACATTTACATTTCCCTCCCACGTGTCAGCAGCCCCTTTTTCAAGTTCTTATCTAGCAGAATAGGATTTCCAGTTTTTCACCTCTGTGTGCGGTATATCCGTAGCTCAGAGAGGAGAACCTACCCAATTTCCCCGCGAGGCGATCATCAGCAACACCAACTTTTCCTGCTTTTTTGAGAAAGCAGGTGGCGATCACAACAAAACCCCGTCATTTCTGAGAAGCAGTCGGGCGGCTCAGGAACGACTCTCCGGGCGGTGATCTGATCGGTCGCGAGACGGACCAGGACCAAGTTCGCAGAACCCCCAGTTTTACATACCGACAAAATTGGCGATCACGGTGGGACTCCCTTCGTGAAAAACAACAAATGGTAATCCTTTTCTGCATGCTAAGAACTTGATAAAACTGCTATTTCTGGGACTCTCCGGTTTGCCCCAAGTGGCCGCCAAGCCTACTACTTTATCTGTTTCTTCACATCTGGTCACGCTAAGTTGCTTTAATTATCGCTTTATTTATTTCTTTTGAGTCACTTTATCTGTCTCAAAATGGCTCAATTCTATAGCGATAATCTCTTCAATAGCGAAGTACAACAGTTAAACTATAAGGAGCAGGTTCTAGGTCGGTTAGAGGAACATATGAACGCATTAGGGTATCTTTCAGTGGATGACATGCTAAATGCCTTGGCTAACCACCGCCAACAGACCCAGACATCCTCTTTAAACCAAGGGACCCCTGTTACCGGCCCAGTCACCCCACAAAATGCCCAACCAATTACTCCACCAAGGGCTTATCTAGGTGCTCCTATTTATCCGGTTACCCCTACTCATCCAGTTGGTTATACCTATCCAAATACTCCTACTTATCCAATCACCCATATAGCTCCAGTGGCCCCCATAACCACACCGGGTCCTTACCCAGTTATACCAAATCCAGGACCGCTAACCTATTCACCCAAAGCCGAAACTCTCGATGACACCATCCGGAGAATCCTCTCTGAGAAAAAAACAACCACCCCCAACCACAGGTCCTTACACCACCTACAACAAATCCCTTCCGTCAGTCTCCCGGCAAATTTTAAAATTCCAAAATATCGCCGGTACAATGGCCGCGGAGACCCGGATGTCCACCTAAAAGCCTTTTATCTGGACTCTCGTCCTTTCTTAGATAATGAAGCTCTCCTTGTATACCTATTTCAAAAGTCCTTGGAAGGAGAGGCTATCCAATGGTTTTCTACCCTGCCGGTAGACCATTTGTCCAATTTTTCAGCCGTAAGCAACAAATTCCTAAGTCGCTACGGTTACCAAAGAACTAGGATCCCCTCTATCTCAGACCTCACAGCTGAACGAATGGAGCATGGAGAGGACTTTGAATCCTATGTGTCTAGGTGGCGCACCCTTGTGCACCAAACTGGCCTACAATTAACAGAATGTCAAGAAATTGACATGATGTTACTAAACCTAACCCCAGAACTTCGTACGAGTCTGTCGTACGGAGATTGCACCACCTATCAACTCCTAATAGATAGACACAACCGGATCCAACGCTGTACTGGACCCCCTACCCCATTCACTTCCAACAATTGGTCAAGACTCTTTAGGAAAAACCCCTTGACAACCCCCACGGTAGAGGGGATTACAAGACAAGTTTCGGCACTCTACCCGAACGAAGCGTGTGTTCCTGATCAAGGACCAGCCCCGAGACAGTATACACCTGGTCCTTCTGGATATATGCTGCCTCAGCAAGCTACTTATTCTAATACCTTTTCTCCTCAATCAGTACCCGCTTCCGTGCCGTTACAACAGCACCCTATAATCCAAAACCCTATCAAGCCCCTCCCCCCATACTCAGAACAAATACCTGAGTCCATCTCAATTTATCCCATAGAGGGAGGTCCAATCCGACCATTGAACCATTTCTCCCAGACACAGCATAGTCAGGCCTATAGTGATAGAGCCAAAATTCCTTCTGACAATGCCCCTACTCCACAAAGATCACGAACCTTTGTTCCCCGGCAACCGCTCCAAAGGCAATACACTGCTATTCCACCCCCATCATCCTATGAGTCTCTGGCACCTGAAATCATAGAATTTATAGAATGTCCCAAGCATGACTCTGATGATGATGAAGAGTTTTTGGATGGAGAACTATTGGAACTCTTTTACCCTACTCCCACACAACCTGAATCCACCATCCAACCCTTAGACCTGACTGAGGTTGAATATCCATTGTCTATAACTGCTCAAGATCCAATCATATCATGGCCTATTGAACCCATCTTGACCATCTCAGATGACTCGGATTCTGATTCATCACATTCTGAGATTGACCTAGATCCGGTTCAATCAATTGTGCGTATCATCAAGTCAGAACCACTTATATTTAAAAATGCACAATTTGAGGGAGCAGTCGAACCATCCCAATTGCCAGACCCACTTGACTTGCCACCCCATCTGTTAGAGGAGCTCCCTCCGGATTCCCCCGCTATATCCAAATCAATCATTTCTGATCTGATCCATATGCCCCTAATTACACCAATTGAGGAATCTTTACCCCCACCATCATTAGGGCCTCAGCATTATGCTGAACTGTGCTCCCTTGCACCTGTTCAGTCAGTAGTCGCCTCCGCGACCTGTTTTTCCATATCCACATCTTTGTTGACTGACCCCTCTATGAGGGATCGTTCTCTTTCTGCTGAGGATCTATGGCAGATCAAATGCCACTCGCGCTTTCGACATCATTCAAGCAGTGTTCCTTTGAAATTGCTTCAATTTGAGCCTCCATAGAGGACTCATCCTGCACCATCATTTTCTGGAGGCCATCCTCCAGCACTGTACACTATTTTCCCTTATAGCATGTTGTTTGTTTACTGCTTTCTTAAATTCAAAATCCAAAAAAAATCGAATATGTTAAAAGCTCAAAAAAAAAAATTCCTTTACAAAGTTTGTTTATTTCAGCTATTATGCATGCATTTAAAAGCTTTCATCAAAACAAAAACAAAAAAAGTCTCTAGTTTATTTCAGTTATGCCCTTCATTTTCAAATTTTCAAAAAAGGGGGGGTACAAGAAAAAGGGGAAGGAAATTAGGGAGATGGTACCCGAGAAAATCAGGCCATCAACACAACCCCATCAATGGAAAAATTGCAACCAATATGAGAGGGACCTCATGTGATCACTCATGCCTATTCTAAGAATGCTTACCGCTTGGTAAACGCCAACGGGGGTAGATTTCAGGTCGGTGGAATGCACTTTACCAGAGAAATTATATGCATAATTTTAATATTTGAGAAATTTTACTCTTCCTTACTGTGAATTCCAGCGTTTAGTGTTGATGACAATATTTAAAAATCCTGAAGATAACCTGCATTTTACTTAGACTCATATCCGCCAATCATGCCACCTCCACTACACGAGTATATTTAAGGCTTGGTTCACCTGATAAAAGGGAAAATTGCCTGCCCCATGGACTGGGGCAATTGTTAATTTTAATTTTTTTATTTTTTTTGGGATTATCTTTCCCTTGTTTTTCTCTTGCTTCGTGTCAACTAAGATTTACAAGAAATATACCCCAGACCTAGCATACGTCCCAAAACTGGCTCTGGCACTATACAAACACTTCTAAAGGGGAAGCATGAAAAGAATCGGGGTGAAAAACAGAAGAGCCCCCCCTCAAATCAAAAAAAAAAATCAGGCAATGAGAGGCCAACAAAAGAAAAATAACACCCAAGTGAACGGGTTAAACTCTCTATTTTAGCAGGCTTTCACGCCTTTACGCACAAGTATATGCCGAACAAACGGCTATACTAGTACAGGGTCCAAACAAAGGACTGTACTTTCCACCCAAAAAAAAAAAAGAAAAAAAGAAGAAGTGGTAAAAAGAAGAAAGCCAGAGGGACCTAGAAAGTAAGATTTATGCTAGGACTGGGGCAATTTTAAAGTGATTCAAAGAAGATATTACTCTCATCCCCATTCACCCACTCTTTTCCCACCATGATTCAATTAAACCAAGTCTGTTGGCTAGGCGAAATTTCAACCAAGGGTGAACCTTTCCTTACATTTACAACAGCACACACTCTCAAATGAGTCTATTTAAAGTCTTGCATATCTGAGGGATACTTATTATGTTTGATTCTTGGCACATTCATGGAGTTTTCAGGATGTTTAGAGTAACATGATCAAATATTTGAAAACTACACCACTTGGAAACTTACCCCTCAAGCTAAACCACTTTCAAATGTCCTGGGTTGGACATGAGTGAATCATGAGGCGTTCTCCCTCAAATTAGCAGCAGGCCTTGAGTAGAAAGATTAAAATTGCCCCCCTTTCTCACATTAATGCATGATTTGCCATCCATCTTAATACTTGACCATCAAAAATTGTCATCCATGCTCATTTACAAATGACTCATTCATGCTTATCGAGAAAACTGCTTCAACCTCTCTTTTCTTAACATCACACAACACCTTTTACCTTCATACATGTCACAACACGCATTTGCTAAACTCAATACCACCATGATGAAATGCATGTAAAGTTACCCTTCTTTTAACTCATATGCTCTGCTCCAAACAAGTCACATCACATGCATGCAATTCCACCATGACAACACATGCAAACTTTCAAACTCATACTAGTTCAAATCCCACCGTGACAGAACACGCATGCAAAAATAAATCCTTTCTAAAAAAATCCATGCTCACATTTACACTTAGAAATATAAAACATGCTTGTTTAAATCCCACCATGATGCATATGTATGCAAGGCATCCCTTTTTAACAAAATTCTGTTCTATCAAGAATGCATGCACTCCCTGCCAATATCCCAATCAAACTCAAAATTCCAAAGTTTTCTACAACCACAGCCATGTCTTGGTTAATTTTAAAAATTCCACTTGATTAAAACACGACTCACTTGGAGTCTTATCACCTTACCAGTACCATTCAGCTCGAATTTCCTCAGTTCTGGTTCTTTTCCAGAATTTTTATCCTTTGGATGATCCAATTCACCAACTCAATACCTTTACTTGCTTTCTGTCGGCGATATCCCCTCCTTGCTGAGTTTTCCCAAACACGGGAACGGTAGGCACGAGGAAACTGATGCTGGGCTGCTCCGTGCACGATAGCTAAGAACCCCGACCGCGGGTTGGATCACTCACCATTTTACTTTTCTCGCCTTCCACCTGGATCATTCCTTTCGGTTGAAAATTCTAGTCAAGACCTAGCCTCTGACAGTCTAAATCAACTCCCTGAATTGTATTGGTCATGAGACCAAGACTTCTTGAAGGTCGGGCCGGTCAAAATAGGGGTCTCTTTCCTTATCATCGGTCGAAGTCTTTCCTGCTTCGCACAAAGACTCCATCCGATGAGGGGCAATTGTAGATACCCCAATTTTGACCGTCCAAAGAGAAGAAAATTACTTCAAGTAACATTTTTAAATAACCACATTTGGATCAAATAGAAAACTACCCAAAGTTGAATAGATATGAAAATAAAAGGAAAAGATAAAACTGTCGGAAGGTGGCTACTTGAAAGTAGCCGCCCCTCCTCAGGCGGCTACTTTGGGCGGCTACTTTCAAGTAGCCGTCGGACGCAGAGAAAAGGTGGCATCTTAAAAGTAGCCGCCCCTCACGGGGCGGCTAGTTACGAGTAGCCGCCCCTTGACCGACCCCAAACCGCTTCTCCTGATGGGACATAAAGCAGCATTTAATGCTGATTGGCAGGTCATCATGGGGGTGGCATCTTGAAAGTAGCCGCCCCTCATGGGGCGGCTAGTTACAAGTAGCCGCCCCATGTCTGGACAGTTTTTCACAACAAATATCTGGATTCCTTAGGGGTGAAGTTTGCTTAAACCACTCTATTATCCAATCCATGCCATTATCCAATGAATAAACATATGCATCCCTTTCTACTATAAAAGGAGGGGTAGGGGTGAGAATCAAGGGTGGCCATTTTCATTTCCAAAGTGTGTGAAAGAGAGAAAGAGAGAGAGAGAGAGGGAGAGAGCCCTAGTTGAGAGAGAAGGAAAGTCATTCCCCACCAAATTCCACTCTCCATAAACCCCCCTCTAAACCATTATCCTAAACCAATCTTAGCCCTAGCCAGAGAAATCCAAATTCTTACCTAGGTGCTGCCCAAATCTAGAAGAGGAAACCACCAACACCACTTTCAATCCTCACTACCACCACCCTAGCCAAGGCCGAAACACTTCCCTACCTAGGTTCTGTCCAAATCCAGAAAATCAAGAACCAGGTACCAGGCGGCTAGTCCAAAACAACCGTCCCCTACCAGGCGGCTAGGTTCAAGTAGCCGGTGCTTTACTGTTATTTCTATTACTTGCTCTACTTATCTGCTTTATCTTTATATCTGCTTTTCGACCAATATTCGACGTTTCAACTAGAGGCGGCTAACACCCCTTTGTTGAATTCTGTACGGTGGTCACTTTCTTCTTTTTACAACTTTTATTTACTTCCGCTTTATATCTGCTTTTCGATCAATACCCGACGTTTCAACTAGAGGCAGCTAACACCCCCCTGGTGGAATTCTGTACGGTGGTCACATTTACATTTCCCTCCCACGTGTCAGCAGCCCCTTTTTCAAGTTCTTATCTAGCAGAATAGGATTTCCAGTTTTTCACCTCTGTGTGCGGTATATCCGTAGCTCAGAGAGGAGAACCTACCCAATTTCCCCGCGAGGCGATCATCAGCAACACCAACTTTTCCTGCTTTTTTGAGAAAGCAGGTGGCGATCACAACAAAACCCCGTCATTTCTGAGAAGCAGTCGGGCGGCTCAGGAACGACTCTCCGGGCGGTGATCTGATCGGTCGCGAGACGGACCAGGACCAAGTTCGCAGAACCCCCAGTTTTACATACCGACAGTTTTTATGTTCGATCTCGTGTTTTATCGACGGTTTCCGCGTCTCCGTTTCCTAACATAGATCTCACATTTTAAAGAGTTTGTTTTTTTATTATCTGATTGTCCCTTAAAAATGAAAACTTAAATAATTGTTTTTCTTTTTCGTAGTGTGATTTTTGGTTTGCTTTTATTTATTTATTCATTTATTTTGAAGATTAATTATGTTGTTAGTCATTATATTTTTTCATTTATAATTTGGGTCCCATTTCATAAATTTGCCTAAGGCCCATTCCAATTTGATGAATCTCAGTACCGACTCTGTTTGACACGATAAGGACAGGTAGAGGACAAAAGAAGGAAGGGAAACTGAAAAATGGAGGTACGTAGAGTTCTTTTTGCAAAAAATTCCTGAACCACAAACACTATTTTGGTCGTCCAAGGACCTTTGTGCAGGTCGCCCCCCCCCCCCCCCCCCCCCTCTCATCGATTGGATTTCAGGAAGCAGATCTCGATATCAGATTGGATCTAGATCCGACTAAACAAGCTTTGCCCCTCCACTTTGCTTACAAATCAGTCTCCCAAAAGCCTATTATTTTGAAAAAGTTGATTTACAATAGGGAAGCATATTTTATAAAGTCATTTTTAAAACTAATCTTTTTAAAATGTTATCAGAAAAAGCAATGGGCATCTTTTCCACATTAAATTTAACTTTAGACGTTTTATAATTCACACTTTTTGGCAGTTTAGAACATGTTCTCACTTAAAATTGATTTGCTGCATAGACATTTATTTATTTTTTTTATTTTAATTTTATTTAGAATTGGAATCCCAAATCAGTTCCAAATAGTGGAATATGCAAAGTATAACTGGATATTTTATCTATTTTGCCAGATTTTAAAAAGCTTTGGATGGTGCAACATGAATTCCTAAAATGAACATTTCATGTCAATTTTTTTTTTGTTCTTGTACTCATCAAAATTCCAATATCGCCATTTCTATATGTTCTCATAGAGATATGTACGAATGTGGGATACACAGTCTTTATAGGGTTCCATTTTTTTTATTTTTTTATTGTAGAAGGGTGTATAATATTTATGGAGGGGAAAATTTGCATCCTCTCAAGGATTGACACATACCAAAGGTTAAAACGAGTGTGAACCATTATGCCCAATAACCAATAACCCAACTTGGTGAGAGCAGAACATGTGAATAGTAGTTAGACACTTCCAAATAGGTGAAACATGATCAGACTAATTTTTTGTCTGTGGTGACTCAGGTCTGGTCGGGCGGTTCTTCACTTTGAGGGTGAATGTCATCTCGCACCTCATGCCCTTGATACCTGACCAGATGAAGACCACGAACAAAATCACTATAATGGTCAAATGTTTGCTCAGTCTGTAACGTTCAAACTGTTGATTAAGTCACATTGCCCATTTAATACAGACGATTAAGGACATGTTCACAACTATGATGCAGGGCGGTTATCATAAAACTGGCCCACTAACAACTATTAAGGGGAAAGACTATTACAATGACTATCTAGCCAATGAACCCTATAAAAAGGGAAAGGGTGCAGCAAATCAAGGTATGAGTTTGGATTAACTAAGAAGCCACATTGAGAGTGAGATTATCTTTTTGAGTTCCCTTACTGACTTAAGCATCGAAATTCCCTTGATTGGCACTACACCGGTGTTCCCTTTACTTCTTTATGAATGTAGGAACCATATTCTATATATATAGATATCATAGCTAAAGGCATACCTCATCCAAATTAGTAGATAATTAAGAGCATTGTTGCACACAACACATAGTCCCGCTTGTAATCCCACATAACTCAATAGTTGTCCAATGTGACATATACCTCGTTAGTCGAGGTATATATATATATATATATATATATATATATATATATATATATATATATATATATATGCCGACGATTAGGTGCGGTGTGCGGCGGTGCGGTGTGCGACGTGGGCCGTCCGATCGCGGGTGCATCGCATCCAACGGTCAATGTGAATCGCACCCGACCGTCCGATGCGATGGACCAGTGATCGACGGCCCGTGATCGCGCACCGCACCGACTGCACACCGCACGTAATCGTAACTCATATATATATATATATATATATATATATATATATATATATATATATTAAAAAAATTACATTTTTTTAAAATGGGTCCATACATTTTATACATCTCTAAAAAATTGTATATATTAAAACAAAATAAAACATGTGTTAACTACAAACGAGATTGTAAAGGTATTGTGCCTAACCTTTTCCATAAGTGGTCCAGGCAAATGCATCTTGTGTTTAGTCCTTGTCTTGTCTGGTCAACCAATCAGCCTAAATTTTAGGCTGCATCAAAATTTTAGTCATAAAGCAGAGAAGATGGAGACTACAATATAATGTGTGTAGATGTCATGTATTATATATTAAAAATGAATCAAGGACATGCAGCAAAGAAGATGGAGAGTACAATTTAAATCTTAAGCCTAAAGCTTCATCCACTCCATGGACAACATTAATATATATAGGAATTCCACATAAAACAATTGATCAATTAGAGATAATTACTACATCCACTCAGCCAGCTA